>OY744477.1:142326705-143526705 GCA_963556175.1 Tipula confusa | reverse complement strand
CTGTACACTTTCATTTTTTGTTTACAGTCCCTTCTTTTGAATGTAGTGTACTATTCCAGGACCGAATTGTATAATTAGTTCGGAAAAACGCCGTTAAATTACCCACTAATTTTATGATTTTCAAAATATAATACATACGGAGTTTTGTCATATAAAATCATATAAAATTAATATAAAATGCATGATGTGTTTATGTCCTGAATGGACAGGGTCATGAAGCTCATTAGCACTTCGTTTATATGTTGAGCTTTTGTCTAAGGAAATGACTACTGTTCATTTTTTTGTAAATTTGTAGCTATAATGTAAATAATATTTCTTTCTTTTTAGGTTACCAAAATGTAATAAAACGAAAGAACTGTGATTAAACATGTTAAGTCTTGACCAACCAGGACCTTTAAGTAGCTATAGTATAGTTTGCTCGGAACTAGAGTTATAGTTTGCTCGGAACTAGAAAGCTTAAAATTCTTTAAAAAGATATGTTATAATGTTCATCATAATCTTCTTGATGAAAATATTCTTACCGACAATTTAGAATTTCAATATAGCCTCAAGAACATTTACATTTATTATCTCAGTCCATTATAGAAAAATATTACGATATTCGGTTAAATTTCTTTTGCAACGAAAAATCTGCAAAGCTATCAAAAAGGAACAAATTTGTCTCATTACTCCATTTCCATGGCATGTAGGCTAAAATCTCAAATTCTTCTATTATTCTAGTTTCAATCTAAGTGGATTAGACCTACTGGGGATACCACACTAAAAAAAATGCGCTAAGTACTCTTCCTCTTGGGAAGTGTGGAAATGAGTACACTCAAGTAAACTATAGTCCTAAAAAGAAACCTTAAAACTTTTTTTAATATTAAATTACATATATCTACTAAAATATCTAATTGCCATACCATCACAAAAAAAATTATTAAATTTAATTTTTATTTAGCAACCAACTTCATTATAATCAAATAGTAAATTTCTAATTGCGGCCCTGGTATTATTATAGTCTTTCTCTTTTACCCTTGAAAATTTCCTCACTTGACGTTTGCTTGATTCTTGTCTAAATCTATTATACGTCTATGGTTCCATAGTAACAAAAAAAAATTTATATTAAAATTTCGTTTTTCTATTCCACACTTACTACATAAGCTATAAAAGTGTTTAAATGGCCTGTATATATATAGGCATTGGAAAAAGAATAAAACATGTGTAAAAAGAAATGAATACTGAAATGTAAGTATGTATATGTATCATTGTATTTTATTTATTTTAGATTAGCACCCGCAACGACGATTGTAACCCGTCAATTTTGGATATTTTTGTATATATGGGTTGCGACGTCTCTTTATATTATTTGGTTTCTGCTATAATGTTTTGTCTGTAATCTTCCCGTATTACTCAATCACAACAAATAAACTAGAACCGTTTTTAAATTCTGCAAGCAAACCATATAATTATGGCATAGCTATAGAAGTCAAATTATTAATAACATTCTATAATAATAAAACTATTTAAATATTTAAATAAATATTTTGATGTGTGCATAAGAAATAACAATAAAATGGATGTACGATTATGGTGGTGAATAAAATTTAAATGGTTTCGATCTCTGCTAGTCATATTTGTTTCTATTAACTCAAGGATCCCACATTTTTTATTTATGATTAAACATGGGAATCGCACAACAATATGCCACTATAAATTGTTAATATCGTTTTGTTTCGATAAACTCAGAACGATTAGACAGAGATGTACATTGTAATTTATGTAGCATGACTCAAACACAATAAAAATGTAAATATGAAACTGTATCAATATTTTAATCGTTTTATGATCCGAACACTAATTTAAAATTAGATTTAGAAATTTTGGCACACTTCTACACACATCTAAATAAACGAAACAATAAATAAAATATTGACCATCGTGTTCATAGCACATCTGTCATCTTTAACTATTCACCAAATAAATCATGTCTCCAACATGGCAGCACGATATACAAAACATACAATAAAAAAAAGAAAAAATGCACATTAAATGAAAAAATGCATTGATACCTGTTATCTGGGAAAGCGACAGAGTTTCCGATCCATTTCACTATTTCACAAACTTTTACATTCATATTCTAAACAAAATAAAATTAAATAAATAAATTTTAGATAAAGAGACCGACAAAAACACGACCGATCTCTTCAACGATCAACCTCCAACTGGGTTCTCTGTCTAAAATGTTTACTTTTTCGAAATTGGGGAACTATTTCATTCGAAGGGAATGGTTAACTAATGCGCTACGTTTTGGACTTTTGATGTTTATATGGTAATGGGTATAGTCACTATTACCACATAAACATAAAATGCGGTTTTATATCTAAATTTAAATATTTTGTTTGGCCTGTCCCTTTATAAGTTTGGTTACAGTTCTTGAATAGTACTTTATAAATTAAATTTGATTGTATTTTTTTAAAGTGTGTTACAAAGTTTAGCAACTGTATGTTATGAGGTTTGAGTATTCATTTCAAGGAGTATGATGGTACTCATAAGGGTTAGAGAAGACGTGTTTAGTTGTTGGTTCTTCTACTGCTTCGACTCGAGTTTAGATGTTTGGTAATGTTTCCGTTTTATGGTTCGGTTTACAATTGTGTATAATAAATCTATAAAGAATATGAGAACGGTAATGTTATGGTTGATCAAACCATTGAGACTTCTACATACTCCAATCAAACCAATGCATGACTGTTCTCACTCCGTTATTCACTTGCCGGTTCACTTTTATCACCAACAACGAAATGTGACATGAGCAAAATATCTGGATCAAGCTGCAAATGGAAATAAAAACTTACAGCATAGTGTGGCATGGTTCAACTAAATCAAGAAAATGCCACAGCTAAATTGAATAAAACTTGACAAATTAATTTTCCTAAACCAAATATTATAGAATGCCATCTATCAAATGATAGACTTACAATTTAAAAGTGGCATCTATTCAAATTGGTAAGTCAACTTAATAAAAATCTATACAAATATTTCGCAAATTATAACACAATTATAACAGAATAGCCGTGACACAACACTATTTAAAAACACACATTTAGGCTGATCATTAGGGTCGGATACCAAAAGTGAATAATAGATCCGCCTTAATAGAAAGAAAACTTACATTTTTTTATCAGTTCATTCACTTTATTAATTTAAATTAATATAATATTTAAATTGGACTATTTCATTTAAGACATATTATAATTAGAGTAAATCTATATAATTAGTTAAATGCAAATATATATTGAGAAATTAAATTGAATTATGGCTATGTCGTATTTCAAAACATGACCATTTTGAAAAATCAGTTACTACGTATTTTCTTACATTTTACAAATGAACTTGAGATTATTTGTAATGAAGTTTAAAATGACAGTTGGGATCAATCGTTCGACCGATAAGCCAAGAATATTTGCTATCAATTTGTTTTATAATCACTGGCACGCGTTACACAATGGAAACGGAAATGTTTGTGCGCGCTTATTCCAATTATCCATAAATTGTGTGAATCTAGTAATTATAGGGCTAATTTTGATTACCGGTACAATTATCCTACACTACGATGTATTTTGAATAAATGACCGTCAATTTTGATGAGAAAATGGTATGCAACAAACTGTAGGTAAATGTTACATAATCGGCATTAAAACGTACAAAACAAAAAATCTTATCTCGTTCAAATTTGAGTTCTCGAGTACATCAACACAGTGCACACCAAATTTCAATAAAAAATTTGTATTATAGGCCAAAGTTTTAGTCTCCACCATTGTATGTTTCAACGTTTTATAATAAAAAATAAAAACAAACAAACCAAACATCTAATCGCCCATCAAATATTTATCTAACGATATATGGGGACACTCACAAAACTAATTGTGTATTGTAATGATAATCAATCAAACTCGTATACTGTAAAGATTTTGTGCGGCTGTTATTATAAAAACCGATACGCGATTTAGTTCGGCAAGTCAACAAGTAGTTTTTCAGTCTTAGTATAATTCTCGTGTCGAGCGGAATAAAAAAAAGAAAATTTTTTCAATTCTATAATTATACGTTTGGTTCGGTTGTGACGAAAAAGGTGAATTTTCGTAAAACAGTTTTACCGCGCGGTTAATCATTTTTAGTTGTCCACAATTAAATTATATTATAATTTTTAAAGTGCATATAACTATTTTTTGTTGCATAACATGGAGGATGTATTGTTTATATGTAAACGAATATTTCTTGATAATCAATTCGTAAATGGTGGTATTTTGGTGTCGGGAATCGATGGAATTATAACGAAAATATTTCGGTCACAAGAGGAATTAAATTCGTGGATGTACAGTAATGAATCGAGTGAAGTAAGTAGTCGACATACCGAGCAATTGGCGCAGTGGTTAAAGCTGCGGTGTTTGGGGCGGGAGGTACCGGGTTCGAATCCCAACAGGGGAGGGTTGCAAAAGGGATTTTTCATCACCTGATTTCGATCGGTGATGACGATGAACACAACTATGACCCCCTGTTGGAGTGCAGAGTCTATGGGCCGAACCATCGTCCATGTCAGTACAGGCTGGCATGGAGCAATGCATTGCGCAGATGGGATATTCAACAATCGCGAACCTGTATTCGTGCGTCCTCGATTTGGCCCTAGTTGGCGTAAAGTAAGGACGTTAAAATAACCGCGAAAGAGTTGGGTGAGCTTCGGCCCCAGAAAAATTGTAGGGATTAAAAATTAAAAAAAAAAAAAAAAAAAAAAAAGTAGTCGACATGTGAAACATCGATTTTAATAAATTATGATCTGAAGTTAAGATGTTATGTCTCGAAGTACCTGTGTAGCTCGCAACTCGTTTACGAGCTAAAGTCCAGCGAACTCTTTCGTTCATTTTTACGACCTATACTTTATATTGTTTACCATCAATTGAGAATCAATTGAATTTTATACCTATTTCCTTCCCTTATTAAGATGCGAATCCGATACCTTTGTACCTTTTAGTCAACTTAAGTCAAGTTTTGCCCGGGGGATAAAATTTAAGCTTCAAACCTAATGTGATAGACGATAACTGAATTTGGCTTCCATTATCAATCTCTCTTTAGTTACAACTTGTAATTTCTTAAACAGATTCATCTTAGCGTTGGAATAATGCGTTCTGAAATTGTTTGGTCTAATGTGGCTTAGTAGAAAAGATATCCATTTTTTTAAGTATTTCAGTTCCACTACAGTGTTCAGCTCATCGTTAGTCCATGTTTACGCCTCTTATTTGTTTAATATGCGTTCGGTCCCACTCTTTAGTTGCCACACTCTTTAATCACAAAATTTTGTCAATTTTTTTTATCTAACCCTATGCTGCCAAGATTCATACATTAAAGACTCTAACCCCAACCCAGTACTCGATTAGGCCAAAGATTTGCCAACTATAACAAAAGATATTAAATCTTGAATTTATTCGACTTTAATTCTCTTCGTATCTCTTAATTTCTGTCCGATCCTACGTTTCCAAACACTATAACTGTAGTAATTCAATGAACATTTTCTACTCTTTAGGTAATAGATTTCGGGAACCATGTACTTATGCCCGGCCTAATTGATTCACACGTTCACATAAATGAACCAGGTCGTACCGATTGGGAAGGATTTGTCACCGCTACAAAGGCTGCAGCTGCCGGCGGATTTACCACCATAGTTGATATGCCACTAAATGCTATCCCACCGACCACAACCGTGGATAATCTAAACGAAAAAATTAAAGCTACCCAAGGTAAACTGTTCATTGACGTAGCATTTTGGGGTGGCGTTATCCCAGGAAATGAAAAAGAATTACGAGATTTGGTACGAAATGGTGTGGTTGGTTTTAAATGTTTTTTGTGCCCAAGTGGCGTGGATGAATTTCCAAATGTTACCGAAAATCAATTACATGTTGCATTAGGGAAATTGGAAAATACTGGAACAGTTCTAGCGGTAAGTTAAATATTTTATACTCATTTTAAATTGATTGATCATTTAATCGATTCGTTAAAATTGTATTTTAGTTCCACGCCGAACTTGAATGTGAAGCAAGTTCTAGTAGTGCAATAAATGTTGACGAACCTAAAAAGTATAACACATACCTCGAAAGTAGACCTGCCTCGATGGAGATTAATGCATTCCAAATGATTACAAAACTTTCGCGCAAATACAATACACGACTCCATATCGTGCATTTATCATCGGCTGAAGTTCTTCCACTGATTCGCGAGGCTAAAAAAGAAGGACGTCAAATAACAGTTGAAACGTGCCATCATTATTTATCGATTGCGGCTGAAGAGATTCCAGATGCGCATACCGAATATAAATGTGCGCCACCAATACGTACCGCTGATAATCGTGAACAATTGTGGCAAGGCGTACTGGACAAAACAATCGATTTAGTCGTTTCGGATCATTCACCGTGTACGCCGGGCTTAAAATGTCTTAACTATGGTAAAGGACGAGGTGATTTTATGAAAGCTTGGGGTGGAATTTCATCCTTACAATTTGGTCTATCGTTGTTTTGGACTCAATGTGAAAAATATGGTCTTGGTCTGCAAGATGTTTTGCATTATTTATGCGAAGAGCCGGCAAAATTGGTCGGCCTTCAGAGTACAAAAGGTAAACTCGAGGAAGGATATGATGCTGATTTTTGTGTTTGGGATCCGGATGAAACGTTTACAGTTACATCGGATATTGTACAGTTTAAGAATAAAGCTAATCCGTATATGGGTAAAACCTTAAAGGGTGTGGTGCATTCAACAGTTGTGCGTGGGTATCATGTATATCAACGGTACGAAAGTTTTCAACAACCGATGGGTAAAGTAATACGAAATAAACGTTCCACTTCAAAAGTTGTTAAGTTTGAATAAATGTTAGAGATTTAATTTTTATGTGAAGATACATAATATTTTAATTATTTTTGGTAAGAAAGTCTAGCATAGCTAAACAAAAAATGGCGCCCACGGTCTAAAACTTAACTCCCTCAATATTTGGTTACACCATAATAAAATATTACGAGTTCACGGAGCAATTCTACTTCAATAAAAAATTTGCTACCCATAACAACACCTTTACCAAAAATATTTTTGTGATTCTTTAAAAAAATATATATATCCACTTTAAATCATAATACAACCACCACCCACCCCAACCTCCTGTATTATACGACCCATCGCCCTATTATGTACACATACATTCCTCAATGCTTTGTCGTTTGTACTCCAGTTAGGAGATACGTCGCACAATCATGTACAGAAAAATAAAAATCAAATCAAGTAAAATGGGAATGGTAATCATAACCGAAAAACATAACGTCATCTTTATGTTATTTCGGTATGTGTACGACATGGAATGACGTAATCATTGTTGCTTGCTTCATAAAACAACACAAACAGCAGTGTCGAGTACATAAGAAGCGAAAAAAAAATTAAACGAAGGTCGTATTTAATTACTGTATGTGTGTGTACAATAATTTACATATTTTAAAACTATGCTTTTTAAATAATTTTTTTTTTATTTCTTTTCTAATATTATTCTAATTTGAAACACATCAATTATAGAAAATTAATTATTTTTCTTGTATAAAACAAAAAAAACTATAAGTGATTCATGTGATTACGTCATTTTTATAAAATTTCGTATGTTTGTATTCTGTTTTGTTATCTCATTCATTTAAAAAAATGTTGTTGTTGGGCTCCGTGTCGTTTTACGTTTGTATAATTTTTGTATCATCGTATTTGTGAACGGGCATATAAAATTTCAAGGGGTAAGTTGATAGATTCCAATAGTGTGGTGAATAAGCCAGTGGTATCAAACATTTAAAATTTATGGCTGCTGCACAACAATTATGTATTATTTAGAAATAAGATAACTTCTGATAATGCAAGCATTTATCGTTAAGAATCAAAATAAACCAATTTAAATTTAAATAATCTGGGCCCCATCGTATATAAATAAATGTTGTTGAGTACAGATTTCTACAGCACTATCCAATGGTACTGAGTGAATTAGTAACAGTTGCATAGCCCTGAGTAAATATTTTGATAAATTGAGAAAAACCATATTTTAAAATACTGTAACCAATATTTTTATAAATTTGTTAAGTCAATATTCTAAACATATCAGTAAAATGTGGTTTACAAAATCCAAACTATTAACAAAAAGTAAATTTTAGTGAAAATAAATTCGGACATATAAAATAAAATCCCAAAATAAGACGACAGATTGTAGATGAATTCTAGTTTTTATACGAAAAATGACGACGGCCGACGTATACGTATACGTCGTGTATATACGTATATGAATTTTTATCTATATACAAATTTTTCATATGTGTGCAATAATCATAATAATTTGACGTGGCTTTTACGTATTTAGTATTTACCCATACCGAGAGGTTTAGGTAGCCTGTGTGACGATAAATACGTAACTGGTAGGTACTTTTGTAATAAATAAAAAAATAATATAAAATTAAAAAAAATAATTTATTTATTTTTATTTTTACAATTTTATTATTTTTATGCAAATAATTTATACAATCCGCAGCTAAGTTATAAATGAATTTAATATTAAATTGAAATGACATTTTAATATTTTTGTATGATGTTATTATAATTTCGTGTGTGAAAAATTGCAAATTTAAGAGGGAAATATTTTTGTTTTTTTTTATGTATGATTTGTAAAACAATTGAACAAGAAACTATTATAAACTTTAATTTGTGTAAATTACTAATCAAAACTATAATATAATACGTAATGGTACAAAATATTGTGTCGTAATTTTAATAATATATATTTTTTATATAAATTTTTTTCGATTTTTTCGTTTCATTCGAAATGACATTTAACAAAACGAATATGGCGTCAAATAGTTTTTTTTACGTAAAAATTTTAATAGCTACGGATATTTTTTATTGATAAAAGTATAAACAAAAAAAAAAAAAAAATATGTTTGTTTATTAATTTTTTTTTTTTTGTAAATTATTAATTTTATGTTTTATTTTTTTCGAAAATAATTAGTAAAATTTAATTTTCTTTTTATATTTTAGTGAAAATACATCTCCCGAGATATATACCTACAAACACAGAAGTTAAAATTATGGGATTATAACCTCAAAACAATTTAAATTAACAATATTTTTTATATTCTAATTGGAAATTTGTTTATAATTAGTATTAAACAAATTAATTCAATTTGATAGTTAAAAAACAAAAACATTTATAGTGTCTGACAAGTTGTTGAAAAGTTTTTATTAGAAAATAAATAAAAGTAATTTTATACGGTTTTGTCGTGTGAAGTGTGATATGGATAGCAGTGCTATGGTCGAAGAGAATGGTAATTCAAGTATGGATCCATTAAGTGGCCCATCTGCTTCACCAGCTGATAATGGTACAACAGCTGTATTATCATCAGGAGCAAATATAGTACAATTAATACCATCAACAGGTTCTAGTGTCCAAGTAAGTGTTCATATTAAATTATTTAATCAAAATGTTATTTAACTTAAAAAAAAAATTGCGGGAATAAAATTATAATGAACCGAAAGTTTGATATATCGTATAAAAAAATTGATGACGTCACCTTGTTATTACCTATTGCGACATCTGCATGGTGCTAAATAAAAGTATATTTGGTTATAGTCAGCAATTTCGCTTATAATTATTTTATTTTGTTTTGTTTATGTTTGACAGTTGATGATTGTTATTTTCCATAGTTTTTATTATCAAAATTACATTAAATAAAGTGAAATAATTAAAACAAATATTATGGTAATTGCAATATTTTATTTTTAAATACATTCTGTGCATCGTAAAAGTATGTTTATTAGTGAGTAAAATTTGTTAAATTAATAAAGTTTATACATATAAAATCTCTTTAAATTGAGTCGTCATTAAATAAATATTGGCCGTATCTCGTATGGCATATAGTGTTTTCTAATAACAAATTCTATTGGCATAATTATTATCCTAATTAATTAACAACAAATCATGGTGTTGATGGTTTATTCTAAATTGAATATAGATTACTAAGCACCAAAATTATCAACACCAATTTTATGATTCGTGTTAAAGCCGTGTGTTGTAAAGGACAATATCACTTAAATGTAATAATATATGAACGTACTTATATATTACTATACGTACTTTTATACTTCAATTATTTGTGTATAATTATAAATCTAACTTCCGAGAGTACTCGCCAATATGAAAACTCATGAAAATTCCAATAAATGCTTTACGATTTGTTGGCAACAACACTTGCAGCAGACAACACTTGCTCCCACACTGCTGGCGATTGCTGGTGTCCAAAGTTTGCTATGTAATGGAAGCAATACATCACGACATTTCGACAGCGGTTAGATCCAATGTTATTTTAGTAGTCTCTGAAAGTTGTCAGAATTTGAATATATCAGCTAAAAGCTGTTTTAAAGCTAAATCCATAACATCTCAGAAGAAATAGTTTTGAAGGTAGGTCATTTGAGAGTAAAAATACGAAAATGACTCTCGACATTTATAACTAAAGTGCTACTGACACTCGTGAGACAAACCAGAAAACTCCGAAAATACCTTGCACATTTCTAACACGTTTGCATGTTGCTGAGAGTACTGGCAGGAAACGGTTGCATTGATTATAATTTAAATAGACAAATAATTTTAAATATAAAAATGAATCGCAAATAATGGAACGAAGAAGAAATTAAGGTACTTATTGAGTGGTAGGAAGAAAATGATTGTCGAATAAATACTGAAGACTTAAGTCATATATTTGGTTTAGACTCATTGTTTTGTGAGACCAACAGAAGCTGAAAATTGTTCAAATGGATTAGACGACTACTGGTCTCGTTGCCATTCAGTCCAGTGACATAAATATAATCTGCTTACGCTAGAACCTGGTTGGACATAACTTATAAAATATTGTCCTGAGGTGTTTCACTTTTACGAAAGACAAATTCCAACATGAGATAAATGTCGGTGATAAATGTCTGATAAATGACTGATAAATGTCAGTTACAATAGCCAAATAAATTAGTTTGCATTTTTTCTATTTCAGCTTAGGTGCTTTTTAAAAATAGCGTTAGTATTTTGTCAAACAAATAGTGGACGTATATGAAGTGGGTAGTCAGTTATAAAAAACAATTAGAAGAAAATAAATCAGCAGTTTGGCCATAACTTGCAGATAACTATTAGGGCCTATTTGAACAAAATTGTAGATCCTAACAGTTGTTTAGTTGTTGAACTCATTGTATATAACATGCCAACATGTTAAATCTAAAGTGAGCTATAAACATATATTGTTTAGGATAAATAAATCACGAATGACGTTTATAAATAAAATCGTAAATCAATTTGATTACTCAAATGCTCTTGGCTTCGTCATATACAATGACGTGACATCATATGGTATGTGATATCATAAAGATGACCGAATACTAATAATCTATTACTAATTTACAAATAGTTATCGAAAAATAGGAAATTGATTATATATATTGTCAAAATTATTTATCAATGTTGATAATTAAAAGAGTACTATTTTTAAAAACTTTTTGATATGATGTACATGAAATAAACCAAAAACAAACATCTAAGTATAATAATAATCAAAATAAAATATAGGCTTTGGAAATGAATGTTTAAAGATGGCATCATTTTTATGTACACTTAGAATTTCTATAGAATTCAACTGAATTATGATTTTTTTGATATTTCTAGACCGTTTCATATTTCTTTTAAAAGTGCTTACTTGTATTTAGTCGTCGTTTTCATCTTTGGGTTTGTTTCACTTGAAATTTGTAACATTTACCATTGTTAATGAACATATTGCTTTATTTGTACTTTCCACAATGGTTCGATTGATTACATATTTAAATATTTTATTTATTATTTTTTAAATATTAGTTTCTATCTCGTTTAGTTAAAATTTAATTACAAATAATTTATCTAATTTAAAACTCAGCGATAAGAGATGTTATTAGACATCTAGAAGCGCAGTGACAAAACTAAAGAGCTATCAATGGCTTCCGAATGGTCAAACTCCAAACAAACAAATAGCTATTGTTGGTGAACAATTTATTTATTCAGTTAAAATTAGTTTACATATTATTTAGATTAAGTGATTAGATAAGTGCACTCTAATTCAAGCAAGGTCTCACTAGGTGCACTAAATATACTAATTACAGTAATTATTGGTTAGGAGAGAATACTTTCGAGAATTATATTATTATTATTAGTCTTTATTTTAAATCACAATGTTAAGATATTTATATAAACTATTAAGCAGTAAACATTAAATTCAAAATAATTTGTTTGGAAATTATTTGGTTGAAGCTAACAATATAATTTTAACTGAGTACAAAAATCTTTCACACTTTACAAGCTCAATTTTTAATCATTTATTTTCCTTGTGTAACTACAATAATATGTTTAGTACAAGATAGAACACTTACACGAATTACACAAATTTAATATTCCCTGTTTGCTAACATTCCTTTTCTGTTAGAAGTACTATTCATCAACCAGTCCCGAATTTCACTTTTTAAAATTGATGTTTACGTTCAGAGGTGAACATTTTAAAATTTTAAGTAGCATTTGATACCAGTAGGGCGCCATTACTGTTACAACGAAGACTGACAAAGGTTTTTGAATTTATCATATTACAGGCATAAGTGATACGGCTATGGTACCGATTACTGGGAACAAAACATAATTTTAATACACCTTAAGGCAGCGGTTTAACGTCTAGGAAAAATAAAACTTTGGATATCATTCTCGGGCAATTGTAAATTATCTTATAATGCCTTTTCGTGCTATGTAGATATTATCTTCTATATTTGCAGTACCTGCAAGATTAAACTTAATAATGGAATTAAATTAGATTAGAAATAACCCGGAGCCTTGAATGATACCACAAGCTAGATTACCTGGACAAGATAATGTTTCAATTTTCATTACTTGACGGCAATTTTGGAAGTAGCTAGTAATCCATTTGAAAACCAATGCTAAATAATCACGGAGTGATGCATTGTGTCAAAAAATTCACAAATAGTGCGGAGGGCTTAAACGAGTTATTCAAAATTATATAAAAGTGAGTCAAGAACTACAGAAGCGCTTCCTATGTAGATTTCTTTTTTATAATTCAAGAATTTTATTTTATCTAGATAATTTACCAATTATCTTCAACAAAATTACTATTGAATTTATTGGATTAAAAAAGCATGACCAGTTTTAACTTTTTGGTGCACAAAGAGGTAATCATTTAGATTTCACTTGGTTTGTTTCAGAATTGGCATTTCTAAGTATTTTTACTAGTTCAGAAAAAATTTTGACAAAAAAGTCTCTTAAAAATGAATTGGTGGGTTAACTACATTGAATCTTTTGATCTTAAAAAAACATTATCGAAGCAAAATGTAGATAAAATGTTCTTGAACTCACTAAATCCAAACCAAAACACAACATCACTGAGGAATACGATTAATAAACTAAAAAATACACAAAACAGCGCATTTAATCTGCTAGAAAATTAAGGAAACGAAACAAAATTCTTAGAGTAAAACTTCCCCGGGACAATAGAAAAGATGGCCATGTGAGTGGAATTAAGAGCAACGAAATTTAATCACCCAAATTTAGAGAAACAATTATTAAAGACATTATAAACTCAAAACAAACTACAACTCGTCGGAAAAATCTAATATCGTACAAGCTCCTAAAACATATGATAAAAAAGAACGAACGCACCAGCAAAAATATAATGCAACCACATTTGGACTATGCAAATTTATAATAAAAACTAGAAAATAACCAAATGTGTTGCAATAAAAAAACCAAACAAAGACGAGATGCTCTCCGAAAGCTATCGGCCAATATGCCTTCTCAACACACTATCTAAAATATACAATAAGGTATATACTATACTACAGGAGCTAAACAATCATATTATACAACATAAAATACCTGGGAGCGGTATCATCGATTATTTTTCAAACTTTTTTACAGAGATAACTGAAAGCAAACGAAAATACAAACCACAAATTAGTGACACAAGACATCTCAAAGGCCTTCGAAAATGTTAACAAAAACACGCTTATAGAAACATTAAAAAGAAAGCGTTTCCCACGAAACACATAAAACTGGATCTATCAATTTGTAACAAACCGCACAGTTGGGATGAAAAATCGGACAACAAATATACAACAGGTAACCAATAAAGAGATTCCGCAAGGCAGTGGTCTAAGCCCTACTCTCTTCAACATATGCAACTCCGAGATACAGGATATTCAATCAGATAAAGTCTCAATATATTAATTGGCAGACGACATAGCAATCCTACTAAAAGAAGAAAAACAAACAGAGCTTTGAGAAATTTATCAAAAAAACTAAACAAACTTAATTTAAGATTAAATACAACTAAATGTGACTATATAAAAACAAAAGTTCAACCTTTGTAGTAAAAATAGACGATACTCAACTCGAAGAAAAGAGAAGCACAAAACTTACTATGCCTCAAACAAAAGGAGGAGCCCACCCCTATACGATGCTAAACATACACAAAACCGTATACATACAAGGACAAAATTCGCAGAAGTTATCACAGATTAAGAAGAACACGCAACAAAAAATTTTAAATACCAGCATAAGAATATGCACTGAGAAGGTGATTACTACACCTATACCAGCTTTATTAGCCGAAGCTGCAATCCTACCTGCTGAGTTACAAAATAAAAAAGCTAATTTCAAATATATAGCTAAACCACTAAATAAAAATAATAAATTGGCCACTCAAATACGAAACAACAAAACACTCCAAAATTTCTAAAAATTATTCCAAGGCAAACCACAACTGCATCGGAAATATTAAAAATATTAACTGATGTTATAAGTAGGTACCAAGATTTCACACATATTTATACGGATGGGTTCAAAACAACCAGCAGAGGAGGAACAGAAATATACTTTGACAAGAGTAACATTAAAATATCCAGAATAATACAATAGAAGCGACAATAAAAACAATTGAACTTGTAGCTGTCAAAATAGCAATAGAGAAAATTATAAAAATGTAAAATTGTTATTCAATGGATGCCAGTGCATGCTGGGGGCACAGGGTAATGAAAAAGTAGACGCCTTAGCTAAAGAAGCAACAGACCAAATAACATACCCATATGCAAATATGGTGGTAAAACTAGAAGAAGAGATCTACCTGATAAAAAAAGAATGGTCAGGCAAATATAACTCATGGACAGGCATGGTGGGAGGCTACATCAAACAAATCAAAATGACCATTACAGGATAAGGGAAATAACTTTTAGACTTTTAACTTTCATTTTACGCTATTAAAAAGAAGCCTTCCCCCTAGGTACCCTGTTATGATGAAACTGCTATATCTTTAAATCTAGTGATTAAAATTTGTAATATAGTAATTTGAAAGCTTATAAAATGGCACTTCATTAACATATCAGCTTTTAAATAAAATAATCTGCATTATCAAATTCTTATCACTGATTTCAGAGATATAGCAGTTTCTTCAATACAAGGTACTTATAGGTGGACAAAAACAAAACTCATCTTCATTTTGATCATGGAATCTAGTGGTTCCCCATGTGTTAGCGAATTTTGGGACACCCTGTATACAATTTTATAAAATATGAGAACTTCCAATGAGTCACGTTTAGATATATCGCTTTGTATTGTAATTTATACTGGAGAAAGCTTTATATATTATTTGTTGTCTAATAGAATTAAGAATGTATTAAATAATTCGAAACAAATTAAAATAAACGCCCACTATCGATTTATTATTTTATTCTACTGTAAAGTAGTTTTAGCATTAACATTCGGTTCATGAAATTATGTCATAGACATAATCACGTGATTTGTGAAATTTAATCATGATCTCGGAAGAGTAAGAAAATTTATTTTTCACGTACATTGAACTTGAAAACTCGTGAATTAGTTATTCTCGGTATGTATGTCGTATAAAACAAACCAATATGTTTTCTAAAAATTGTAAGGGAGTTTATCAACTCAACAAGTTAAATAAATTGTAATGATTAAATTTATGTTCGTTGAATACATATTATCACGTCGATGTGGATTGAAAATGTAATCTGTTATCAGGCGAGGCAATGTGAATTCAATGTTTACAATTTTTTTACGACATAAAGTTGACTCGAAAAAAATAGAATCGTAATCGAAAAGTACTAATGTCTAATCTATGCAATGTATATTATACAATCAACGTGAAACAAGTCAAGCTTATAAAATATTTACATCTTGTAAAAATTAAATTGCTATATTGAATACATTTGTCGTGTGTTTTGTTCGGTATATCGTGTGTATTTTATATATTTTCTGCTCTTTTCAAATGCATAATCATGAATATTATTTTTATTTTGTATTTAAGAAGATAAATAATGACGCAATCATCTTAAAGTAGAAAAAATAAAAAAATTGTTATTCAATAATAATAAACCATCTTATACGAGTACAAGAATATAAATATAATATTTAATATTTTTATGACTTAAGACGAAATAAAAAGTTTTGTTATTTTGTTCATGATCATTGTATTGTTGATAAGTATATTTGTGACGGGGGTTTTTCTCTTTATAAATTATCGTGGGGCACATAAATGTACCATATGTTTTACGAAGATATAAATCAGTCGGTAAGTGGAATTTTTTTAAGTTTAGAAATTAACATAAAATGTTTGGGTCCTTTGATATAATATAAATTTTAAAAAATAAACATAAGATAATTGTGTCAAATCTTGAGTTCAATGTACATTGTATTTGTATATAATATATAAAATTATATATTTGAATAGATTTTTTTTGGTATATAGAAAAATTCGCGCCAAATTTTATCTAATATGGTACCCGTACTTCGTCAATGTAATGCCATAACGCGCGTTTTTTATATTTTGTACTGTAGATATTCGTATATAATATGACCGATATTTGCTTAGCGTCACAGCTATTCAAACCTATACAGCTAAATATAAATTCTATTTTGAATTTTGATGTTACTATAATCAAATTGTGATTCACAGGCAAATTTTTTTTTGATGTATGTATTCTATTTATTTATATAAATTTGTATTATTAATTCTTTGCGTGACTTGTTGTAAATTATGATACCTGTGTTCGCTTAACTTAGGTCATCACACATAATGATGTTATTCGCGATGATGATATGTCGCGTCATTTTGATCGTTATTACTTATAAATATATGTTAATACTATACTTGATTATATGTATATCAAACATACGAACATATCTCAGAATTATTCTATTTGTGCATTTTTCTCTAGATATTTAGGCACGGGTGAAAGAATTTTTCTTTATATCTCTTATTCGTTTGAGTTTAGTGCAGAATAAAGTTTTTATTTTTTTTTTGATTCGGAAATGAATGTGGGTATATCAAATGTTGATAAATTTAGGTCATCAATTGTAAGAAGTTTTTATACGAGTTCAAAAGATTTATTCGTCAAATAATTATGTTTATTAAGTTTAGTTGATTCCATTTGAATACTTCTAGTTTAAAGTTCTTTGAGTAGTGGTTTTGAATATAAATGCTTTATGTGTTAAACTATGCTTTCGACACGATACAAATTGTTCTTCGTTCTAGACAACCACAAACACTCAAGGCGTTCTTATCAGGACACAATTTTTGAATGGTATTAAAAATGTTAATTAAATTTTTAATTTCTTGATTGAAGAGAACTGCTTTGATCTGTAAAACCTGTGGCCATATATTTTGTTTACGACCAACGAAAGCCAACTTATATTATTTTATTTTGTATCTACAATATAAAAGTAAATTAAAAGGAAAACAAATTTAAATTAAATTAAAAGAATAACAATTTTCTCGAAATACAAAGATCAACAACATATCGAAATTCTATTAAAAACTTCAGATAGTGGTTCCAAACTTTGGAAATTTTTATTTTCATTCATTACTAACTCATTTATTCAAAATTATTTAAAAAAATGTTACACTTGCAATTACAAGGTAATTACACTTGCCTTGACAATAGAAGCTCTACGTCTTAAGTTGAATATAGATATTGTTTTAGAGCTATGAAGAAAAGTGAGAAACTGCCAAACAGTGTTTTCTGAATTGAGAGTTTAATCGAAGACGTAGTTAATAAAATTAGTTCCGATAGCGTGCTTGGAAAAGTCATTAGCCTTAGGATATATTTCTGTGGAACGAACAAGGAATTTGTAAGAGTTTTGCAGGCACCACCCCAAATTGAAAGCCTATAAAAATGAAAAGAATACCAGACTAAAATAAACTTGTCTTAAAAAGTGTAACGGACAAAAGAGACGTAAAACGTAACCTTCTTAGATACGATAATAGTTTGGAGTTGAAGCATTATATGTGGGTCTTTCAATTAAGATTTGTATCAATCAAAACTCCTAAGTATTTGATTTCGTTTACGACACTTACAACAAAACAGTCTAACGAGGTGCAGACCCGAACTCTATCACAGCAAAATCCATGGAAGAAAATTCCTTCAGGCAAACTCACTTTCCCTAAAATGTATTATTTTAGTTTTATCACTCAAAAGTAAATTGTAAGCTTTAAATTAAACTGCTAGGTAATCTAGATTATGTTTTATACCAGGAATGCTATCTTGTTTATTTGAACTATTGTAGACAAACGCGAAGTAATCTGCAAACGCAGTAAGGGATCCAGCAAACGGGAGTTTGAAAATACCATTAAAAGGAACAAGAGATGTCCTAACTACGACCCTTGAGTAACCCCAGCCATAATGGGAAGTTCTTCAGTTAGATGGTGAATTAACACGCATTACCTGGGTACGACCAGTAATGTAAGAGCAGAGCCACATGTGGATTTGTCCTCGCAAGCCCAAATAATAAAGCTTATTTAAGAGAGTCGCATGGTCTACTCTATCAAAAGCTTTAGTCAAGTCGATAAATAGAGCAGAAGACTTAAAGCCTCGATTAATGCCCGCACCAATCTGTTAAAGAATTGATAAAACTGCTTGTTCTGTGTTTTTATTCTTCCTAAACCCGAATTGAAGAGGTGAAACAGAAAATTATTTTTTTCTAGAAAATAAACCAATCCATTTCATTTCATACCCTTTTCAAAAACTTTGGAAATAACAGAGAGTAGTATGTTAGTCGGTAGTTATTAAAACATGATATCATTGTTTTTTCACCTGTCGTTATGTGATGGTTAAGGTCTTGGCTTAAAACATACTGCAGTCTTGAGTTCGATCCCCGCCGCTGACCACAACGCCGTGACCAATTGTGTGGAAAATCGTTCGTTGGGTTGACCAACTACAACGGAACACCAATTGTAAAAATATGGCCTAAACGGTCTTGTAAAAGATCTCAGTAAATGGTCAACTTTGACCTGTATGCTGTTGATTTTTTTGATTTTTATATTTTTTTTATGAATATTTTTACTACTAATAATAATATTCGGTTTTTATAGGACATTGCTGACCTGAACCGCATCAACATTCTGGCTCCATCGAATTCGATGCCGTGCTTGTTCTTCGTATTATTCTAAACAATCCGCAGAAGACAA
This sequence comes from Tipula confusa, assembly GCA_963556175.1. Lineage (NCBI taxonomy): Eukaryota > Metazoa > Arthropoda > Insecta > Diptera > Tipulidae > Tipula > Tipula confusa. The sequence goes on along the minus strand of OY744477.1, from coordinate 143,507,128 downwards.
GTCGTTCTCTACCCGCGGAGCCATCGTCGCCGACAGCGGCCTCTGTCCCTGTCAAATGGCGGCTTTGCTCCCTGAGATCGCTGAACCATTCGTTTAGGATCGGCCCTCAGAACGTGACCGAGCCAACGCACTCCATGTCCTTTTATTTCATTAGCGAGATCAGGAATTTTTATTAAATCAAGCGATTTTTGATGATTCTTCTCTCGAATATTTAGCCATCGCTATGCGACCGGTATCAGCATACCAGTGTTATTAAGCACCTAGTTAAAATGTTGCGTTCCGACTTTTAAAAAGTAACCTCGTAAATTTACTTTATAACTATCGCCTATGAGACAGTAGCGAAAGCTTCGAATTTTGAAACATTTAGTTCGAAAAGTCTTCTGAGGCACTAATGCTGTGTGCCTTAATCGACTTTTCAAACTAAATCTTGTTCAAGCTTCCGCTATTACCTCATCCTGGTAGCAGAAAAGTATTTTTTCGAGGTAACTTTCGGTGACTTCACAAAAAGTATAAAATAACTATAATAATTTTAAACTATAAATAAACTATAATACTTTTTGGTTTAGTTTAGTTTCAAGTTGGAACACAGTTAGCGACTACGGTAAATATAAAAACAATGTTTATTTAAATTTAAAATATAAAATTAAATTTTTTATTTTGTTAATTACTTTCGGAAAAGAAAAATGCCATAAATTTAGACATTTGAAAAGCAGGCCAGTATATATATATTGTATACTAGTATCATCTAAGAATAATTAGCAGAACTACACATTAATTTAGAAAAGACAAACATTTAGCCAAAAAAATCGGCCAATCTTAAATCGATTCATTTCTTAGAAAAATTGTATACAGAATATTGTTGTGCACACGTTTGTATACAGTAAAGTTGTCCATAAACGTTGTTCTATCTAGAATTTACTAAGGTAAAATTAGTACAAAAACTAAAAACCAAAAGCAATTTTGTGGCCACGTTATACACTATCGTAAATATAAACTAAATAACAGGAACGCTGTATCGGGATATTTCACTATGTAAAACAACAATTCTGGAGAAAAAGTAAAAAAAAAATAACATCACATTTCAATGTTGATCAACACGTTTTGAAATTGTACATAAACTTAATACATTTAGTAATTATAATTAAGAAAATCAAATCTATATAAAATTCCTTCAACTGTACATACGGAATTCATGAATAGCATTATGGTAGCTAAATCAATCGAAAAAGAAAATTGTAATACATTTTACTAAGCCGGTATTTAGATTAAACCAAATATTTAAACATCTAAAAATTAGTCACGTTGTAATTCTTGAAGCTTATCGCTTCGTATTTGTATTTAACGGAATGATTTTGTTTAAATTAGAATATAACTTGATTATAAAAAAAATTCGAAATACTGATAATTGTTCGTAACAAGAAATCGGTTTGGCCGGAATTTATATAATTCCAACTGTGTTTATTGCGAGTAGGTAGACCGACACTATTTTTATAGACGAAAAAAATATAAAAACTAGAATTGATAAAAGAAAAATTCTTATCAAACTTAAAAATTCTTGTGACCAAAATAAACTAAAAATGTTTCGTTTACTATTTACTTAATTACAATTGTTTAAACATACATATGACAAAAATTACACATTTCGTGACGTGGATAGTTACTCGCTTCTTTTGTGATACATACAATTAATATGCGCGACGACGTATGTATGTTTTTAAATGAAGTGTTAAATTTATGCAATTAGTAAATTGTTGATAAATTTGATTTCGTCATAAATATACAAACAATTTTTTGTAAGCGCAACGAATTAAGTTTTTTTTACTTAAACAGAAAATTAACAAATTTTACTACCATGTCCTTTAAGTTGTTGTTATAAATTGATTGATACTCATAAGAGTACTTAGGTTTGGAAATTCATCCGAATTATACGACTTTAAATGTGACGTGATTGTTGATAACCTTGATTCACGCTAAACTTATCGTTGGGTTGAATGTATTATTTGATTAAGACATAGCTTTAATTATCTTATTTTTTGACCGTATAGCGTCACCGGTATAGCGATGGTTAAGAATATTGCTTACCACGTCGCGGCCTGCAGTTCGATACTCACCATTGACAAAAAATTTATAAATATTATTAAATAATTAGCTGTTGCACCGGTTACCGAATTGTGTGTAAACAAACGTTGGTTGGACTAACCACCTACAACTATCGCCAATAGTTCAAAAAGGTCACTTAAGAGCTAAGTATGTATGGGACATTAAAAATTGCTTCTATTAAGTTTTATTAGGTTTATCGTACGCTAATTAGGAGGATCAATAATTGGTGCAAATAGGCAAATATTTGCCCAGATAGTATCAGTATAAATCAATCGGTTTAGACACTAGCCATTTATACGTATTTTTATAGATGACCAAAAAAACTTTCATTTACTTCATGAACGTTTTTTTTATTCGGTTGTTTAAATAACACTCGGTAAGCGCTTTCGGAACTATTTTAACTGGGGCTTTGATATCTTCTCTCGAGCCATTAGAACACTATCACTCGTTCAAGTTGTAACCATTAAAATTGATTGCGTGTGATAATTTTACCAGTGATAATTTTTTTGGTTTTGGTCTTATTGTTTTAATGACCAAAGAAAGCTGAAAATCACATTAGTGGATCCATTAGTTTCTTCAAAGATGGCAGAGCATCTCGTTGACGATATACATCGTTAATTAATAAAATCACGATAGTTTGTTTTCGACTTTGCACATATTTTCAATGTACTGCCAGACAATTAAACGCAACCTTTCGATAGATCAAATCATAAGTTTATTGCAAAAACATTTGATGAACGACACGACCACTCAGATATAATTCACCTTGTTAGTCACTGACAATCTCCGTCGCGGAAACCTTAAAGAGCTAAACTGAATGATTTGCTCAATTTGAGCGATTTCCTTTTTATTAGATGGGACGTAATGCTGTGTCATTTAATCAAATAAGGTCGAAAACACAAATTCACAGTCACCCCTGAGATCTTTCACAAAATCGTTCAGATCATATTTTTACAATTGGCTGAACACCGCCCAACGCCGTGATTAATTGTGTTTACAATTAATCACGGAATCGAACTCAGGACCGCTGTGTGCTTAAGCCAACACCTTAAGCATCACTACTATACAACCGGTGAATTTCGAATATAAATAGCTCCTAATCAAGCAACTTGCAAAATTTGAAGATGCAAATTTTTTCCAGTAGACTGCTTCGAACTTATTCCAAATCACCTTTATCCGTAGTGCAAAGCATGATAGCTTAATACTTAGTTAATGTCCTATGAACTTTATTAAATATAAGTAAGGGAATTGATTATTTAAATTTATTGCATGCTTACACTGTTTAGTGTATTTTTTATATACATTTTTATATCATATATATTAAGCCTTGACATCTGGCAATTTGAACATAAACTCCCAAATGATATCATCCGTTAAAACAGTGATATAATATAAATGTTCAAACGGTTAAAACATCTGTCATTAGAGACATATTATTAGTAATTCAAAATTGTTTGATTGTTGCAAATACTGAAATCAAGGAGTCACCAGAATGGTGATGGAACCTAATTTTTGGCTTTGTTAATAAACTAGGTATAGTAAAAATTAATACTAGATTAGTATGGCAAAACGAAGTTATGCCTTATCAATGTAAGGAGGCCGCGTTATGGCCTAACGTTTAAAAAGGAGATCGCTCAAAATGCAAAATCTAACACGGCATAGCTCTCCTTTACAAAGCATACAAATTATTGTCTTTCTTAATATTGGGTAGAATAACTCCACTATGGCAGAAGAAATTGGAGGTGACTACAAAGGAGGGTTTCATATGTGGTTAGTCTAATCTCCACAAATGGTTTCAAACTTTTCATAGTAGTTAACAAAATAGACTTGAATTACGCAACACGCATATTATCTACTACTTCAACCTTGATTCAACAGTGTTAGGTTAGAAGATGTCTCGATAGGAAGATTCCCGGAAAGACTAAAAACTTCAAAAATTATACCGGTTTATAAAGACGGCGATAGACTTGACCCGAGACATTACAGGCCGATTTCAGTACTGTCGGCTGTCTCAAAAGTATACGAAAGAGTAATAAAGAACCGCCGTCGTGGTCGACTTTCTAGAAAAGAATAATGTAAGAATAACAAGCATATATGACTCAATACATCGATATAACCTATGGTTTGCTCTGCGACGCCTGGGAATACCTGACAATTATGTGCGTTTGTGTAAAATGACAGTAATGCAGTCACAATTTTGTTTCAAAGTTGACAACAAGTTATCAGGAATTTTTGCAATTAGCTCTGGGGTACGGCAAGAAGATGCTCTGTTACCGTTACTCTTTAATCTCACGTTAGAATTTATTTTTCGTAAAAGTGAAACATCACAGGACAACATCTTTTACCGTCAGTCCAACCAGGTTCTGGCATATACAGATGATATCTGTGTAATTGGGCTGAATGACAACGGCGTGAAAGATTCTCAGCTTCCGTTGGTCTGAAAATCAATGAGTCCGAAACAAAATTTATGATCACTGGTTTTAGAGACCATACTTTAGTGACAAGTTACCTCAGGTCTCTTGTCATACTCATGATAATTGTGTGAGGGGATATTAAAGTGCATCTTGTCGCTGACAACCGTGCTTTGTATGCCTTACGGCCGCTGCTAAATTCAAAATACCTTACAAATGCCGACAAGCTGAAGTTGTACAAGGTGTTGATCAGACCCTTTGTCGTGTATGGATGTGAGAGTTGGAGAGGAATTATGCGCATGGTATATGGCCCAAACACAACGATGACGAAATTTACCGAGATTTATTCATCTCGTTCATGAAATAAAATAACAGCGAGTAGGCTGATTTAATCACGTTCTGCGAGCCGATCCTAAGCGAATGGTTCAGCGATCTCTGAAAGAAGAGCCGCCATTTGCCACGCGCTGTCGGTGGCCGCTGTCGGTGACGTTAGTCCTCGGGCTATAGAACGATTTGTATTCTTCCAAGAGCAAGCTTGGGATCGAATTCAATGGAGCCAGACTGTTGAATCGGTACGGGCCAGTAATGGCGTGTAAAAGCCGTTTTATTATTATAGAGTTGACCAAATGGTCAGTACTCTCACTCGTTGCACTTCGCTCAAGTTCTCAGTTAAAAAATATGAAAGTAGTTATGAATTTCTTATAACGATACATAACGAATATTTGGTTTCCGCTCAAAAAGTTTTCTAGGAATTGAATTAACCATTAATTTCCAAATTTTTGACGAATCAAATTTAATGATTTAAATTTTTTTGTGCCAATCAACCATACACTCCACATGCAGTCCACATTACATTACATTTAGCCCTTTTGGATCTTTTCGTGGAGCTTCTGGGATGCGCTTGTTTGCTAATTTTTGTAGAGAAGGTCTCCCTGAGTTTTTTGGATTAGAAAGACATTGATGATGTAGATAAGTAAGTTTGTTTGTTTCTAAATCCTGCAATCTTTTCTGGGGCCGAAGCTCTCCCAACTCTTTCGCGATTAATTTTTAACGTCCTACCTTACGCCGTCTCCAGCCAAATCGAGGACGCACGAATACAGGTTCGATTTAAATCCATCTGCACATTGCATTGCTCCAGCCAGCCTGTACTGGCATGGACGATGGTTCGGCCCATGGGTTCTGCACTCTAACAGGGGGTCATAGTTGTGTTCATCGTCATCACCGAACGTAATCAGGTGATGAAAAATCCCTTTTAACCCGCCCCCGTTGGGATTCGAACCCGGTATCTTCCGTTATCATGTAGGTTATCATGTGGGTAAAAATTAGAAAATACCACTTCTTTCCTCGGACTTTTATCCTGTATTTATTGATATACCAATCCAACTTGTCAACACCGCACTAGTATTTATTGTACTCGTACAGTAAGGTTGTGGTATTTTCTTTTGTTTTGTTTTTCAGTGCTTCACCATCTGGTTACTTTCTGTAACGGAAGGTTACTTTCTGTAACGGCCTGATGATTTGATAGTACTTTTATGCAATTTTTGTCTTTCCCAATTGTTGCAATTGTTGTTCTCAATAAGCGGTCTCCGCACAACACATTGTCCATTGCTTAAAACCAAACCTTATTGATTTGTCCCGTATAAATTGCTTTATGTAATGATGCCCATATTATCGATTTATTCGTTCATTAATACTTATGTTTTTCGAAAACATTCCAAATTTCAGAAAACGTTCATTCATTTTATCAATTAGTGGAGTGATCTTTGTCTACCTGTTGGTTGTTATTCAATTGCGTATTGTCATTGAAATGAAGATTTCTTTTTATTTCTAGATACCTATTTCTAGACATCCATTTTCTGACGACTTCTAAGCATACGTCCTCATCCTCACACCAATACATTTTTTCTTGCGGTAACGAGGATAACCAGTAAATAGTAGAAATCCCAAGAACTTTCTCAAACAATCTACCGTCATTGTAAATCCGTGACTGTTATTCTGCACAGCATAGGCGATACTTTGATTTACAATATATGTCATAATATCTTCTTCGAATAGGATTTCAAACATTTGAACAGGCGATTTTCCTTTTAAAATTTCCTTGATATGGTCTCTGGTCGCCAATATTTAATTGTCTTGGCTCACTAGGTTTTGAAAATCAGGCCCATTTCGAGCATTTTTTTTTCGATTTGTAGTCTTCTGGCGCTTTGAAGGCGGCAAATTGTCAGATTCAGCTTGCTCAGATGTAGACGGTGCTGACATTGCGGCAGAATGAAGTCCTAACCTGCCAGTTACGTCCTTTAGAAGAGAATCTTCCGTCATCAATGTCTTCTTCATCCGATTGAATATGACATTGTCCGGTGGAAGCTCAACTATATCAAAAGAAGCATTATCATCATCTGATTCAAATCCTTTGAAAAAATCAGGATCAGTTATGGCATCCTCTAATTCCGCAAGTGTATAAAATTGTTTCGTACTTCTCTCTAAAAAAACGATCAATTTTAAAACCACGATCCCCAAATTAATATCAGCTTACAAATAACAGTTATAGTACTTAGCAGCCATAGTCCCCAATGTCAGTATGTCAGAAATGACGGAATTAGTCCGGTTTCCTGGGAGCCAATAATCAAATACTGTTAGCATAAGACAATCACAATTTTATTGAACTGCTCTGCATTCTGTCATCTCTTATCATCAACTCCAGTGTGCCACCATTCATCTGTAATCTGCAAAGGTGTAGATCCCTGATCAGTCTCCCTGAAAACAAAATCTATTAATGAACTAATTGCTCTTAGCCGTAGTCTGTAATAAATTGAATAAATTTTTAACACAATAATACAATTCCTGCAAGCCACAGGCTGTAACAAACTGGACCAGCTTTAGCCTGAAAATTACAAACTCGCGAGCCCTACCGACACCAACCACTCCAAGGCCAAAATTGACTTTACTCTACACAAAAACACCGAAATAAAATTTTATTAAAATAATTAAACGTTTAAATTCGAACGAATTTACCGTTTTATAGCAATTACACCAGAATATTCGTGTAAAACGTAATGATTGTAAACTTTTTAATTTTTTATACGTGCTTAACTTCAAACAATCGAAAATATTAAAAAACGATTATACATCAGTGAAGTAGTTGAATTCGCAGTTGTCATTTGTGACTTAACTAGAATATTTCCAGTTAAACAAAACTTTCATGACTAACAATTTGTAGATGACTACGAGTGTTATCAAGCCAAATCAAAAATTGTATTGCAAATAAGATAGATTTAAAGCATATTGAATAACCGCAATAGTGTAAAAATCGATCTAAAATTTTGACAATGTCTGTCAAATCATAAAAAGTAACTTATGTTAATAAATGTGGTCAAAATTCCATTCTTTAAATTGGTAATTTATGTTCTAGGAAGTGTTGTAATTTTTATGTTTTTAAAATTCTCTAGTCACTATTTAAACATACTTGAGTAAATATTAATTATTGTTTAACACATCTTTAAACACTTTAAACATTTGTCCAATTGTGCAAACATTTTATGCAAATTTGTGCGTATCATTTGCCAACTTCCGGTATGATCCACACCACTGAATAATTTAATAAAAATAAATTTAAAAGTTGATTAACAATCATTATTCGGTCGTGAATTAAAAGGAATAATTATAAACAAAAACTAATTATAACAACCAAAAAAAAAAAACTATACGATAAACAAACAATTTTACGCATTATAAATTATGAACTAACAAATTATATATTATATATTTTTATTTATTTAAATGTTTTATATATGTATATGTATATGTTTATATATGATTATTACAACAATTTATTTCAAATGAAATAGAACTCTTACAAATTTCAGGCCCAATCTGTAATACAGGCTAATCAACAATCAGTCATACAAACTGCAACAAATCTTCAATCAATGACATTACCTAAAAGTGTTTTATTAGTTAGTAAACCAAATACAGTAATACATACAGCACAACCAAATATACACGCTGTACAAGTAAGTAGATAACATTTGTTTTATATAATTATTTAAAAAAAAAATTTATCAAAGCGAACAAATTTAAAATCATTTTGAAATGTTTTTTCTGTATTATTGTTGTTTAAGATAAAACCCGAACCAAATCTATCGTCATCACAATTACAAACAGATACAAATAGTGAAGATAGTCTAACGGATGACGAATCGCCGAAGAAACGACGAGATTTACTAACAAGACGGCCATCCTATCGTAAGATATTAAATGATCTCGGTGGAGGTGAAATTGCCGGTATGTAAATAGTATTGTAATTTTTTGCCTGCCCCCACACTTGATCTCTCTATCTAACTCCAAACTTTAAATTACTTTATTTTTTTTTTTGTAATCCGGCTGAAGCATGCACTTTTTTAACAATATAAATTTTAGAAAACATATGTAAATCTTGTATATTATAATTGATTTATTATTTTGAGAAAAAAAAAAGCTTTCTGATTGAATTCAAAGGGTTTTAGTTTTATAAATGTCTTACTAGTCATTTTCTCTTTTTAAAAAAAATCGTATTGGTTAATAGTAGTTATAATCTTAAGTATATATAGTTATAATTTGTTAAATATTTAACAGGTAATATTTCGGGCTATGGTTAAGATAAATTAATTATTATTTGGTTTTATTTTTCCTTAAACATTTAATTGGCTTTAACGACATATATTTTGCTTTAAATTACTTCATAAGTATAGGTTGTGACCACTTAAATTTAATCCAGCGCAAATCTTTGAACAACAGAAAAGAGATTAAATAATGTTACTAAATTATGCATGCAATCAGTCAATTGTGGATAAGCTAAAATTCGGTTAAACCAACAACTTCTATAACTTAAATCTAATTTAACAACATCAATGAAAAGTTTATAAGAATAAAAGACGTAGCTCATAATATCTTCAGTAAAAAAAATCAATAAAAAGTAGAAATAACGCGAAATATTGACAAATTTGAAAGAAGAACAAATTTCTAATACCTGTTCAATCCATCTGCGAAGTAAATTTGTATGTCTATGAAATATTTTTCAAAATATGGCTAATAAACCATCATATTTAGGTTTATCGTAGTTGGAAATGCCCTGCTAGTAGAGTGCAGAAAGGACGAACCATCTAAGTTTTTAGAAGGTACATAAACTTAACCTGTACTCGTGCGCTTTTATTTAGATGCTATTGTTGTAAATAGCAGATAAAACACAAACCTTTTTTCAATTATTTGAAGAACCCGAGTTTTATTAAAACTTTCGAATGACAAAAATGTTTTTTAACTGGATCAACTGTGTTCTCGAATATTAAACAAAATTAAAGGGCTCATTTCATGAGCACAAGATTTATTTTCAACTGAATGAATTTTTGTTTTATAGAAGACGTAAGCTAACGAACAATGATTACCATACTACCCAAGTAATATTTTAGATAGCAACTGTTTCAACTGCAAAGTTCTGATAAACGAAGATGAACAAGCACAATATCAGAATCTTGTTAGCAGTAGTATTATGGAAACCAACCACCGTTCTGAAGATGTGTGTGCTTTATTAGAGGTATCGAAAACTTCGGCCGCCAGTGTTACCCTGTCGACTCAATGTATGGTAACAATTAAACCCAACAATTATTGGTTTGATGAGGAGTGTCGTCTTGCAACAGAATATACCCTATAAAGAAACGTGAATGCGTTTTACACATTTGGAATAACAAAGCGGTCCTTGCTAGGACAACCGCCAAGCGATTTTGTAGATGGAAAAAGCGTGAATGATGGAAGGCTGAAGTTTTAAAAGTACAACAACTCAGCAATGAGCGCAGTTCTCGTGCCTTTTTTAAAGGAGTTAGCGCACTGCACAATACCTTCAAACCTAGGTTTATTACCATTCGGGATCAGAATGTAAACCTCTGTGTTACAATCGATGCAGTGCTCGACACTTAAAAGGAGCATTTCTCTGATTTTCTCAATATTCAACAAGTGTCAAATGCTGTATCTGAAAGTTCTCAAATATAGACTGCGGAGATGTGCATAGAGGACTCATCCTACTAGGAATTCATCCTGCCCACGCAGCGACTAAAAAGACACTCCCATGGAGTTGATTGCATTAATTCCGAGCTCTTGATATTCGGAGGGCATCCTTTGTGGAATTTTTGTTTTCGACCTTATACGATTAGTATGGCAAAGCGAAGTTATTCCCCATGAATGGAAAGTGACCGCGTTTCGGCCTATCCTTAAAAAAAGAGATCGTTTAAAATGCGGAAACCATCTTGACATAGCTCTCCTTTGCACAACATCCAAATTACTGGCCCCTATCAGAGGAAATTGTAGATTACTACCAAGAAGGATTTCGTCCGAATCGGTCAGTCACTGATCAAGTTTTTTCGCTGAGGATGATTCTTTCTAAATATTACGCGACATCCCGTAACGTACATCAGGTGTTCTTGGATTTCCAACAAGCGTATGACTTAATCCATCGAGATAGGATATGGTTTGCTTTACGATGTCTGGGAATACCTGACACCTCAGGACAACATCATGCATCGTCAGTCCAACTAGATTCTGGCATATGCGGATGATATCTGTGTAATTGGACTGAATGTCAACGGTGTCAAAGAACTACTGGATCCACCTGTACGATTTTCAGCTTCCGTTGGTCTCAAAATCAATGAGTCCAAAACAAAACATATGTAATAAAAGAACAAAATTATGTCCCTTCCTATTTTGACTGTGCATTACATATAATAATTATTTAAAACCTCTTGCTTGTTTTTAAAATTTGAAATGGAATTCCTATTTTGAATTACTTTTTTGAATTAAAAATTTTAAAAAATTAAAAAATTAAATTTTGTAATTTCAGAAAAAATATTATCAATTTAAATATTACAATCCGAAATATTACCTGTTTTACAATATTTTTTATATAAATAATATAACTATCTATATTTTGCTTGATTTATTTACATAAAATTATAAAGCTACAAAATGTGCAATATACAATAAATGGGGAAACCCTAATTATTTAATTTATACATTAGGTAATGTTGCATACTTGTTTAGGAATATAAATAGTTAATTAATGCTTTTTAAAACTAACAAATGCGATCTGTTACTATTTAAATTATAATATGGAAGTAAAAACCAATTTTAAGCTTATTCAAAATCATTTTCAGAAAATCTACGACAAATATTTTCTAAATTAAGGACAATATTACAACTGACCAGTAAATTATTTAAATATAACAACTACTAGCCAACTGATAGTACAAAATGACGAACACAATAAAAGGTTTATTTTAGAACTATAATAACAACAGATCTTTAAGTATAGCTTTATTGCAGGATGGACACTAACAGGGTCACTAACAGCATTTACTTTTTAGTCCTGATGTTTTTTGTTTAAAAAGTGATTTGAATGATTTAAAATAATAACTAACTGCTACTCACGTTTGAAAAATAAATTAAATTAGAAATTATTATAAAAAATTAAAAACGAAATTCGAATGCATGTTTAAATCGCGTAAGCCTTGTCTAAATTTTTCTGAAAAGAGTGTGTTGCTAATTATCGCGGCACACGACATTCACATTGTAAACTTTATGCTTTTAAGATGGTACGTTTTACGTGCCGCAGATTGAAATCGAATTTTATAAATCGTGTAAATTGATTAGTTCCAAACATTTCCATAAATATGTACCTAGTTTCCGTGACTTTTACAGACTATTAAATTGAAAATATTAATACCACAACAAATTTTGTATTAATAATACAAGGTTAGTTCTATATCTTTTTGCACGCAATGTTATAATAATTTTTTTTAGTTTTGTCGACAAACGAAGTTTTTTGAGGTAGTAAATGATGTTGCAAAACGTATTCAGTATCAAATTCTGGGGATTAGTTATAAATATAGTATATCGTTCATTAAGGACCAATACCACTGGTCGATAAAGCCCTAAAAGCATTTTAAGGGTGTCTTTAGGTGTCTCGGATGTTACGAGAGTTAGGTCGTACACCGTTCAAAGTTGGGTGAAATTCGGCAAACCAAAACTTAATTTGTCATTCTCTAGTTTCGTAGCCAATGCAAGGTTTAAAGATGTCACATCACGTAGACGAAACCACAAAAAAATGTATTCCTCGACAGCTTTTACCAAATACTTTCAAAACTTTTATCTCACTACAGTCCACGAAACTCATCAAAACCATTCTGTGGGCATAGTTTCGATTCAATACAGCCGATATATTTAATTTATATATTCAAGAATTCAAGAAAGCGTTATCTGTTTCTAAATATAACAGTATATGCAGTTCAAACAATAAATGGATATTTAAAATATTGCGCTTTATGCTTTGAAAAAAAATCACTTTGACTCCTGCTGGCCATACGAAATAAAAGAAATATCTCTGGAAAGTTATGAAGATTATCTTAGATAAAAGAAATGCGCCCAAGAACATAAGGCCGAAGATAACGAAATAGAATAGAATTTTTCTAAGTATAAGATTGAAGTAATACAGTACTTTTTAGAAAAAGGGCACACGCAACCAAAGCCGTACTAGGAGAAATTACCTCGTATATTTATATTAAAATATAATTTTTGAAGTATTATGCCAAAACCATAGTAAACAAATCTATTCGACCGGGTCGGAAAGCAGGAGGTCCGGTGGTGACTGACCTCCGATGTTCGCACTATGAAGATAATTCATTCGATACAAATAAGATTACGATGAAGCATGGAAAGTTCTTTCACTAAGTTTAAAAGCAACCACATACAGCGAGCTAAATACTAAGCCTATTCCTTTATCAGCTACAAAGTAGAAAGAAACATTTACAAGAATTAAAAGCTGTATTTCCATTATTTTTGCCATTATTTGTATGATAAAATTCTCTATGAATAATTTAATTACTACTAGTTTAAGTATAACTTGACCTTAGGACAGAGAGGTTCTTTGAGCAACTTTAGTTGCTTTTTATTTTAACTTTTTATACTTTTTATTTTAAAGTTAACTTAATTTGTTTTTAGTGATTAGGAAAATACATACTCGAAAATACGAACAGTAACCTTGAATAAAATAAAGAAAAATTGTGAACAAAATTCTAAAATCCCCTTTGAACTGATGAATATCTTCTATAAGCTATATTTTCACTATTATTAATTAGTTAGTTGTTTAAAACTAGCTAGAAGTTACAAGATTAAAAATTTCGTGTTAATACTTTTTTTCATTTAACGCTATATTTAAAAAGTTATTAAGTTTTTACTGTCTCCTGTCCTTAATGAACGATATGTCCTTGCCGATTTATACAAAAATCAAATTAAAACTACCTTTACTATGTTCACACACCATTTGTTAAAAATGGTTTAAAAAGTGGCATAAGGGCGGTAAAGACAAACTAAGGACTTGATGTCTTAAAATGCTGTTTAAAATTATGATTTTGTCCGCCCAAATAGTACATATGTCCCATTGCGTATCAATCATTATAATTGATCAAGTTATGTTTATTGTTCTTTTAGGTTTGTTAAGGTTTTCTCTTTTAATTTTTTCTAAATCCACAATTTCAACAATCTCTGAGTTAATTGTTATTTTATAATGTTTTCTTATTCTCAGTAGAGTTAGTTTCGTCAATTAAGAATAGAGGCGGTCAAAACACAAAAAATATGAAAAAAATATCTTTATATCTCTACATAGTCTCTTTTTAGCTCCATACAGGATTTCCAGCGATGTTTAATAACTTCAATACCCTGTTTATAGTGATAATCGTCGAGCTCCTCAAAATAACCGTCAACTGCAGATTAAACCTCTTCATTGTAGGCAAATCTTTTCCCACCGAGCCATTATTCCAAATTTGGAAACAAAAAATATTCCGACAATAAGGCCGTAGTTTATATGGCTCATATTTATACAAAAGAAAAAAAGTTTAAATTTATTTAAAATTTTAAAGTGAAATAATATATCTGCAAAGAAACCGCCTTCACAACCAGAGTGCTAAATTTTACAACACAATCTGGCGGAGATGTTTAAATTTGTTGATTAAATTAACATCGCCGATTTGATATGAAGTTTCATTATGTCCAAAAATATTATAAACACAGTATGTAAGCGTTTGTGATATTTTAATCACTTTTATTTTAATGGGCCTTTATTTGAACCTTGTAGGATAACCTTCATTTCTTTAAATCAATAATTATATATAATATGTAATTTAAGAGGTGTGTGCAATTTTTTGGAGTTTTAATCTCGGGCTCAAATATGAGGCTATGTCTTTTTATATTTATTTGTTAAATTGTTATTTGTTAAATTGTATATTTATTGGTTAATATATTCTGCGATGAGTTAAAAAATAAAATGAAATAAATGTAATAACATTCGTACCGTTTAACTATTACTTAAGTTATTATCTTTAAAGTCAATTATATCGGGTTATATAAAAAGTCTCCGCGGTTTTTTGGTACATTTTTGAACAAATATTTTCTTTATTGAAAATAAATTTTAATCAAGTACATGTTGACCACTATTATCTATGACCTTTTACCATTTTTCGGGTAGCTTTTTAATCCAACTTCTGTGGTTTATCGTCGAAAAACTTGGCCAAGTGATTTTCAGCGGTGGTTCGTTCTGTCAATTTTTAACCATCAAGAGAGTTTTGCAGAGATCGAAATAAATGGTAGTCAGACGGTGCAAGGTCCGGGCTATACGGTGAATGTATCAAAACTTCCCAACCAAGTTCCGTCAATTTGCTCCGAGTCATCAAAGATGTGGGTGGCCGAGCATTGTTATGATGGAATATAACTCCATTTCTGTTGGCTAATTCGGGTCGCTCTTTCTAGATTGTTTCGTTCAAACGATCGAGTTGTGCACAGCCACGATATAGCAGCTCATCATCGACAATTCCTTTCCAATCCCACCAAACACCCAACCTTGTTTGCCGACAATCCAGGATTTGAAGTCGTTTGTGGAGGGTTACCAGCCTTTGACCATGAGCGCTTGCGTTTGATATTCGCTTCAAAAATGGTTCGATTTCGTTACGTTTCAGCAGCATTTCACTGATGTCAGTTCGGTTAATCAAATTTATTTCCGTCAATTCATGTGACATCCAAACACCAATGTTTTTTTGTAGCCTGCTCTTTTCAAATGATTCCAAACTGTCATGTGGTTGATGTTTAATACCTCCGTTATTTCCTGACAGCTTGCGTTCCGGTCTTGCTCCATCAGTTGCTAAATTTAATCGATTTTTTTAGTAAATGGAAAACCGCGGAAGTTTTTATATCTTATATCGGAAAAATAGTATCTTTTTTATACCAAAGTGAACTTGAAAGCGATTTTTTTTTTATTCTTTTTTTTTAATTTGTAAATAGTACTTATATGAAATATTTCTGTAAGCGTTTATTTTTATTTGTAAATATATCGGCTCAGTTTTTCTTGTTTTATCCAAAGAATATTGAAAATATTGAATTACTTTTCACTTTAAATTACACGATAGTTCAGACACAAGGAACGGTTTGATTTATGTATATACGCACGAAAATTATTTTATTCCTACACTTTAAATTGGCCACCTTAGCATCCACAGTAATATGTTACGTTCAAATATCTCAAAAATATAAGATAGAAGTTGTATAAAATAAAACACTAAAATCCCAAATCGAGATCCAAACTCTTTCTGGTTGGAGTTAGGTCAATTTTAGAATGAAAATATATGGTCTAATGGTAATTGCCAGGAGCCTCCGCTCAAACATTGCATAATATATTCTGCAAAAGTTAAAATTTAGACTAAAAACTTAATAAACGATTATATTTTTTTCTATAAATATTCTTAATTATTTATATTTTATTTAGAAAAACAAAAAATTAAAAATCTTTATAGTTCATATAAATAAAACCAAAAAACAATTGGACTAAATTATTTGTACCTACCTTCAAAAAGTTCCTAAACGGAAGCATTATGTGTTATTTTGTTACATAATTTTTCACGTGTTTATATTGATTTAGTCATAATTTTCGTCTCCACAAGAACAGTATTGTTTTAAAGAATGGGAAAAATTAAGGAATTATCATTAGAAGTTCGAGTCTCAATCGTTGTGGACTACGAGGCTGGAGTTTCAATAAAAAAAATTTAGCCCAAAAGTACAACTGCCACAAAAATTCTGACTACGCTTGTGTAAAAAAATCCTCTGAATGTAAAATCTGTTCTAAGTGGCATAAAAAGTGTATGAGAAAATAAAATTAGCGTAAAAACTGTACACAGTCGTCTTCGTGAAGCGAATGTAAAAGTTTATATTGTTCAAAAGAAGCCATTTAAAAGCCAAAATAATAAAAAGAACGGCTAAACTTTGCTCGTACATATTTAGCGAAACCTGTCGAGTTCTGACGGAAGATATTATTTTAATATTAATTTTAGGACCAACGAATCGTGCTTCTGTTTAGATGGAAGCCACGCAAAATAATAAATTTTTATTTTACATCTTAACAAAGAAAGTTTCATAACATAATAATACCAACTAGGCAAAGTAAATGTTTGGGGGTTTAATAGGAACTTAGCTATAATAGAAACTATAGACTGGCCACAAAGCTATTAACTTAATGCCATAGAGAATCTTTGGCAATACATTAAACAAAAAATAACAACTATTGAAATACGCCCAATGAAATTTTTGACGAAATAAAACGCATATGGGATCAAATCCCTAAACAAATTATAGAAAATATTGTCCAATCCATGCCGCATCGCCTTTAAGAAGTGATTAACAACAATAAATAGTGAATAAATCAGGATTATTTTTTTAATTTTTAGTACATTTTGTGACCAGGTACAAATAATTTTGTCCATTTGTTTTTTGATTTTAGTTTTCATCTATCCAATTGTTTTCTGGGCCGAATATTCGCTTTGAATATTCATCTACACATTGCATTGTTCCAGCCAGCTGTGTACTGACAGGTTTTTTTCGCAATTTCTGGTGAGTTGTGGTTTACACCACATTGATATTGTGAATTTAAATCAGCAAGCCTCCTTTATTATTATTATGTAAGATTTTCATTGATCCATTCTTCAAGCTACATATTCAAATATTTAGGCTTAAAATAGAAAAATAAAGATTATGTTGCAGTTGCATTCTAAATATCGACCTGTGGCGGTCTAGATTAGTATTACTGGGTAATAGTTTGGTAATAGTTCGGAAATGGTACGAAACAACTTTAAGTCACCAGCATACAATAAATTGTTAGACCTAAGGTTAGCACCAGTATCATTTATAAATAACACAAACAACATTGTATCTAAAGTTGATCCTTATGGCACACCACAAGTAAGTCTCATCCAATGACATATATGATTGATCTTGTCGCAAACACAGTTACAAGAATCTATTTGTAACTGCAACATTATTAGTAAAGGAAACATTCGACTTAAATAAGTTATTGCGTATCATCACCCAATTAGAGTTAATTATTAGTCCAAGATATGAGACTATCTACTCTGTTGATTTTGTCCTCCTTGATTTAAATAAATTGCGCAATGCCATTGGCTGCTTTATTTGCGTTAAACAGTAGAAAATTCGATTTTTTTATATTTAATAACAGTTATATTATTATATTATTAAGGAAATAGTCCAACAAGACCATATAAGCTTCCATATGTTCCGCCAGTTGATCTAGCCATTAAACCTATATAGCCATTAAAACTATATATTCAAGCAGCATCATCTGCAAAAAGTTGAATAGTATCATAAAGCTCTATATTAAATATATCATTAATATAAAATAAAAATAACACAGGTCCAAGAATGGAACTCTTAGGAACTCCACAGTTAACTGGTAAACTTTTGCAAGAATTAACTTCAACAAACTGTTCTCTATCCTTTAAATAATTCATTATTACTAAGTATGCTTAAACCACTAAGCCACTTTTCACTCGTACTTATCACTACCTTTGAAGACTGGAGTGACTGAATTTTTTAAATGCGTTTGGAAGCGTACCCTTATTAATAGACTCTTATAATTTTATACTAACTATTCGGCAGACGATTAATAAGCTTGCCAGGGATTAAATCATACCCGGGTGCTGACGACAAATTTTTTAATTATATTTCTTTCATAGATAAATCCTCAAATTGTGTTTACATCACAATTTGTTAATCTTAGGTTTATCGTAGACGCCGTTTATCGTAAACCTTTTCAATTTTGCCGTTGAAGTAGCCGTTCACAATTAATGTTAATCCGCTTCTTTCAGCTGCATTTATCTTCGAATTGAAAACGAAAAGTAAAACTCTTAAGTCCTTCAAAATTAATACGGTGTACCTATAGTTGAATTAACTAGAATATTTTTGTTTTGGCATAGGCAGTGGTAGATTTACGTGTGCGCGCAGAAGGGGGGCCGCATTTTGGGAGCTCCAAAAATATGTCGCAATGTTCTAAATATGAGATATGTTAACTGACTGCACAAAAAAATAACTCATAACAAGCACAAATTCAATTTATATTTTATTTTAATCTATATAAAAAAAGAGTATGAAACCGAGTAGTTCTGGTAAATTCCCGTGGAAGCCCCAATTGTGGTTTTTGAAATTAAATGCAAACATTTAATTATATCCTTTTGGTTTAAAATTTGTTCAAATCGATGTAACAGATTGTGCACATGATCAAGAATTTCAAAATAAAATTCAACTCTCAACCTATCATCTTGATTTAGTACAAAGTACTAAGCACAGAAAAAATAAATGAAATATTTAGTTAAAGCACAGGAAACAAAACTTTGATAGCCTTAACCACTTCTTAAATTATTAAAAAATAATTTGATCGAGTGTAGCATGTTAACAGTTTGTTAACAGTTATGCAAATTGAAGGGTTATTGTAAATATTTTGCGGGCCCTTGCAAATAAACTTGAGATTTCAGTATTTTATTGCCTTCAACCTCAGCTGAACAATACATTAGCAATCAGAATTGACTCGACAATGAGTCCCTGTCATTTCCCCTTAAACTTTATATATATCAAATAAATGCAAAATTAACGGTTAAGACGCATCTATATAACGCAAAAGATCTTAACACAAATTATCAATTTAGTCCATACACTTAATTTAACAATTATAAGCGTCTTAGAAATTTTATTCTGTTTTAGTTTTTGTTCCCGTATTTGTTTTTAAATGAGAGTGAGTCGTTTGTTGCGTTTACGCAACATTTGCCTTAAATAGGTAACTAAAATAACTTATAGAAAATTAGCAATTTAAACAATAGATTCAGAAAAGGGTCCGTTTTTACAACTGCGGACAGGACCCCAAGCATTATAAATCCGCCTCTAAACATAGGAGCACAACCAGATCTTATTTATTGATTTCAAACAAATCGAAATTATCTCCTTCCAAACAATACATTTATGACATATTTAAATTAGTATATAACAACATCTGGCCAGACATGATATAATGGCAGATGTAAACAATTCATCTTAGTGCTACCATGGACAGGATTGTTATTTCGTACGATTGTAAAACAATTTTTCGCTACTCTATAAGCTATTCTGTTGCTAGACAGCAAGCCGACATTCCTTATGCAACAAATCGTTTTTTTAATTTTTTTAACTTTTTTTTTATTTTTTAAACACCTTTATTGGTATGGCTGCTACAATCTTAAACATTATTAATTCATTAGTAGGGTAAACATTAGTACTTATGAGATAAGCATAAACTTGTGTAGGTCTGCTGGATAAGTGTTCACTTCCCTTGAGATATAATATTTATAAGGTAAGCTCATGTGGTTTGATTCGTTTGAGCCGCTTTACTTCTTTTGTATTGTTCAGTAGTTGTACGGCCTCAACGTTGGTGCGGGTAAGAAGTCTCTTCTCATGTTTTATGGCACATTCCAGAAAAACATCGTCTATCATTGTATTTCTAGATCATTGTGTATTTCTCTGTTAGTCACAAATCGGTATGGTGATCATTCGCAGAAATTTGTTTTGACTACTTTGCATAATGTCTCTATTAGATTTGTGAGTACAACCTCATAGCTGAGCACCATACATCCATATTGGTTTGAAGATAGTCTGGTAGAATAGCCTTTTGCAATTCAGGTTCATTTTGGAATGATGCCCAATTAACCAGTACATTTGACGTTTTTTTAATCGTATCTGTTCAGATTATTGTCTCGCGTGATGCACTTGCACCCCAATGAGGTATATGTGTAGTATATGTGTAGACGGAGCTTCAATGTCACAAGGGTTGATTTGAGCTCATCAAGCATGGTTTTCCAGTCAATTGTCCATTTAGTAACATAATTGTTTACAGTTTCGATTCGCATTGTTGCAAGAAGTCATGACCCTGAACGAACTAAAATATAGGTTTAAATTATTATTCATAATGGAATAAAACTTTTTTGTCACAATTAAAAAAAAAACCAGACGATATATTAGCCACTCTTAAAATAATCGAATATTTAGAAATAACAATATCTACTTATAGACATAATAAATATTTCGTCTAAAACTCAAACCATATTCCGTTACCAGAAATTGGGAAATATTTAATTAAATAGTTTTTTTCGAAACCATATAAATTCATAATTGATTGAAATATTATTCGATTTTAATTATTGTTTGTTATGTTACTTCACTTAAATTAAAAAGGTTTCTTTATTTATTGTATCGAGAACAAATGAAAATAAGAAAGAAAATTATCCAAATAAAATATACAAAAAAAAAAGAAAATCGAAAGATTTTTTTTATATTTTCCAAATTTAAAACAAAACAAAATCAAAAAAATTTATTGTATTGACAGTTATAAATACGGGAGCATTACAAATTCAAGGTGCTGATGGCTCAAGTGGTGTACATACATTATCAACAACTGGAAGTGGTGGTACAATAGTGCAATATACACAAAACCAAGATGGACAACAATTTTTTGTACCTGGTAATTTTGAATAATATTTCTATTTAATACAGTTTTTTCTGTATAACATGAAAACAAATTATCATTATATTTTTGTGTTCTTTATTTCTTAACAATTTCTATTAATCCTTTTCCACTTATATGTATTCGCTTCGAGAGAGTTTCAAGAGATTCAATAATTTAAATTTATTTTATTCTTGGAATTCCTTGTGATCGTCTTACACACACAAAAGTGGAAAGTAATCAAAAGATATTGAAACGAAGAATAAAAGCACACAAAAAATATAAACTAATTTTAATCAATAATGGTTTTATGTTCACGGTTTTTTTTTTTTTATAAAATCTCATTACTACTTTTACTTACTACTACTACTATTTTTAACTCTATATTTATATAAATACAATAGTGTATTGATAATATCACATTTCATCTTTTTTTGTATTAACACTTTAGATTGGCTCACAATATGGTTTGGCAAATTTTTCAAAAAAACAATAAAATCTTATAATATAAATTTTACTAAAAAACTATAATGTTTTCTGTTCGCGTGTATTAAAATGTTGTGGGCCAATTCTAGTCTTTAACACAATCATGCTAAAGTTTTATGTTTTTGCACTGATTTAATATTTTGCTTTGAAATGAATAATTTGTGTGTTAAGGATGCTAAAGGATTGGGTCGGATAATAAATTTTCAGGGTCTTATGGTATAGTATAGTGTACCGTAAACACTCTAGCTGCATATACATATTGTTGCAAACGTTTTCATTGTGAAAATTATGTTTAAAGGGGGTATCCGGTTTTGATAATAGATTTTTTTTTTTGTCTACGACTAATTTCCATGAATTTATAAAATTTTATGAAAATCAACAAACAATGTTACCCAGAAAATATCTGCTAGAATTCTTTATTCTTATATTTTGAAGAATGCCTTAAAGGCAAACCAATTTTGATAAAGTTAAATCAGTTAAGTTAATTTATTATCGATTCTCTGTATCTATGAGACTTTTCGTATAGCCCCAAAATTTCGATTTATGTGACCTAGTTTAAAACGTCCGGAGTATTTATCTACATGTTAATTCAGATTGTAGCAAGAAATGAACATTTATTTTAGCTAACGTTAAATTATGACAGATCAATAAATTAAAAAGATATAATGTCCATAACAAAGATTTCGACTACAAACATTTTTATTCACACTCATATTGAATAAAGTTTTACGAATAGCTTTGTTTGTTGTCTAATTTCGTTTCACTAAAAATCTCTGACAATCTTTTTCAAACAAATATGTTTTCTTAAATTTACGAATTAAAATTAAAACAGCTAGATCTTCTTCCACTTATAGATGGAATAATCTAACAGATGTGTTTGGCGTTTCTTTGAATTCAAGTTCGCCCTATATGAGTACAATTGGATTGTGTGTGTAATATATTCACAAATATATATATACAATTTATCTCTTAAGTTCGGTTATAAAATCTAGCAAGCCAATATTTCCTTTATACTGGCTAGATTATTTAAGTAAAAGATTATATTTGTTGTTGTTTTTCATTGTTGATTAAAGATAAAGTAATATTTTAACCAAGGGCCCTATTTTCGAATTCAACCGATATTTCCACATGTGGACAACTGTTAAAATTTCCTATCGAATTCCTTTGGTATTTTCACATATAAATTCCGCACATGCAACTAAAAAACCTATACTCGAAACATTCGGAAATTTTTATTCACCACTTACATAATTTATCTAACTTCATTGCACTCCATAGAGTGGGGAACTGAGTTTAGTCCATTTTTGTTTATGTTTTACATATATGAATAATATTTGAATATGAAATAAATGTTTGTAATTAAATAATTTAATTTATATATAGATGAAGTGGACATTATATTTATGTCCTTTTTGTAATTAAAACATTATAATTAGTTACATCTAATAAGACAATACTATAAATAGAAAACAAAAATTAAATTATGAAAATTATCATTAACGCAGGGAAAAATTTCACATGCATAAACCCAATCGAAAATATATCCTTAGTAGGGAAATTTTCCTTGGTATGAAGAATAGAGCCCAGACGACTACTTTAATTTTAGAATTTAACTCCTAAAAAACTATTAGTTTCTTTAGGTAAACGACTGATAAGTAAAGTCGAGGGAAAAATTATTAATGTCTCGAAAAATTTAACAGTGTATCCTGTAAATGTTAAAATTTGAACAAACAACTTAACTAACCAATTCAATGTTTTTTTTGTATTTTTATAATATTGTGACATTTCATTAGTAATAAGTCAAATTTAAAATTCTTTGCAGTAATATGAATGAAAGCAGAAATTATTTGTAGGCCGCCCTAAAAAATCTCTAGTAACCAGATTACCGTTTTTTTAAAAATATTTCTGTTATGAACTGTTGGAGATGTTTTTTTAGTTTTAATTTTTGGCCTCCTAAAAAATATTACTGTTTTAAATTGGAAAAATTAAGGAACTATTATTAGAAGTTCGAGTTACGGTTGTTCAATGTTGTTGTCTTATCTAAAGAAGTCAGTAATGTACCTATCAAAACAATTAACTCAAAAATACCTAACAAATGTTAAAAAAAAGATTTACCTTAAGCAAATTAGATAGTGAAAAGAATTCATACTGCAGTTGAAGATAATACTCGAATACAAATTCGAAGAATATTCGAAGCCCAGATTTTAACCCCATAAAAAATCGGTGGAATATAAACAGTGTGTCCCATTGGGACTCGAGTCCAAATGAGTAGGGTGTGTAGCTGGATCAATATCATGAAAAAATGTCCACTACACATATGTGTGAAAATGAACCGTTACCCACTTGAATTACATTACAAAATGTTTCGCACAGCACAATACCTTGAATCATCTAATTGCTAATAACTCTTCTAAAAATTAAGATAACTGTTTTTCTATAGTTTAAAATATAAATATCCTTTTCTTTCTCCAATGCGACACCCTTTATACAACTTAAATTAACCGCAATCATTGGAAAAACGTCCATGAAACGTTTAGCGAAATAAAAAACACCTGGAATTAAATTCTTAAACTAATCCTCAAAACCCTAGACAAAATCATGCCGGATCGCCTTCAAGGAGTAATTAACAGTTAAGGTGGTAATACAGCTTACTGATTTTAAGGATACAATTTAATAAATTAGGGGTAATTTGGTATTTTAAGTCAGAATTGTGATTAAGTCAATTTTTAGTAAATACATAAATAGTTCAACTTTTCGAGGTACAAATAGTTTTGCCGCTATTACATGTGACTGTATGTTAAATGTATAGTTACAAGTGTCCAAGTGAAAGTATATTTTTACACGAAAAATTACCAAGTTTTTACTAAGTTTTCAATTCCATATTAAAAGAGAGTGCCTTAGAATATTAGTTAAATTGGTTTAACAGCATCGATTTTACTGTGTATTATGATTAAACTTGTCTTTATTTATCAAATCATAAAAAATAGTTAAATTTTGCATTAGTATAAATTACCATATTCCACTTCTCAAACAAAACCATAATTTCTGCAAGCGATTTTCTTTACGTTTGTCTTGTTCAAGCGTTACTTTAATCTTTAACAAGGTTACAAAATTCCCTTTCAAGCATTGAGTTTTTCCCCATTTACTAATTGTGTAGGCTGTAGAGGTTCAAAAGATGACACAAAAAGGCTCAGGGTCAATGAGTGTAGACGACGAGTCTGCCCGTGCAAGCTCGTCCGCTATCTCATTACCAGTGATGCCCTTGTGACCAGGTACCGACCACAACCTCACTTTGT
This sequence comes from Tipula confusa, assembly GCA_963556175.1. NCBI lineage: Eukaryota > Metazoa > Arthropoda > Insecta > Diptera > Tipulidae > Tipula > Tipula confusa. The sequence continues at coordinate 143,481,959 of OY744477.1, read as the reverse complement.
TATGGCGAGAGAAAGATTGTAGCAGTTTGTAACAACTTTAAACCGACCTAGAATCCAGGCAGTTAGAATCCAGTGCTTTTATTACTGCTTGGCTGTCGGAGAAAATGTAGATGGAGGCGCCTTTAATACTTTTAGTTATCATAATGAGACGCAGGTTTCAATGGCGTGAATTTCGGCTAGAAAAACACTAAAAAGTTCCCAGTGATTTCGATATTTTGTGGTTGAGTCCAAAGACACAAATGCCAACTCCGCTATCTATTTTTGATCCATCCGGGCACCAGACTAGGCTGCCAGGTTCCATAGGAGGTCCACCAGTAGTATCTCAGTCTGTTCTATCAAGGAATGTTACTCCAAAATTCCTGCCAAAGCAGAGTTCTTTGGGCATCACGTCCGGGACTCCAAAGAACATATCCAAGTCTGAAAATTCATTCAAAATGTCTAGATGACCCATATGGTCATCATGACTATATTGATTCGCTAGCTGCACAAGTAGCAGCTGATTTTGTGACTAGACAGCACTTTGTGCGGTCAGCCTATCTTCTTTCACCGGTGCCATAGTAAGAGTCAAGGAGAGATCCAATGATCGTTCTCCCGACGAAGAGGCAGCGGGAACAGGTTGCTCAACAGCACTGCTGTTCTTAGTTGCTTCCTTGTTGCTGTTAGTACCGCCTTCTTAGGCTGGTAAAGTACCCCTTTGCTGGTGCTGACTACAGTGGTTGGGCTGGTGGAGGGGGAGCCGCTTTTGAGAACGACCATAATGTGACCGAAGCGGTATGCCACGTTCCCCTTGGATTCGCGCAGTGTTTTTATGGAAGAATCGCCTATGGCATTCCGCTGTGGTGTGATCGGCACATACGAAGATAAGTTATCCTGTTCTCCGGAAAGAACCAAGGCTTATGGGTTGGACCTTGCATCTCAATAATAAGGTCAATGACACACTCTTGCATGTTTGCTATTTGCTCTATACTGAGGGGGTTGCCATCAAGTTCTTGACATAAGATACCTAGGCTAACACTGCCTGCTACTTGGCTGAAAGAGGCCTTAACTGGAGAAGGCCCACTTTTAGTTTTTTTGGCAGGTGGTATAGTGGGTTCCAAAGCAACTTCAAAAAACCTCTCGCACTTACCACAAGCCCTACTGTCTAGGTGGGGTAGTTGCTTTAGGTTTCAAGGGTGCTTTGATTGGGAAGAGCCTCATCTATAGTTTTGCCTTCCTTGAGCCCCTTTTTAAAACGCCCTTCTTTTGTAGGAGTTGAGCTTCACCCATTCACTGGAATTGAGGGACATGTCCCCAATACTAAACCCAATGGTTGAGGAGCCCGATTTTTGAAAGATAACACTATTGTTGTCATCGCAAATGGTGCCCGTTGTTGGAGTAGTGGACTGTTCCTCTTCTTCTCTTATTCAGGCATCAAGATAAAATATGGCGGTGGTTCCAGAGGGATCTACTACCATATGATATCCTGTGTGATCCAGCTCAGCAAGTAGCAAAGTCCATCTTTTAAAAAGGCTTTAAAGAGGCACCACTAAAGGACACTAAACTGGAGGTCGCCTGGTATCCGGAGTTAACATAATGACGACTAAGCTCCGCCTTAGCCACGCAACACTCGGCATACATTGTCCCACCAAAGCTTTGGGTAATGGATTGTCCACCATTGCACGGTCGTGAAAGTTAGTTAACTACATTCTAGGATACATTGCCCGGTTGTTGCCACGAGGAGGCGTAACTACACTAGGAGAGGTCATATGAGAACCGCGTGTTTCGAGAAATTTTGATCATACCCAAACTCCCAAACTCCTAAGATCAAATCCAAACAACTTATACATATGATTTCTTATGATTTTTTTGTTGAATTATATTTTTATGTAAAATCAAATTAATTTTCGGTCTTGAATTAATTTAAATCGATAATTAGATGACTTTGTTTTGATTTAAATTAAATATAGATGGCCTTAGAGGGAAGATTTAACATACACTGAACAATTTGTTTATCAATTTTAATTAGGGAAAATTATATAGAACTACAAAACCGGAGTATCTAGAGTAAATTATTTCTGATGAAATTGTTTTTAATATACTGAGCTTAACGGTAATCGCATGTAACTATTCTGAAAAATTCGATTCTATTTCTTATTTTTATTTTTATTTTTTATTAAAATTCTACTCAATTATCAATAAAATTTCCTATAAAAAACTGTCAACTTTATGTTCAAACGATTTATGAATATGTGTATAATTGCCTTAATGTACCAATCCAACAATATATATTGTATTTAGATGATTGATAATTGAATGTAGTACATACACACACACACCCGATGAGCCAAACTCAACTCTAAATTTGTTCTTGTGTTCTAGTGATGTTAAAAAATTAAATAGGTTTTTATGAAAAGATATGACTTATTTTGGAGCGTGACAAGAGATTGAAATCATGCGATTTTATGGGTAACTATACATAATATAAATATTAGATCCGACTTAGTTGGTTTATACCATTTTATTTCAATTTAAGGATAATTTATTTTTTTTTCCTACAAATGTTTCTTTATTATATGTTTATGCATGGCTTGTGTAAGGCTAACAACCAAAAATATTAAAATTAATGTAGAGATAAATAAAATAAAAAAATAAAAATTTTGGGACTCAACTTATTATATAAGCTGATTGTGCTTATAAAAAGAATAAATGATTTTATTTTTATAGTGAATATTACAAATCCTGTTCTGGCTGAAGATCAATCACGTAAACGAGAAATGCGGTTAATGAAAAATCGTGAGGCGGCACGAGAATGTCGACGAAAAAAAAAAGAATATATTAAGTGCCTAGAAAATAGGGTAGCTGTATTAGAAAATCAAAATAAAGCGTTAATTGAAGAATTAAAAACACTCAAAGAACTGTACTGTCAACAAAAAAGTGATTGAGGATGGCCTATTTTTAAAAAAAGTTCTATATACTATAAAATCTTTTATTATAATTATGTATGTTTAATTTAAAATAAATAATAATTTATATATATATATATATATATATATATATATATATATATATATATATATATATATATATATATATATATATATATATATATATATATATATATATATATATATATATATATATATATATATATATATATATATATATATATATATATATATATATATATATATATATATATAACTAATTTGGGATTTTTACCAATAAAAAATGACGTTAAGAACATTTTCTGATCTGTTTTTTTATTTTATTTTACTTCCTCTCATTAAAAAATACGAGAGGAATAAAATCTTTAAAACAATTATAATTTAGTATATTATAATTAATTATACATATATATATATATATATATATATATATATATATATATATATATATATATATATATATATATATATATATATATATATATATATATATATATATATATATATATATATATATATATATATATATATATATATATATACATATATATATATATATATATATATATATATATATATATATATATATATATATATATATATATATATATAAATGTAAAATTTCTTAATTTGTTATGTAATATTATAAAGAATTAATATTAATAATTAACAAAATACATTTTATTTTAATTATTTTGTGGACATTCAATAGAAAACAAAACGTAATTACGCTTTAATTTTTTATTATTAATATACAATTTCGGATTATATAATTTTTTATTATATAATTATTATGTAGATAAATATTATAATTTATATAAATATATTGAAATTATTATTATTTTTATAAACTAGTATGTCTCTATTTAAAAAATAAAAAAATAAAAAATACGTTTTTAAAAATTGTCAAATTAATAATTGGTACTGCCTACTAATGGGAGAAACTTTTTTTTCCGATTGTGTATGTAAATTAAAACATATTTGTTGGGAAATTTTTTATAATAATAATGAAAGAATAATCAACTTTCTATATATATTATATTATGTAAATAAAAACAAAATAAAAAATATTTTATAATTATTAAAAATAAAAATGTTTGTATATAAATTACTATTATACAGTTGATTGAATCAAGTACATTATACTGTACTGTGTTGGTATGCAAATATTTTGTTTTTTTTAAACAAAAATGTGAGTCCGTTCGTGTTTTGTTTTTAAAATTTAGGATAGCGCTCTCATCCTTTTCTAGAATTGGATATCAGTGTTTTTTTTTTGTTTTTGTGAGGTTAACATATACGTTAGCTAGGTTTATATTTTATAAATATAAAAAATAAATTTTATAAAAATATTATGTATCAACAACTGTATAAAATCAACTGTATGTCTTGATAATAATATAATATTAAATACTATATAATACTAGAATCCATCTCCCAGTGCACATGTCTATATTATATATACATATTACATACATTTGAGTAAAAGTAAATAAATCTTATATTTTTCTAACGGAATTAAAAACTATTTTATTTTGTTTATTGGAAATTATGTCTAATATAATATTATGTGTTTGGAAGCGGAATTTATTAAATATATATATATATTAAATTTACATTTAACGTTATTATAGAAAAAACCGCCATTTTTACGTCATTTTAATTTGTTTTCTCTGTTTTTGTAAATATATATAATTCAACATATATAATATATTAATTAAATAAATTTAATATATATATACATAAATGTTCATTCTATTATATGTATATGTATATATATATATATATATATATATATATATATATATATATATATATATATATATATATATATATATATATATATATATATATATATATATATATATATATATATATATATATATATATATATATATATATATATATATATATATATATATATATATATATATATATATATATATATATATATATATATATATATATATATATATATATATATATATATATATATATTTATATATATATGTATATATATATATATATATATATATATATATATATATATATATATATATATATATATATATATATATATATATATATAAATTGAAATAAAATAAACAAATTAAAAAAAATGTATTTTTGTAAAAGGCTTGTGACATTATAACAAAACAAAAAACAAAAAAAAAACAGTAAAATAAAATTTATAAATAATGACCAGCAAAGCCCAATAAAAAAAACCCAAAAAAAATTTGATGATTGAATTTAACAAAATAAAACGTTACAGTGCCTTTATATGAAATTAAATAAAAAAACAAAAAAAAGAAGAACTTTCTGAAATTCTGATATTAAAAAAATTAAAAATTTAACTATAAAACAAAAATGATTGTTCAATTTTATTTTTGATGTACTTAAAATTAAAATCGAAATAAAAAAAAAACTTATCTAGTTTTGGTGTACCCACATATACATATTTTAATTCTAATAATTTAAGTTGCATTAATGTGTTTTTGTGCCATACAATTTCTTCTAACTTGTTTCCACACACCACAACCATTATTTAAAAAAAAAAAAGTAAAAACAACGAAATTAAATTTCAAATTAAGAAACATTATTTTTGAATATAATATGTAAAACAATCGTAACATATCAGAACAACAAAAAAAAAATCTACTTAAAAAAAAAATGAAAAATCACAAACCAAAATTATTTTAAAATTTCATCAATTTTTGTCTGTTGAAAATTTGAAAGAAAAACTAAAAAAAAAAAATTTATTAAAATAAATTAAACTGTGTAAATAATTTATTAAATAAAAAACCAAATACATATAATAAAATATTTAATATGGCATCAATCTGAACAAAATGACGACTAGTTTTAAGTCGATCATTTTCGGTTTTCACAAATCGTAAATACAAGAATTCAACTAAATACATCTTGCTGTTGCCTTTATGAAAATAATATAGGTATATATAAATATAAAATAATAAAAATAATTTCCTGTTCATTTTGATAAATTTATTTATTTTTGTTTTTTTGATAAATGAAAAAATGAAATAAATATACTTTGTTGTAAATATACATTGAAAAAAAAATTAATATCAATAATTATATATATATATATATATATATATATATATATATATATATATATATATATATATATATATATATATATATATATATATATATATATATATATATATATATATATATATATATATATATATATATATATATATATATATATATATATATATATATATATATATATATATATATATATATATATATATATATATATATATATATACATATATATTTATATATATATATATATATATATATATATATATATATATATATATATATATATATATATATATATTTATATATATATATATATATATATATATATATATATATATATATATATATATATATATATATATATATATATATATATAAATAATTGTATTATTAATAAAAATTTAAAAAAAAATTAGAATTATTTAGATAAAAAATATATATTATTGTTTTTATTAATTATAATTATGAATAATAAAAATTATATGCATGTAATAAAATAACAAACAAAAATTAATCACAATTTAAAACATTGTAATTATGGATTGGATGGCCATAATTTTTAATATTTTATTTTATTTAAAAAAAAAAACAAGAAAACAAAATAATTAAAAAATAAATAAATAAATTTTAAGTTTGTAAAAAAAGAGAATAAATAAATATATATAATATAAATATATCTATATATTTTATAATTGAATTAATTATATTTCTATTTTTATCCTATATATTTCTATTTTATTTTGCCAGAATGACTGTTCAACAAAATTATTTATGCAAAAATTGCTTATTTAGGAAATACAATAATTTGGGATATTTTAATTTACACTATTCTGACTAATGGCGAGTTCATGTATGTGATCAAAAATTGTCCGCGACCAACCAATCCAATCAACACATTTAAATTACATGACATGTAATTTAGACAGTCAAATTACTACTAAGGACACGAGATTCAAAATAAAAACCAAGTTTAAATATTTTTATCTATGATTTTTCTTTGTGTTTGTTTTGAAATACAAAACACACGTGTTTTAGTAGTAATTTGACTGGATGAGCATGTCATGTGATTAAAATGTGTTGATTGGATTGGTTGGTCATGGACAATTTTTGATCAGGTTCATGAATCCGCCATTTAAGTGTAACAAAGCAAACTGAATATAATTTTTATACAAATATAAAGGTTCGACGCAGATATGAGGTCGATCGTTGATCGTTGAAGAGATCGGACGTGTTTTTACCGATCTCTTCAGTTTTCATTTTAAAATTAAAATTAATTTTATTTTATTTTTTTTATCTTTCTCATTGTGTTGTGTAAATAATTTCGTATACATATAATATATTATCACAGAAACTTTACTATAGTGCTTTGTGGTACATATTATATAGACGAAAATGTAATTGTGTGTGTTTGTTTGAATTTAATAAAATGAATTTAGTGTTTTGTGATTAAAGTTATATGTTTTATCTTTAATCACATTATTATGTGTTTTAAATTTAGGTTAAGAACTGAAGTGAATCGGAGTCTCTCGATTTCCCAGAGACAAGGTATCAATGATTCAATGAATCATTTTAATGAGCATTTTTTATTAATTATAAATCATTATGCATGTGTGTAATTTTGAGTATATAGTTTTGTTTGTGTTGTAAATTATAGGAAATAATATTATGTAGTAAATAATGTAGTGTCGTTCAGAAAGAGAAGAAAAAGGGGAAAAAATCAACACGGATTTATTTTTTTATTTTTTATATACACGGGATAGATATACTTTAGTTTCGTAGAATTTAAATTGTTAATATACTATAAGTATGGAGGGAACATAAATGGGTACAAGTAACAGGTATATAATGAAAACCAATACTCACTTATAATATTTACAAATTTTCCGTTTGTTAATTACGTTTTGTTTTACATGTTTTGTTGTATACAAAACCCTCTTTACTACAAGCCGTATTGTTTGCATACTCATGCTATACAAAAATATATACTTTGATTGTATTGTAAGTAGAAAATCGTGTCGGGATATGGTAGCGAATATTGTGTAAAAGAAATAAACAATAAAATCAAATAATGCGCATGCGTTTACAATTTTTTTTTATTTTTTTTTAAATTTTTATATGGAGTTTTGATATTTACTAATACATCTTAAGTATATATTTTCACTAATACATTTTAAAAATCCATGATGATATGTGTCAAAGAAAGTTACAAGACGGCTTGTAGTAAAGAGGGTTTTGGTTGTATATATTTTATAATTTGTATTTTGTTTTGTTTTGGCTTATGTAAGTGAGTATTGGTATATAAGGTACATAAGGTTTTGATAAAGGTGTATAGTCTGAAATACTATTTACATATATCATTATAAGGGTTTCCCAATACGAGGTTTCATTTTGATATTAAAAAACGAGTGTTTTTTAGAGAAATCAATGAATGTTTATTTCATTGTAAAGAGGTATGCCATTGAAGTTGAAAGCGATATCAGCCAAATGGCCGCCACACCTACGCGTGCAGCACCATATCCTTTTTATGAAATTTTCCATGACAAATTCGTGCATTTGCGGCGATGTCCTCGGTGTCTTCACGAATTTCATTTGTAAGGTCTTGAATTGAAGGTGGAGTATTCGCATAGACCTTATCTTTCACGTGGCTCCAAATAAGAGTGTCTATAGCGGTTAAATTACAGGATATCTAGGCAACGCTTCCTTCTATGGTTGGCAGTGGAGAGGGGGACCTGTGACTAGCGGATGATTTTCTTCTATATAGGCGTCGTGCGCTCCAGGTTACTGCGATCAGTATGCCGCTCCAAAATATTATGTGAATCATGGTATAATGGTGAACGTGGTGAATGCTTTGATTCGGCGCAAGCACCTCATTCTGCTCTAGAGTTGTGATTTGTTTTTCTAATTCCCTTGTTGTTGGTGCCGTCATCAACTGGATCTACTGATGTCCTATAGTTTTGTTTATGATTTGCGCATTGAATTCCCTTAGATGATTTCCCCCGTATAGCAGACCGCCGAATTATTGAATACTGATGTTGCTGTGAACTGTCGCCGTGGCTATAATTAGTGTCTCGGCATCCCTTAGAATGCACTCTGGGCCTATTTCTACTAGTCCGAATCCTTGGAACTTGCATGGCTGCAAGATTGCAGTGGATTCACAGATAACATCGACCGTAGCTTCGTTGGGTATGACGTATATCCATTGGTTCGGGGTGTGCAATTGTGCAACTTGATCCAGTGGTTGGTTCCATTTATTGCTCTGCTGCTGCACACGGTATTGATTTCCTTCCTTCGCTGTAATAGGGCTATTTCGCATTTTCCTTGGTCGGCAATTGCAGTAACAATTGGCGATAGTTTGCATAGAAATTGTGTTGGTTGGAAAACTTGACACCGGCCTACGTTTTATTTTGTTAATGTTGCGAAATGCTCTCATTGTTTATCTACGGCTAGGTATTCGGTTGTTCTGATGATGTGCGACTGGGTAGTTCCGTGGTTGATGTCTGGAACGGGAACCACTGCTAGTAGTGTGTAGTCCCACTTGAAGGAAAGCGGTAGTGTGAGTTTAATAATTATACACTGTGGTGTTACCCTGCTTCGTGTTTTCAAGCTTTGATGCACATGTGTAAGATCCCGGAGGTTGTGTCCCGAGATGGTAAATGATACTGGCACGTGCTGCTGAATTAACTGTAGCACCCTGCTTAACTGAGTTGGTGTTAGGATAGCTGGGTGTATAATTCGCCGATGAGCATCGTAAGCCACGTCGAGCAGAGCCTGTTGTGTCTCTACCAGGTTTCTCAGGATTAGACTCAAATCCGAGTATGCTTAGCATTATCGAATGAACTCTGTCCTCATAACTTTGGTATTCCTGGAGTTCCGACATTTCCCGCCGTAAATGGTTTTGCTCCATTATCAAGCTGTTTATTGACGTTAGGGTGAGATTTGTGTTATGTTTTACCAGCTTGACGGTATTATCGATCAGGGATGTTTGATTTTTCACTAGTGCTAGTAAAGGTGCTCATTGTTGTTAATTCTCTTGAACCGATCAATCTCCGAACAGGTCCCCTAATATGACATCCATTGTGACTCCTAGACCTCGCCTTACGCGTGATCGTCCCTTGTTACTAGCTAGCAGAAGTTCATTATCTGCCATTAAATTACTTAATAGCCATTTCAGTTGGTTTAGAATATTGCAATTCAATCTAGGCAGTTCCTTGCAAAGTGCCTGTAGTTCCTTGTCAGCTAATTCGATGTTCTCGATTTCGTTTTAGTAAGTGCTCATGTTGTAATGAATTACTAAAGTCCACTCCATCGCGACAACAAACTGATAACATTGTTATTGCAAAGGATTCATTTTTCTGTTTTTTTTCTATGTTTTTGGCACGTCGGCATGGTTGTTGTCTAGACGTAGTGCTATGGGTTCGACTGGTTCTCGGTATGCTATTCTTGGGTGTTACATCTGTCGCCAGATGACTTGGTTGTATTGGCTCTGTTTTATCGGTTCGATCGCTGATGGGTAGCTTGCATAGTTCCGCTATTGGCCGCTTGTAGATTGCGTCCTTACATTTAACTGTGACTGTTCGCACTAAACCATCAGTTCCGGCGTGAGTATGGAGAACCCGTCCTAACTTCCATCGTGTGGCAGGTAGTTGGTCATCTTTTAATAGAACTAGGTCATTGGTAATTAAATCAGGTTGAATACTTGTCCACTTATTCCGTTGATGTAGTTGGTGTAGATATTCTGATGACCATCGTTTCCAGAAATCTTGTACCATTTTTCATTTATGACGGTGTATAATTCTTCAAATGTGAGTGTTGTTTCTCCGATCACTTTTTTAAGGTGAAAATTCACCGATTTTATTCCGGCTTCTCATATGCCTCCGAAGTGAGGGGTATACGGTGGTATAAAATGCTAGGTTGTTCCTTCACTGGCGAGTATGGTTGATATATCACTTGGTAGTGACGCCATGGCCATGTAGTAGCATTTCTTTATTTTGGCGTTAGCTCCAACAAAATATGTCCCATTATCGGAGTATATATCTGTGCATAATCCTCGCCTGGCTATAAACCGCTTATACGCAGCAATAAACCCTTCTGTTGTTAAGTTGCTTACTATTTCGATATGAATGGCCTCACTCTTGATGGTGGTAGCTCGCTCATCAACTGTTCCATGTTGGTTTGTTTGTGGCGAAAACATGTTATACATTTTTTATTACTTGGCTCATAGCGCGTCTATCATCGAGTATCCAGTACTTGTTCCTCAGAAGTGCCAACGTTACTTGTGTGCCGCCATGCAATGTCTTGGTATGAGCTTCCTCGATGATCTTTTGTGTGATTATGTTATGTTTACTTAGAATTATGGGTTGTTTGCTGTCGTAAGACAAGTTTGAGTTCTTACAAACGCATGTCTTATTTCCGCCTATGTCTGAGATGCTCAAAAAATATTTCTCTCCGTAGCTTCCATCTAAAGAAAAGATTGATTCGTTGTTTCATAATATTATCCGCCAAAACTCGGCAGGTTTCGCTAAATAGGTACGAGCAAAGTTTAGCCGGTTTTTTTTATTCTTCTGCCTTTTTTTACATTCGCTTCACAAAGCCACCTGAGTACAGTTTGACACTAATTTTTATTTCTCATACATACTGTTTATCTCACTTAGAACAGATTTTCCTGTACTCAAAGGGTCTCTTTACACAAGCGTAGTCTTCCTTAGTTATTGTATTTCTTTTACGCCCCCTTCCTTTAGGCACTTTAGGATTTTGAATATCCAAATTTGGTACATCACCAAATTTTTAAGGCTGTTTATACCTGTATTATTATAACTATATTATTATATTAGAAGGCAAATTTATATTTATAAGGTGTATAAATTAGATTTTCGGCGAGTATATGACCTATTTGTCGTAAAGCGGTTAATTCAATTGATTTGTAATATTTAATCAAATTTGAAAAATCTAATTTATATTATTTATAATTTTTATAATTTCATATTTCTATAAATGTTAAAATTTAATTAATTGTAAATTTCAGGCAAAAACTAATTCAATTTATTACAGGTTATATTATTGAATAATTATGTTATTGTATTGGGAATTAATGGATTTGTAATTTCAGATTAAAAATTAATTCAATTTATTACAGCTCACGGCTAAGAGCAATTAATTAATTAATAGATATTGTTTTCAGGGTACCATTGCAGATTATAGATGAATGGCGGCAAACTGGAGTTGCTGATAAGAGATGGCAGAGTGCGGAGCAGTACAACAAAAATGTGATTGTCTTACACTAACAGTAGTTTGAATATTGGCTACCGGGCAATCGGACCAATTTTGTCATAACTAACATACTTTTCCTTTCCCTAACCCACAAAAATTTACTAACTATTGGCCGCCAAGGTGTCTGTAACCGGGTCGATCTCAATAATTTAACTAGTATCCTTCCATATCCTTCCAAGTATATGTAAAAACGGGTGTACTGTGGGCCCGGCGCTTTCCGGGATATCCTGCTTAATGCTTGGCAGTACATTCAAAATCAATCAATCAATATAAAGGTTCGACGCAGATATGTTCCAAAAATGGTCATGTATATAAATTCTAATAATATTAAATTGAGGGATGTAATAGAATTTTTTTTTACTGCTACGCCGTTACAATTTTATCCTTAATCTATTAATACATATGTGTTTTATTAAGAACATGTTTAATCGCCGAAGTCAAAAAAACAAAAAAATGTCACAAAAATAAGTTCACAATTATTTATCTCAGAAAAAGTTTTATTTCAAAAACTTACAATATCTTAAAATCCGCATAAGCTTCACACGACTTTTTTAATTAAACGTCCGGCGGAAAAATTATTTGTGTATAAAAAATAATATATGCTGCACAAAATTTTTCAGCCAAAAATTAAATTTCTAACCAGCGACTTTTTTAGAACTACCGGGTTCGAATCCCAACGGGGGAGGGTTGCAAAAGGGATTTTTCATCATCTGATCGGTGATGACGATGAACACAACTATGACCCCCCGTTGGAGTGCAGAGTCCATGGGCCGAACCATCGTCCATGTACAGGCTGGCTGGAGCAATGCAATGTGCAGATGGATTTAAAATCGAGCCTGTATTCGATCGTCCTCGATTTGGCTGGTGACGGCGTAAGGTAGGACGTTAAAAATTAACCGCGAAGGAGTTGGGAGAGCTTCGGCCCCAGAAAAGATTGCCGGGTTCAAACACAAAAAAAAAAAAAAAAAAGACAGAAAAAAATACCTCGTACATAAAAATAATAAATCTTGCACAAAATTTTAAAATCAAAAATTTTTATTGTTTAACAAATATTTTTCCGGCGATTTTTTAAGCGTTTGGTTTATAATTTTCAAAAAAAAAAAAAGAAAAACACTAAAATTGCAAAATTGTATGAAATTTTTATTTGAATCGAGAAGTCAATGTTTGCCATTTACTTTTTAAAGATTATGTCATCATGTAAATGTTGGCCTTGGCTACGTTTTAATTGTTCTTTGCGAGTTGTTTATTTTTCACAACTTTTTCGAGAATTTCGGCTGGTATCTCGCTAATGACACGTTTAATGTTGTCTGCCAATTCTAAACTTGTTGTTGGTTTATTGGCATATACTAAAAGCTTCATTTAGCCACATAAAAAGTCAATAGCCGTCAATCGCTCGACCAAGGCGGCGAATTCATCGAACCGAAACATGAGATATATTGCGCACCGAACTCATTTATCAACAAGTCCATGGTTTCGCGTGCAGTGGCATCTAGCGCCATCTTGCTGAATCCTTATATTAATCAGATTCATTGGACAAAAAAAGACTGAACTCAACGATTCCAGGGGCCCATAAACCGCACCAAACACTTGTTTTTTCTGGGTACATTGTTGCATTGCATGTGGCTGCTCATCACAACACATGCGGCACTTTTGCTTATTTACGTATCATTAACCAAAAATGAGCTTCGTCTCTAAACACAATTTTAAATAATTTTTCATAATAAAATTCAATAATTTGTAAGTAATAGCAACGCTAACTGAGTACTATTGACTTTGACAGATGCCGTTAATCACGAAAACCGCAAAAGCAAATAAATCACCCGTTATTTTCGGAGGGACCCTTAGTTAAAACTAGTTATTTAATTTAAATAAGCCGTTTGAGGATCATGTGCTCCAATATGTTTGTTGAACCCGGCTCCTACGCCTCCCGGGGTGTAAATCTAAAGCCCTTTGAAAGGCTAAGAGGTGGAGATCGAAGCAACTTCCCGCGTGACCGCGAAGGTTATAAAAGCTACCTCCACAATTCAACTTTTTAAAATGCTTTAATTTTTGTATTCTACATAAACAGCGTATCGGTCTATGGGTGCAAATTAGTGTAACAGATTTTGATTTTTACGAGATTCAGACGTATATCAATAAATCATATCAATGGATTTTACACATAATTGATTCAAAATCTGTTGATGTAACGGAAGTTGGGAAGCAATTTTTAATAAGATCGAAATCATATCCTTAACCTCAACACCAGTTGAAATAAAATACCTCCATGAATTAGCAGTAATTGAAATTAGTGGAATATTAGAACTTGCTAGATCGATCGGAGAAGGTTTTGTAGATATGGCTAATCCCGGACGTTCAAAGAATTTAGCAAATTTAAATTTACCAAAAAAATAGTTCAAAATTTAATAAATCGACTTCAAGTGGCAATTCTGTTAACTAAATTTGTTTTCGAATTAATTTCTATGCAATTGTTGTAAATTTAAAAAACTTACCAAAGCAATATCTTTACTACTCCTATTATGATTTTTACTTCACCTGTCACTCACAGTGACGCTCATTCTCACGTGAGTCATAGTTTAGTTTAGGTTTTGACATTTTACTAACAATTTAATTTGTCATTTGGAGCGTTTGTGTGAACAAAATTTTTGATTTTAAACACAACTGTCTTTAATCACAACTTTGATATTATGTAGTATCTTTACAGATGATTTAGGATATCTATTGCAGCCTTATCTTATCACATCGTATAAGCAATCAGCACAAGACAGAAGGCACATTACAAGCAAAAAAATAAAACCCTTTATTTTTTAAAATTCCCTTTAAGCCGCTTCCATAGAAAAATTCTGCAGACAATTTTAGTAATATTTCTTTAGCAAAACGTTACGGAATAAACTATTGTTTATCTTTCCTAGTAATTTTTTCAGTTCAGTTGGTATACACTTTCGAAAACTACTAAACAAGCTTGTATAATAAAATACAACCAACTCCCTGAAGCCTCTATGACCTACACTGAAGAGCATACCACGGGATTTTTCACTAAAAATCATTTGATGAATAAGCTACATGCGAGATTTTGATAAATCACTATTAATTTGTTGTTCTAGGATGCCGATGTTGTCTGCACGGTAAATCAAAGCCATGTCCATCAGTAAACGCTACAACTTTTGCAAAAATATTTAAATCAAAAAATGAAAAGTAAAGAACCCAAGACGGATTCTCGAGGAACGCCGGATCGAATTTCTTCTAGTACACTAGAGTAGCCCTCAATCACTACTTGCTGGTGTCTATTTAAAAGACATGATTTTAGCCACTCACACATAAACCCCCTGAATCCAAGTCACCATAGCTTTTTTATTAGAAGCAAATGATTTACCTGGTCCAACGCTTTTGATATATAGAGAAACAATACACCGACAACCTTATTTGCATTTGAGAGATGAGCTGATGAAGGATTACCAGTAGAAATGAAGTACCTTTTAAATGAATTGCTAACATTAAACAAATTCGTAGTTAAAACTTTGACTATCAATTATGGAAGAGATTTGCTTCTTATTAAAGGAACTATCATGAATTAATAAATAATTGACACTTCTTTTTGCTGTCTTTCGAGAAGTTACTAAAAAGATTCTGATAATATGATGACCTAACGGTGTATATACTTAAGCTGCATTTACCGCTAATTCCATTATAGCGATCTTTTAGGAGCTTGTTTTAATAATTTATTTTTTAATTTAAATAAAGATAATAGGTCAAACGTCAGTCAAATAGCTTACACTGCCTACGAGTTTCGCATATTTTAAAACCTCTAAAGATTCGTAGAAAATGTACCACCGCAACATTAACACAATTAGCTGAAAAAACACTTTCCCAATTTTGAATTGGTAAATATTTGTTAAAATCATCAAATTGAACGGACGCATAAAACTGACGTGCGCTATGAGAGTTAAAATTTCGACTGTGACTTAATCGTTAACACAAGAAGTATAGGAGAATGATCAGTTACATTTAGGTCAGCTATATCACCTTTTACAGAAATCTTTTTAGACTGAAACTTAAAGAATGTACGTTCTATACATGTTGCAGTAGTACTCGTCACCCGAGTTGGTACATTAATTAGAGAGGAAAGGCCATATGATGATAAAGTTAACAGATAATTATCAATTGATAAACTCGATGATAATATATCAATATTTGCATCACCAATGACTATCAAATTTTTAGTATAACGATGTTTGTCTAACAGTGGTACGAATTCATCTAAAAAACTATTGATTGAAGAAGAGTGATATCTGTTTTAAATCGACACAAGCAGCAGATAATTTATTACAGTTGAAGCTGTTATGGTTTTTTAACAAATACTGCAACACCTCCTGCACAAATATCATCATCGCTACAAACAAAAAGGTCGTAATTTAAATATTGTAAAGGGATGCCTCATTTTGAAAGAAAAAATTTCAGACAGAAAAACAACATTGGAGACAATTGGGTAAGTTGTTAAATTAGCCAGGGGCGAATTATAATTAGCTAGCATACTTCGAATATTTAAATGAATAAGAAAAAGGTTGGAAAATAAAATTCCATCAATTGATTGATTGTTGTCCCCAGCACCTTCAACGGACTCTGGACAAAAATTGTTTTCTTAGAAGTTACAGCTTACGATGCACTTATATTCATAACTGTTCCAAAAATGTTGTAATTCTAATTATCGGACTTTATAGCAGTTATTTAAACGACCTTAAGTAAAATGCCTTAAAGTTTAAGATATCTTCTTGGTGCCACGGGTAGTATTATTAAGTATTATTAAGTTTATTGAAATGAGAAATATATTTGATTTATTTTATCAGTTGGTAACCTTGGTTATATTGTTTTGTGATTATGTATAACTCCACTGTAAATAAGTACTTCCGTCAATCAACTTTAATAGAAAAGACGTGGTTTTCTCTTATTAACATAAAATTCGTATCCATCGGCAAAGTTTCAACAATGTTGGGACTAAATGTATAGGATGACTGGTGCACTGTTGAGTAAAATTAGTGCCTTAAAATTTATATTTTTGTTGTGGCAATATAATAGCGTGAATATCTGCATTCGCATCTTCTACTCTAACTCCGATGTTGTGTGACTTTGTCCGATTTTAATAGCGTCCGGGCCAATCTTGGCTTGTTTGGAATTTTTAAAGTGACATAAAGCTATGCATTTACTTTTTTGATGTTGGTCCTAAATCCAAATGTACAATAATGTTTCCATGTTTAGCAGTAATTTGCTTCTATAAAGACTCATTTGGACAGTAAACTTTTTACATTTTACCCGTATCGCTAGCTTTAACGGATCTTATTATGAAACAACGCAAAACGACATCATACTGTATTTGTTTGCTTGAAAAAATGGCGCTAGCTATGGTTGTTTCTCTCATTAGTGGTATGTCTAGGGTTGCCAAAACGGTTCCTTGCGGTACTCAGAAATTTTCTAAATGCATGAACATATCATTTTCGTTTCTAGAGTACGTTTTACATCTGTGTATATCTACGTTTTATATCTGGCCTATTAGGGTCGAGTTCGGCTTTGTCAGTCACTTCCATATTTATTAATACTCTTTTGATTTTTTAGAGATTCTGATGGTCACTTTCGGACTTCTTATCAAGTTTGATTTCTCTTTTGAGTTATTTGATTCTAACCTTATTTGTACATGTAGACCAGCTTGCATGATCCGTTTTAGGTTTTTATTTATTTAATAAGATAACTTCGTTATTCAGCTTTGACACCATTTCTGTTAAGGTCTTAAGATTTGCATAGAGTTTTCTGTTCTAACTTTCTATACTCGGGCTGGTTCTATCTTCACTCTCTTTTCTTGGTTATGGATACGGAAAAATGAATTCTCGTTTTCTGTTGTACAATCTACGATTACTGCATCCAATTTTGGCACAGCAGTACTGCTTTCCCTGCACCGTACATAATAATGAATTATTTTATTCTGGGTGTCCCCAACATATACTGTTGTCAAAAATAAATTTGCCTATTCATTCAGTCATTACTCATTACTGTAACATACATACAATAATAATACACGTGGTGACTTGTTATCTGTCCAAGACTGCCTCTTTATTAGTTTATCGCGTTCACATGACAGCACAATACAAATCCATTACTACGTTTATGTGACATCTCACATACGTTTATGTGATCTGACTGTCGATTTAGTGATTCCACGGGTGTTTCGATTGTTGTTGAATTGTTTAACTTTAACCGAATATCTGCCTTCGTTTTGGTCACCTACCTTTAATAACAGTGCTGGTGTCTTTGGTTTCAGTTCCTCTATGTCTATTGGTAATGGCGGTTTCGTACATCGACTAAACAAACGTTGATTGGGTGATTTTAGTACCTCAGAGATACCATTTGAACGTGGATAAGACGGCGATGATATTCTATGTGTAAAATCCCAGTTTTTGCAAATCTTTCGAATGTTGCTGCCGTATATTGTGGTCCACCGTCTGATTCAAAATCTTGTTGACATCGTAGTAAGCGAGTACCGGTGTAGTCGTTAGTGTTCGATTTATCTTATCAAATGCTTCTTCTTGTTCATAATTCCAACTCCACTCTGTTTCTTTGCGTAATAAACGCAACGGATCAGTTAACTCAGATAGATTGTAAATGAATTTGCCCAAGTAATTGACCATACCAAATACCCATGCAGTTCCTTAATATTTGTTGGCTGTTTCAACTAGTTTATCGCCATAATTTTTTCATCATCAGCTTTGTATCCCTTGTCCGTAAAAATATGACCAAAAAACTTCATTGATTTTATGTCGATTTCGCATTTTTCTTTGTTTAAAGTGAACCAAGGTCAATCGTTCGATTACTATTTTCGTAATTTTCCTTAGCTGCTTTGTTTAGTCGCATAAAGAAATGTATCATCCATATAGCTACTTCATAATTGTTTATAGTTTGGAGTGTACGATTCATTACCTCCGAAAATACTTCTGGTGCTGATAATATACCGAATGATAATCGTGAATATCTATATGTGCCTCAAGGTGTAGCCATAGTTACATATGTTGACGGTCTCTCGGACACTTTAATCTGCCAAAACCCGTTTTGACAGTCTAACTTCGTAAATTACTTGCTCCCCGCAGAAGTTGCTGCTATTTCTTCTACCATCTTTAATGGATAATGGCGTCGTTTGAAGTTTTTATTGAATTCGATAGGACCCATTCAAATTCGTTACGTCTCGCCTTTAGTTACTATATGCATTGGATTGACCGCTGGTGTTGGTTCGGAAATATATTCGATTACTCCCATTTTCACCATTCTATCTAGTTCCTTCTTTGTATCACTTCAAAATGACTTATTATACCACACAATTCGCAACGTTTACCAAATGCTGGACAGCTTGATGATGATGCATTCAGATCACTATTGAATTCTGAAATTTGTTTGTTGGCTCTTTCAGCTGCTCTGCAAATTTTCTTAGCTTTTTCTAATGATAACTCGTCCTCTACCCATAGTTTTTGACGTGTTGCATCCGAATTTATGCCCAGAACAATTTGGTCCATTACAAACTCGCCCACTTCATTTGGTTCGTAACAACATTTTTTCACTTGTGCTTTTAATTTTTGTAGGAAATCTTCAAATGATTCGTTTAGTTGTTGTTTGATTCTGTGAAATTGGCACCTTTCGTAAGTCTTGTTTTGCTGGTGCAAAGCGGTCAGCCAGTTTTTCTTTTATTGAATTTAACCATTTTTTTCTTCGACTGTTATGTTGTTCTTCCGACGAACAATTGGAAGATCATGAAACAAGAGGAGGCGAAGGGAGGATCTAGGTTTTCCATTTTAGTGGTGAACAAAGAGTCCCTAGCCCCTCTAGCTAAGGCAAAGAGGGTAATCGGCTTCGGGTCGATTACCCTAAAAGTGCTAGCTAAGACCTACCAATAGAAGAGGAACAAAGAGTCGAAGGTTCGAACATGCGGGACGTTGGGAGTTCAGCGATGGAGCAATTAAAGGCTATGAGTAGTCGGCTATCCGTGGAGTCGGACGAGGAAGATCGTGTCGAGTCGATGGGGGAGGAGGGTGACAAAAAGAGACAACAAGGTGGACCTGAAGGGAGCGTCAAGACTGTTGTTGGTCCCACTAAGGACCGAAAGAGAAAACCCTGCCGCGACAATGGAGGATATATGAAGGAAAGTAAGTTAATCTGTTTATGCGTAGCACGGTTCAGATTAATCTTTACCATTCTAAGGCTGCTTCGGCGGCCGTGATTCTCGGACTGACGAAATCAGTAAAGGATATAATTCTAGTCCAAGAACACTGGATTAGTAAAAACAAGATCTGTGGCCTCGGTTTAAAAGGTTATAAAATTGTATACTCTTCTAGGTCCAATAAGATCATATCTTGCCTCGGTAAAAATAACTTGCATATTTTTCTTCTTCCGCAATATGGTAATGGTGATGCAACGGCAGTCGCCCTGGAGACGGGAGGCTGCGTATTACGGTTGGTTTCAGCCTACATGGACCGAGAGAAGGAGGTTCCGCCGGATAACCTTGGGGAACTGATACTCGAAGCGGAACGAGAAAAGATCGGAGTAATACTCGGTTGTGATGCAAATGCGCATCATACAATCTGGGGAAGCATCGACATCAATGATAGGGGTGAGTACTTATTTGATTACTTATTGGGGACTTACCTTGTAATGTGTAATATGGGGCAGGAACCCACTTTTATTATCAGTAACAGGCTGGAGGCACTGGATGCTATCTTTGCATCAGACTCCATTATACATATGGTCAAAGAATGGAGGGTGGTGAAAGAACTCTCCTTTTCGGACCATCGGTACGTGACGTTTAATATTAACATTCACCCTGTTACCCGGAAAGCCTTCAGGAATCCTAGAAGGACTAACTGGAACAAATACGGGGAAGTGTTAATACGACTCTTACCGACCCGATGCTCCGAAGCCCCCGGCCACATAGAAAAAGCTGGATTTCCTGGTGGAGGAAATCACAAGCGTCTGTAAGGCCTGTAACTGTCCTTGGACACTGCTTGCTCCAAGAGAATACCTAAGGAGAAGCAGAAACGGGTTTGGTGGTCCAGGGGTTTGGGAATCCTTCGTATAGGGTGTACGAAAGCATTCAACAGGGCAAAAGGCTCTAGGGAAGCTCAGGATTGAGACTCCTATAAGGAGCACTTTAAAAAGTATAAAAAGGAATTAAGGAAGGCGCAAAGGAGGTCTTGCAGACTATTCTGTGATAAAATGTAAGTTGTTTCGGAGACCTCGCGCCTCAGGAAAATCTTATCTACGAGCCTGAGTTATTTAATTAAACCAGATGGGCTGTAGACAACGTCTAGTGGGGAATCAATGGCGCTCCTGTTGGAAACCCATTTCCCAGGTAGTGTGGATGTCTCGACGGAGCTTGGTAGGAATAGGGAAAAATTATCGTCGGGGTGCCCGGAGGTAATCGTGTGCAAAAACCGGATCCTAAGGGCACTAAACGGCTTTAGACCCTACAAATCGGCAGGCCCGAACGGTATCATTCCAGTGGAATTGCAAAAACACTCGTCGAGCATTCTCCCATGGCTGGAGGTGATCTTCAGAGAGTGTTTAAAGCTGAATTTAAAGCGGAGGTGATCTTCAGGGGGTGTTTAAAGCGAGGAGGATTGTGTCAATGGCATATGACTTCTGTAGAAGCTGTATGGATGCGGAGAAGGAAGAGACTGTGAGCCACTTCCTCTGCTCTTGCCCGGCGCTAGCTTACAGGAGGTACAAACATCTGGGCAAGTAGTGTTTCGACGGCCTTATGGATCTCGAGAACTGCAATGTACGAGATATCTTTCGCTACATAATAGCTCTGAATGGTTCCAATGAAGGAGTAGGATCCTTTGGTATCACAATAGGCCGTCACCGGTCTAAGTGTGTGTTAGCAGCCACTATTACCTAACCTAATCTACCGTGTCGTTGTTGGTGGCAAAAACCTTGGAACACACAGTTAGTCGTTGTTTTAAACGTGCATTTATTTTGCACACTCTAACCTAGCCGAGGAACGGCTGTTACTTTCACCACTTCACGTCGAATTTCTGATTTGAAATTGGCTATTTGAACTGTTTCCTCTTCCACACCAATTTTTGTCGCTATATGAAAATTTTTTCGTACTCCTCAATCCATTCGGCCCATTCTTGTGCCATATTTAAACCATTATTTACCATAAGTGGTTTTGGTTGTTTTAACGACACTTTTGTTTTCTTTTATTATTATTTTTTTTTTATATAAATTATTATTTCACCACGTTAAAACCTGCTTTCTGCTGCTACTATTTTTATAACCTCTAAAATAATTGCGACACGTGTATTTCTTTTGGTTGTTGTGTTATTAAAATAGTCTCTTGTTATTTTTATTCGCCCTGATTTTTTGCACTGTATTTTGAGCTTTTAATTCATCCTCGACCTTATAATTAATTTACAAATTTCAAAAATATTTATGTTTTTGTCCCGGGTTTCGGCACCATACATACAATAATAATACACGTGGTGACTTGTTGAGATTCTAGCCAAGATTACTTAGTTACGACGTCTGGGGAAATAACCAATCAGTGCCTACTCTGTCCAATCAGTGTTTATACTTTTGGAACCAACAACTTGAACAGGATGGCATGGAGCTCTTCATTTTTCAGAAGATTTTTAAGTAGTTCGGCGGGTAATGACAATGAACACAAACATACCCACTTTCGTGAGCATTTATGCATTAATTCTGGCATGTTCTATTTGACTAAGTAGCTATCGCGTCATTTCTGTATCTTTAAGGAAATTAACTATACATACATTTAATATTAATGGGGATAATCTTTATTTGTTTAAGATTTGAGTTAATTACAATTAATGAGTAAAATGAACTTTGTAAAACCTAAACCTAAACATATCACAACTTATTATATGTAGTGGTCCTCGTTTGTAAGGCACTCCCATCACCTCTACCAATCGAATGATTTTTAATATCCTCGGTTTGCAGTTATGAACCTGCGCGTCTTAACAATTATAAATGCATATTATCTTCTTCTAATTTTATACTTTCGAATGGTACTTGTGTCGCAGTTAATTGTGATTGATAATTTACATTCGGCTCAACTTCTACATTAGGTTCAGTTTGTATTGCCACCAAAGCTTTTTGAATTATCAACTCCAAGCGATTTCGTTTTGTTTCGCTCAGTTTACGCATTTGTTGTGCAACAAAATCACCAAATATTTGGCAACCATCCTGTGGCTTTGTAATTAGATCGATAGCGCGGTTTAAAATTATATCTCGATGATAATCAGTCGAGTCGTAACGATGAGAATGTTTTCGATTCGGTTCGGTCGCCGATTGTTGCGGTATTGACGATGGTTCTGGCGTTAAATTTGGTCGAACAAGAAGTGGTGATGGTGGAGGCTTAATTTCTTCTTCGTCATTATATTCTTCGTATGATACACTCACGTGCTCAACACATTCCCGATAAGAACCGTTATCTGAATAGTTGGCCGTTTCTTCGGTTTCATCTAGTTCCGGCGACTTAATTTTAATTTCATATTTTATTTTATTTAAAAAGCTCATCGGTTTATAGAATTCCCATCGGGGTACATCTACTGTTGTATCAATGTTATTTTTTTCGGCCCAACGTTGTTTGCCGCGATATGTTGTACGTAAATTTTGCCACTTGTTCCAAACGTCGTTTTCGTCTTTGCACATATGTTTTGCGATCATATGTAATGTACTGCTACGTTTTGCTCGATTTTTATAATCAACGATAAATTCATCCCACAGCAGTGGATGGGCTTCAATTAGTAAAATTAATCGCATCGTTTCTTCGGCCGACCAATCAGAATTCTGTTTTCGTGACCTTTTCGGTCTAGTTCGTACTCCACTGTTTGTTTGTAATCTATAAATTGTAGCCAAATAGTAATTTATCATGATTAAATGAGTGTAATAATTACCTAATCATTTGTATTCGAAAATTAAATATAAAATAAGCAAAATAAAAAAAAAATCTGCCACTATGCCAGATATCTGTCGCTTAATTTTGACAGATGCATAAATAAATAGCTAACAGTGTACAAATTGATTTCATACCAAAGTATAGATGGCAGTATACTATAATTTATTTAAACATAATTTAATTTTAATTAAAGGTTTTTAAAACTTATTGGGGTTGCTTGGCCGTAATTAGAATTATTAATTCTTTAAATTGTTAAATTACGTTAATTCTACATATTTATCAAATGTAATCATAAAACAGCTTATAAATGGTTCGGATCCGTACTTAACACTCGCAACAAACTTCACATTAAAAAAGACAACAAAAAAATAGAAAACAACAAATTCTCAATTATAAGTTGTCAAAAAAATCGCATTTTTCAATGATAAAAATTTTTTCATTTTCTCTGAATCTGTAATTTTTTTTTACTGCGAATATTAAGAAAAGATTTAAATCAATAAAACATGTTATATTAAACTTTAATTTAAAGAATTGCGCTTATTTATTTGAGCTAGTATTTAAGATAAATTATTTATATTGTGCGTGCTTGCAACAGCCTACGACGGACTGAAAATGTCTGATAAAAAGCCTTTGCTTCATATTCTTGTGATTGGATTTCATCATAAAAAAGGATGTCAGGTAATATCAGTTATGGTGTTAAATCCATGTCAAATCTTATATTATATCATATATTGTAGGTTGAATTCTCGTATCCGCCGATTGTGCAAGGTACCGATGGTTGTGGAAATGATTGTCCATCCGGATGGAAATATCTGCCCACTTTAGCATTACCAGACGGTTCACATAATTTTGAGGAGGATTCTGTATTTTTTAATTTACCTAGTCTTGATGATCCGAATGAAACGATATATGGCGTTTCGTGTTACCGTCAAATACCAGTCGAGGTAAGTTAACGAATTTTAGTAAAGTCTCGAAAATATGTTGCCTATTCTGGTAATTAATAAATAAATACATTGATTAGTAAAAGCTTGAGAATATGAATGCGCAATCTGAGTTAGATAGAAATGTCTTATCATATTTTGGTAACCACATAAAGCTATCATCCTATTGATAACACTATAGTTTTATGGGAGTGAATCCTAAATCTTATCTGTAAGTAGCTAATCTATGTCATTTCATATTTCCGTTGAATTCAATATTTTTTCATTCATATTCTCTTACCCGAAACAAGGTCTGTTAGCTCGTTAGATCACCTGCGCAATTGTTTTTGAAAATAGTTTCCGTAGTGCGACAAAGTTGATAATTTTCCATTTCGTTTCAGAAATTAAAAATTCGTACGGCCGATGTAACCCGTAGCACCGTACAAAAATCAGTTTGTGCATTAATTCTGTTACCCATCTATGGCTATATCGAAGTTAAACTATCACTTATAGCACATGCATTCTTCGAACAAGGTGATTTCGAATCGACAAAAATTCTGATTGATGCCTACGACCAGCTAAATGCCTGCCTACAAAGTAACAATGAAATAATCGTAAATCTAACACCCACCCATGATGAACCAGAAAATCCATTGATTGCCGATAGTGAAACAAATATTTTGGCAGCACACGAAGATATGCCGATTAACAAACACATATTTATTGGACTAAATTTACGGGACTTAATATTAAAATGGCGTCATAAAATCTTAATTCTTTATAAATTATTTTTACTACAAAAACGTGTGATATGCTTTGGTTCACCGGTGCGTCCCATGTGCACATTAATCCTAGGCATTGCGTCCCTACATTCATTACTACTCGAATATGGATTTCATCAGGTCGCTTGCGTTAAAACATCACGACCAATGTCGCCAATGCCCGATTTTTCATCACTTGCCCCACAAGTCCCAATCGTTATAATAAAACCCGCCGAGTCACAAGATTTCCATAATAACCAAACGGATAGTACTATGGCTGCGGATCATCATCATAATACATCGCTCGATGATTTATTGGTCAAAGATAAGAAATTTATAACAAAATGTGATAGTCAAGATAATACATCGATTGAATCGTCATCGAATGATTCGGAAACAGGATCTGGATCGAGCGATAGTAAAAAGACACGAATTTCGTTATTTCAAAAACAAAACAGTAGTCACTCAACGAGTAGCTTGGATATTGGGAAACGTACGGATAAAAGTTCGTTGCCACGGGATGCTAGTGTTGATGCTTTGGCCTGTACGTTATAGTGATTTAGTAAAAAAAAAAAATTCTAATTTTGTACATTTATTTTTTAGCTGCTAGTTTAGCTCCACTATGCGCATTAAAACCACACTCCTGGAATGCTCCAATACCAATTTTTCAGTACGGGAATTTATGTTTACCATACTTATCGCTACCCTATATGGATTTACTAACCGATTCGTCTGTACTCGGCTATGTAATCGGCACCTCAAATATATTGTTCCAGCAGAAAAAACAATTGGCCGATGTCTTAGTTGATGTAGATGGTGCCACAATGGAGACCCAAGATCCGGAGCTACGAAAACTTTTACAACTAACTACGGAGGACTTAAGATTTATCGATTTTATAATTCGTCATGTAAGCAATCCAAAAGAAAATGCCGAAGGAAGTGAGGTTTGGATTCGAGAACAATTTCAAGGTTATATGGTGGCAATGTTAAAAACGTCCCTAACAAATGACGCGACAAAGGAGATTGAACATTTTAACGGGTTATTCATGTCGGCTTGGAAAAAGACACAATGCTATCAAGAATGGTATGATAAACGACCGGACGAGTTGGTGTTTGAATGTATTCCAAATGGGCATCCGTTTGCCGGCACACTTTCAGTCGCCGATATGAAATTAAGGATAGCTCAGTGAGTATATATAGTAAATGAATCGATCGAGTTCAATCTAAAAATATTTTCACTTTAGAACAATGCATAACACGGAAAGTGGGAGGAAAATAAATCAAGCTGTTAATAATACAAGTAAGGCAGTCGGTAAGTTTTGTTTTGTGCCGCCGATTTACATATATTTTCTATTTAAATTGTAGGAGGTGCACTATCCCAAGCAAAGGGAGCATTTTCAAATTGGTGGTCATCCATTACATCACCACCGCCAATATCGACACAAAATTCACACGCTTCAGACGATGAATCGTCGGTAAAAGGTACAAAAGAGCATAGTGACGATGATACGATAAGTATTGATATGAAAAAATCATTCGATAAAGAAAATTTAGGTACCCAAAATGAAAAATCGCCTAAAACCGAACTTGGTAATAAAATCGAAATTGGTGAGGAAGCAGAAATATTCGATTCGAATCGACAAGCATTCGCTGTATAATAATCGTTAGTAATGCATAAATTATACTATACAAACATAACATTACGTTGCCAAAGATATTATGATTTTTATTTTGCATAGGCGGAAACACAAAAACCGTTTCGATCGTACATATTTTGTATCATGACAGTAGTACTAGAATTACAACCATTAAAAATTCGTCTTGTATCATTCCATTATAAATACTATACATAATTATTGATTAATTGTACTTATAATTTTTATAGATCGTATTAATGTATTTAGCGTTTTTATAGTTTTAGAATTTCTTCATTACAAGAATATAATCGCTCAAAACAAAACCAAACTACAGCGATTTTAGATTTACGTTTTTAAAATTTTTTGTTGTGTGATACTGCGTTAAAGACAGAAATTTAGAAATTATATATATATAATTATATTTATATAATATTGTAATGTAATAACGATAAGAAGATAATATATAATATTGTGTCATTAAACTAATATATGAATTAAATTATTTGTTTTGATTATTCAGATAATGAAGGCATTTTCATGTAAAATAATTTTAACATTTATAAAGTTTTAAACCATAAGAATTGGCACCCTGTACAATACACAAAACTAAAATGTACCGCAATTTTTCTATTACTACTTCTCTTCTACTACTACAGTTGTTTTTAATTGAGTATCATGATTTCAGATGGCAGATCTATATCAATATTTCATATACATACATTTAAAACATTTACCGGCAATATATTATACAAATTTCCCCTTAATGTTATATTTGATTCAAGTATTTGTATATATTTTTGCGGTTTTTCATTTCTTACAATTCTCAGTTTTCGAAAAAAAATCATGAATGAAAATCTGTAAATAAAAAAAAAATACTCTCTCCTCTCTTTTTTATATATATTCGTATTTTTATATCAGCACGAAAATACGAATGTATTTACACTTCTAAAAATATTTTATTTTTATGTCCGGTATATTGTCAACATTGGAAAAAATGTGTAATAAAATTTTTGTGAGTAGAGTAGCATATAATAATAGAGAATCCATCTAATTAAAATTGTATATAGAGATTTATCTCTTTTTCACACATTCAAACATTTTAGTTTCGGTTTTTTATTTTATTTTTATTTTGTTTTTCGCTATATAAATACGTATATGTACATTCATGTGTGTGGTTTTATATTTTATTTTTGTTATGTTGTTATTTCATTCCGTCACCTCTATGCAGAAGGGAAAAAACGAGAATTGGAGCATTTTTCTTTTCTTTATATAAAAATGATAATTTGAATAGTGAAAATTTAATTATAATAATAAAGTGAAAATATTAAGTGAATTATTTGTATTAAATTGTTAATTAATTAAATAACTAAAAGATATATTCAATTTAATTCAAAGTGAGATATTTTTTTTTCTTATCAAGACATCTTTGTTTCGTTTTCGCATTTTTTTTTTTTTCATTTTTGGAAAAATCAAATAAACATAAGAAAGAAGGAAAACCATATTAAAAAAAAAAAAAAAATTCAAAAACAACAAGTAAAGAAGAGAAGGAAGGTGGTGTATTTTGTGTGTTATTATTATTACTATTTTTTTTTCTGTGTTGTTTCGGTTTATTTGATTTTACAATCGGAAAGGTTTCAATATTTTGTGTGTTGACGGACGGTTATGTGTGTATAAATAAATATATATATATAAAAAAAAAAAAAGAAAATAAAAGATATTTTTGACGGCCGCCATCTTCCTTCAGAAAAGTAAAAAAAATTGAAAATAATTTAAAATACTCTTCACCTCATTTTATTTAATTGTAATTTTTAAATAATTGAGTAATTGAAAAAAAGTGGATTAATAAATAATTAAAGTAAAAAAATACGTATGTGTTGATAAAATGTAAATTTTCAATGATAATCATAAAATTATGTTAAATTAAATCCCAGTGGTGTATTTTACAAGTTAAACATTATATATAATTGTATATAATATATAAAAATACATTTATTTGGATATATAATTTTCTTATTTATAAGGTAAGATTTAATTTTCATCCATCTTTAAAAAAAAAAAAAAATTGCAAAGAAAATTTTCTTTAGCATAATTAAATTTTGGTTGCAACATGAACGACATCTATTAATTACGGTTTTATCAAATTACTTAAAAACCTTGAACTTCTTTTTCATGTATATATATATATGGTATAACACTAATATTATTTAACAGACTTGATATTGTTATATACCTATACACACATACATATCAAGGGTTGGATAATATTTTGGATATATAAATTTGTAGGAGGATTACAAAAACTATATAAAGTGAGAGAATTCCTTTAGAAAATTTTTTAAATTACTTTAATGGTTTTATCAAATCGCCATTTTTATAAAATTATTTTGTTTCCACGTCACTTCAGAAAAAAATGTTGCATTTATCATCAGTTTGTCTTTTAATAAATATGTATACATATATCATCTATATAAAACAACAACATTAAATTTAAGTATTTTTCTTTTTATCATCGTACTCTTTGTAGATACGGATGGGGCGGGGTCGTAGTCTAAGGGATGACTGATCGGCGACGATATTCCGGTGGAGGTAAGTTTTTTGATAAATTTTGTATAATAAAAATACTTAATTCTAATCTTAGTTTTAATTAAATTGAAAAAATTGTATCATTAGAAGAAAAATTAATTTAATTTAAATTTTTCTAAAATTAGAGTTTTAGTAAAAAATAAACTCACATACAATTTATAAAAGAAGCACATGCGCTTTTAAAAGAAAAACATGTATATTTTTTTTATTATTGTAATTATAAATAATATGTATTCCTTTATTTATAAAAAAAAATGATGTATACATATGTATATACGAAAATATAAAAGGTACAATGGCGGTTGCTAAGAGCAAAAAATTTGGTGTAACAATAAAATGTATTAGAATTCTTCTACCTAACCACCACGGTAACCAGTACAAAGATTCCACTTTGATAATGAAAAAAACGCAAATAATTTGGGTTTTGTTGTGAGTTTCTCAAGGATTTATGTATGTGCTTAGAATATAATTGGAGTTTTATACGCTTAGTTACTCGTACTTATAATTTTATGTAAAATAATCATCGCTCATATATGATGTCTAAAAATTCGATTTGTAAGCCATTTAAAAATAGTCAATCTTTAGTTCTTGTTCAAATAAAATTTTATTCTATTTTTATTCGTTCGTGTCACTCGCCACCTTTCACGTTGTAAAATCTAAAAAGAGAAAGTAAATGTATTGTATTATTACTGATTGAACTCGCAATAGAAAAAGCCATTTTGATTAATCAAAATGTTTGCTGCTCAAAATTATACTACTAAAACACTTACTGCGTCCGCCATACCTTATCTGTTCAATATCAACTCGATTATTTTAAATTTATTATATTCTGCCAATTATTAGTGAGGTTGTAAAAGTGTAGGTTTGTGGCAACCACAATTTAACCGATAAGAGTTACTAATTTTTCTTTTGAATATTATAGGACTACAATTATACATATCATACATTTTTAGAAACCGCAATAATTGTGGTATATGATAATTATTACAAGTACCGCAAGACTTAATCCTTTCAAGCTTTTACATCCACGATCTATATGCAAAATATTGAGATCATCTTGGCATCATCCATTTTGGTTTTAAAATCACACTTTCAAACCATGTTTTGAGACGTTTACTTTTGTAAACCTAGCATATATCAATTTATTTTCTTTATCATGGTATTTTCAGATAAAATGTTTTATTTTACTATTGTAAATGTAGGGGTGCGTTTAAAATGAGGTCTTGTTGGTTAACCCTTCAAACTACTTATATTTGTATATTTTTTCTCTCTCTGGCTTTTAAATCCCATGAAGGGATTTGGCCTCCTGAAATAACGTCCTCCATCCATCTCGGTACATCGTTGTCGTCCTCCAGTTTCGACATCCTAATGCATGTAGATCTTGGTGGACGTTGTCACGCCAGCGCAATCGGGGTCTTCCTCTACGACGAACACCGGCTGGTTGTTGATGGAACACTTCATTGGTCATTCGTTGTTATGGAGATCGTGTAACGTGGCCGAGCCATCTAACTCAATTGGATTTGATGAATCCGATAATATCGCAGCCTCCAAGAAGTTGCCTTATCTCGTGGTTCATAAGAATGCGATATTCGTTGTCCGCGACTTTGATTAGACCAGAGATTGAGCGAATGACCTTCCTTTCGAAGGTAGATAACAATCTACAATCGTTAGAGGTCATGGGCCAGCTCTTTCTTCCGAAAGCCAGCACAGGTCGTATGAGTGCTTTATAAAGTGCGAGCTTGCACGACTGCGACATACGTTTAGATCGCAATAATTTCGATTGGGCGTAGAAAACTCGGTGTCCGGTAGCGATTCGGGCTTTTATTTCTGCCTGCAAATCATTCGACGATGTTATAACTGACCGGAGGTATTTAAAGTTTTCGATGCTATCAAAGTTATGGTCGCCAATTCTGAGATTTACCATGGAGATGTTCCTGTTGATAACAATTTTGTTTTTCTGCTATTCACCTCCAAACCAAGTCTTCTTGCGCAGTGGTCGAGCTGTATGAAACTGTCTTAAAATTGCCAGGTCTTCGACCAAGAAGCACGATATCATCTGCATATCCAAGAATTCCTGATTTATTAAATATACAGCGCGAAGTTTCAATGTTGCTTTTTCTCACTACGTACTCAAGCGCCAAGTTGAACAGCACAGGCGAGAGTGCATCTCTCTGTTGAACACCAGATGTTATTTCAAAGGGGTCTCACACAGCTCCCTCAATTACGATTCTACATACAGACCCAGAGGTTGTTAATTTGCACAGAGAAACGAGTTTCTCTGGAATTCCTAGGCATATAAACGCGGCCCATAAGTTTTCGCGGTTTATGCTGTCATATGGCTGTCTGAAGTCTATATACAGTTAATGTATGGTTTTGTTGTACTCCCAACATTTTTCCAAGATCATCCTCATGGTAAAACATTGGTCAGTGGTCGATCGGTTATGACGAATACCACATTGATAGTCGCCAATGGTGTTTTCGGCGAGAGGGATGAGTCTGGCAATTACAACATTAGCCAACACTTTGTAAGCAGTGCTCAACAGAACAATACCACGGTAGTTTCCACATTTAAGACGGTCTCCTTTATTGTGCAGCGGACATATGAGTGCGGTCTTTCGATTCTCCGGCAACTCTTCTTGGTCCCAAATAGAGACGATGAGATCGTATAGTTTTGTTGCACGAGTAGCGCCTCCGAGCTTAATCAATTCTGCGAAGATTTCGTCGGGACCGGGTGCCTTTCCATTTTTTTAATCTACTAATAGCTACATCTACTTCCTCTACTGTGGGATATTAAACAAGGACATCTTCACCTGGAGGAGCTATTCTTCCCGATAAAACTTTGGCCTTCTTCCCGATGAAACTTTGCGCCGCGGTGGTTATGGCTGACTGTATAGCGTGCCACTGCTCCTGGATGTTAGGAGGAGCTTCTTCGTTGTTATTGGGCCGGTCTAAATAATTAGTGACCGCTGATTGGTAACTCTGCAGTGACGCTTTGTCTCTTAAAGCATCGATATTCCATCGAAAGGTCTTTTGTGCTTGTCTGTTGAACGTAGACGACAATTTGCAGTTATACTTAAATGTGACAAGCACATGATCGCTGTCCATGTCTGCACCTCTGTAAGATCTGACGTCGGATATGCTGGTGGAGTGTCTCTTAGAAACCATGACGTGATCGATTTGGTTTTCCGTTCTTTCATCATTCGATCTACGTTACTTTGTGGATTCTCTTGTGTGGGAAAAACGTACTTGATACAACTAAGTTGTACGTTACGCCAGGTCGGTGACGCGTTGGCCGTTGTTGTTACTAGTTAGGTGCAGGCTGTTAGGACTAATGTACGATGTATTTTCTGCACTCCTACCGATTTTTGCGTTGAAGTCGCCCACGATGATTTTAAAGTCGTGGTGTGGTATGTTATTGATGACTTCCTCCAGCTCGACAAAGAAGAGATCTTTGATGTCATCAGATTTATCTTCGGTGGGTGCATGTACATTAACGATCGTAATGTTGAATTTCTTAGTGCGGAGCCTGACCGTGCATATCTGCATGTTGATAGCCAACTCCAAATTCTCCTCCATTCTGATGGCCGCTGTAATGAAGAGTGTAACCATGGGTGGTTTCATGGATCCCACTCCCAGACCATCTATGCTCTTGTAGTGCAAGCACGTCTAATGTGTAACTCTTTGCTTGGTTCGAAAAGATATCTAGAGATCTCCAAGTCTTAAGAGGCTAAGCACGTTCCATGTTCCCATTTTTAAAGCTTGTTCCATGTTCCCATTTTTAAAGCCGTGTACAATTACCGAGGTCGATTTTGTGATGGAAATCCGAGGCCTTTGATAAGGGTTCATAACTTTAATTGTTTTTATGAGAGCAAGTTGTTGGCCTGCTACTGAACCCGCTTGTTACGTGTGTTGGCCACGTACTGGAGAAAATCTTAAGGCATCCAGTCCTACCTTAAACACATTTTTACAGCAGGCCGCTTGATACAAGAAAGACGCCCGCTTCAGCCGCACCTAACCTGAAAAACAGACGCTGATTTGGTATTGGTTTTGAGGCGCCAATGACTCGCCCTGACATGTAGTGTCCATAACTATAAACAGGATTTCCCTGCTTGTCTCCACTACACCGCCTGATTCATTTAGCGTGACCCAGGGAGCACCGTAAGGAGGTATGAATCTAGGACTTTGGCCCCTCATATTTGTATATTGGGGTATGTTAAATTTGAGTGAATGGATCGAAAAAAGTATGAATGATGGAAAGCTAAATACAGCTAAGGTCTATTGTTCGGGACCAGAAAGGAAACTTCCGTGTAAACATCGATGTTGTAATCGACACTTGAAAGTAATATTTCTCTGTTTTAATCAATGTTCAATTTGTGTCAAATACGACATGAGAGATGTGCATAGAGGAGCCCTCCTACGAGTTATTAGGTGATCGCTGAAAATGCGAAAACTCACGACTTTGTTTTTTTTGCACGGCGTACAAATTGTTGTCTGGGAACAAACTGATTGGGAGGAGGTATAAAAGGACGTCTAGCCGCTTGAAACGGTGATTTAAAGGTCCGACATCCGCAAGATGAAGTTGTACCTGCTGATAAACATACCCGTTGTCACGTATGAGTGAAAGTTGGACTCTGACGGATGAGTATGAAAATATGGCCGATGACATTTGAGAGAAAAGTCTTGCGCTTGATAAATGGTTTCAAACGCTACGACAACGATACTTACAAAGTCCAATTCAACATTAAGATCTGGAATTTGCTGAAAATTTGTTCTGTCGTTCATGAAATTACTCCTCGGGGTAGAGAACGACTTATCTACTTCTGGTTGTCCAGTTCTAGAACAATACAAAGAGCAAGGCAAAAGAACTGATTATTATAATATTATTATTATCTCATATTCGAAATAATAACTAATTTTAAAATATTTCTATCTTACGAAGAAGTGCAAGGTAGAGTTTGTACATCTTATAGTATTTTTGGCAATGATATTGATATTTACTTTTGATTCCAAAAATCATTATATTTTCAAAGGTGACAATTTATATTAGTTATTTGCATATTAGTCTTATTCGCGATTATACCAGTTAATCATATATAAAGTTGATCGCCTTGAGAATCATGTATATGTGATTTCGATATATTTAATGGTTTATAATAAAGAATTTGTACATGGTATATTACTATTTGTAAACAAAGCAGCCGAATGCTTTAACCAAAAATCTAGTAAAACTCGTTTTTACCCAAAAAACAAAACGTATTTTAAAAAAAGTTTATTACCTGAAGTAGGATCTTATGATCGATTAGCATAAAATTTATTAAATCTATCTGTAGTATTGTACGTATTTGTAAAAGTTATTTTCTAATGGGTCAAAATATATACTTGATCTTTTCAAGGCTATCAAACAAATTGTTTTGCTTTTAACATATATGTACTTGGAAGGATAAAATAGGATAGTTATATATATTTGTCTGTATACACAACATAATTTAGATATTACACAGCGCTCGGTCGCCATAGCCTGATGAGATGATAATTAACTTAAAACAAATTGTAACCAATTCGTCATCAGATCGTAAATGAACTTTGCTTCACCTTCAATGTCGTTATATTGGTGACACTCATGATCGGTTCTAATTCGTTCTTCTACTTTTAACTCGACATGGGTTAAACCGCAACAAGCTAATTTAGAGTTTTCCCTTAGCTTTCATCAAGAGTAGCTTAGTTTTACATAAGCACGTCATATTTTTATGGTTTTACTTCAAATCAAAGTGAGAAGGACAATCACTTGTAGAGGAGTACTGTAGCGACCAAAAAAATAATTATTCAGATATTTCGTGCATATTGATATAATTCGCTAATGCTTCATGTAATTTAGTTCAGAAATTAGGTTTTAGGTGGAGAACCAGATTCTACCCAATTTCCATATAGTCTTGGCTCACGAAATATAGGGGCTTCGTATGCTAATGCAACGACTAGAAATCTTTATGGTTCCAGACCAACGACCTCTTCAAATAACTTCTCGCATACTTCAAGACCTCAAAGCTAGCTAAAGTCTAGCGCGCTGATCTCAAAGCTAGATGTGAACACTTCTTCGTTGAATACTATCAGATTCCATCAACTAATATCGTTGAAAAATGGATCGCCTTTATAAGTCATTTCCTCACTTCCCCTCATGCTAGAACAACTTCTATGCATTTCTCTGAATGTCAATATTCTAGTTTCACTAAATCGGTGACAACAACTTGAAAAAATGCTCTTCCGTCACAAGCATCACTTAGTTCTTCTAT
The DNA here is from genome assembly GCA_963556175.1 of Tipula confusa. Lineage (NCBI taxonomy): Eukaryota > Metazoa > Arthropoda > Insecta > Diptera > Tipulidae > Tipula > Tipula confusa. The sequence continues at coordinate 143,445,555 of OY744477.1, read as the reverse complement.
CCGAAACCCACCTAACCCAACGACATAAATTTCAGGTGGCTGGGTATACCACCTTCAAGCTAGATGCAATATGTGCCAAATCTGGAGGCACTGCCATCTTAATCCAGAATGACATTCCCCACTTCCTGGTCAAAACTTGTGTAGCAGCCGAAACTGAAGCAACACTTTAAATGTTGGTTCCCAGAACAACGCTCTATTTACGTGAGACAATTCAAGAGGTTCGATTTAGAACATATTTTTAGCTACAGTAACAACATCACATTTACGCCACATCACATGGGGATGCACAAACAATAACCATGGTCATTTATTTCAAATTTATGCAATAATTTCAATATCCAATTAAATGCTCGTAACGAACCAACATTCCCAAGAGGAAACTCATTTCTTGATTTGGTACTATCTAAAATATCTCTTTAGTCACTCTACCGCGAGTCTTGCACGAATTTTCGATCAGGTCTTTTACCAATTGTATTCTTAATTTCTTTCAAGACCCAAGTAGAAGCAATAAAAGTATTTCGCAACTACTCCCAAGCCAACTGGATGAAATTTAAAAATCATAATCTTACCGGCAAGGAAACTATACCTCTCGTTCAGAGCAAAGATGCCTTAAAAATTTATCCTGAACTCTAAAAGCTCATTAAAATACGCAATCGAATGCGTTGAAACTAACGTTAATTTTTATTCCAATATGATTTTCTGTTGGTTCAGCGAACTAAGAAATTCTGAATTCACAAGTAGAATGCCTAAAATCCCGACAATTCTCCGGAAATTTTCAATGAAATTCGGAAGTTTAATGGTAAAAAACAAAATTTGATTACTTCAATAGTTAAAGATCCTGGTACAATCATAGATCCTAAAATAATAGCAGAGGAAATCACGTCTCACTATGAAAAAGTTCACATACAAAACGATTCTCTAAAGGATCTATGTTTCGAACGGTAGGTCAATAACTTTGTTAACAATTTTCTTAATTCTCCTTTTCTTAATCTAACCTTAATTGAGATGGTCAAAAGAGTAGAAGTTGCCGACAATTTTCAACATTTTAATAAAAGAAAAGCTCCGGGTGACGATGACATATCCAACTCAATACTTAAAAATATTCCAGATAGAACACTATCACAATTTACTGATATCCTTAACGGTATCTTAAAGATATTTCCAGAATGTTGGAAACTCGGCAAAATTATCCCTAATCCTTAACCAGGAAAGTCTTTTAATAGTATATACAGCATTCTCGCCCAATATTACTCCTAAACTGAATAAGAAAGTTGAACGAAATAGTCATTCTTAACAGGCTCCAACCCCTATAGAACCCTATATTCCAGAAGAACCAATTTGATTTCGTGGCGGTCAGTCTGCTACTCAAGCAGTACTGAGGCTGAAAAACTATTAAAAATGCCAAACGATTGTTCAACAATCGCAGCCTTTTTGGACGCCGACAAAGCTTTTGACATGGTCTAAAGGCCTAGTCTATAAATTAATTCAAAGTGATATTCCGTACTACCTCATTAAGTTAATCGAATCATACCTATCAAATAAGAAATTCTTTGTGTCGTTAAACAAACACTGTTCTAGTTCCAAATCAATCGCAGCAGAAGTTGCACAAGAATCAATACTAGGCCCACATATCTTCTTATTCTTCTATCATGATATCTTAAAACCCGACAACAAAGAAACCAAAATCGAAATATATGCACATGACACGGAAATGCCAGAAAAAATGTCTTAATTACCTCTCTCTCACATCAAAATTGTTCGAAGGAAAGCTTTTGCAGTTCGCAACAAAGATCTCGATATCCTATCTGGCTTACATCCATATTTTATCGTTCTACATGTCTTGCGGACATTTCAATAGCCACACTCGATATTACATTCACGCTCGTTAATTATAAATTATGTTAGTGTGATCACAGCTCTCATAAAGCTATATTTTGATGATTTAATGACTGATACATCAGTGACGCCCAAATCATGACTATATAAAGCATTTTATTTGTTTGCCTATACATAATAAAATTATCATACTGTTAAGGTATTTGTAATATCAAGGTTTTATATTTTCATGCCATAAACTTATTCATGATCGAATAATAATTTGGCAGTACTTGATGTCAAATATTATTCGATAAGAGATAAATTATTCACTTACGTTAAGTATACAAAATTAGTCACAGTATTGACATATAAATAAAATTTAAAATTCAACCAAATTTTCTTTATGTGGTTTTGGGAAGAGTTGACTCAGGCATAATATATGTCAGTAATTCATGTTTTCTAATGAAGTTACTAACTACAATTTCATTGTGGTCGAATCATTTTAGTTCTTTGTTTACAATTCTTTTGCATTTTAGTAAAATAATGGCATCTATCGATTATTTTATACTAGTGGCCCGGTAATTAACAACCGATCAGTTGTTGTAATTTTTTTTTTTAAATAATAGTACAATCTTATCACGTGATAATTTATTACTACTTAGTGATGATATGCACTTATTTGAAACAAATAAGTGGAACTAGTGCGGGTTTACAAGGAATCAATATTCTTCTCCCAACAACGGATCTTCAATTATTAGATGACTAGCTCATGCGGTTTAATTCTCTTAAGGCGTCTTAATTCTTGCGTTAGGTCAATAAGTTGTATTGATATGATGCTGTAATCTTCTTTCATAATTGTTGGCAAATTCCTGAATCACTTCATCAATCCATTTGACATTTAGCCTCCCAGTTGGATACCATACGTCCAAATAGGTTTAATTATCGATTCGTATATAAGGCGTTTACAGTAGAAGATAAGCTTAGAAAGTTTTCCAATCAGCCACATTTCACGTTGCTTTATTTTAATTTGTTCAAGTTTTTCGTTTAACTTGGTATTTTCAGTTCAATCTTGAATCGAGATGCGATCCGAGATATTTGGCAGATTCAGCTTGAGGGATTTGTACCCCATTGAAAAATGTATGGAGGTTGCTATTTTTGTGTCGCAACGCATATCTTACATGGACTGATTTCAGCTCGTTCAGGTTTATTTTCCAATCGCTGGATCATAGGCTGATTTTATCGAGTGCTTCTTGTAAGTATTCAACTGCTTGCTTCTGCGATTCGCTTGAAGCCAATACTACAGTATCATCAGCAAAGGTTCCGTGAAGGTTGTTTCCGTTGTCGATATATCGGAAGTTTAGAGAAGATATAGGAAGGGCCCTAATACGTTATCCTGGGGCACTCCTGCTTTGGTTGGATAACAGTTTGTAACTTCGTGTGATACTCTAAATTTCCGTTTGGAGAGATACGGCTCGAGCAGTTGATTTTATAGATGAGACCCTCATGCCACGCTCTATCGATAGCCTGTGATACGTCTAGAAATATGACAGGGCAATATTTCTTCTCTTCAAAAGCTTATTCTATCTTTGCAGTTACGCGATGAACTTGATCAATGGTGTGGAGTGTTTGTTCCTGAATCCAAACTGAAAATTTGGTATAATGATCATTGGTTTTAGTCGTTTCAGTAATAATTTCTCAAACATCTTTGACATAGTAGGTAGCAAAAAGATCGGCCTGTCAGTTGCATGATATCTGTTTATTCAGATGATTCAAATTCGTATCTAATTCTTGTGCGACTTCTAGTGGGATCACACTACTAATATTTAATGGAGATCTATAGACTGGTTTGGGATCAATCCTAGATTGAATATCGTGTGGCTGAAATACTGATGCCAGATATTGTGCAAACAGTTCAGCTTTTTCATCATTACGACGTACCCATTCTCCATTTGTATTCCTTATAAATGGCACTTGGATTATTGTCTCTTATACCTTTTAGTAGCTTTCCAAAGAGAATAGTTTTTGTCCGCTCCAAGACCCAGATAATATTTCGATAATATTTCTGGTTCTATCCCGCTTATACGTCTTTTCCTACGCCTTTCTTTTATCAGTTCAGAAATCTTCAGTGAGTAGTTGATCTCTTTTACACATTTCTTTCTTAATACGGGTGTGGTCTCTTTGACTGCTTCGTGCATAGAGTTAATAAAATATCCAGCTTGTATTTCGAGTTCTTGCATAGTTTGAGAAAAAGTTTTAACTCTATCAGGTTGTCCTAATTCTCTCTAAATAATTAACAATCCATAAATTTATTAGTGAGATTAAGTTTCATTTTCTTTTTAATGACTACTGTACTCAGAGTCATTAAGACCGGTGTGTGATCAGAAGTAAGGTTTTCAATACCTTAAATTTCAATGTAATTCGAGGCTATTCCTTTCGAGATATAAAAATCAATTAAATCAGGAACTTTGTTTATGTCTGTAGGCTAATAGGTTGGCTTACGCGATGAATAATATCCACAAACTGACATTTCAATTGCGCTTAGGAGTTCATTTTCTTTTCCTGGTGTTATGAGTCGAGATCCCCATGCTGTGTGTTTCAAGTTGTAGTCACCTATAGTCAAGATTGGTCCAAATTTATTAAAAATGTTGCTTGCATTTACTTTTTATTTTTGGCGTTTTGTTTGGTAGCTTGGAATTATCTGCCAGTTTTTCCATCGTGTTAGTAAGCTGGTTGAAATTTTGTCTTATTTCAGCCTGAAATTCATTATATTACTAATGGTTGGCTCATTAATCACAGGTTTCTGTCTGATTTTGATTTCTTAATTTTCATTGTTATTTGTGGGTTTGGTCACCTGGGCGTAGGAGACCCCTTCTCTAACAGTATCGTATTATTTGTTTGGCTTTTGGTGCTAATACTTTTTTCGGTAGCTGAGCGTTTAGTTTCTGATGTACCTGGCAACCTTTGTAATTAGCCGGATGCCTTTTTTCTCCGCACAGTGCACAAGTTGGTATAATATTTGGACCCGTTCTCCTAATAGATATCCTTGCACAATCCTCTGCTTGAGCAAATCGTTGCAAGGATGCTATGAAGGTATTGGCTGTTAGGTCAGAGACAACTTCAATATGTACAGCCTTTGTACTCATGCATACAAATATGGCTAGATAGGCTTTCCATACTTTGGTAGACCGGAAATGAATTGTTTTATTTGTAGCGGTCCAGCGAAATCCACTCCAATTTTTATAAGTCGACTTTGTAGTTGGACGCGATCTGAAGATAAGTTTCCCATGATCTAGAACTTTTGGTTGTGAAGTGAATGAAGTGAAGTGTCGGTTAGAGGTGAGTCGGTTCTACATTCTCCAAAATGTAGAGGATTGAACTGATCTCTGCGTATTGCTATTCGATATGCATAATATTCAAGGTGGGTCACTTTATTGCTATCCTCGGTTGCTCTTTCTGCAACATGGGTTATATTCAATGGAAATCCAAATCGATCGACATGTTTCGACAAAAAACTCAATTTCTGTAACTTCGGTTCGCTAAGATGTAATTGGTGAGACTGCAAAATCAATACAACTTTCTAGACATCCATCACGATCCATTACAAAAACCGCACCAATATCATCGTGGGTAGTGGGCGGATTGTAAAGCTGTTGAGCATAATTAGAATTACGATTAAAAGTTAGCTTAATTTCACTCATTGTCTCACCGTGAGCTTGAGCTCTTTATTTCTCATTACTATATTCTTCACGAAAATTCCTATAATGAGCTACATACGGAGACACATTACATAAATCATCAGCAATCATTTGAATAATTTCAATTTTGCAATTCTTGGTTAAGATTGTGACGCATTCGAGCTATATCGTTGTCGTATATGTATAGTTTTGCATATTTCGGAAGATTATTTTGATGTAAGCAAATTACAGCTTGTGGATCCAATTCAGTATTGATTTGCATACTTTCAGAGAATTTATGATAAACTTAACCAGACATTTTGAAGCAATACGGCCCATTTCCGGGAATTTCAATAGATTTGGCACCCACAGAAGCAAAAGCATTTGCGTTATTGAAATGGCGAATGCATCCAATGGTACTTCAATGGAGGACATTAAATGTTAAGTGGTCCAACATTACAGAGATCTGGGATATATGAATTTTCTGACCCCACTAAACCAGCTTTGGAGTGTGACGGAGCAATAATTTGCTGTCGGTTTTCCGCGTATCCCTTCGCGCTACAGCAATTCTTAATTATAGTGTGTATGTATATATATATATATATATATATATATATATATATATATATATATATATATATATATATATATATATATATTCTTTCGTTTCGTGCTTTATTGTTTCGGTAGACAATCGTGTATTAAAATTATTTAAAAATCATTTTGAGAAGCAAATCGATAAACCCAATATCCACTACTATACTTGTTAAAGTTTGCTTTAAGGGTCGATATAACGAAAACATATTCGATTCTTAAAAATGAATGGAAAAAAACGCAAACTTATTGTCTTATCAAAATTAATTGGAATACGATAACGTCAAATATTTTAGAAAATTTGATTGTTTTGTAATTTGCCTTTGTCAGTAAAACTTATGTAACTTATCAATATTAACTTTTTCGTCAAATTTTGTAAAGTCAGTAAAAACCCTTTATATCTTTGAGTTAAATTAATCTACTGCCTTAAATTGATCATATTAGCACATAAGTGCCAGTCCATTACGGCCTTCGATTTCTATTTGTTTTGATCACATCCAAATTGCGTTTGAGTGACATTCTAGACAAATTTATAATGTGACACGTTTATTTTGACAGGTGCACCTGTCCATTGTTTTGGCAAAGGTAACTTTTTTTTGTTTTATAGTACGACTTAGTAGTCGACTCATTTAGTAATTTACATTACCTTTTTAACGTTTAGATTACTCTTTATTTCCCAATATAGTTCATGCAGTGTTATAGCTCTTATTCCGTGCTCATCAATTTTATCAGCTGGGGTAATATCTTTCTCTGCAGATTGTCTTGGAAATTGTTGAAATATCTGCTCTAGATAATTCGCAAACAGTTCTGCATTTTGTTTGTGATTTCTAGCCCAGGTATCGGTGTTTTTAATTAGAGAGACCTCCGGACCTGTAGGTTGGATCTTTTTAGGGCCTCATTTTTCTCACTTCTTCAGGATATGTAACGTTTTGATTTGTTTCAAACAGTTCTTTCCCTTTAGTCATTATTAACTAACGAATAAAAGTCGCCTCTAATTAAAAAATCACTTCCAAGTGTTTTGAGGAACGCAATGTACTCTTCTTGTTTGAGGTTGTATCTAGGTAAACAGTTTATTGCAGAGATGCTATTTTTGTTTTACTTAGATGCACTTTAATTGTTGATACTTGTATGAACAATTTTTCAATTGTCAATTTAGCGAGATGCTGCCCTTTGCAATTGACACTGTCTTAATCACACACTATTGTAACGGCGATAATATCAATGCTTTGAATAATACAGAGCTTTTGATTTGGTGTAATAGGATTGAATTCAAAACCGAATAAAAATTGTAAAGGGTGTTTTAATTGAAGGATAAATTTTAAATAAAACATAAATTATTTGATAATCTAAATTTTTATTTCAAAACATAGTAATGGAAAAAAATATTTTGTAAGTGATCCCCTACTGTTGTACGGTCAGCTACAATTATTAAACTAAATATTCGAGGTTTTCTGAACATTTATTTCTTTAATCATCAATTGTTTGATCGAAGTAGCCGCCAAAAGGAAAAATCTGGAAGCGTTAAATTGAAATATCTAATCGACAAATTAATGTTACCTCTTCGAGAAGTTCTCGATTACCAAACCTTATTTTGTTGCTGTAAATTTAGTTTCTTTTTTTTTGTAGAGGAAGGAAAGGAAAGGTAAGACAGAATTTGTCCGGTTTCCCGGTAGCTAATCATCTAACTACTATTAGCACAAACCAATGATATTTGTAATCAACTGTTCTGCAATATGCATCTCAAGTCTGCAACCTTTCATCTGTAATCTGCAATCTGTCTCTGAGAAAATCTATTAATGGACTAGTTTCTCTAAGCTGTTGGCTATAATAAATCGAATTAGTTTTCGCCTGAAAATTACAAACAAATTAATTCATCTCATTGTTGCTAAAAATTATTAAATGTGTATTTGTTAATTCTAATATAATGATATATAAAATGTATCAATACAGATAAAAAAAATTAATTAACACCAATATTAAATGAAATAACAGCTTTTATTACACGAATAATTGATATACATATCTAATGGATATAAATCTAAGGAATATAAATTTAACACACATATCTAATGGATATAAATTTATTTATTATTTCACCTTCATGCTGCTAAAATTTATTAAGTGTACTATTGATTTGACACAAAACTTTAAAATTAATACAAATTAGTTTTTAAAAGAATTGATTAAACAATTCAATTGAATTAACCGTTTTATGGCGAATACGTCATGTAAACGCCGAAAATTTAATTTTTGCACACTTTGTTTGACACAAAACTTTAAAATGAATACAAATTAGATTTTAAAACAATTAATTAAACATTACATATAAATTAAATTAACCGTTTTATCACCAATACGTCATGTAATCGCCGAAAATCTAATTTATTTACACTTTATTTGACACATTCAACTAAAATGTATATAAATTAAATTTAAAAAAAAAATTATTAAACACTAAAATCAATTGAAATAACCGTTTAATGATAAAATACGTCCATAAAAACCACTAACAATTTTCCGAATTGCATTGCACGCCCCGTGCAAATATAAAGTTGCAAAAGAAGTTAATTTAATCTACATTATCTAGAAACCTGCTTAAAGGGCGGTTTCACATATGTATATACATCCAACTACGAATAATCAATCGTAATTTTGTCAATAAGCGACTCGGCGCCACATAATATTTAACAGTAAAAAATACTAACATGATCAAATTAAAATTCATTTTTTACACTTTTCGCAGTACTTGGATCAATTCAGGGTCAAATTCTAACCCATTTTACGTTTAAATATTCGTTTTGTTAAGATTTGCGTGCTATACTTTGCACGCTGCAGTGCAGTGCGCTCTCAACACTATACCCGCCTTTATTTTTATTTAATCAGTTTAAATTGAACTACGCTTTATTATTTAACCGGTTTAAGTTTACACTGCATACTCTGTTTTATACAAAACAGGTTTCCACTGACGCACAGCGTTTTTAATTTAGTCCGGTGTACTGTACAGTGCCAATAAGTTATGCTCGATTATAAACATAATAAATTATTAAACTATTCTATTTTTAAAATTGACATTTTTTAAACATTTCCGAGTGATCGGCATTTGATTGATTATCAAATCATCAAAATCAATCGATACTAATACAATTATATAAGTTTATTAATATATTATCAACATATTTGGGGGCCAACTTCACGCGGTTAACTAATTAGCAGAATAATCAAAGTAATTTAAGCAATAAAAATTGAAAATATTTTTATGTTGAATCATGTTAAATCTATAAATAGTCAATACAAGTATGTGTAAGTGTATAGTGTAAGTAAAGTAAAAGTGCAAAAAAATATACAAGAGGGCATAAGACGAAGGAGAGTACATTGGATTTCTGGTCTTAAATAGTTTTTGCGCGATGTGTGTACAAAATTAGAAGGTATGTATTTTCAAAACGAAGTTTAAAAAAAAATTCTTGTATAATAAAGAAATTATTCTTCACATGTATATAAGAATATTTGTGTATAGTATTTACTAGTATATAATATACACGATTTATTTACTTATATTATTATTGTTATTATTTTTGGCACGAAATCTGATGAGAAGACTATTTTCTGTTGTGTATTCGTTTTGTATGAAGCAAAGTGGGAATATTACTTTCGTTTTTTAATAAAGCAAAGAAAACAACACAAGACATAACGAGATTAAGTAAGTTGTGTTTCTTACGATTTTCAAATTCGATTATAGAGTTATAATATAGAGGAGTGAATGGTTTAGTTCGTATACATAAATGTTTATTTGTACATAAAATCTTAGTACGAATTGAGGTCATTAACTTAAGATATTGTTTAGTTTTCTATTTACATTTTTTGCTTTTTTACATTTGTAATTTATAATTCGATTGTGTTTTATGATGGAGAACAGAGTTTGTGTCTAATGGATTTTGATCGTTTGTTATTATACTATATTTTATATAATGAGGTGGCAAAATAACAAAATAGTTTTCGATATATGCATACTTGATGTATACACACACACACACACTCACACAATATTTTTAATATGATTGGTTGAGTAAAATGTTTTAATACTACCGCTAGATGATCATTTAATTTTTTTTAATTTTCTTCAATAAACAATACAAACATAATTAATCAAAAACTAAAATTTCACTCGCCCCACCTAACTTATAACTATTTTTTTAAATTGGAAAATAATACTTGCGTAATAATGCAATTTAGTCACATTTAAATTGGACACAGTATCAAACTTGAATTGAAAATATCTGTAAAATCACGAGTATCATAAAACGCCACCTATATGATTAAAACAAGGTTTAAGTTCAATGATCTTAGTTTTTATATTTCAAACCTGTAAATAATTTCTCATTAAGTTCCATCAAAACGCATATAACTTTACCTATTTTTGAAAAAAATATATATATATAACAAATGTACATAAATTTCAGTTACTTTCTTAGAAGAACGATAGTTTTTTTTCTTATGTCTTATTATCATTAATACACATACTTTATAAAAATAATTCATCTTAAATAAAATAAAAAAAATTATATTTTTGTACAGTTATTTCAAAAAAGCTATATATTAACAAAACATAAAAAAAAAGAAACGAAAACATTTTGCAACTTTCAATTTTTCACCGTTAGTAAATTATATGTTAATTTTAAACTGCATAAGTTTTCTGTTTAGTAAATCTTATAAGCACACTATAAATATACCTTATCCATTTCAGTTGAATTATAATAATTTTGTGATAAACTTGGAATATAAAAATTGAAGAGAATTAAACTGAAGAGTTTAATGTGTTGGTGGATTCAAAATCATAATATTTTTTATCTCACCGAGGTCATTGTACGAATATCTTGTTGTAATTACAGTTTGGATAAATAAAATGCCCTATAGTTTGGACTATATTTAGATCAGATTTGTACAAATTTTACTTTGAGTTTTATGTTCAGTTTATTTCCGGCGGAAGCTAAACTTTTTTTTTATTGTATTATTTTACTAAAAGTTTATTTTTAAAGTATAAAATTTGTCGTTTTTGAAGCTTTATTATAAATAATAGTCATCTAATTGCTTAACAGTGTGTTATGGTTAATCCAACTTTCGAAGTTACGTGGGGGTTTAGTTTACATAATTTCGGTTAACAAGAGTATGGACTGTACCAAAACTTTAGGCTTTTTCGTCATTCGCAACCCCAATTTAAACTTTAGTGTTAAATGTGATGGAATAAAATAACAGTAATACAGACACTGGGTTCTGCTTTAGTTTCGTAAATGCTTTTATAAATCGTGAACCTTTTGTCTGTGAAGATAATTGTTTGGAAGAACATGTCAAAGACAGTGTTCAACAGTGGTGATAAATGACATAAAACAAATGTCACATATATGGTTCTCTGCAACCAGAAAACCAGGTTTGCATCTTTTATTAAAAAACTAATTTCGGAATTTCAGATTTATTAAATTTTGATTCCGAAATAATTCCGAAATTGAGCTAAATAGTAATTGAGCTAAAAAACAGAAGCTTAACAATGTGTCATCATTGCGCCTCGAACTTATTTTCGTTGCAAAACTTCCTTAACAATTTTGGGTAGAATTTACATTAAATTCAGAGTTCTTTGAAAAACCGTGAGATCCTGCTTCGACCCAAAACATCAATTTACTTTTTAATGACTCCTGAAGTAACTTCGTTTATTTTCTGTTTAAGCTGGATAGGAACTTATTAATAATGCTTTGAGCTGTTGTCCAAGTTGGTTCATCTTCAAAAGATTTCAATTCTTGTACTTCATCCGGTCAAAATCTGTATGTCAGCAGAATATTCTTGTCAATTTGAGCTCTGCGTCAGTGATAATCTTTTTTTTATTTATTTCAGTTTTGGTATGAACAGTTATATTTTTACTAATGTTACCTTTACCAAATCAATGTGTGCTAGATTTGGCATGGAATGGCATATGGTTGTATGCTGCTAAGGATACTAATGGGTGGTTGAATTAGGGAACTGGATATGTAAAATTTTGACGTGATTTTAGTGATAAATTGGAATATGGCAGGAATAATTGCCAATCGTTTGTATAATAAATCAAATTCACGTTTGGTAATTGAAGAAAATACAACGGTATCATTCGAAAAATCAGCCAAATTGACAGGATAAAAAAATAATTAATGCGAAGTTCCATGAACATGGAAGGATCGCCTATTCAGCAAAGGCTGGATTGTTTTAAGTATAAAGTTCAAAAAATTCAACCTGAGGCGTTTGAAAAGAAGTCCCATCGTGCGAGACTGAGTCAATTTGCTTAATGCCATATTATGCACAGTATTTTTTTAAATAACTTAGTTTACCTAAACTTTGACCGAGCAATTGGCGCAGTGGATAAAACTGTGGTGTTTGGGACGGGAGGTACCGGGTTCGAATAAAAATTCCAACGGGGGGAGGGTTGCAAAAGGGATTTTTCATCACCTGATTACGATCGGTGATGACGATGAACACAACTATGACCCCCTCGATTTAACTGGTGACGGCGTAAGGTAGGACGTTAGAAAAAATTAACCGCGAAAGAGCTGGGAGAGCTTCGGCCCCAGAAAAGATGTTTAGAAACAAAAAAAAATGCCTAAATTTTGTCGTTGATTGACAACATTGCTAATCTTCGTATCGTTCGTAGATTTTTTTAACTAGCAATAAAGTTCCGGAGCGTATTTGAACTATTCGGTTTTTGGCAAGAATTAACTGTTTTCTACCGAATTTTACGTTCTTAGGTATTTTTCATTATCCGAAACCGTCCAAAAACTGGATTTTTGTTGTATTTTCCTTTTAGTTTGGTTTTTTGTCACTGTTACGTAGTTCTTTTCAAACCATTTTCCTAGCATCCGGGTCGAAGGTTTTCGCTAGCTCCTTATAATACAATGAGACATTTTGGGTTGGGACGAATGCTACATTTTTTAGCATACGAATTTGTAGGCTAAAATGTTCATTATTACCATATTTAGCTGCACATTCTTGGGCCTGCACTTTCAGATGATTTGTCCGAAATGGAACAAACATCCTTTAAATTTAAGATCCGACAAAAATTTTTTTTGAGTCGATACGCTGGTTACTACATTGAATGTGTCGTCCATTAGCCAAAAATCGGCCTCAATCAGAAGTTTAAAACTCGATGGTGCTCCAAGGAGTATATTTTTCTCTCCAGAAAAAGATTTTTCGGACAGCACAAATTGTTCTGCTTCAAGAAATTTTAAAACTTCCGGAAATTTAATATTAATAATGCTGTCCGGTTGCTTTAGAGCACTAGATCTGACTCGACTTATTTTTTGCTTCTGAGCCTTGTTTTTCGCTAAACAAACTCGATTCGCCGGATTACAATTGCAGACAATCTTGACAAACTGTTAATACTCTTGTTTTGCATAGCAAAGATTTTCTATCTGCACATTACCATTGAAATGTGTTATTGTTCCGTTCTAAATTATACGAATATCCATCCACAATTCGTTTACTTTTATTTGATGGTGCAATGGATACCTCCCTGCTGCAACTTTATTTTTACAGTTTAAAACAATAGGTATTTTACATGTTTGATAATTTATTGCTTTTTGTCACTGAAACCACCACTGAACACCTGAAAATACTTTTAAAGAATTGAAAAAGGATTTAAGTAAATTGTATTACATTGTAGGAAGTAAATATTATTTTCGGTTATATAATATAATTTCGGGGAATTACCGGAATTTATAAAACTGAAAAAATGTAAATCGGGGATTCCCCGAAAAGCAACAATGTAAATTTTCAAAATCCTGGATTTAAAAAAAATATTTTTGTTAAATCGGGTCCGAATTAATAAAAATATTTTTTTTTAATCCAGGATTTTGAAAACCAGGATTTTGTAGCCAACCCGTCCAGTAGACTTGTTCATGCTTGACATTAACGCAAGTCGAAAGAGTTGGTGTTGAGCAGAATGACCCGCACAGAAACCTAACGGGGTCACTTAGAATTTTAAAACTTTCTACAATCGCGACTATTCCAGTGAGAATGGCTCGTTTAAGGTTTTTTCGCTGATCGGCCTATAGATAGTCACATTTGAAGATGGTTTAATTGGAGAGTTGTACTTTTCCTTGCTAGTTCGTCAGCCCTGCAGTTCCCCAGAACGTCCGAGTGACCGAGGACCCAGACTATCTGGATATTGAGATGCTCACTCATCTCGTTAAGAGATGTGCGGCATTTCAATGCCACCACGGACGTCAAAAACTGATTCCAGCGACTTGATTGCCGCCTGACTGTCGACATATATTGTTATATCCCTTGTGGATATGACATTATGCGTGAACCACGTCAGCGCTTCCTCAATCGCTACCACCTCTGCCTGGTACACACTGCAGTGATCAGGAAGACGAACGGATATATTCACATTTAATTTGTTACAATAGACTCCAGCTCTGACTTTGCCGTCTAGTTTGAAGCCGTCAGTGTAGAATTGTAAACTTCCAGTTTCTGTTGTTGACCTGTTCCCCCAGGATTCCCTTGAGCGGATAAGGGTCCGGAAGCCTTTCAAAGCATACAATCGATATTGTGTAGTCACTATTCGCCAAGTCTTCCTTAAGCGAACTGCCAATCGTCGAGTGGCCCGTCTGTAGACATTTCCACTCAAACACGGCAGATAGTCGTGCAGCCGCTCTCTGCTTACCAAAGATGTCGACAAGAAGAAGGTAGAGCATAGTCTCCAGAGCACGTGTAGGAGTTGTCCTCAGTTGTCTATGTTAGTGTCTATAGCTTTTTAGTTTAAAAATGAGTTTGAGTCTCACGACAAGTTATCAATGTAACCACAGAACTATTACCACCGAAATTCCAATTACGTTGCTTTGCATTATAGTTTTCAGCTATGTCTACTCAACTACAGGTTTCAATTAAAATTTCTAGGTATAGTGCTGTAGCTACAAGGGTTAATTTTAGGTTATATAATTCTATATCTTTGACAATACTATCAATTCTACTTATAATGGAATATGTGTTAGTATTTAAGTGATTTATGGATTAGTATTCTATCATACCTTTGGATATTGTAGGTGGATAGAGCGAAGTTCATATCTTGCCCAAACCATGTTTTCACTAGCATAGTGAATCTTGTGAGGACTCTTGGTACGCTATATATACGTTTGAATTGTGTCAACGTAGATACAGATTAGATACGTTGAAACGCCGTAATGATGAACTTAACAGCAGAACTCATCTCCATGTTTTATTTACTTAAATTCAACTACATAATTAAGACAGTGTTTGACTTTCTCATTTAAAATGTTTGTAAATAATAAACGTGTCCATGATGATTTAGAAAAATATAAATTCATTATACAAGACACAGAATATAAACGTTATTTTAGTGTGTACTCAGCAGTCTATTTGCGTTAAGTAAACTCTATTAAGGTTAGATAATGTTTTTTTTATATAATAATATGTATAAAATCAAAAAACTAAAAAAAAAAATGGACGACCATTGTTTAATTCAATACGGATTTAATTAATCATAATTGTAAATAAGAATGATATACAATGGCCACTGTTTTTGAAAACGGCATGTTGTAAGTTTTTATCAGGTTACTCTAGTAATACACCTAATTCTATATAATATTTCACATAAGGAAAATTTTATTAATTCTTAATTATTCATAATACAAATTCGACTCACCACACCACAGTCACAGACTGTGCATTTATACATTAAAGTAGGTGTTTTTATTTTGGAATTACGCTATTTTCAAAATAAATATCTGATATGACCCTTTATGGATGACATCATTTTATTTATATATATATTTATTCATTAGTTGAATCCTAATTATGGTAATTCGGTAAAAATTAGTTAAATATCAACTGTTACCGATATATAGACTGAATCTGCCACACAGTATAATACACCAACAAATATTCATTGTGATTCGTGTATACGTGTGAATGAAAAGAGTGGTGTTTTGAAACATTTTATTTTCAATTATTGTCGTTTGACATCAAGAAAGCAACAACAATAGTAAAAAAAAATACGCAAAAAATGTATGTATGAAGTATTAGAATCGCGACACATTCGTTTCGTTTATTTGTTATACTACCTAAAAAAAAATTTTTTTTTTTTTGTTTAAAACTGAGTTTTGTGTATATTTTGTTGTGTGTATGTCGAATTTTTTTCTGTTCAATCATACAACTCTAGCTCCGATTTATCAATTTATTTAATTAATAAAATAAAATAATTTATTAACAAAATGTATATATTGTATAAATAATAGTAGTAGTATAGTATACCATATACGAACATATTAATAAAAAAAGTATTCAAGGTAAAACATTTTATCCATTTATTTTTATGTATATAAATATATTAGTTATATATATATATATATATATATATATATATATATATATATATATATATATATATATATATATATATATATATATATATATATATATATATATATATATATATATATATATATATATATATATATATATATATATATATATATATATATATATATATATATATATATATATATATATATATATATATATATTATATGTGTATTTATATTTCAAACTATGTATTGTATAAAGAAATTACATTTTTATATTTTATATAATATAGTAAATATATATTTATATATGATATGTGTATCTTTTGTATATAGTTATTTATATTCTAACACAACGTTGAATAAAAATATTATACATGAAATAAAAATTAAAAGTCATATAATCAAAACCAGATTACGGCATATAAGAATTGAACAAATTTTTTGTATATATTTTGCACTTTACAAATAACTGAGTGTGCGCTACATTATTTCTTTTTGTTAAACAAACAGTAGAAAAAATGTTGCTTTATGTATTTCATTTTTATTATTTTTTTATTGTGTTACAGTTTATTCTTAAATATCATCATCACATTCTATCTAGGTTATCCATTAGATTTGGGTTTTCATTTCGATCTATATGACGAAGTTCATTGGTTTTTTTAACCTCTAGTATATTCGTTCTAGCGCCGAAGTATTCCGAAAACTAAACGTTGTAGAATTTCAGTCGTTTTGTATGACAGTATCTTTGGCTATTTTGTTCTGTTTATCTCTGTCCTGAGAAAAGCTTAAAGTAGTCGATGGTATTAGAATTAAAGGTGTACGACCCCGAACTTCCAGGATCTTTATACTTTGTTTTAGGAAGTCTGCCAGATATTCCTTCTATCAGATGAATTTAACCGGTGTAGTTCACTTCCTTATTAGTTCACTTCCTATATACATTCCAGTACTGTTGTCAGTAAGCGCTATAGTCATCAAGAAAAAGCAAAACCTTACTAACAGATTCACAGATTGGGATCTTTTTAGAGAAAAATTGGAAGAGCTAGTTGAATTAAAAGTTAGTATTAAAAGTAATGAAGAATTTGAACAACAAACAAACAATTTCATTGAATACACTCGTATGGCCGCCAGTCTAGCTACTCCAGAATTAAAGGACAAAGCGGAGATTGAAGTCAAGCGGGCTAGGTCCTGAAATGGATAAGGACTACTCGTTATGGAAAGCAATCAGAAAATTTAATCGACCGATAGGTGATAGTTCGACTACCACCTATAAGAAATGCTCAAGGCAGTTGGGTTCAACAAGAAAAAGAAAAAGCGGAATTTTAAAAGGGTTACGCCAATGGGAATTGCTGAAGAAATTGACAAAAGTTTTAACCAAAAAAGGCACCAGGAATTGATGAAATATCACCGGATATATTCAAGGAACTTCCAAGTAAAGCAATCATCATGATTACATACTTGTTTAATGCCTGTATGAAATTAAAGTATGGACCCAAATCATTCTAACACAAATAATTATGCTAAAGAAACCAGGTAAACCAGATGAAGAAGTAACATCATACATTCAATATGAGCAAAATTTGACAATCAATATGAGCAAAATGCTACCACAAAACAATTGCCAGCTGATTGAATCATACCTCTCTGATCGCCAATTCAGAGTCATCTATGAAGAAACATGTTCTGACTTTTATCCAATGCTAGCGGGAGTTCCGCAGGGAAGCGTATTGGGACCCATCTTATACTTTCTTTACACTGCGGATATACCTACAACGACACTAATTATGTCAGCGAACGAATCACAACCAATTGTAGTGGAAAATCTTTAACGAGCTTAAAACGACTGGAAAATCATGCTTAATGTGCTCAAATCAACTCTTGTGGCGTTGACGCTGCGACACAAAATAACAGTCTTCACATATACCTCAATGGGTGCGAGTGCCGCAAGCTGAATCGGCAAAATACTTTGTTTAGAGCAACTTATTGCAAAGATACGCAAAATTTATTACAAAGAAACGGACTCAAGTGCAATACTGTAAAAGAAATGCAGATATGTAGCATGCCGTAATGAATACTTTATTAGTTCATTATGATGTAAATAACACTGACCCGTTATGCTTGGAGAAGTATATTACACAGCACGGTAATGTAGAACCATCTGCTTTGTTTTCACATTTAGCACGGCTTAAATCTACGGGAGGCGCTGCGTGACACTGTGACAAATGACAGAAGTGTACGAAAAAGTAAGACCGCATAGATTTGCGACGCGGAGGGATTCCGCAATGATGAAACCATGGACGCAATGTCAATGAAAGCAATAATATTGAAGTCGCACGATTGTCTAAAACAAGTTTTTCCTAAAGCATGGAAAACGGCAAAATAATTATCATTAGGAAGAGAGATGAACGTAAATCACTCAAGAAATTAATAACTGTCAGATTGACAAGTGAGTTCCAGTGAAGTAGGTAATAAAGCAAATTGCAGTTCGACTTCAGGAAAATTAGGCCAACAAAGGTCTACATCAACATAACTAAAAGAATCGGAGCACAATTACTAGGAGTATTCCTTGTAGTATCTGATGCTTTCCACAATCTGTGGCAGCCTAGTATTATGAATTAACACACTCCAAAACAGTATGACCCAAGAATGCCAATATTAGGTTCACTCTGGTCCAGCTGTACCATCGTCTTCAATAGTAGTATGGATTGCAATGCCCACGAAATAGCATTCGCTGTCGATAAGTACTGCTCTTCGCTGGTAACTCTAGGCAAGTCAGCCAAGTATTAGCACAGAGTGATGTCAGAAATATGACTGATTGGTGTTGCAAAAAACGGGAATGCTCCAACTTAAACGAACGCTGGGCTTGAGAAGACCAGTTTTGGTGTTTCCGTGAGAATTAAGATTGCAAAACTGTAAAATGGCTTGGTGTAGATTTCGATAAAAAGTTTACAATCCTTTCGAGACCCTTGTTGGATTAACAGAATGAACTGTCACAACCCTAGGACTTAAATAACTTTCTAAGAAGGAATTCTTAGAAACTGAAAAAAGCTTCCGGACTGTCAAAACATTAATTTTTTTTTATTATTAAAGTTATTTTTTTCGAGCACCGTTATAATTTTATTTAACTTTTAGTTTGATAATAACCTTAAATCTTAATATACTTAAATCTTTTAAAAGTATAAACTATTGAAAGAAATTATGGTAATGGAAATCTAACTGTGTTAAGAGACGTTATTATTTAACCGTTATTATTTTGAATGAATGAATAACTATTAAAACAAATGTTTAACAATTGAATTAGAAAGAAAAAGAAAACTATAGAGTTTACATTGATCATTTTATTATATATCCTGTATCTCGCTCGCCTTTTTGCGAGCAATATAAACGCCAAAATGAAACAACATGAACAACTTTAGTGGAATTAAGATATTTTTGTTTAAAATAGATCAGTTATTTAATAATTTGTATTGAAAATGCGGCATTTTGCTTCATATTTTCAATTTGGAAATCCATAAATAAAACGATGAAAATTAGTACACAATTATGGGAATAAATACTTTTTGAACCAAATAATGAAAATATAAGCCGTTTTTATAGTGTGGTGGTTGTGAAATATGCGTTTTAACAAATTGACCACGATTCTGAAATACGACCTTTTGAATAAACACTCCTCAGATGCAGTTGCCAGATTCAAATTTATTTATAAGTAAATGTAGTATTGCAATCAGGACAAATAGAAGCAAACCGGTTTTGGTTCGCCGATGAAGCAGATGCAGAAAGCATCTATTGCATTGAAAGGAAGGAAAACTTACAGTTATTTTATAAATTAATTTATAAAATAACTGTATTTGTTTCACAAATAAATTTAACCGTTATAGACACTGCATACTTACTGTATATAGCACAGTATTAACCATATGTAGGTTCTAATTTTAAATTCGATAACAAGGTAGAATTCAAATTATTTCGCAGAACTACAGAACCTTAAGGAGAAAGAAATACATATAAAAAGGTTGGTTAACTGACGAAATACAACCTACTCTAAAAATAAATATGTACATCTCATTGATTAGATAAGAATTTAGTATGCTAAAGTTCAAAATGGAGTATTTATTTTTATATTTGCTACACGCGAAGTTGTTTTTTGTTTTTCTTGTCTATATGTATTATTATTACAATTTTGTTATCCCATACAAATTGAGTGCTCTAACTGTATTAAAAGAAAAAAAGTAGAAGAATAAAAAATAAATTCTTTGTGATACTTGCTTATTTAAAATTTTATCTAACTTATTTCTATGTATGTACTACAAAAATGATATATCGACACTAGAAAAAACTTATGACGTAATAAAATAACATCACAACATTTTGTATGCGTCGTTCTTGATTGATTTGGAATATGTTTTCTTTTTAATTAGAAATCAATATTATATTCTAGAATGTTTCCTTTTTTATTTATGAAAAATTATTATTCATTAAATTTATTGATTTTTTTATATTTTGTTCTACTTTATATAGGTGCTGCGGTTAAAATGGAACATTTCCAAGCCGCACTTGATCCTCGTAAACAAGAATTGCTCGAGGCACGATTTCTCGGAGCTCGGGTAAGTTAATATACATTTTTTAAATGTGTTATGTCATATTGGTACTATATATACATACATACTAAATTTATGTGATGTGTGAAATGTCGGATTGTTTGACCACATTTTGTTTGATTGGCACATTATGAGATTCGAATAATATTAAATAGTTCAGCTAATTTTAAAGATTATAAAATAAAGCGAAAATGGATTCTAGTTTTTTAAATGATGAAAAATGTTTGGGTGTGTCTGATATGTAATTTTGAATTTTTTCTTTCATCAAAGTCCTATTCCGTTATTATTGCTGTTTATTTAGAAAAATGAATATACATACATATAATATATGAACGTGCATATGTCGCTCTTTGGAGTCTTTGTATATACGAGTATATAGGTACGTGTAGTTTATATATAAAGCATAAAATATAAATATATAATAGAACATATTTTGTACATAGGAAAGGATACGTAATAAAAAGAAGTATGTATATAATATATGTATATCTCTCAGTTTCAACGTTGGAAAAAAACAGTTTTTTTTATGTATATAACATTTTTTTTTTATTTTTTTTTTTTCAAATCGATTTTTTTCAACTTTTTGTTTTGTTTTCCCACCAACATCCTCTTACAATTTTTATGTTTTTCTATATACCTACTTGTATATATATAATATATAATGTTGATTTATAAAAATTCTAAAAGTGCTATCACAAAACCATATACTCATACAATGATTATACTAGCTCACTTTTAATTCAAATTTATTGTGTACATACATCAAGTAAACACATTTTGTATATAACGCCATCTAGAATACCGGTTTCTTAGGTGGGTAAAAAATCAATACCATTTCAACCAAAATATCGCAGCATCCTTTATATTTTTACTGGTATTCTGTGTCATTTAGATTTTGTATGTTATATACGCAAGGCCCCTTTTAATTTCTAACGCAAATAAATAATTTTTCATTATAAATATTATTAGTTTAACTAAAAACTAAGTTTCGATTTGTTGTGACCGTCGTCGACTTATATTTTTAAAAGAAAACTAAAATGGTTGTCATGCACTTGCATTTTATTTTTGTTCGTGTTTATTTAACTCGAATACTTAAAATAAAAACAAAAATGGCAAATAGTTTTTGTTTTACTTTACTTTTTTTATTTTATTATATACATATCTATGTACTATGTAGTTCTACAACCGATTTGATACGATTGGAAAATAGTTTTTTTGCTTTTTTGATAGTTTTCATTTTTATGTGAAACTTAAACACAATTTCTAATTCAAAAATGTCTAATTAATTTTTTCTAGCTGCGTACAGACATGGAGTTATTGTAATACCACTATTTGTTCTTTAATTTGGTTGGTTTAGATTGATCACAAGTTTTTTTTTCGTATACATACAATTCGTTAGGGGTTTTTAAACATTTAGACGTTTTTTACTGTAATTTTTTTGATCGGAGGTACTACAAACATTTGTTGACTATGGTTTAAAGATAAAATAGTAATATTATGTTAGTTTTACAAAAACGTATCATGTGCGAGTTTAAATCAGATGATAACTTTGTGCTATGTGTAGATGAATGTAATCCTAAGTACATACCTATGATTAAGTTGTTTTACACGTACAATTACTCTTTTCCTAGTTTATTTTAAGTTTAAATTTTTCTGCAAATTTTATTGTAAATTAAAATTCTTATAAAGCAGTATGTGGCCGATTTAATATTGATAATATATTTAAGTTGGAGCATGAGTAATTTTAATATTCTCTTCTGAAAAAAAAACCCAATACTTAGTTCAAGACTCTTTATATACTCAGTTTTACAATTAAAGTAATGAACAAATTTGTTGTTGTTTCGTTAATATCAAACCACTTATAATTAAATTATCAAGAAACCGCAACTACTAGTATTAAAATACACATCTGATAAACAGTGAACATTTACACTTATTCATATATTTATAAATACAAATGAAATTTGTAACAAGTATAGTATGATAGCGAAGATTAATCAAAATGATATTATATAGTCAGTCAGTCATTGAGCCATTTTATACAATTTTGTATTCAATTTGTTTGTCACCCTTTTAATTTCTATTTTTAATAAATTAATTTATAAAAAAAAAATAGTATTAGTGTATTAGTGATAAATGATATATTTTATTTAGTTGTAGCTAGCTATGTATTGTTTTCTACAAATATTTATTTTATACAATATTACGTAGATGGATTCGAGTAAATTTTTTAAAATATATCATTTTGATTTGTTTTGTTTTGTTTATTTCAATGTGATTACGATATTTTTAGTAAACATATATTATAAATTCTTAATATATTTTTAGTGGTAGAATCCGTCCTAATATGTATAATAAAGTAATCGAATTGAAAAATGTGTATGTGTACGTAAATATCAATTTTAATTAAGCTTAATATAAATTAAATCATATGAATAGTTTTTTTTTCTATGGCAAGGTTACATTATCGAAAACTAACATATTATATACATAGTATTAAATCTAGTTTCTAGACAGACTTGTACCACCAAGCGGAAAATCAGAGTTTGTAGGGTTTATGAATTATCATGTTTAAAACATGATGAAGGTTTCAAATACTTTTAAGAAATAAATAATATTTTAACAAATAACTGTATTTTACCTACCGTTCGATTATAATTGTTATCTTTATTTTTTCAATCGGTATTCTAGTACATAGTCACAATGTACTTATATTCATAAGATACAATAGGATTATAATGTAACATTACATTTAATTTTTCATAGTCTAGTTTATATAGTATTTTTGGTTTGAAACTGTAAAATGTTATGTTAGATAAGCCAAGTCAGCTAAAAAAAAAAAGTTGTTTTTGTTCGTTTTAATAATTCAATACAATTTAAATGAAATTAGTTTTTTTGTCTAAATAAAATTTAAGTTAAAATAGAAAATAAAAAACAATAATCAATTTTTTTTTTCATGTAACGGTATGGTTTAATGTTTATAAATTGTGAACGGAATTTAGGAGATGTAATCTAATTATAGTATTTCTAAATTTAATGTTAGAATTTTTTAAATTGGTGCGATCTCCGATTTGAATCATAATCGTATGTATTTGTATAAAAAATAAAGTATTATTTTATGAGAAATATGATGTTCCCGGGACTTTTAAATCGAGGTATGAAATTAGGATACAAATATATATATATTTTATATAATAGATAAATATTTATTCAGTCATACAACACATGTCAGCACACACATCATCAGCACAAAAAAGTTGTGTTAATTTGATGATTTTTTTTCGGATACGTGTAATACGTAAACATACTGTTGCAGAACTACTTATTGATTATTTTAAATCAAATATCAACCATTTTCCTTTTATTTTTAACTGTTTTTTAAAATAATATCTTATATATGTATACATATAACATAAGCCATGTTTAACCAAATAAAAAGCAATACATATATGTATGTATGATAAAATGATCCAATTTTGTCTCACCCTGTTTAATTTTCTTTATATATAATATGTTATATATTTTCAATTCTGGAAAATTCCATAATGAACAAAAAGAAAAATGTACAATATATACAACTGCTGTATAAACAAATTTCATTTTGACCTCTCTCCATTTTTATTTTTATTCATTTTTTCCGATTCCCATCCACCTCAAACATAACAACAACAGAAATTTCAGAATGTTTATGTTAAAAATGATGCTGAAGCAAATGGGAGGACGGATAATGCTTTTGATACAAACACACACACATAATTTCTATGCTTTGCCGTAAATATGTCTTTTAAATATTTCTTAATACAGTGAAGTAACAATTAACCCACCGAAATGGGTTAAATAATAAGAAAATTGTAGATAATTTTTAAAATGTATCGGGTCGCAATCCGCTTTTAAAATCTAATCAATCAAATAAATCTCACATTAAATGAAACCTGTTTTTGAAACTCCCAGCGGTTTACTTATCATTTTACCGCACTGATAACCAAAAAAAAAAAAAAGACTTAACAATTTTACGTTAACTTTGACTTGTATTATATTCATAATTTTAGCTTAGGGAAAAAAATTACAAATACATATGAACAATTTGTTATTGGATCAATAATTTTCAGTAGTTTTTTTTTATCCATAGTCGTATAATATATAAAATATATACCATTAGAAAAAGGTTACAAAATTTGTACTAACAATTTGAATTAGCAATGTTATTATCGGAAAAAGTCGTGTTTTCCGCAAGTATAAATAAAACAAAGTTAGTTGAGATAATTTTCCAGGTTGATATGTTAAGATATATATTGAGGTTTGTTTCATCTGATTTAAAGTTAGAGAGAATAATTTAACATAACAAACTGCTACTTGCGTACTTTTCACATACCCTTTGTTAAATATACGAAATACCGTATGTACAATAAGATAGGCTCAATTCAATTTTTTATTTCACCTATTAGGTTGTCCAGTAGTTACGGTTTAAATATTTTTGTGAGCCCTTTTTTAAAAATGTATTGAAGTAAAAAAAGTTTTAAATAAAATTGTTTAGAAATCATTGATTGGTGATTTATTGTTGCAAATATTGTTCTTATTGTTGCATTAGAATATTTTTGATTTAAATTTCTTCTGTTTGTACATAAAACCTAATAACACATAAATAATGTCATAAACCTCAAACATAAACCATGTTTGCAACTGTCAAATAATTGTATGGCAATTACTTGATAATATTTATTGGACTTTCGATCGTTTAAAATATCTATTATTTTTCTAATTTATATATACTATTATATTAGTGCTAATAATGAGTAATAATTATAAAACATTTTTTTTTTTTAATTTTATGTGCCAACCGACGGCAAGTCAAAAATATTTGTATAAATTTGTATTAAAATCGAAAGTAATTTTTTTTCGTCTCACTGAGACACAATGATTTTAAAACACCAAAAAAAAAATCGGTACTCTGTATCGTCAACTGTGCATTAAAGCCTCCCCAGTATTAATTTTTTTCTATTTTCACTTTTTTATCTCACTCTGAAAAACATAAAAAAAATATTAAATCGACGAATATCACAAAATACTTTTGTAACACCCGTTGAATAAAAAAATATATTTTTATCTTTTTTTTTTTAATTCATTCAATAAAAATACACCTTAATCCATCACAAAAAATTTCAATATATTGATAATATTAAGTGCTGCCACATTTGAATATTTCCTACAATATGTTATTAAATTTCGAAATTTTTAACTGTGTAAATTCTTATTAGAATTGAAAGTGTTCATTAAATACTAGTTTGTTCCGAAAAGAATTAACGAAAGATAAATCAAACATTTAAATTGAAATTCAAGGTCAGTAGCTTTTTTTAATTTTAAAAAAAATATATTAAATTATTTTCGCCATTTTGTCAAACCAAAATAAATATTTAAAAAAATTTTTAATTATTTTTAATTAAATTAAACAGTAAAATTACACAAAAAAATATTTTGTGGTTCTTTTTAAAATACAATTTTGTTTATATATTATTTTGAAAGAAGCGCATGCCTTGTACAAATTTAAAAAAAAATAATTATGAGTTTAGCCTATTTAACGATAATGTATTTTCTAAATTTATTTCACAAATAAAAAAATTCACTAGATATATTTTTGTTTAGCGTAATTTCCACGATATATTTTGCGCAAAATACAACATTAAAATATAAATAAATATTTTCCACCGAATATTCATCCGAACTGTTCAAATGCAGGTTACTGACTGACTTTCATATTATATGTTCGCTCCGTTTATTGTATATACACAGTGGTATTATATTGCGTTAAATATATAAGTAAGCATGTTTGCCTGTCCCGACAATGTCTGGCTGATGTTTATATTATATACATCGAAAGTAAAAAAAAAATCGACCGAATAAAATACCGCCAACACAATTTCGTCGATCAGACGTTTTTGTGTACATATACGACCAATACATCTGTATATGGTTGAAGTACGATTGCGCTCAGTTTTTGTATTTTCCTTTTGCTTTCTCATTTTATTTTCAATTTAAGAGAGAATGAGTTATAAAGTGTTATTAAAATATAAAAAACGTGCACAACACAAATACTAAATATAAACACGATTACACAATATAATATATACACGAAATTCCGTTCAATACAGATGACGTTTCGTTTTTGTGTTGTGTGCTAGTTTTATTCTCTCATTTAATCTGGCAACATAGTATCCGGACAGCTGATCAGAAGGTTGCTGCTACTTTTGCTTTGCAATCAAGTTATGTTTACATCGTCATACTTGCTTGCTGTGTTTATATAACACATTTTTATATAAATGTGTATGAATATAGCGTTCGTTGATACCAAAATATAAATAAAAAAATGTATTTTGTTGTTTTCTTCTCTTCCATATTATTTCTACTAATATAGAATTGAAATAAAATAAAACGCATGGCACCGTGTTGCCGTAATATTTATTTTGAAATTTTATTTTTTTAAATAATATGTCTATTGGAATTTTGTATTTTAGAGGCAACATTGTAAATGCTTACAACTGTGAATCACATGATTATTGACACTATAAAGCGAGAATTAATTTTTATAAATATGATTTTAGTATTATTAGATCACAAAGGGTAGTATATAAGTAGTATATTGTAGGAATATTTATATGATTCACATTACATGTTTTCATTTAATCATGTAATACTATTTTTATTAAATCGTTTGATTTCGCTTGCAATCAACTTATTAGAATCCATCTCTTTTTAGGTATCTTTATGTTTTAGTAATTATGTTTTACATCTTAACCCTACTTCGTTTATTAATTTTGCTAATGCTTTATATACATTTTTGTATGTATAAAAAATACATAAAAGAAAAAAAAATCAATTTTTTCTCAAACTTTATTTAAATTAAATTTTTTAAAAGAACAAAAACCTTGAATGAAAATATTTATTCTTCAGCCATTTTGATAAAAAATATATAATTTTGTATATAATATATAAAATATTTTTCGCTCATTTTTTTTTATGTACACATCTTTAATTGTAATACCAGAGCTATATAGTATTTAGTATAAGAAAATGATATGTACGATCATTTTTGTAGCGAAAGACAAAGAAATGTATTTGTATACATAATATATACTATTTATCGATTCAAATATTTTAACGAATATGATTATATTGTATTTTATCAATTATATATATATATATATATATATATATATATATATATATATATATATATATATATATATATATATATATATATATATATATATATATATATATATATATGTATATATATATATATACTATTTTCATATCTTTACTTGCTGGATAAGGTTATATTTGATTAAAATTTGAACAGAATAAAATTATTTAGCTAGTCTCTTGTAGTTTAGTTTTTAGATAAAAGTGTAATGAATATAGTTTTGTTTATGGCTCGAGGAATTAAACAAAACTTAAAAATTGATTTTATTTATTTATTTAACTTTATTAAACTTATTTTTATTTACTTCTAGGCTGTTGTAACCTACTACTATTATTGATGAAGTCGAATATTTAGCATTAAAACTCTAATATCAATATGCAACTATAAAGACTGTATTTTAAAAAAGAATTCATTAGTTTAAATAAGGTAGAAATAAAACATTTAAAACTGGAATCGTGAAAAAACAAAATATGTATACAAAATATGTATAAACATCGAATAAACTTAATCATTTAAAATAACTAGAAAAGCTACCTAGGAACATATTTTATATCAGGAATATTAAAAACATTAAGTTTTAAACATAATTACCAGTTAAACCCTTAAAATGGAATACTTATCACTATAATACCGAGGAACTTTATTTATTTCAGGAATATTAAAAAAACGTAAATTAAATTATATTATAATTTATTAAAATAAGGGACTATGCTATCGAGAAACATTTTATATCCGGAATGTTAAAAATATTAAGTTTTTAACATCAATATCAGTAAAACCCCTTAAGATAGAAAGATTAAGATTTCCGAGAAAATACCGAGGAAATTCAGGAATATTAAAAACACTGTTAAGCCTTTAACTTAATTATCACTAAAACCGTAAAGGTGGGAATACTTACCACTATAATACCGAGGAATTTGATTTATTTCAGGAATATTAAAAAAACGTGCAAATTATTTCAAATTACCTATAAACCACTCAACATGGAGGTACTCAGCTACAGATGTATTTTATATCAGGAATATTAAAAATATTAATAAGTTTTTTACGTCAATATTAGTAAAAACTCTAGATAGAAATACTTATCACTATATTACCGAGGAACTTTATTTATTTTTTTCAGGAATATTAAAAAAACGTGCAAATTATTTTAAATTACCTATAAACCACTCAAAATGGAGATATTTTGCTACAGATGTATTTTATATCAGGAATATTAAAAATATTATTTAGTTTTATTACAATATTAGTAAAAACTCTTTAGAAAGAAATACTTATCACTATATTACCGAGGAACATTATTTATTTCAGGAATGTTAAGAAAACGTACAAATCATTTCAAATTGTCCATAAATGTCTCAAAATGAGAATACTATCATATACTACCGAGGAACATGTTTTATATAATTAAGTTTTTAATATAATTATCAGTAAAACCTTTAAGATGAAGAATACTTATCACTATAATACCGAGGAACTTTATTTATTTCAGGAATATTAAAAAGCCGTGCATATTGTTTGATATTGTCCCCATACATCTTTTAAAATAAGAATACTATGCTACCAAGAAACATTTTTATATTAAAAACATTAATTTTTTGTAACCTAATTATCAGTAAAACCCTTAGATAGGAATACTTATCACTATACTACCGAGGAACTTTATTTCAGGAAAATTAATACAAACTAGTCATAAACGTATAGTTTAACCTACCCCCTAAACGGGGACGACATTAAAAAAAAGATTTTCCCGTCCTAAAAAGAAATTAAAAATTTAACTCTACTAGAACACTCGCGGCAGCTATCTTCAGGTAAACTGTCTTTAATTTATATGTTTTCTCAATAATTTCTGGTACGTTTCTCTCATTTTTACTTCTTTCTTACTTCTTATTGTTGCTTTGGTTCTTAAGTGTCTCAAATTTTGGGACAATTCAATCATTCGTTTAAAAATAAATTTTACTGTCAATCATTGGGCATACAACTAAACTATAAAATACAGGCCGTTAACGTCCCATACCGTGACTTATACGAAATGCTTCACAAACTTCATGTTTTTTATTTTAATTATTTTTTCTAAACCAAATGGTATCAATTTCGATTTTATACACTAGGTTTCACTTAGTTATTATATCTATGAGTATTTGACCAAATTAGTTGTCACCCGCATGATTTAAGGTTTAGATATCGTTTAACAAAGTTAATATTTCTATGCAAGTGGTGCACGATTTTTAAAGGTGACTTCAGTATTGTCTTCGTTTATTCATTCATTCCTTCTGACTTTTTTTAATGATTCTTAGTTCCAAAACCTTGTAAAAAGATGCGCTGACCTTGCACCCCCTGTTATTTCAAAAGCTATATAGTTTTAAAATTTCTTAATAAAATAGCAGTTTCTGTATTATTTTGCAATCAAATTAATCATAATTATCGCTTAAATTAAAAACGTGTGACAAATAAAAAATATATTTAATAAATAAATGTTTCACTGGTTTAATGAATTAGTAAACTTAATTTATCTTCCTTAAATTGAATGGCCTTATCTTTTTAAAACATTTCAAATTCCTGCGAATTTAGTTTAGGCAGTTTGAATTGTATAAAACGGATTTTACATAATTTAGTTACAAAACATGATAAATTCTACTTATTGTTGAATATATTCAAAACTAAATTAATACAATTAAATCAATCAGCTTTCACAAATTTAGAAGGTTTTGTAACAATTTTTGGCTACTGAAATTTTCGACGCTAGACCATTCAAATTTTATCGATCTAGGTCACTTGTACTATCTGGCATATTAACAAAATCTTGCCAGTTTATCATACATTAAAAACACGATTGCTAATTAATGTTTAAATCACACTTGATTGACGTGTTTAAATTTCAAATTATAATCGGTTAAATTTAACAACTTCAAATCTACCACAGGGAATAATGGATAATAGCTTTAAAATTTTAATTACATAAAAGCTCTTGAATGTATAATATGATATATACATTTTTGTTGTTTTCTTCTACTGCTCTCTACATATTTTTCGAATTTATTTTATAACATTATACGTATGTTCTAAGTTTTCTGGTCTCTTCTTTTGTTGTATTTTAAACGCTACCATAAATATAATTATGATGCACCTTGGAAGTCACTCTTGTGACTTATTTTTGTCTATGAAAATATAGATAGATTTAATATGGCAAATGTTTGTTTAACTTGGTTTGGTTATTGACTGGCATTAATTAAATAAAATTACTACGATAATCTCTAAACTAATTCAATCGTAAATTGGTCGTAAATAAGAACATATATTTAATTAACACATCATTTTGTTTCATTTATTTATAATCTTGTTCGTTTTTCTAATGTGGCAAATCGAAAAATAGGTAAATTGTAAACTTTCGAATTCGATTTTTTTTTTGCAAAAAGTTTTGTTTTAATTATTTCTCATAATTGTATATATTTTTGTTTCTTTTTTTTTATAGTTTATACAGTATATATTAGAAATATAAAGTATATATAAATATTTGTATATATATATATATATATATATATATATATATATATATATATATATATATATATATATATATATATATATATATATATATATATATGCATTATATAAAATATTCTTATATACTTGGCTATTTATATAAAAAAATGAACAAAAGAAATAAAAAAGGTTTATATATTTTAAGTAAATTGTGTTATTGTATTTGTTGTTTTTCTTGAATTTTTCTGTACAAAATTATTTTTTTTAAATTTAATGCTAAAGTAGGGTTATAAATGGAGAGGTTTTAGTGTAAAATTACGTATAGATTTTTTTTATATTTTGACAAAGAAAATTGTGAAAAGGCGTTGTCTTTTATTTAGTATATTTACTTTAGTTTTTCCATGTTTGCTGCGGAAAAATATAACTTATGAATGAATTTGAATGAAGCATATAAGGGCAACCTAAATGTATTGATTTTTTTTTGTATATGCTCATTGGTTTCATGGTTATTAAATGGGATCTTAGAGTTATTAGGGATAATTTAGATTAATAAAAAAACGCGATACATTTCTTATATACACTTGTGTGTAGATTCACCATCCAGACTTTATATTTATTTTTAGGTGAATAGCAGAAATAATTGTATTTATATATAAAATCAATATTGCGAATGAAATTTTCTCTGGTGGTTGGTCGAAAATATACAATTTGGATAAAAAAATAAATTCTACACGATAAAACATATAGAGATACATACCTACATTTTATTATTGTTTTTTTTTTTTATCATTTTGTGGAGAAAAATATACAGTTTTCTCTATTCTCCAGTCCCAAAGTTTTTATTATACTTTTTTCTATATATAGAAAATAATGCTTTATTGGGTATGAGGGATGAATAGTAAAAACGAGATATAGAGTTGAAATTGAATGGTGGTTTTTTGTTTTGAATAAGGTGGTTTATGGTACAGTGGTTAGAGTTGAAAGCTTATGAGTTGCGTTGGGCTGTATTATTTTTTTCTGTATTTATACATGGACTTATTATTTAAAATGAAAAAAGAACAAAATTTTAGTTCTCGAGCTGATTTTGTCGTGTATGATTATTAAATTTTTTGTTAGATTTTTTTTTATTTAATAATATTGTGCCAAGTATATAAATGACTTTGAGTGTAAGAAAAATAAACAGTTGGATTCTTGTAAGTAACTTATTTTTAATAAAGCAATATGCATATTTATTATTTCAAGGTCATTGATTTAATAAAATTCTATTCCATTTTTTTTATTTGTATTAAAGATGTCTACTTATATTTTCCTTTTAAAATTTACAAAACTATCCACCTCAAATTATTTATGAAACAAAATCTTTGTTAGTTTTCTCGTTTTTGTTGTGGTTATTTTTGGTGCTTCTGAGTTACAACAAAAGTGTCTCAATAACATAAAATCGTAAGGTTTGTTTTTTCGTAAATAACATGGTAACTCAACCTTTTTTGTTTCAAACAACTGCGTTTATTAATCGTGTATTTGTTTACTGATTAACATATGTCAGTTAATATCAGACGATTTATTATCATTAATTTACTGTTTT
The DNA here is from genome assembly GCA_963556175.1 of Tipula confusa. Classification (NCBI taxonomy): domain Eukaryota; kingdom Metazoa; phylum Arthropoda; class Insecta; order Diptera; family Tipulidae; genus Tipula; species Tipula confusa. Next base: position 143,412,271 of record OY744477.1, on the reverse strand, counting down.
TAATTAGCCTAAACCGCAAAAAATTGTTCGATCCATTAAGTATGGTTTTGCGATAAGAAAAGATTTACTGTATTTTTTGTTACTATTTCGAAAGTGTTTCTTACTTTTCATTAATATCCACTTGTAGATTGTTCAGTCAGTCGTCTATATAAAAGTGACAAACTATTTTATAAGTATAATTGTTTTCAGGGGAAACCTAAATCCCCAATTTTGGCCTTATTTTATTAATAATTTAGTATAATATATTAAACCTTTTGGTAACCTATAAATTTAAATATTGAACAGCTTAACGGTAAAATAATAATGTACTAAGTTGCAATGCAGCAGCAGCTAATTATTTCAGAACTGAAGCATACATAAACGGAAACAAGTGTGTTATGTCATTTTATTGATTTGTATTATACTAAGTTTAAATCCATTTATCTTTTCGTTCTACCCTAAACGATCAAAATTCAAGGCCTTTTAAAACAAATTTATAAAAAAACATGGCTGATGGTAATACATATTTACATTTAAAAAAAATTCAAATTGATTTATATTTATGTGATTAAAAAATCAAGAATGAATATTATATTTAAATTATATTGTATGTGTCTTTAAGAGATACGAAGAAAAGAAGTAGTTATCCCCATTTTTGTTTTGTTTTGTATATGATATCCTTTTTCTTTCTTGGTATTCTTAGGCTTTGAAATGATCATAGTAATGTGTTCGTGTTTTATTCTTTTATCATAATCGTAATTACACTGCAAATCAACAAATGTATCGGAATATTAAAGTAGAAAATATGTGTCTTTTGTGTTGTGTGTGAGAATTGAAAAAATGTATACATAAGAGAACAAGAGGTATTTTTATATTTTAATTTTATTTTGTTTAAATAAAAGAAACAAGAAAAAGGTTCAGCGCATATTTGGAATATATATATATATATATATATATATATATATATATATATATATATATATATATATATATACATATTTTTTATATTGTGGTAGTGTAAGTAGCGCCGCCGGAAGTGATGGTGTTTTGCTTTAATACCGTGTTTTTTTTGTTATATATGTAGTTTTTTTTTTAAATAAAAAATCAACTCTTCTCTATCTTCATACAATATTATAGATGAGAAAAAAAAATCAGCATCCCAATACACGAATGTAGTGGTGTGTAAAATATCCGCGCGCAACTTTTTTCTTTTGATTTAATTCAACACATTTTTTTTTTTTTTTTTTTTTTTTTTTTTCATTTTAATTTCTTACTTGAATTTTTTCTTTTGCTTTTTGTTGTTTTGGAGATGATAGAGTTCTGTCTGGTTATTTAAAGTATAAAAGTTTACATGTGTGGGTGTGTCAACGACAACGTCTGCATTAATTAGATTTTTACTTGTTAAATTATTGTAAACTTGGTTTTTGATAAGATTATTTTTCGGTTTGCAAATTATATGTGTTTATAATAAGTGAGTGATATTTTAATTGATAACAGCTAAAAAAAATGTAGTAGTGCAATTAAATTAGCAACATGTTTATGAGTTCATGTTGTGTTTACGTGAGTATCTTGGTTATTTACTCTTTATATAATTTTGATATGGTCATCATCATGTATATAATTTGATTTTCCGGATGTCGCCATCTTTTATTTAATACCATTGTTTTTCTTTTTACCTTTTTTGTTATCAAATATATATGTTGCTGTTTATATTTCCATCCATAAAAAAAAAATATTAGTATGAGAGGAGATAGGTTGATATTACAATCCATCTCATTTTTTTCGATTATTATGCTTGTTTTCTCTTTTTATATTGTGTATTATCTGTTTTATTTATTTGTTGTGACGATTGTGGGAATGAAATAGCAATTTTTTTTACATTCTGTATGGACATATTATATAGGGTGGTTAGTAAAGATAATTTCTTATAAAATGGGGGGTTACCAATTAATATTTTATTTTGTTAATTTAACACTCTGCTACCTCTAAACATGAAATAATTTTTAATAAAATATTAATAGAAAACTGTGTGTATATGTGTAACTTTTTAACATTCACACTGTAGTTTATTTTTTAGCATAATTTGAGTGGGATTTTTGCAAAATAAAAACATTTCTTTTTTTTTGTTTTCCTATTTCTGCAAAGAAATCAATAAAACCCCAAAAATATATTTTATGAAATTCATAAAAGAAAAAATAGAACACAATATAAAAAGAAAAGGCAAAATTTTGCTTAATATATATATGTATATATTGAAAAAAGAAATGAATCAATCAAATGTTTTCTATTTTTATAATTTAAGTCGTAATATAAATTCGAGTTCAGTGATTTTTAGTAACTGTTTTTTAAATCTCTTTTATGTTTAATAGAGTGGGGGTGATTTAGATCGATTTAAACTGAAATAAGTTAAAATTTTAATTTTTAAATTGCGTGTCAAATTATTTTTTATGAGTAATGTAGCTTCGGGAATGATATAATAAAATATTTAGTTTGGATAAAGCTCAAGGACATTTCGTTCACATAAGAGGAAAATTTTTCGTTGCATTATGAAAACTTATTTACCAAATTACCTTATGAGTTTATACTATAACCACCAAGTTTCACAGGTAATCGTGTTTTTTTTTGTAAGAAATATATTTACTCTCTGCAACATCCTTGTTCGTAACCATGAAAATTTTCCTAAATTTATTTAACCACATTATTTATATATGTGAGATTCTATTTTTAAACTGAAGAATAGTATGTTGTATTTCTGTTTTGCTATTGAGTTGTTTCGTTAAACTACATATTCTATAATACAATTAAATGATTACTATACGACGATATATATATATATATATATATATATATATATATATATATATATATATATATATATATATATATATATATATATATATATATATATATATATATATATATATATATATATATATATATATATATATATATATATATATATATATATATCAACTAAAGTGAGTTTAATTTAATGATTTTGAAATTTACTTATTGCTGACGTTTTATATTAGCTTTTGTAGTCGAATTATAGTATAAAGATATTATATTTATAATCAATGAGTGAATGGAATGAGTGAGCAATCAATTAAAAAAATCATTAGTATATTGTATATTAGAATTATACTACATGTTTATATAACCATAACGATAATGATGTCATGTTTTTTTTTATTAGATTTTTGGTTGTACATATTTATATTCGTAATTGTTTTATCAATTCAATTTTACTAAAGATCACGTTGTAAAGTATCACGGCATCCTGATTTAGCAAATATGCTTAACTAGAATTGATTTAAATATTTAATATTATATTATTTTGCTTCATTTTATCAAAAGCAATTTTAGTTATATTTGCTCGAGAATTGAATAACACAATTTACAGTTAAAGTGCGATTATTGAAAGGTGTTCATCTTTCTTTAATATTGAACTGTTGATTGGTGTGTTATTCTGTTTGACGTCAAACTATTTACGTATTTATTTTAGTATATTAATTATAAATATTAAATTAAAATACATATTTAAATTTTAATGAGTTAAATATATTATACGCATATAATTGAAAGCAAGATATAAAAGTGTATTGTTGTTCTATTAGTTTACTACTATTTTGTTTGAATGAACTTTATCTAAACAAATATTTGACAATGCTTATTTATCCGACACGACAAAAGGTTAAGGACTATATAGAAAATTGTTATCCTATGTTGCCAAAAACAAACCGAAAAGGGTAAAAATACTTCAAAGAAGTTAGTCTTATATAATTTCTTCTAAGTTTGCTTTTTTTTTTGGATATTATGTGATTTCTAAAAAGGAAATCGAATTTTCATTTTACGGTGGAAAAAATGAAACATAACAAGAAAAGCTTTTTATACATATAATATATAAATCGCAGAAAATATTCATGCGCGTACTTGTTTGTAGTCATTTCTTGTTTTATGTACAAAAACATTTTTTTCCATCAATATATTCATTTCAATGTTTTATCTGGTACAATTCTATATATACCCTTGGATTTTTTCTGTTCATGTACATCACACATAAAAAAATTCTTAATAGCTTTAGTTTTTTATTCGAATATATGTACATTCGTTAAAAACCAAACTAGTGTTGCCAATGTTGTTTTCTATTACTACACATGATGTATCATACCCTATCATTATTCATTCATGTGATTTAAGTATATTTAAAAAAACAGAGTTTAAAGAAATTTGGGAAATGTAATAATTGTCACAAATTTCCTCGATTTCCTTCATTATAATTTTATTTTGTGAAACGCCTTCACATTACAGCAAAATATTTGCGATTTTCATTTCTGAAAATAGATTTTTTTTTGTATATTAACCTATAAACATTACGTAAATGTTGACCTGTATTTCTATAAATTTTATAAATAGAGCTGCTGTAGTGGTTCTAATCAAGTTTAGTTCTTATCTGTATATTTTGACTGGTTGATTAGGTAAATGTAACCTTGAACTATTAGAATTTTAAAATTTGTTAAAAAAGGAATTTATATAAGCACACCGCCTCGGTATAAAAAACAATTCAAAATGTGTTTTAATATAAGGATGAAAGATGGACGGATTAAGACTTAAAGATATGTATATGTATACAAAATATTCTCACAGTATTGTATTTAGTTCTTCATGAATTTTATATATTATCATTTATATACCTAATGTATATAATGATATATATATATATATATATATATATATATATATATATATATATATATATATATATTTATGTATATATACACCTCTTTTTTGATAAGTAGAAAAAAGTGCCAACCAAATATGTACATAAAAAAAATAACCGTCCCTACAACTCCATTCCGTTTTCTTTTTTTTCATCAAATCAATATTTTTTCTTATATCTCTGTAAAAAAAGTGTATATAATATATATATATATATATATATATATATATATATATATATATATATATATATATATATATATATATATTTATATATATAATATATATATATATATATATATATATATATATATATATATATATATATATTTATATATATAATATATATATATATAAATATATATATATATATATATATATATATATATATATATATATATATATATATATAAGAGATATATATACACCCTCTACTCCACCATCCTATTAACACTCCAACATTTGGAGGCATACACACCCCGCGCAAAACCCAAATAGAGTAAGAAAAAAAGATAAGGAGACACAAAAGTATAATTTCTATTTATGCAAAAATAATTGTGGATTTTTTTTTTTGCTTCAAGCTTGTGTTATGTTTTCTTATGAACATAACATTTTTTCTTTGTTTTTCATCTTGTATATGTAGAGAGAAGTCATCTTACTTTTTGCACCCTGTATATTTTTCCATTTTTATATTTTTCTTCACATAACATCTTTCATCTTTTGTTTTCTTTTCTGTTTTGTTATTCGTTTTGTTCACAGTAAATTTTGACAGAATTTTTTTCTTATGTTAGATATTCAAAGAACATACAAGTGAACCATTTAATATTAAGTGTACTTGCGATTATTTGCCGTTCTCGGAATACACAATTTTATTTTACTGTAGTAAAGATAAATCTATAGTTTTTTTTAAAACTATCATTACTTTAATTTTATTTGCAGGTAAGTCGTTATTCGATGTGATTATAAAACTTAGAAACTAATCATAAATAAAAAATAAAAATACAATCAAAAAACACGTTAAAGTTGTTTACTCAATCTCTGATATTTTCAATGAATAAAATTATGGCTTTGTTCACTAAATATTTGGAATCTATCTCTTATTAAAATAAGACGTATTTTATCTACAAAAGAAAATCGTATCATTGATAAATTACCTTTATGTTTTTTGAATAGAATGCAACCCTAACTAAAAAATCTAATACGTAGTGATGATAGTTTTTCGACAAAGCATTACCAGATTTGATTATTCATTTATATATAATTTAAAACTATTTCAATTGCGGATATATGCGCGTTTATTTAATCTACCAAATCATTATCTAGAAATGATGTTATTTTTTTGCTTAGACGACACAATCTTACTGTTATTTTTTAGTTTTTTTTATTCAAATGATTACATTTTTTTCTTAACGAAAATTTAATGAAAAGAAAAATTGTTTATGTTTTATCTTTTTTATAAGAAAATTAAATAAGTTTAATAAAATTATAGTAAGAGAAAGCTAGTATATAGTTTTTAATTATATATGTAGTTTGTTTTTATCTTGTTCATTTATACCAATACTCGTATAAAATCCTATATATACTTCATATACTGCATTATATATATCTATATATATATATATATATATATATATATATATATATATATATATATATATATATATATATATATATATATATATATATATATATATATATATATATATATATATATATATATATATATATATATATATATATATAAAATATGAGGAATAGATACACACACTGTCGACAGAAATTTTGAGATAAATCAATTTTTGTGCTATACATTTTTTTTTTTCGATTTCCAATGAAAAACTAGAATTCATCTATTTTTCTCTTTGAATAAAATTAGGTTGGTATATTTAACTAACATTTTTTGTTGTTTTTTCTTTTTTTTTTCGGAAAATATATAAAATAAAATTTTTAATTGAGTTTCAATATTTCTCATTTTGGTATAATACATATATAAATATGTAGATGGTCGTATAAATTGGATTGGTAGAATTCGGTAATAGTTACTAGAATATAAATAAATTCGAACCCGAAAAGTGTGTATAAAAAAGAGCAGCTACGCCCTTAAAGAAATTATTTGAACCTATATTTGTGTTTTTATATCGATAATCATAACCCCCTGTATTTTATGAAAGTATATATGTTTTATATGACATATATTTTAAGTGTACTAACTATTATACCGAGTAATAAAACAGTTTTCTCTTTTTAACGAAAAATGCCATATACAATGCTTTCATATTCAAAATAAATTATGATGTTCACCAAAAAAATTTAGACACATTATACACAATTTTAGAACAGTTTTTTGTCCGGCCACACTGATTAAGTTTCTTAAAGCATTTTGCCATCTTGAAATCAAAGCATTTCGCATAATTTTGATAATTTTTGAAACTCCCGAATTTTAAACATCGCTGAGAAATTGAACGCATTGCACTGACTGTAGTATAATTTTAGCTTGGTATCCAACGTTTTCTTATTTTCAAAAAATGTATAATATAGTGAACATAATATAGTAGGCTATTGGTTTAATATTGGCGAAACCTTCTGTTTCTACTGCCAAAAACATCATATGACTTTCGAATTAAGTCGATTTGTCACATAATGAGGATTATATTATAACCTTAACTAAAGATATCTTTTTATATCTAAGTACAAAACGTAAAGTGAATTCACTGCAGTTATTAATCATAGACAAAACCTTCTATATTACAAGCCGTATTGTTTGTATTTGTAACTATTTGTATTTGTGGTAAAAGAGTTGTTGAAACATTTTAAAATATTTTTTTCAGTTTAATAACTATTCAATTGTTTTCTTCATAAGAAAATGAGTTTTTCAAATTAACTTTAATCAAATAAATGTGATATCCATAAAATGCCATCACTGTATTCTCTTGTCAGACTTCCATCCAAACAAATAGTTTTAGCATAGTATTTAAAAGTGTAGAGTAATTTAAACTTCAGCTTTAATGCCTAATCAACTTGTATCACTTAAAGTGTTAATATCTTAACCTCAACTAAAAAGCACTCAAAAAGTTTTCTATTATAATATTATATTTTATTATAAAATATATCAACTTGACCTTAAAATATGATGATGTAAACTTGATTTAGTTGATGATGGCATGGCACACGTTACATTATATACTTACAAGACAAATCATACGTGTACATTATGTGTATTAAAAGACTATCGTTCTTGGCAAAAAACAATGAAATTCAATTTTCATTATCATAATTCGTTATATATTTCTTAAGTTAAGACTAAACAGTCGTACAACTACTTTGTGAGGTCAAAAACTTTAAAGTTTTTTTTTATTCATTGTGAAAATTTATTGTAACTTTTTTTTTATTATATGTATATTCGTATTTATCTTGTTGTTGCTTTAATATGAATATGAAAGTTAAATTTTTGTCTTTATAAATTACTGGAATCTAACTACTCCATGTAAACAATATAAGATGATATTGATGATTTCGGAGCTAAGTATTTCACATTAATTTATTGAAGGTTATAGTGTGCTTAGTCAAATTTAAAATATGATTAACTTAATCAATTGAAAAAAATAATCTATCTAATTAAAGCATATATGAAAAATATTTATGATTCTTATCGGTATATGATAATTAAAAGTTAAACAAAATGTGTAGCGTCATCAAAATGATTAATATATAACTGCGACACATGATATACACGAATCACACTCTACAAATGACATAATATTAAGTATAAAGGCTCTGGTTATAAAATTGTTAAGTAATAATTATAAGACGTAGTATTATGTGTTATAGTTTTAGGGGTAAATTTTTAATATAATATGGACAAATTTGTAGTAAGGGTCTTGAGAGTTTTTGTGTTTGTTTACTTTTTTTATTTTATTGAAAACTAAAATTGACGCGTTTATTTACTGAACATTATTTTATATAGTTTCTTCTTTTTGTTGAACTTATTATAAGTGAAAACATTGTTAAGCAATTCAAACAAATATATCCATATATAAAAGAAAAAATGCAAGTATTTTTGGTTATCTCACAAGCCAATCTGGAAATAAGCATAAGAAAAGGTACAAAATACAATTACAAACACTGTAAGTTTGTATGTGTGTGTGTGACTGTATGTATAAATATATGCTTACCAAATTCAAGGGCGATACAACAAAACTGTTGAATTTTTATGGTTAAAATATATACTTTTCATTTTTAAAAGAAACTATCACACGCATTTATACAGGTTATCAACCTCTGTTATATTCTTACCTGTGCACATTATGATCACTATATGTACAGTTGCATTAATAAATAATATATTGTATAGGTTTGTGTAAGCCGTTTATTTTGTGAGATTAAGAAAAAGAAAACATCATAATTATCTATACTATTTGATCTGCTCTAGTTTTATATACCAAACCTTCGACATTTCAGTACAATAAATTAATATTTTGCACAAAAACCATAAACTAAAAATGTGTATATACTATATAGTCGATATCTGTATGATATAAGAAGCAAGTCTCTGTATAATTATTAAGAAGAAACTGTAAAACAACCTGAATATAATTGTTAGTTTTCGTTGTTTAAAAATACCGGTTTCTCACTAAAAAGAATTAAAATTTCTTTAAGTAAACTTACAATTATTTGAATGACAATTTTATCTTTTTCTCTGGCCTTCATTTTTGAAAATTTTTGTTTTTTAAGAATGTATCATTTTGATATTGGTATTCTTAAAGAAAAGATTACAAAGTGACTGTCAACATAAAACATATTGCACTGTATTTGAACTGTATAACAAGCGTCTATATATTGTCAATAATATATAATAATATACATACTGTGACCTTAAATGTAAAGTACATTTTTTTTTGTTGTGCTTTTACTTTATCATTACAAATATTTAATGTAGTTTCAATTATTGCCAGCGCATATAAACATTCATTATACATATACATACAATAACAGCAAAAAGTGCTTTGTGTTGGTTTGGAATTTATAAACAAAAGTATGCTTGTTGCCAAGTCTGATCATGTATTCGTCCGTCTTAAGGTCTTTGGCGATCATCAAAACAAAAAAAAAATAAAACAAATCGATTTCAAATGATTATATACCGCGCTTGGTTCAAGGACACATCTTAAAATCTAGATTCTACTGTATTATCACAACTCGTATGTGTATTTTAAATGCGCATCGTTTTCAGTTTTGAAAATTGTTGTTTTAATTGGTTTTGATCGATTTTTTTCCATATTTAATCTCTGTATTTATAAATGTATTGGTTTCACATGTTAGTATACCTTTTCATAAAGTTGATCAATCTTCCTCGCTTTTTATAGCATAAAATTTAAATTTAAATATTCAAAATGGTCTGATTTATTGTTGATCAGTTACTGTATTAATTATAAGTTGCCAGGGTCTAGCGTTAATTCAAAGAAATCAATTCTAACGTAACATACTTATATGAAAATATATAGTTGTAAAACAGATGAATATTATATGTATATAATAAAAACAGCTGTGTAATTAAGAAAAGTGACGGATGAGTAAAATTTGTTCAGACCTTCCGTTATACGCTTTATTAGCTAAATTTGCATTGTATTTCTAAATTCAATATTAGTTTCTTTGACATGGACAAACTGGCGCTTCAAGCAATTCATGATACCACTAGAGAAAATAGTGACGCCTCATACTAGTTTAATTATTACTGGTCTTTAATATGATATATATATATATATATATATATATATATATATATATATATATATATATATATATATATATATATATATATATATATATATATATATCGATTTCAAAACTATTTTTAGTTTAGCACGAAATTAAAAGTAACGTCAGAACTTCAAAAGTTACAAATTTAATTAAATCTAAGATCAAATCAAAATCATGGCTGATAAACTAGAAGTGTGTCAAGTAATTTATTTTATTTTTTATATTATATTTTAATACTTAGGTAGGGTATGTTTTCTTCAAAATCGTTAATATAACAATAAGAACCAGGATAAATTCATGCAGTGAAAAATAACAATATAAAGATCAATAATCTGCTATTAAATTGCGCTTTAAGCTAGTGTAGAGCACAATTAAGAACTCTTTAGACGGCAACGAATTATCAAGATTTTCTGATACATTTAACTTAGATCTTAAATGCTGCAACACAAGTAATACAGTGTGATCTTAATTCGGTGCAAAGTTCAAATCGAAATCGATGCTTTCCTGCTTGAATTCACGACCACCTACAGTTATGTTAGATGTACTGTTGCTAGGTATATATGGCTTTAGTTCAACTAATTTATTGGCTAAAATATTATCTGGCTAATTTAGTATATTAGACATAATTTCCATTTGTTTACTTACTCGTCAAAAATGATTCTAAATCTCAAATTCTTTGAAAACATTCCCAGGATTACGATTTTAAAACCGAATGTTTTCCGTTTTAGATACATAGTAGCAGAAAATAATTCTGATATTAGCCTCCTATTCATTAGATACTTAAGTATGCTTAAGATATACTACTGCTCATATCTTAAGATTATAATTGAGTACCCAATTAAATATAACTCGAAAAGATCTCTTCAACGCGAGTAAATAATTTGATCGTAGTTGAGTTGATTATGTGTCTATATGTATACAAATATTTTACGTTATAACACATCAATGACCCCGCCTTGTTTAGATTTGTGTTCATATGACATTAGTAGTTATTGTATAAAATTTAATTTAGTTATTATTTTTACTGTCTTTTGTTGTAGTCAGATTCTCGTAAGTTAAATTCGAAATTTTAATTTTTCTGATACATACATGTAAACATTTTTTTGTGTTGTTGTTTTTTTTTCTTTTTTTATCAAAATACACAACAAATACTTTCCGAGTTAACTTTAAAAAAAAATAAATTCTGTGTACAAAATGTGTATAGAGTCAGTTATATACCCATAAAAAGACATAAAAATCGATGATAAAAATATTTTAATGATATTTAAGTAAATTTTCTTTTTTTATTTCTTACAAATAAAATATATACATGTATAATAATATAATATTCTTCAGTAGATTATATTTATATAAATATATAACCACACATATATATATAATATTCAAGGTTAAATACAATATTTAAATAATGTATATAATGTTCAGTAAAAATTATATATACTCGAGGTATATATACGCGTAAAATTCAATCTAGCTTAAATTAGTTGTACAGTAACTTAGTTTAAAGTGATAGTAACAATGAAGAGATATAATTTGTATATAAGCTCATATCTTGGATTAGTGGTGATGGAGAGTTAAACAGTGTCATCGCAAATTTTTTTTATTTAGGAAATGGCACGACTTCATTTTAAAACCAGGTCTTGAACAAATAAGATAAAACATTTAAAATGTTTTACTTGACCATTAAATAAAAGTTGGCTTAATAATCATGTATGCTGGATCAATTATACATTTTTATTATTTTAATATTTTGACTCTGATGTCATGACTGTCATGTCTTGTTGCTCAACTATTAAATTCTAACTCACACGCTCATTATATGATAACGAGTCAACATCGTGTATAACGTCATTTGGTTTGCGACTTTACTTTCGGAAAGTATAACATGTCTAATCTAAATAAAAAGAGCTTCCAATTAATGTAACCAATTCGGAAAGAACGGTTATTTTAATCTTTACATGACTAAAGGCACAACCAGCGAGTCTTTAACAACTTAACGTAATAGTGCGATGTATAGACTTTTCATGTTACTGGCCAGCGAGTCTTTAAGAACTAAACGAAACTTTCGTCAAAATTTAACATCAACTTAACAGAGCGAAATTTTTCGTGCCAACTTGTAGAAACGTCAAAACCAATAATGTAATTTATTTTTTTTGTGGTTCTAATATAAGTTTTATTTAAATTTGATTTATATATAAAATATATTAATTTTAAAATATACACATAATTTTAATTAATAAATATTAAGCACGTATAAATTACAACCACAAAAAGAAAAAAAAATTGTTGCTAATGGATATATTGTTTATATGTATTTACATAAAAATTGACTATTTGGTCCTTATTAGCGTGGTGGAAATTAAAGTATTAATTGTATAAAATGTATTAGTTTAGTTTTAATTTAATTGAATTTTATAAACTAATTATATCAATCAATAACTGCATTATAAAGTTAGAATAATTGACAAGTTGTGTTACGGTTTGAGTAGCCGAATCTTAAATTTTCCGTAGAAATTTGTTTTCGTTCATTTCCGTAAGGTTTTGACATGTTGTGTTCAAGACTCGCTGGTTAGCCCTTAAGTGAATCCCTCAAAACACTTAAAACTCTTTGAATCACTTGCTTAGAATCGGGAAAGTTGTAGGTGGTCACCCCAACGAATGTCAATGGCTAGAATCGAACTCGGGATCACGGTATGGTAAGCAAATATAATATGTAAATCAAATAAGTATTTATGTTAATATTAGCGGAGTCTTAATTGTCACCACAGTGATTCAACCATTTAGTCGATTTGTAAGATAAGCAAAGGACACGGTGGCTTGGTTCTTAGTTATTTATTTATTATTTAATATATCGCCATATAACACATTAAAAACAATTAGAAACTAATTGCCAGTATATTTTCCTAGTAATATAATAAATATTCCATAAGGTTATAAAATAAAATATATAATATTTTACACACATTTAATTTACTTTTGCAAAAATTTATGATTCAAATTAATAAATAAATGCCGAGAAAATTGTCATAAATAGAACAACCGTGAAATTTCTGACAAAGCAAAATCAGTTAAAAAAAATCTATTATTAAAATATAAAATATTATATTTAAAAAAAACAGCACACGAAGTCGAGTATTTTTCAAAAGTTTACTATGTGCGAAAATTTTCAATTGGGCAAATCCATGACATATATTATATATATATATATATATATATATATATATATATATATATATATATATATATATATATATATATATATATATATATATATATATATATATATATATATATATATATATATATATATATATATATATATATATATATATATATATATATATATAATATATAATATACATTAAGTTCTATTCAAAAATAGTCAAACAAAACCCGTTTCTCAATTATCTTCAATTAGGAGAATTACAGTCTATGCTTGTCGCCCAATACTTACTTTACTTTTTTTAGGAAAGCTCCTAAATTAAGTTTATCGAACATTATTTCTCAAAAGCATAGTAAAATACATATCGATTCGGGGTTATTCAAAATTCAGAGCCGGTGAGCATGTGAGTAATTTAATTAGATCGTTTCTTGAGATTCCTCTTTGTACTTTTCAAAACAATCAGCAAAACAACTTGTGTGTTCGCACGTTTATTTCAGGTATTATTAGATATCTTAAAGCAACTCCTGTTGACTTGGCGTAGTCATCTACAATTTTCTTTGTTAGAGAATTGATTTTCTTTAATATTATATAAGACAGCCATTTGTATGCTGTACAAAGAAAATCTTTAGCTCAAAAATATTCGCATTTAAATCTCTTCCCATGAACAAAGAGTATAACGGGACCACTTCCGATACATAACATCGTTTGCCATTATATTAATCGAACTATGGTTGCTTAGTTTGCTACACTAATAATTATTCAGATATTTCGTGCAAATTCACATAACTCGCTAATGCTACATGTACACTATACAGTGATATGTGTACAGCGTAAATTAAAGATAAATATAGCACTCGGTCAAGATGGCCTGATGAGATTTCAATAGTTATAAATAACGACATTCATCTACCGTTGTTATATTGGTGACCCCGACGTGATATGAAACACGCAAAACTTTTTCTGATTCATCTTTTTCCTCTTAACTCGACACGGGTTCGTCACATACCGCTATAAGCCAATTCATTGTTCTTCCCTTATAACTGGGTATCTATAAGATAACTGGGTATCTATAAAATAACTTGGTATGTATAAGATCGCAATAACTGGGTATCTATAAGATCGCAATGGCTTTCACCAGGAGTATCTAAGCTTTACACAAGCACGTTATGTTCTTACGGTATTACTATAAATCAGAGTGTAGGGATAATAACTTTGTTTTGCAATTTTTGGTGAAAATAAGTTTTCCAGTCGTCATTTTTAATTGGTGTTGTGTTAAAAATTGTCACGATATTACTGTTTTAATGTAGGGCCCAAGTATTTCATTTATTATTACTACGCCTGCATCAATCGATGGATTATTTACTTCAAAATAACTGCCGTCAACGTCAAAAATTGTCATATATGTATTATATAACACTGAGAAAATAGCCAAGAGATTATTATAAAGCATCCAAAAGCTAACTTGCTTTTATTGACTGCTATTATAAAATCCAACACCGAGATTGTCTAGGTTATCCTGACTGTAAGCTATATATTATAATATTGGAATACATTTAGGCCAACAAGTTTTTTTTGGAAAGGATCTAATTCCAAACGATACTCTTTAATGGCTGATATATTTCTATCAAACGCGCCTAGTAGAAATTGAAGATATCTATTCTTTCTTTGGTGATGTTTGTCTTTGTTTTTTTTTTTTTTTTTTTTTTTTTGTTTGTTATCCAGCGGTCTAGTCTCTCAAGCACTTATTTACGAACACTTGCAGTAATTTAGTGTATTTTCATATCTCAAACCCATACAGTAGTACTAATTTTACACATGAGTTGAACATTCGTACCTTAGTCTTTCGGGTCAGGACAGAGGTTTCCCAGGTTCTATGTAACATGTTAAATTGGACAGCAGTGTCGAGAGTATGCTTTACTCCTCGAGTGTTTTAGTATTTTTCACTTTGCTTGCCTTTATATTAAACTCGGTTTCCGACATCCCGCTACATTTTTTGTAAGAGTTCTATTATTTTGAATTTGAAATGCGCATTAGAATTCAACGAAGAGCAGTTAAAGTGGAGAATTCTATTCATTAAGTTGGTTAGCGATGATTCGGATTAAATTCTATTACTTGCTTTAATTATGAATTTACTGGATTCTAGTTTGTTGTGGCAATCTACATTTTGTAAATCAAACTTTTATATGTAGATATATCAAAATAAATAGGAATTCATTGTGTAACCAATTTAATAACATGAAAAATGTGTTACGTTAAAAAATCAATAAACGTGTTGGTTTTATTAAAACACACCATTTTGTTACGTTAATATTTAGCGTTGATGAAGACTTTCCAAATAATAATTTGTACATACACCCCTTATATATAAATAAATCAATTTATTAAAAAGTCTACCATTACTGGTGAATATGTAGTTTAATACCTTTATTTATTATGGTAACCCCCAATGACACCCCGCTCCCCCTTCATTAACCTCCCTCTAACTTACGTTTTCTTAATTTAATTAATTTATACCTAATTAAATTATTTTTTTGTTCACTTCTCTCGAAAACATAAAACTAAACTTTTTGCTCAATACATAATAATTTAGAAATATTTCAAAGTTATAAAAATAGAAAGGAAATTTTTTCATCTATTTATTTATGTTTTGTATATAAAAATAATAAACAAATAAAATAATTATAAAAAATCTATTAATAACAGACAAAAATCTATTTTTATAAAAAACATTATAGATGAACATACAAAATTCGAGTAATAAGAAAATTATAATATTTTTTTTGCTTAAATTATATTATTCATTACCATATTAGAATCTTGCTATTTAAACACATTCAAATAAAAAAATATTAAATAATTAATAATAATAATTAAGAAATGAAACGAAAAAACATAATATTTTAATTCTAAAAATATCTTAATTTTATTTAATGACTAATGTTTTTCCTATATATTCAAATGACGATATGCGTGTATTTTGACAGTGAGAGCGAATTGCAAATAAAAATAAAATGGCGTTCGTTAATTTTTTTTTATCTGCAAAATTAAAAAGTTATTCTACAATCAATTGTACGAGTATTGAGTGGTAAATGGAATGTAATACTTATTTAATATTTACGAAATGACGTAAGTAGTAAAAAAAAAAATATTTATATATATATATATATATATATATATATATATATATATATATATATATATATATATATATATATATATATATATTTCGGTAACCATTAATTTTATTTAACAAAAATTATTAGTCATTTCATTTTTAAATTTGTTAATATTAACCAAATAACATCATATTATGTATTAAACAGGTTCAAGTAAACATAATTTGAAGAACAAAGTACAAAGAATTTTACTCCCAATGTTTTGCATTTTACTTTCAAGGGTCTAATTATTTAGTTAAGTTAAGATCATCCTGAGTGCTGACATGTTATTAATTTGATAGCGGTTTTCGTTGGGACAGTATTCCTCTTAATGTATTAATTAGTTTCGATCACTCGTATGCTTATATTCTTTAAGCTTAGGAAGCGTAGGTAAAAGAGTTATCACTTTATCTGCGCAGATTTAAACATTCTAACGACAGGGTAAAATAAGATTATAATTTATTTTTATTTTACTAAACTACATTTATAATAAATGCACAAAAAAATAATTAATATCATATGATCGTTTCATAATCATAACAACTACATAGTAGTAGTTTTTTTTTTTAATATTAGTTAATTACTAAACGCCATACACGCGCAGATAACGTGTTGTAAACAATTTATAACCTTTTAAATGAAAAAAAAAATTATAATAATTAAAATATACAAAGCAAAATATTGTCGTCGTGGTTTGACTGAAAAAAAAACTGAAAACCAAAAAGAATGACATTACGACGATTATGACATACATTTTTTGATTTTTTATATTCCGTAATTTTAATTTTTATAGTGAAACTCCATTTTTGTTGTTTGACTGATAAAAAAAATGTTCAAGTATGCAATAATACAATGTTAAATGTATGGTCATAGTTTAGTTATTAATCGTGCGTGTCTATAAGATGTTTTTATTTTTTTGGTATTATCAAAATCCGAATGATTGACCCACACCAAATAGTATTAAGGTCAAGTTTAACCTAACAAATCGTAGTAAATATTTATACTAAAATATATAATCCTTTTTTATCAAAACTCATCTAAAATACATGTAAATAACGGTGTATATTAGCGAATTTAATTGGTATTCATTTGTAGAATTGTAGGTCTATCTAAACACACATCTATATACATTATATTGATTAGCAAAAATAACATTATATAAAATACAATTTAAGATATAATCACATAATATTATAAAATGTATGTATCTACTTTATTATATTTTTTGCCTTTGATTAAATTTACGCGATTAGTTTGAATATCACACGTGATGAGAGTGAACGATCGCGAGTATTATAATTCCGATACAAATTATAAATTATACCATTATTCGAGTACAACTCTGTCGTTCATTTTGACTTTGAGTAAACGTGATTTTATTTTATATCTTGTGTAAAGTTTTGGTTTGTTTTTTTTAAATTTGTGATAATTTATTACAATTTAATAGTAGTATTGATAAAAATCAACCATATTCAGTATGTATATATTGAATGTATATAGAAGATGGTTTAGTAAGATTATAATAATTTTGGGAATATTTATTTTCAAACTTTCTTGAAAGGTATTATCACACAGGTAATTTTTATATAACTGTTATACAATATGTATATAAAAAACGGAAGTCTATGTAGTGGAATTTTTATAATATTGAAAATTTAAATAATGCTTATTTATATTTTGTTTATATGTTTATGTATATTTATATATTAAACATTTTTATTTTTATTTTTTTAAATGGCTGAAAAAATATCTCGTCTTCAATAAATTGAATGAATATATTTTCATTAATTATACATACATATGTATATATTATAATATATTTGTACGAATAATATATATATATATATATATATATATACATATATACAAAAATTAGATGATGAAAGAGAATTTAAAAGTTGTATATAAAAATATAATTATAACATTATATATATTATAATATAATAAGAATGGAATTCGTGATAAATGTTATTTATTTAGTTTTAATTGAATAGTTTTGTGTTCGGCTAAGTTGTTTAAAAATACAACATAAAAATAAAACATCGACGATTGTGGCGGAAAGTTTGCAATAATATATAAAGATAAGGAGACAACATAAAAAAAAACATATAAATATGTATGTGTGTTTTATATATAAACATATTGCACAGTAGCGTATCTTAAAGTTTTAGATAAATATCAATAAAGTGCGCATAAAAATGAAAAATTTAAGATAAAAAAACCATTTATGTATTATAGGGTGTTTTTACATGCTACGCTTTATTTCGCTAACAAGTTCTATTTTGTGGCATGGTAGTATTTATTCACTATATAAAAAAAGAGTAAAAACTGCCCATTTACTTTTATAATAGTGACATCATATATCACCTTAAAAATTTCAAAATTAAGCCGCAAATCATAATTTGACGGTTATAAAATCTTGCTTAAGATAAGTACTTTCTATTTCTAGTTCACTTAACTTCAAACAAATTAAATTAAGGTAATATAAAATTAACTAAAATCATTACCTAAGCAAGATTTCTTGACTTGCGAAACAAGTTTTGATATTAAGAAAACTACTGATTAGAGTTGACTTAAATCTATTCTTGGAATGTAACCATGTAATTCGTGATACTATGATTATAAGCTATCAGACAGTTTTTTAAAAAAATATTCTGATTATCCTTTTTCTTCATTTTGGCGGTGGTTTGTTTTTCTTCGCTGTTTATTTTTTTTTTTTGTATTTTAATCAATACTTAAAAATTTCGTTAAAAAATACAACCAACCAACTCGTTCAGTGAAAAAAAAAAAAAAGAAAATGAACTAAAAAATACACAAAAATTTTCCACTAGAGATAGGATTGTAATATTTTTTTTTAATACACAGAGAGATGTGTATACATTTTTTGTACGTTGATTTTGTCAATTATATAGAAAATAAAATTCTCTTGGTATTTTCCTTGTTGTATGTTCAATTTCTCTATTGTTGTGTCAGCCATTTTGATATTGTTGTGATATATTTATTTTACTGATTTAATAATAGTGCATAATCAAACTGTTTATTTCACGTACTGTATTTGCACTTGATATTTACATGCAACTTATATATGTACTTGTGTGTGTGTGTGCGTGGTTAATTTGAAAAATGTTTGACTTCCCTACAATTCCACAAAATTTTAAAATATTTCTTTTATAATTTAGTAATTAGTTTCTTGATCAGCCATCACACGGTGCATTGTCGTGAACATATATATATATTTATATATATAGTGTGTTTAAAAAAAAAAAAAAAAAATTTGCAAACTATAAAATATAAAACTATATAATAATACATTCAAACGAATTAACAGTGTATGGGTAGCCATATTGTATATGACGTCAAATAGTGTGCGCGCATCAACGATCCCACGTGGTACTTTGAATGTATGTGCGCCGTATTTGTAATAATGTGTGCGTGCGTTTTTCAAAGAACAGGAAAATCAAAAGAAAATGCAATTGAGTATATAGTGTTGAATGTATATGTGTAATGTGTGTATGTAGTTAAATGAGAGCCGATAAATTGGTGAGAGCGGAAAATGAGAAATTCATAAACGGAAAAAAATTTATTGTGATTAAGAATCTGTATGTATTTATGATTTTTTTTGTGGTTTTGACTTGTGTTAGTTGAATTTAACTACTCCTAAAGAGCTATTGTGTGAATGTGATTTTTTTTTATTTTGTCAAATAAACAGCAAAATAAAATTATAAAAAAAAAAAAAATAAATAAATTTTTTTTTCAATTCGGTAAAATAAATTAAAATATATGTATATATATGAAACAAAAACCGAATTTAATTTGTTTTTGACTCTGTGTTGTAATTCACAAAAATCTAGTGTTGTGTGGAAATTTTTGATTAAAATACACAAAAGAAAAAAGTTTAATTTATAAATCCAAAAGAAATATAATTTTTTTTTTGATATTTTGTGCAGAATGTTCAGCCATTTTGATTTTGTAAATAAATGGTAAAATTTATTTATTTTTTTCATTTTATATACAATATAAAATGTTGTTGTTGTGTTTGTCAAAGAAAACGTCCTGAAAAAAAAACTCACATAATTGAAATGTCTTAAAAATAAAAATACATGTAAAAAAATATTTTCTAACATTTATCGCCATTTTGCTTGTATTTGCTTGCGTTTTTCTCTATATATGATGTATTATGTATATATAATTTATATTCTCATAATATGAATATGTACATATATTTTAATGTTTTATTTATTTAACTTAATTATTTTAGACATTAAATATGTACTTTTAGAAATTCGGTTTCTCAAAAGTAAATTTTAAAATATACATATAAATTTGTATATTGATATATATTATATATATGTGTATATATGTATATATATATATATATATATATATATATATATATATATATATATATATATATATATATATATATATATATATATATATATATATATATATATATATATATATATATACATATATATATATATATATATATATATATATATATATATATATATATATATATATATATATATATATATATATATATATATATATATATATATATATATATATATATATATATATATATATATAACTTATATACCTTGTATATTTACATATATGTACATAAATTTAAAATATTTATGTACATACATTTATATGGAGGATAGATATGTATGTCTGACCTCCATGATGGATTTTTATGTTATTTTCATTTAATTAATTTTGTTCTTTCCATTTGTCGATTTTAGATGTCCGCCGGAACGCAATTGCAGATGGCACCCCAAACGACTATAATACAAGGTGGCCAGACAACAGTACATAACCAGGACTCAAATATGAGCACTGGGTCCTCCCACAGTGATAAGGAGGTGGAGTCTGGTAATACCCCTGATAAACTTCCACGAACACCATCAGAGCGAAAACGTAAAAGAAAATTACAGGATGTGGATAGCGGAGGAAGTTTAGGTGGTAATCTAATATTATCACAAAATCCAAAGGGTCCAAGAGTTACTATACCTAATTTAGCCGATAGTAAAAAAATTAATGAATATTTTCATAGTAAAGCGGGCAGTAGCCCGATTAGGCAACTTAGTACAGGCGGTGCAAAAAGTCCATCGCCGCAACAAGGTTATCCAATGTTTCCGCCTAGTCCACAACCTCCACTAAATGTCTCTAGTCTAAGTAGTGGCGGTGTTGTACAATCGGAATTTTATAAAAATCGTCCTGCTTCCAATGTAGTACATACAGCAATACCTCCACCATCCGCACCTACAATTCAAACTACAACAATATCAACAATACAACAAAGTCAACAAACACAGCAGCAGCAACAACTGCAGCAGCAGCAGCAACAGTCACAAAACTCAAATACAACAACAACAATATTAACAGCCGTACCAACAGTATCAACAATATCAACCCTTACATCAAATAATAGTAACACAATACTGATAGCTTCAAATTCGAATAGTATGATGGTGTCAAAGTCAACCCAAACGGAACTATCATATACTGATATCCAGGAACGTGATTCAGAATATGAATCTAGTAAAACAAAATTAGATGAATTATCTCGGCTATCTGATGAACAAAAATGTCAGATAACAGCTCATCAAAAAGTGATCGAACAGCATAAAAATCATATAAATAAATGTATAGACGTTGTTAAAAAATTATTAAAAGAAAAAAGCAATATTGAAAAGAAGGAGGCACGCCAAAAGTGCATGCAAAATAGGCTAAGATTAGGACAATTTGTGACACAACGCGTTGGTGCAACATTTCAAGAAAATTGGACCGATGGCTATGCATTTCAAGAGTTGGCGCGGCGGCAAGAGGAAATTGCATCCGAACGCGAAGAAATAGATAGACAAAAGAAATTACTTATGAAAAAAAGGCCATCGAATAGTGAAAATTCACGTAAACGTAATACATCCTCGTCCTCATCGACAACAACCTCAACATCGACCACTGTTGGCACGGCGCTGCATAATGGTGATTCAGGTGGATTTTTAAAACCGGACGCTGTTGCTGGCGGTTTTACACAGCAAGAATACTACGAAAGTGATGAAATATTAAAATTAAGACAAAATGCGCTTAAAAAAGAAGATGCAGATCTTCAATTAGAAATGGAAAAATTAGAACGTGAACGAAATCTTCATATTCGTGAGTTGAAACGTATTCACAATGAGGATCAAGTAAGAGTACATGATTGCTAACTTTTACAATTTGCGTACGTTGAATTTTATTAACTAAATTTTTTTTTATATTTCAGTCGCGGTTTAATAATCATCCTGTGTTAAACGATCGTTACTTGTTATTAATGTTATTAGGTAAAGGTGGCTTCTCTGAAGTTCATAAAGCATTTGATTTAAAGGAACAACGATATGTTGCATGTAAAGTACACCAATTGAATAAAGACTGGAAAGAAGATAAAAAGGCTAATTATATTAAGTAAGACAATTTAATTTTAAAAAATTTAATTCATATATAATAAATCTAATATTATCTTATTAATTTCTTAGACATGCTTTAAGGGAATACAATATACATAAAGCATTAGATCATCCTCGAGTAGTAAAATTATATGATGTATTTGAAATTGATGCAAATTCATTTTGTACTGTGTTAGAATATTGTGATGGGCATGATTTAGATTTTTATTTAAAACAACATAAAACAATACCGGAACGGGAAGCAAGATCAATAATTATGCAGGTAAGCAATAATTTGTCATAAAATATCACAAAACTTTTGGTAACTAACTAATATTATGTTTTTATGGATTACTACAGGTCGTTTCAGCATTAAAGTACCTGAATGAAATTAAACCACCCGTTATACATTATGATTTAAAACCCGGCAATATATTATTGACCGAGGGTAATGTGTGCGGCGAAATAAAAATAACCGATTTTGGCTTGTCCAAAGTAATGGACGAGGAAAATTATAATCCCGATCATGGTATGGATCTTACTTCTCAGGGCGCTGGAACGTATTGGTGAGAAATGTTTGATAAATGAAAAATCTGATTACACAATTAGAATTTAGTTTATACTAATAGTTATATTTTATTTTTATTTATTTATTTATTCTTCATCTAGGTATCTACCTCCTGAATGTTTTGTTGTTGGTAAAAATCCTCCAAAAATATCGTCAAAGGTAGATGTATGGAGTGTAGGTGTAATATTTTATCAATGCCTATATGGCAAAAAACCATTTGGTCATAATCAATCTCAAGCCACAATACTAGAAGAAAATACAATATTAAAAGCGACTGAAGTGCAGTTTTCAAATAAACCGACTGTATCGAATGAAGCAAAGGTAGGTTACACTTTTTTTTTTATTTAGTTTGGCCATAAATGAATAGGATTCTGATTAGACAATTCGAATTGGAATGATGAATGAGTTTGCTAATTTTATTGACATAAAATTTTTTTGTAACTATCGTGATAGTTTTCTCGCGTTATTTCATGATAGTTAAAAATATATGTTTACCTTTCAATATGTAATAGATTTCAAGAAATCCATTTACTTTACTATTTTCAGAGTTTTATCAGAGGTTGTCTAGCTTATCGCAAAGAAGATCGTATGGATGTATTTTCTTTGTCGCGGCATGAATATTTACAGCCACCACAACCAAAACATGGTAGACAGTCAATGAATCAACAGCAACAACAATCTCAGCAACAAACATCATCGGTTGTCTTGACACAAGGCAATCAACAAATTGGTGGTCAAACTTCGTTTTCGGCTGGTATGTTTGGTAATATGAATCAATCGAGTTCGTCTTAGCTATCAAAATAAGTTTGATAGTAAATACAAAAAAAAATTACAAAACAAAGTTTTTTAAACAAACCCTAAAAAAAAAAAATTCTAAAGTAAAACAAAAAACATTTTAAAAAATTGTGAATTTTTTTTATAAAATTTAATTAAAAAAAAAAAAAAAAAAAAAAAAAGTAAAATGGACAACAAAACTTTAACTAATAAAAACGAAGTAACAAACAAAAATATTTAAATTTTTAAGAAATTTGAAGTGATGATAATAAATTATGTTATATAATTATATAAATACTATTTTTATTTTATTATTATTTTTTTTTAAATTATTTATTATCTTTAATTATAGAAACAAAAAGAAAAAACAAAAAAATTATTACTATTATTATTACTATTATTTGTTTATAATTTAAAAAAAAACTATTTTTATTGATTTAAGTTTATATTATATAAATATATTATTTTATATATTAATTAAAATTAATTAATTTAAAACCGAGAAAGAAAACACAAAAAAAAAATAAATAAACAAATAAAAAACGTAAAAATCAAGAAAATACGTCTTGTATTGTGCGTGAACTTTATGAGAATCCCAACGTACCGTACCGATTATAATTTATACAGCATTTCAGTTAATTATTGTAATTTATTTCAAATAAATTTACTATTTAGTTCGTCATTATATTATTTTTACTGACTTATGAATATATCACAAATAACTGACAGTTAAAATCAGACCATCCAGCTTAAGTTTGCGCACGTTGCAAGAATATCGTTTTTAAATTAAAAAAAAAAAAACAAAAAAAATGCAAACAGTTTTAATTTTTATTTTTTAAATAAAATATTTTTTTTTTTTATTTTAGTTGCTATTATTATTTTTTAAATTAAATAAAAAAAAAACATACCCATTAAAAAGAATATATGAAGTAATAATAATTTAAAGACAATTAAAAAAAAAATAAAATTTAAATAGTGTATAAAGTTTTTAAACAATAAATTAAAAATGAGGAAAAATGTAATTTTGTTGCTGATGAAAAGTGTATATTGAGTTCGCGTACGGATGTTTTTTTTTTTTTTTATTGATAACTATATTATTATAATAGAAGAGGAGTATATTATGTTTTTTATTTCAAAACAAAAAAAAAACATGCAAACGAACAGTGTTGTGAGATTCTAATGCATATAAAATAATAAAAATATTTGTTTAATTATAATAAAAAAAAAAAATATAAAACTTTGATGGACAGCAATTAGTAAAAACAAATTATTAATTTTTAAATATAAAATTATTTTTTTTATATATTTATTTTTATAATTTGGAATAATTAATAAATATTTGGTATAATTTATAGAAATAAACTGGTACACTCCACACTACACAATATAAGTACGAAAATATGTTTGATGCAGTTGCGATCTTGTACTAAACAATGTTTCTTCGATAGTTTAATCATATTTCAACATAAAGTAGTTTCAAAAGTTACACAAAAGCTGCGGAGTTTGCGTCGGGAGGTACAGTACAGGCTGGTTGCAGCAGCAATTCTATATGCAGATAGATACTCAAAGTGAACCTGTATTCGATTTGACTACGGCGTAGAGAACGACGTTAAAATTAACCGTAAAGAAGTTGGGTGAGCTTAGGCCCCAGAAAAGATTGGATAGAATAAATACAAAGAAAAAAAGTTACAAACTTTACTAGGTCAGAAAACTGTTATTTGGTATCGTACTAACCAACAACAAAAAATTCACATGCTTAAAAAGAATTGTCTTCTGTGATCTACAGAATATAGCCGAAGGCTTACGAGTGTCTGGGGCTCGATTTTATTTATTCTCTATGCATTTATTCTCGAAGATCTGTCTAGTGTCTTTTAAATTCTAGTTCGTCATATATTTGCTTTGTTTGTTCGACCAACACTCTTTGTTGCGTTTGCTATTAGATATATATTGCGTTTATTGTGCTCATTTGTTTTTACAAATTTTGAATATTCTAAATGTAACATTTTTGCAGTTTCCTTAATCTTTCTTCCTTGCACATCTCGGAAATCACACAAGCTTCTTCAAGTGGTTTTTGTGTTATAATATAATTCCACACCAACAGAAAAGTGCATGATAGTAAAATATTTAATAAATATGTTTTAAAACTTCAATTTTTCCCAATTTTGTGTTGATATTTACAAAATTTTTTGGCAATGCCTTTATTTGTCTTACTGAAATCTATGAAAATTATGCACTAAGATCATTAATAGTTTTCAATGAATCGTTGTGTAAAATCAACATGTTGAGTACTGAATGTAACCGATATATTTGATATAACTTGAGCTAAATGCCATTTTTCCATCGGTGTTCGTAGTGTGATACGTAGCGTATATTTATATAATGACAAAAATTAGGGCACTTTACGGAAACATGCAAGATCAAATATGATAACGATAGGTAGCGGTATCTATGATGGCGGACCTGAATGCCCATGTCTTTCAAAATAGTTTTGTTTGAGAACTGTATATTGTAAAACCATGTACATCGAAACACATTCTAACGGACTAACTAAATATTGGCGAATTTATTTTAGTTTAATTTTAGTTCAACTAGTTTTTAATTAATTATTCCAAATCTTGTTATGGCATCAACACATTTCAAAGGGACTTTGCTACTTTTTTCTTTAATTTAACGAAAACTGGTAAGCGAGATATTTTATCGTGTTTGAACATGATTGAATTATGCGGGCTCTATATTACATGGATTGGTTTACTGGAAATGTGATAGAAAATAAGTTGTATTGAAGTAAACGAGAAAGCGAGTTAATTTTTATTTTATAAAATAAAAATTAACTCGATCACTAATAAAATTTATTTTCTATCACATTTTCAGTAAATCAGAGCATATAACTGTGCATTTATTGTCATTACGAATTTATAGCACACCTTAGTTTTTACTGACATTTCATTGGTCGAAGACAAAAATCACTACTGCGTAGAAATACTGTTCTTAATAACCAGTAGCTTATTTTAACCGGTTTAAGGAGTGAATTTTGGTAACATTTAGTGAATAAAGTTAAGCATACGAAGACGGAATTAAATTAAAAAAAAAACATTGACATGGTCGATCTCAGTTATTGGAATACCATAAGTTCAAATACAATAAATAATACTGACTTTATTTTTTAGTGGTAAACACTGAAAATGGGACTCAAAAAATATCTCGCATATCATTTGTTGTCGCCATTTTAATTTTATTTTGTTATATTTAACGTTTTATTTTTTTAAATTAAAAAGTGTAAAATTGCTGTGAAATAATATTAACAAAAACAAAATATGATCAACATAAAATAAAATTAAAAAATTTAATCACTTAAAAAACCTCTACATATTTATTAATAAATATAAAACTAAAAAAAAAAATGTTAAAATACTTCGATTTTACGTTTCTATATTAAAAAGGAAAAATCAATTAAAAATAAAACATAACTTAAATAAAAAAATAATAATTTTCTCAAAATAAATGTATAATTCAAAAAAACATAACAAATAAATTTAGAAACCGTAAACAAAATACATAGTTAAAATTTTGAAATAAATATTAAACATAAATTAATAAAATGTATAAAAACTTATGTATTTACTTTTTGTAAATTTAAATTATAAAAATTATCGGATTATAATAGATAGAAAGAAAAAAAAATACTAAAACACACATGTCATATGTTTCTCATTTAAAAAATAAACATAAAAACCAAACCATGCACTATCATCGATTTATTAATGCATGCGGTTTTTATGAAGTATTCGGGATTATGTAGTGTGCTTATTTGCCTCGGCCTACTAGTGATTTATTAACAAAGAAACAAAACGTGTACAGCTTAAGCAAAAATATACTTTTATTTCTATATGTTTTCTGTTTTAATTTATTTTATTCAGTAGAACACTTGTAAAATTTAAAAAAAAAAAAAAAGTCCCGTTACATAAAATATGCGTGTATTTTAAATGGAAAGTGAGCATTTATCATTAAGATAGTAGAGAATCCATTTTAAATAATAAATTTTTTTTAACTATAAGTATATTAATATAATATTCTAATACACTGTGATGTAATATTTTAAACAAAATAAAATTGAATTTATGTAAAATAAATAAATAAACTAAAATAAATATTAAATCAAAAACAAAAAAAAAATAAAAATATTGCATGTAATAATGTTTTTCGTTTTATTTTTTTAGTTTCATCTTTTTATACTACATTTGCTCAAATTTTAATAAAAAACATTGTTTTATTTTTTCTACACAAATTCAATTTCACCATCCCATTGTAATATTAGAATCTCCCTAAAAAACAAAATTCATGTATAAAACAACGAATATGGCGACTATTAATGGCCATTTTAACAACCAAACCATTACGCAAATTTTAATTTTATCTAATTCACCGTTAAAACATTTGTTTTATTATATACAAATATATTCAACGTTTAAATACGATTTAAATAAAAAAAAACAAATTCAAAAAACATTTATATATATAATAGTATTATTAATTTAATTAAAATCAAACGTAAAATCGAAGAAATTTTGACAAACATAAATAGAACTATAAATCAAGTTTCATTAAAATAAAATAAATAAATAAAAATTCATTTTTTCTAGAAAATAATAATATTTTATAAACATTTAATATTAGAACCAAAATAAAAATTACAATTTAAAGCATACAATATAAAAAAAAAAATTAAAACTAGTTCCCAGTTATTTCTAAATATTATTATTAAAAAAAAAACCCAATTATTTATTTTAGTTTTTTTTAAAGATTTTACATTAATTTGTTTTTAGTTTTAATTGTTAATTTAAAAAAAAATAAAATTATAATTAAAATATATAAAAAATAATAATAATTTATATTTAAAAATAAATAAAATAAATTTAATTAAAAAATATCTATATTATAAAAAAAATTTAAAAGAAAAAATTAATTTGCTGCGCCGCATTACTAATGTATATATATATATATATATATATATATATATATATATATATATATACATATATATATTATATATATAAATATATATATATATATATATATATATATATATATATATATATATATATATATATATATATATATATATATATATATATATATATATATATATATATATAATATTATATTATTAATTAATTAATCAATTATTATTTAATGAAAAAAATCGATTATTAAAATAAATGTATATTTGGGCTTTATATATGTTTATGTATAAAAATAAAAATGGAAAATCATAAAAAAACAAGTAAATTAGAAAAAAAAAACAAAAAAAATAAAAAATAAATTATGCTATTCATATATTATTATAATTATTATTATTTAGTTATTAGTTAAAAAAATAAAATTAAAAAAAAAAAATAAAAAGAAATTAAAAATTTAAAAAAAAAACAAACAATAATTTCAATGAAATATAAAAACAGAAAAAAAATTAAAAAATTATTTCAAAAAAATTGTTTTCTATATTATATTTATTATTAAACTTAAATTTAATTCCTCGACATAATATGGTAAGTAAAAAATAAACTTTTAAAGTTTACACTTGCGCACTCATATTAAAATAATTCCTAAAACTGAGGGAGAAAGAAAGTAAATTATGCAACGGTAAATAGCAAAAATTACATTAAAACAATTGTCAATTTTTAGTTAGTCGTGTTCGATCGTGTACCAATTGCGTTACATGAGAGGCCAATAAATTAAAAAAAAAAAAATAAAAATGGAAAAGGTAACATATAATTTTTAGAACGTATTTTTAGAATATTCTGTGTTTAATCATTAATTTTTAGAGTTATGTGATATTTTAATTCATTTACTAATTATTTTAATCCTTTTAGATGCATCACATGGCCTTGATTGTATGGAAAACGATGCAAAAACTGGTAGCTCTGAATAAATTTAATAATAGTGTATTAATACTACTAAAACTAATGTTATAGATATGTGTAGTTGACTAATAAGGTAAGTCATTTGTTTATAAACCATATTTAAAAAATTATAAACATAAATAAACGCGTATTTCTAAAAAACTAAAGACGCTTTTATAGTTTCGAAATATTGGGTAAAGTTTATGGGAAAAGCGTTCTCAAAAGCGTCCATTTTCTAAATTTACTGAGATACATTGCGTTAAAGAAAATTTGTGTGGTACCTTTACGTTAATTTATAATAATAAATATTTTGTACCGTGTTAATATATTTTATTGGTAATGTAATTATTTTTCAGGTACTCAAAATGGCCACCACCATTTTGAATTTATGTTTAAGCTTTTTCTGTAAAATGTTATTTTATAAATCTGTCTTATTTTGGCGGCAGTCGTATCAATTCTTTAAAAAGATATTCTTTAGTATCGATTTCAGATAAATAAACCAGCTGATACATTATTTCTCACACAAAAAAAACAAATTCTAAGAGATGAGGTATTCTTTTGAATCGGCCCATTTACTTTAATCCAGCGTTTGTTATAGTTAAGATTTAATTAATTTTTTATGTGATACCTGAAATGAGTAGGAGCACAATCATCCAGAATATCCACAAGAAAAATTTGAAGTTTGTTTCCAAAAACTTATACAATAAAACAATCCAATATATGCACACTAAATTTTTCTTGAAATATGCAATAACCCCTATATGGTATAAGTTCCTAGTAGAGGTGAGCAAGTGTGCCATAATACTGTTGTGCCGATATGTCCCAGTAGATACGAGCAGTTGGGCCATAAAATAATGGGAAAGTATCTCCTATAAAGATGTGGACTTATTTCCCACATGTAATTGTCAATAAAGCCATAATTGAGTATGGTGCACATACCAAATGGTCTGAAGCAAGTAACCCCAAAAAAAATTGCGGGGAAATTTCCTCCTACCGGTGTAGTCATATATATGCAATTTTAAAATTTGTTAAAAAACATTCATTATTAACTCAAATAACATAAACTAAATTATGCATCCTACAAAAAGGACATAATAAGCCAGTATAATTTTTTTTAGCATTATCTAATAGTGATTCTAAGAATTAGAACAAATTTTACAATGATTGCATGGCTGCATCAGTATTTCCCGTCTATTAGTGAAACATATTTCACAGGCAAGTTGAGTTTGTGTCGTTGGAAAATCGGAATTGTCTGTCTCATGCTCATCTGATGATGAAGATGAAAAAGAAAAAGATTGTCCTCAAACAAATCTTCCAACAAAACATTTAAATTTTCGCTAGAGATTAGCCATCAGATTTAAAAATTCGCTTATAGAAATTTTGTTATTATTAAGCTTTTCTGTTAGAACATCGATAAATTTGTCACGTGTTTCAAAATTTTTTTCTTTTTGGCTGAAAAAGTTCTGATAATTTGCCATCTATGGCCGCACAAAAATCAACCTCTCTCTCTCTCTGGCTTTCAAATCCCATGAAGGGATTTTGCCGGGCGTACTAAGGTCTTCCACTTATCTCGGTCCATCGCTCTCGTCCTCCAGTTTCGACATCCGAAAGCATGTAGATCTTGTTCGACGTCGTCACGCCAGCGCAATCGGGGTCTTCCTCTACGACCAACACCAGCTGGTTGTTGATGGTACACTTCATTGGTAATTCGTTGTTGTGGAGATCGTGTAACGTGACCGAGCCATCTAACTCGATTGGATTTGATGAATCCGATAATATCGCAGCCTCTAAGATGTTGCCTTATCTCGTGGTTTATACGAATCCAATATTCGTTGTCCGCGACTTTGAATGGACCAGATATTGAGCGAATGGCCTTCCTTTCGGAGGTAGATAACAATCTACAATCGTTAGAGGTGCGAGCTTGCACGACTGCGACATATGTTTAGATCGCAAAAATTTCGATTGGGCGTAGAAAAATCGTTGTCCGGCAGCGATTCGGGCTTTTATTTCTGCCTCCATATCATTCGACGATGTTATAACTGACCCGAGGTATTTAAAGTTTTCGACGCTATCAAAGTTAAGGTCGCCAATTCCGAAATTTACGCTATCAAAGTTAAGGTCGCCAATTCCGAAATTTACCATGGAGATGTTCCTGGGTGTTGATAACAACTTTGTTTTGCTGCTGTTTACCTCCAAACCAAGTCTTCTTGCGCAGCGGTCGAGCTGTATGAAACTGTCCTTGACATCGCTAGGTATTTGGCCAAGAAGCACGATATCATCTGCATATCCAAGAATTTGCATAGAGAAACGAGTTTCTCTGGAATTCCTAGGCATAAGAGCGCGCTACTTTGTAAGCAGTGCTCAACAGAGCGATACCATTTTTGTGCAGCGGACATATGAGTGCGGTCTTCTAATTCTTCGGCAACTCTTCCTGGTCCCAAATAGAGACGATGAGATCGTATAGATTTATTGCAAGAGTAGCGCCTCCGAGCTTGCCTTTCAATTTATTAATCTACTAATAGCTGCATCTACTTCCTCTACTGTGGGATATTCAACAAGGACATCTTCACCTGGAGGAGCTATTGCTCTAATGGGGGTCATATCATCGTTCCGATTTAGCAGATTTTGAAAGTTGGTTTGCCATACTGAGAGCACATCAGCCTAGTTTGTTCTCAGCTCTCCATTTCCGTCTTTGATGGCTGTACTTCTTGGGTGGAAGTCTTTAGTTAGATTTCTGGCGTTAGCGAAACAGTCCCTTGAGTTCTGTATTTCCGCTTGGAAGCTGATGTAAGATCTCATATGATCGCGCTTCTTTTGTCGAAGGTATTTAGTCGTAGCTTTCCTAGCGCGGAGATATTCTGCTAGAGTGCTTTTAGTATTGCGAGCCAACCATTTTATAGCGTGCCACTGCTCCTGGATGTTAGGAGGAGCTTCTTCGTTGTTATTGGGCCGGTCTAAATAATTAGTAACAGCTGATTGGCTACTCTGCAGTGACGCTTGGTCTTTTAAAGCATCGATATTCCATTGAACGGTCTTTTGTGCTTGTCTGTTGAACGTAGATGACAATTTGCAGTTATACTTAAATATGACAAGCACATGATCGCTGTCCATGATTTTAATGTATTTAATGATTTTAATGTTTAACGATGATTTTAATGTCGTGGTGCGGTATGTTATTGATGACTTCCTCCAGCTCGACAAAGAAGAGATCTTGGATGTCATCAGATTTATCTTGATGTCATGTGGGTGCATGTACATTAACGATCGTGATGTTGAATTTCTTAGTGCGGAGCCTGACCGTGCATATCCGCATGTTGATACGGCGGAAGTCGATGATATGATGCTTCGCGCGCTGATGGATAAGGGAGCCAACTCCAAATTCTCCAATTGGTGGTGTCATGGATCCCACTACAAGACCATCTAAGCTCTTGTAGTGCAAGCACGTCTAATGTGTAACTCTATGCTTGGTTTGAAAGGATCTGGAGATCTCCAGGTCTTAAGAGGCTAAGCACGTTCCATGTTCCAATTTTTAAAGCGTTGTCCGTGTACAATTTCCGAGGTCGATTTTGTGATGAATCCGATATGGTAATCTTTAATTGTTTTTATGAGAGCAAGTTGCTGGTCTGCTTCTCAACTCGCTTGTTACGTGTGTGGGCTACGTACTGAAGAGAATCTTAAGGTATCCAGAGGCACCAATGACTCGCCCTGTCATGTAGTGTCCATGAATATAAACAAGATTTCCCCTGCTCGTCTCCACTACACCGCCTGATTCCTTTAGCGTGACCCAGGGAGCACCGCAATCTAGGACTTCGACAAAAATCAACCGCCAAATTAAATTCTTCGTCTAGTAGTAGAACATCAAGAAAATTAAAAAAATCCCCTTTTTTTGATATTTTTTTTGTGATTCTACTATTTTACCCTTCTAACAAACTTGTCGGACGAAATTTATGCTTGTAAATTGTAAATTGTTTTGGTGTTTCCTAAGTAAATATTATGAGATTTATTATTTTACTATTAGGTTTAAGACAAAGTAATGTTTGAACCTTTTTATCCATTGATAATACAAATATTTAATGAAATCCTTAAATTTTCAATTTTGACGCATCCTTTTCCATCAAATTAAATCCAATTAATATTTGGGATTCTTTTAACAGTGGCAATACTAAAAATTGCAAACACGCTAATTTCAAGGCATTTATCAATGCAGGTTCGAAATCAGTTTTAAATGATTTTGCCCCAATTGCCAGTAGTAAATGCTTATAAATCTCTTGACTTTTATTACTCATAAGTAAAGGGTGTTTTTTTTATAGGTTTAGAACTTTAGAGTTGGCAACACTGCTTTATTTGACAACCCATTTAACAGCTGATAGTTGCTTTTTGTTTAGTTTGGTTTGACATTTCATTATGGATAGACTTGAATGGGCAAATGGGCTGATGTTGATTTCCATTCAACATTTTAATCTCCGAAGAAGCCCATTTTTGGTTGAATGAGTACGTAAATAAGCAGAATTGTCGGATTTGGAGTGGATAAACCACAAGATTTTGTCGAAACACCATTACATTCACAGCTATGGGCCATTACATCCATACTCTGGTAGCCTTATTTATAACTAGCTTTTATTTGGGTCATATACCACAGGCTTGGAGCCAAGACAATGTGGTTTTTACCTCAAGGCTTGGCAATCGACCAAGTGAACTACCTAAGTCCTTTCGACTTATCAGTTTTACATCGTTTATTCTCAAAACTATGGAACGACTGGTAGATCTTCATATCAGAGGCTGGTTAGCTATAAGAACTCTGAATACTAATCAATTTGCCTACAATAAAGGCAAAGCCATAGAGGAGCGCTCCATCTACTTATTACCAAGGTTGCAGCGGCCTACCGCTCGAAAGAAATTACGCTGTGCGCCTTTTTGGATATTGCGGGAGCTTTTCACAATACTGGATACTACTCAATTTCTAGGGAAATCAGGCGTAGAGTTATTGATGATCAGGCTAACCACTGGATTAGTTTCATGTTGGTTAGTATGAAAATTACTTCCAATCTAGGTAATGAGTCAGTCACGATTACAGCAGTAAAGGGGTGCTCGCAAGGTCTTGTCACCTTTGTTGTGGTCACTCGTGATCGACAAATTACTTGATGAGCTACATCTACTCGTACTATTTGATGAGCTACATCTCATCAAGTAGTACGAGTAGATGTAGCTCATCAAGTAATTGATGAACTACATCTACATTTTATGATGCCATTGGTTATGTGGATGATTTGGTTATCATAATCCCTCAAAAGACGTAAATTGAACCTTTGTTCAATTAGTCTAAAGGCTATTACTATCGGATACTCAAATGAACTTAAATATCACGGTATTTAGAAACTGAATTGAGAATCTCATATTGACTGAACTACCGAACCTCCCGAATACAAACCTGAAACAGAACCAAAAAAGGAGCGAACAGAGCAAGTCACAGCTGTTCCCGAATTAGCAATCGGAACAATAAATATCGGAACAGTTCTCGAAGCTATGATGCGACAAATGAAACATCTAAGCATTGAAGAAAAACAGTAGGCGCAACAGCTAAGTACTGAAGTGAAACAACAGGGCGCCTCACTCTGCTTATTTACTTCAGTACTTAGCTGTTGCGCCTGCTGTTTTTCTTCAATGCTTAGCTGTTTCATTTGTGGATGAATTGTTCCTGCTTGAAAGCATGAGAGAGTTCGAGATAAACATGGCAGAAGTTAAAGGCAAAATTTATAATGCAGTTTATAATGCATCAACTAACAATTAATGTTGCCAACTGTGCATATTATAAATAAAAAAATCAACCAAAAACTTAGTTTATTCCGATACATTTCCGTTATTACTAATAGTATACCAATTAAATATTTTTGATTTAAATAAAATAAAAAGTGGATCATCTTTTGGTAAAGTTGCCACACCCGTATTTAGTAGTGCTGTCGCCAATGTAAATTCATTTAAAATTATCGTTCGATGGCATTGTATGAGTAAAGCGATGTTAAATGCTTCACTCGTATTATGGTTTAAAACTTTGATCGTTTCGTCTTTATCCGCTCCAAATTCATCGCTATAGAATTTATGATCTTTCGGTGGCACCAAAAATATAAATATGATTGATATGCCACTATGATGATGAAATTCAATAGCTGATTTAATGTATGGCACATAGTGTTGTTGACCCTCTTGGATATATGAACACACATATTTATAACTATCTTGTTTGTTTTTTTTTAATTTTACCGAATTTGTTACATTCTGCAGAAAATCATCAATTGTTTTGGTAATAGTGTTTTGAATTCTAAATAATGTGATATTAAAATATGTAGTTAGATCTTCGTTTGCAACGTTTAACGCATACTTACTGTAATTCCTTACGCATTGGTTTTAGGTCTGACTCGACGATATCAAATACACGTTTTGAGTTTTTCTCTAAGATAAAAGGTACATTTCCGACATAATCGTTTAAATTTAATATCTGTGTTGGTTTTAGCACCTGGACCATTTGCATGTCTAAGCATCTTCGTGGCACATCGGATATCGAAGGGATTTTTAAACTAAAAAATTAACCGAAAAAATTTAATATTAATTATAAATGATAGACTTTAACCATAATATAAATACATATAGTACTACCATCATAAGAAAAAATCAGTTTACCCATTGATTTTCCAGATGTCGGGTCGATAGAATATCGTCAAAATTTAGAATAAATCATTTAGGCGATTATACATATAAAAATATTTTGATTATTTTAAAACGATATCAGTAGTGGCTTCTAGCACGTCAATTGGCTAACATACCATAGGTCACTTCTCGGCCTAAAGGCTAAGATCAAAGTGTAGTTAAAAGTTAAATGTAGTAGTGAGTGAACTAGTATTTGATTGATATTTGGTGAAAATCCGTATTCGAGAAGAAAAAATGGCCGCCGAACTAGTTCGATTTTATATAAATTATCCATTCGCGGAATACGTGATATGCACGGTCTGCATGCCCATCGGTAAAGCTTTTAAAAGGTATAGTGACCTAAACAAACATCTGAAGAAAGATCATAAGCTTCAATTAGGATTCCAATGCGCAACCTATGGTGATCAGCATGACACCATAAATGGCTGTAAGTCACATCAGAAAAAAGAAGGACACAATAATCCTAGTGATACTGTGGCAGATACTAGTAGAATAAATACCGGGCCTATAGAAGACACTGCTTCAGATGAGACGGCTATTCAATCGATCATTCTGACACTGCCATCTTCTCAAGAAGAGCTAGTTAATATCAGCGAGGACACCAATGGCACCACAGGATCTCCAATACACAGGATATCAGAAGAACTACTTCAACTACCTCCAGTAACATCTAGGAGAAGTTCCAGAGCACAACCACCAGCAACATCTAGGCAAAGTTCCAGAACACAACCGCCAAGTAACACCTAGGCCGAGTAAGACAGCGCAACCGCGAGTACCACCGTTGCATTCCTACCCCAGAATAATGCCTGCAGAGAGGACCATACCACCGACCACATCAATACAATCAGAAAGATCAGGAACGTCAGCAGCACCAACGAGAAAAGGCACACAGTTCCAAGAAACCTTTCTGAATCTCTGTGAAATGTCAGATGAACTAGAGCTAATCTGTATGGACTTAGTAAATGAGATGGAACAGCCACTACCAACTCGGAGTGGTTGTCAAAGAAGAGGTGACAGCGTGAATAATCGGAGTGATACGGTAAGAGCGAAAAAACTGCAACAACTGTTCCGAATCAATAAGAAGAAAGCAATGAGGAAAAGATACTAGAGCCCACAGGATCCATCTGTGAAATACCAATAGATGTGGTAGAACAGTACTTCGGAGCGTATGACGTGATAAAAAGGAAAGACCCAGGTGGTGTGCTTATGTGCGCTTTGTTCAACAAGATCCAGGCGTTAAAGATAATTCTCACACTATAGAGGAAATCAAAAACCTATCTGTTCCATAAAGACGGACCAGCGCAAGACCTCAGCGACTGGTGGCCAATCGCGCTTAGTAATACCATGGCAAAATTATTTGCATCATGTGTCGCACATCGTTTGAGCGGTTGGTGCCGTGCACATGGCAGGATAAGCGACGTTTCAAAAGGATTTATGTCCTATGATGGATGCATGGAGCACAATTTTGTAGTTCAATCTATCATAGAGAGTACCCGGAGAAATCGGCGATCCTGTTTCATGGCATGGTTCGATCTCTCAAATGCATTTGGTTCAGTGCCACATGACCATATATTTAAAAGCTTATTGGCCTTCCAGACACAACGGTTATCGACTAACACCGATGTTAGACTTCCAATGGGTAGCAAACAACAACCGGCTACAAATTTTCGTAAACGGAAAGCGGTGCCGCGCTTTTGAAAAAACTGCAAAAAACGCTGTCTAATCAGCTCTTGCAAAAACTGCAAGGCAAACTGGACCGAGGAAAAATGTTTGTCAGCAGGCTCAAAATACTCAAACCGTTATATGAGAGCCGGTAACTTTCCACGATTTGCTGAATGGTGGTTTATTCATCGTGCCAAACTGGATGTAGTTCCAAAATAGACTGATCAAAACACTGTCAGGATATAAAAATACCAACATAGAAGTTAACAAAGTGATTCAGGACAGCGGGACGAATCTACGACCAGACATCACCAGCAAAACTATTAAAATTATTGGTATTGCTTGTCCTTTCGAAAATGGTATGGATGCATTTGCGATGGCACGACAGGAAAAAATCACCAAATACCGTGAGACAGCACAAGTACTTACACAGAAGGGAATCAAAGTGTACCTCAACGCCTTTATCATCGAAATGCTAAGCACATGAGATCTAGCTTCTCCTTTAAGGAGCAATTTGCATGTAGCAAGCGGTACTTTAATGCCCACCTAACACGGTAAGATGAGGCAAGTGATACCTTGTCGCGTGAGTTCATCGGCTTTTATATTTCCCGGAATATTGAAATGCCCTGGTACCCATATAAGATGGATATTGAACTGTTCAGCCATCTCGTTAAGAGATGAAAGACAACTCCGGGCTACTTTCGACGTGATAACGCCTGATTGTAAAACTTAAATAGCAGCCTGACTGTCCGTAAAAATGCCAATATCTTATAAATTTTACATGATACTTCATCTAATGTATGGCTCCCTTGATTGCTATAAGCTCTGCCTGAAAAAAACTGCAATGATCAGGGAGGCGGAAAGAGAGATTTACATTTAGTTCTTCGCAGAAAACCCCTCCGCCGACCTTTCCATCCATTTTCGAGCCATCTGTAAAAAAGTTGATAAAGCCTGACTTTAGAACTGTTCCATTCACCCAGTCCACTCTGGAAGGAATATCAGTTATAAATTTAACTTCGAGGTATGATGTCGAGATAGTGTAGTCGATAGATTTGGGGATTTCTTTGTTTGTTAGAATAGATGAGTCTCCCATAATGATACAGGACCACATAGAAATTGATTTAAGCCTTATGGCTGTACTAGCAGCCACTTGCTTAGCCAGGATATCCAAAGGGATGAGATGAAAGAAAATCTCCAGTGCTTGAGTAGGAGTACTTCTAAGTGCACCACTAATACACAAGGTAGCAGTTCTTTCCACTTGCATCAGCAAATTTTGGTTCGCCACTGTATTTAAGGCGGGCCACCAAACTGTAACTCCATACATTAGAACTGGTCTAACTAGAGAGGTATAAATCCAATGCACAATGTAAGGCTTAAGTCCCCTTCCTTTTCCAATGGCATTTTTACAGGAGTAGAGTGCTATCGTAACCTTTTTTATTCTTTCCCAAATATTAGGCTTCCAGCTTAGTTTACTATCCAAAATGAGACCCAAGAATTTCACTTTATCTGCGATGATCAAAACAACTCCATTGAGAGTTGGAGTGTCAAAGCGAGAAAGTTTGTACTTCATGGAAAAAAAGAACCAACTCAGTCTTCAGTGGATTAACACTAAGACCACAACTATTGGTCCTTTGAGTTAGAATGCCTGAGGATACAAGGATATTTACTGAAAGCGCCAATAGCAACATCATTTGCATAAACCACCACTTTAAAGCCAGTCCCTTCTAGGGAAAATAATATTTCCCTCGAATATAAGGAATTCTCTTTGGTGACCTTTTGTGTCTATAATAATGTCTATAATAAGGGTGCCTTTAATAATGTCAAACCAGAAACGATCACGCAAGCACTTTCAAAATTTGGAGGTGGATGTGACACTTAGAAGCTGGATTGATCAAATGTTCATAACGGCGAATCTAGGTGTACCATCCATCCATAGATTTGTAAGTAAGGGTACACCGCAAAGTGGTGTATTATCCCCCCTTCTTTGGAATTTACTAAACATGCGTGTTGAAAGTGATTTGATTTGAATAAAATATTTTCAGTATATTTTCCGGAAATATTTTTTCTCTGTCCCCATTCCATAAATGTGTTGAAAGCGATCTCGTATTAATGCCTGGACTGTATGAGTAATAAATTGTATGTAGCTCTAATTGTCGCTCCTTTAATTTCAACCGCAATTGCATCTTCATTTTCAAG
The DNA here is from genome assembly GCA_963556175.1 of Tipula confusa. Classification (NCBI taxonomy): domain Eukaryota; kingdom Metazoa; phylum Arthropoda; class Insecta; order Diptera; family Tipulidae; genus Tipula; species Tipula confusa. The sequence continues at coordinate 143,371,268 of OY744477.1, read as the reverse complement.
AATATTTTCCATTTGATTGGAAATCAATATCTGAAATTTTCATTGTCCAATATATAATTGATCTATAAAACATCGGCTGACTGCAATGACGGAGATTTGCAGGAATATTTTAAGTTATTGTGAATAAAAGCAAGAGCTTTTAAAAGCAGGGATGTGGACGCTAAGATGAACATTTGGATTTTAGCTTGAAGTTATCAATCTTAAAACTACACAACTCATCATCATTTATCCAGATTTTTCTTAGAAATATAAAGGATGGTTGATTATTTAGGGTTTGCACACGATATTTACATAATATTTTGTTTATATTTTTGACACATTGAGAGACAACTAACGGCATAATCAATGTACTAGGGCATACATGTAAAAAATATCACTTTCCAAAAGATGGCAGCATTTTGTTTGTAGTATTATCTTGACAGTCCGACATGATCTATTAACAATTAAATTACACATTTCGAATTTTACTAACCATAACTTTACTATTAGTCCAGGAGACAAAAACTAGGGATCCATATAAACTTGTAAATAATTCCAATAAACTTTTAACACGTCGTTTACGCAAGAAAACACGAAGTTATTCCATAATTGCAGCTCAGGTTCAGGGAATAAAAATAAATTACAAAACTTTCGTTATAAACTCGCGGCAGTTATTTCATCGAATTGTTTGTGTCGTCAAAAGTCCGAAAGAGTTGCAGTGCTATTTTAAATATGAATTGGCTTCAGCTCCACCTTCCCATTCCATTGACGGTCTCCTACGAAAAGGAACAAAATCGAGCATCAAAACCATATCTATAAGAGCTGACAATGGTAGGGACAATTTGCAAATATGTTGTAGATGGAGGCCATCTGCTTCACTCGGTAGTATGGCCAAAGCCAGCGACACATGGCACGATTCTAAAAATGCATGGCGATTATGTTTTAAAACATTATGACAGAAACACAACGGTATTGTTTGATGGTTATCCGGACTACGCCATCACGAAGGGAGAAGAACAAAAGAGAAGAGCACAATTTCTCAAAGCGAATTTCTCGCAAACACCCATAATAAATCTGAATTTATCGGCCAACTGAAGCAACACCTACATTGTTTGAACATACCAACACATCAGGTGGAAGATGACGTAGATATGTCAAACAATTTGGCTTCTTTGCCCCAAATCCAAGACTGTATGATATAACAGCAGAGAGGGCACGGCTGCCTTATTAAGCGACCTGCTTCCAGTTCTGCATGCTTTTACCGGATGCAATACAACTTCAGCATTGTATACAGGAAAAGATAACTAAAAGTATTCAAGCTTTTGTAGGCCAATACAGAACTGAGGACCAACGTGCAAGTGTTCTCGCAAACGGGTACTACGAAGGATAATATTGCAGCCAGCGGAGCGCGTTTAATATGTGGTCTACATAACGTCACCAAAGAGACTTCACTAGAAGAAGCAAGATATCTTGCTTACAACATAATAATTGGTAATCTGCAGTGACATTCTAAATTAGTTTCAAAAGTAGTTTGTCGCCCATTCCAACTAACCTGTCACCGGCTCCAGAACATCTGCTCAAGTTTATATCTTGCAACTTTAGTACGCAATGCACAACAAGTTACTAATGTAAGCGGTAAACAGTATATTGCACAAGCCTTTAGGTTAACTCAAACGATGGCAAATTCAATCTCGCATAATGTTATGAAATAATGTCTTAAATAAGCAGGACTTAACTGTTCTATTTTACAGTTAAACTTCAAAAATTTACTTACTTTTAACATTTCGCTCAAATTTAACAAACTTAAAATTTCGTTTCTTTTGGAATTATAATTCCAAGTAAAAAGTTAGGGGGCCGCGGTTGACCTTGGCGTACTCCATCCAATCGGTCAGTCCAATTTGACCGATTTTTGAGCACATTTTGGATTGTGTGCGGATTTATTTCGGATCTATTTTTGTAAACAAAATTTGCGCATTTGGGGATCGGAAAATCAACAAGGATATCTGGAGAAGCCAATGCATCCATTACTGTTTGGTGCGGCTTGTGGCGTGGCGGCATTATTGGGCAGTATTTCTTGGAAGATGAGGCTGGTGGGACCGTTACGGTCAACGGAATCAACTACTGCCACATGTTAACATCTTTTTTATGGCCATATCTGGTAGATATGGGTTTGAGCGACCTTCGGTTTCAGCAAGATGGTGCGCCATGCCACACATCGGGCGTTACAAATAGTGAAACTGCGTCAAAAATTCAATAGCCGCATTATCAGTCGAAATGGTGACGTGAATTTGCCGGCAAGGAGGAATTTGACGCCTTTGGATTTTTATTTGTGGGGTGCCGTGAAGGACAAGTGTTAAACTAACAATTGAGCATTTAAAAGTCAATATTGACGCAACCATTGCCGAACTAGATCCGCACACAATTCAACACAAAATCCCTGCACTATATATAGTTAAAATCTTGAATTCTTTTATAAAGGACTATTATTTCATATACACCTGTCTAATAAATGTACTGAAATTTTTACAACCGCGAGTCGAATTGTCAACATATGTCCCTGATTTATCCGTTAACTTGGGACCATTTTTAGCAACATATTTGAATTATACGACCTCGATTTAGTTAAGTGTATCCACAGAATATTTTATATTGTGAATTTCATAGAGCCAAAATTCAAAGGGTTAATAAGTAAAGAGGCACGAACACAACAAAAGGTTTACCTGTACATATTTATAAATTAGGTTTAGTAGATCGAACTACAAGCATTCCTCGACATTGAGAATATAGATGTGTGTCTTATTTCGGAAACACATTTTACTAAGCAATCCCACATAATATTTAAAGGCTATTGCGTATATCACACTATTCATCCAGATAATTTAGCCAGAGGAGGAAGTGCAATTATCATAAAAAAAATATCCAACATTTTGAAGAAGCAAAGTATGAAAAAGAAGAAATTCAGGCCATTGTGGTTTATATTAAAACCAACAACTTTCCTATTGTCGTTGCAGGATTGTACTGTCCACCAAGACATTCTATTAAAAACAAACAATACTCCGAGTTCTTAGAGCGTCTGAGAAAAAGGTTCATAATATGTGGTGATTTTATTTATAACCAAAAATATATTTTTTATAACCAAAAATATTTCTAATAATTTTATGAAAATCGAAGAAAGCCAAGATATGAGCTCAGATCATTATCCAATAGTCCTAGCTCTAAGCGAGTATATCATCCAAAAAGGGAATAATCCAGTATTAACCAACAAATATACGGACTGGGAAAGTTTCAAAGTACACCTTGAACAAAGAATACTTTTGAAAGTTCCGGTTAAAACTATGGATCAACTGGACATAGAAGTAGAAAAGTTCATTACGGATATTTAACAAACAGCATGGCAAAGTACTCCAGAAATAAAATCAAGGCTAAAAGGAAATAGCTATCCAATAGAGATTAGAAATCTCTTTAGGGATAAACGCAAGTCCAGAAAAAAGTGGCACCAAACAGAGCTCCACAAGAGAGAAAAAACACTAAACAATCTTACTCGTCAATTAACAAGAGAAATTCAAAAGCTAAAAAATGAGTCAGTTAATTTCTACTTAAGTAAGTTGACGAATGACAGTAATACAGATTATTCGCTCTGGAAAGCAACTAAAACTCTGAAAAGGCCAACGAGGCCAATCAGTCCTATCAGGAAAATGGATGGAACATGGGCAAGGAAAAACAAAGAAAAATCAGAAGGATTTGCTAATCATCTTGAAAATATATTTCAACCTCATGAATGCCAATTACGAGAAACATTGAATGAAAACATAATACAAATTCTCGAAGAGGTCACACCTACATCATCTACTGAAGTAGCAAACGAAATTAAAAACAATTTAAACTTAAAGAAAGCACCAGGGTTTGACCTGATTACCGGAGAAATAATAAAGCAATTTCCGAGAAAAGCTTCGGTAAAGTTAACTAATATCATAAATGCTGCATTTAGGTTAAAATATGTGCAAAAACTTTGGAAAGTGGGTGAGGTTATCATGATTCCCAAACCAGGAAAACCACCACATCTAATAACATCATATAGGCCTATATCGTTGCTGACGATAATGTCTAAACTCTTTCAAAAGTTACTATTAAAACGACTCAAACTAATAATTGAAAAAAATAACCGAATTCCGAATCACCATTTTGGTTTTCGCAGTGAGCACTCAACTATTGACCAAGTGCATAGACTTTAGAAGATATTGAAAAGACTTTAGAAGAGAAAAAAGTCTGTTTCGCAGTATTCCTTGATGTAGCGCAGGCCTTTGACAAGGTTTGGCACGAAGGTTTAATCTACAAACTCAAATTAATCCTACCTAAACAGTACTGCATAATACTGGAATCATATATTTCAGGCTTAAGCAAGAAGATAAATATTCTCAGCTTAAGGAAACAAGAGCAGGAGTTCCACAAGGAAGTGTACTTGGGCTACTTTTGTATTTACTATACACCCGAAATGTTCCAATCCCACACAACAACATGATAGCCACTTTCGCTGATGACACAGCTATGACGGTAGTAGGTGATAAAACTCAGATACAACAGAGAAATTACAAACCGCCATAGAGCAAGTACATAACTGGACAAAAAAAAGAGACATAAAATTAAATGAAACTAAATCTGTACATGTCGACTTTACGAACAAGAGATTAGAATATAAACCAGTATATTTAAATAATCAAGAAATACCACATGCCAAATATCTTGGTAGGACATCAGACGCTAAGCTTCGATGGAAAGCTCATGTAAAAACGAAAAGAGACGACTTGGGATTAAAATACAATAAAATGAATTGGTTACTGGTCATCTATCAATTCCTAATAAACTTTTGCTTTATAATCAAATGCTGAAGCCTGTTTGGACTTATGGTGTACAGCTGTAGGGCTGTACCAAGCAGAGCAACAAGGATATTATCCAACGATTCCAAAACAAAGTGCTAAGAAACATCGTCAACGCACCATGGTTTGTCAGAAATAGCGATATCCACAAAGATCTGAGCATAGAATCCATCAAAACGGAAATTATGAAATTTGCTGGAAGTCATGAACAACGGTTACTTCACCATGTTAATATAGAGGCCATCCAGCTACTGGATGATACGGATTTAGTTAGAAGGCTCAAAAGAATAAAGCATTTTGAGTTAGTGGAAAATCAGTTAAAATAAATCTTTTTCTAGCGCACAACAAAAGTGCGATTAAATAATAAATATCAAAACTAAGGAGTGCATCGATGGATGAACCCTTAAATTTCAGTAAAATGTAGTAATTTAAGTTAGAATTATTTAAAATTAAAAAAAAGGTTTAGTAGATAAATGCAGTTTAACTTTTTAAGTAAATGAAAGTAGTTTAAGTATAAAGGTAGTTTAAGCCAACAGAAAAAAAAAACAAAAGAAAATAATGATATATAGATGATAAACTTATAAAACTTGACATACACTTGTAAATATATCAGTTAACTTATGAAATTATTTTATAAAGCGAACAGTCACAGATATTCACTTTTTTTTATTTATGTACTATATACCCAACACTTACCAATCGATATCGAAAAAAGTTTCAAGCTTATTTATTGTTTTATCAGTTAAATAAATATTCGAATGTTGTTTTAATTTTTTTAGTGTATTCGATAGTGACCATATCGATATGTACTCCCAAATAAAATCAATTAATTTATCACCCGGTAATGATATAATAATATTTTGGTAATTTGCTTTATTTGCTTCGCACAATACATCACCACCGTCATCTTCAACGTATAAACTAGGCGATAGTTGTAATTCCTTTAAAATAGTTTTTATAAATTGATCGTTATACTTATAATTTTTATAAGCATGCACTACATCAGCTAATATATTCACATTATTCATTTGATCCGTTCGACCATCACTTAATTGTTTTGCCACTAATGCATTTGAATTCATTGTACTAATCACTAAATATAAAAATGTCATTAACGATGCGATCAGAATGAGAGGTTTTAAAAGTTTTGTACATTTTCTATTTTTTATTTTGCAGAATGCAAATTTTATCATTATTCAATTTTTTATTTGCCTACAACTATAACAACGAGTATGTAAAAATACTTATTTTCTAAACGATATCGACAATAGTTCGAGTAATACTGATAGCACAAGTAATTCTTTTTTTTTTATTTTGGAAATATCGAGTTACTGATAAAGATTCGTTTAGATTATTTTTATAATATGCGCATAAGTACATACGTTATAGGCCACAACTAAATCCACTATGCTAAAACTATGTTAAAAAAAAAAAAAAAATTATCACCATACAAAAAATTGTCACACTGATTTGGCAATAAGTATTTTATGGTAAAATGCATTTTAATTTTAAATTTTACTATAACATACGTTGCAAATTTTAACCAAATTAAAAAATAGTTTAAATGACACATTTACAAAAATTAAATAATTCTTATTATATACATAATAAAGAATATTTGTTTATCATAATATATTTAATTGCACATGACCTAATAACATTAAATAGATCGTTAGTAGTAAGTGTTAAAATGTTTTTAAAAGCGACAGAACAATTCAAATGTGTGAGATAAGATTAGACAGAAAATGGGCAATGAGTAATGAGTAATGACACGAAAATTTAATTCAAATATATCTATATAAATTATGAATTCGATGAGCTTAATTTGCAGATTAGCTTACAACATTTTAAAACGAAACTTTTACGAAACACTCAAAGAGGCTGGTGATTAAGTATAGATTTTTTTTCTTCGTTAAACATATTGTCTGGGGATAGCTTCCTGAAATGCCACGAGAATTTGGTGAGTTAAATAAATTCCTTTATTACCATTAATTCAAAATTTGAATGAATGTTATTTACAATAATTATTACATTCATCACGGAAGTATGTAGCCGGTGGCAGTTGACTTTGATTTTTGGAAAACAAACACTATTATGTTCAGGGCTACATAAAACCTTTTTTCTTCTTTATTTTTACTATGGATTACTGGCCAAGCCATTACTGGTCCATGCATTAATTTTCATGTCTACATGAAAATGCCCATGGTATTTGAAAAGCCACCAAAACTGTATTAAAACAGTAGTGACGGCGTAAAAACCTCCGTCTTTTCAATTTGGCTTCTGGATTCGTAATGAATTTTGCAATAACAAAACACCGTGATAAAATTTACTGGATTGATCTTTATTTCACTATAACCACTATGGTACTGTTGTATGTGGAATGTAAATGTATAAAATAGACTTTGAGCATGGATCTATATAAACATGGTTCGTCGTAATATAAAATTAACTGTCATAAAAAATACGGGCCATCTCGAGATTCGAACCCTTGAACTTTATGTTCTTACACCGCCGCTCTAACCATCCGGCTATTACCGATCTACATGTTGCGTGATGTTGTATTCCTGATGGAATTAATGTTAAGCAGAGCTGGAAACTTAGCGTGAAGTTAGCTACAAAAGTTAAATACAGTGGAAAATATGCATCGAATGCGTTCAAAACTAATTTCCAATACTCTTCCTCATTTGAATCATCAGTTAACTCCACATGCATCCCGAAGAACATTGACACGAGGTCCCGCCAATGGTTTTGTCAATAAATCTGCCACCATAGTTTCCGTAGGACGATATCGACATGTAACAATACATTTGTCGATGTAATCTTTGACAAATGCCTCTCGAACATCAATATGTTTGGTACGTGACGACAATTTCTCCTCCTTAATATATTTCAAATAACTTTGATTGTCTTCGAAAATTTCGTCGATTTCCCAATGCGTTGATCAAAATCGTTGAGTAAACGACGAATCCAATTCGCCTCTTGACATGCTTCAGACAACGCAATAAATTCTGCTTCCGTTGATGATAGCGCAATGCAATCCAGTCTTCGACTGCACTAAATGAGAATACCGTTACAATACTTGAATATGTATCCAGATTGTGACTTTCTACTTGCACGATCATCAGCCCAACTTGCATCTGCATATCCGATTGATTGATCCGAACCATCACTCTTCCCAAGTGACATTCGCAATCCGGCAGTACCGTTGAGATACTTTAATACTCGTTTCAATTCGTTCCAACCCTCCTGGTTTGGACTGGACAACTTTTGTGCGAGAATTAAAACCGCTGCCGATATGTCAGGTCTCGAGTTGACTGATATGTACAGTAAGCAACTTTTGATATTTGCCGTTGCCCAAAAATAAATTCGGATCTCCTCCGTTACCATATCCAACTGATAATGGAACTGACGACTCCTTTGCATTAGACATTTGGAAATCCGTTAGTACTTTTGCAATGTAAGCAGTCGGATTCAACGTGTAATGGTCATCTGCTTCCTTCTTGACTTGAAGACTCAAGAAATCCTTCTCTCCCAAGTACTTAATCTTGAATTTCGAACTTAAAAATGTTTTGCACTTGGAGATTATCTCATTGTTTTCAACAGCAATGACCACATCGTCAACGTAGATTAAATATGTAGCATATTTTTCCATCATGTTTGTAGGTGTACAAGTATGGATCATTCTTGCTTTAAACAAAACCGAAATCGATAAGAATTTGATGAATTGTTTTGTTACAATTGCGCGCTGATTATTTTAGACCATATATACTCCTTTTTAGTAGAGTAAGCAATGTTCGAAACGTAGTTTGACGAACAACTGAGGCAAACACCTGATCATAGTCAAGACCGTATTTCTGCGAAAAACCTTGAGCAACAAGCCTTGCCTTGTGTCTGACTACTTCGCCATCTGAATTGAACTTTAGCTTGTAAATCCACTTTTAGCAGCCAACTAGATTTGCATCTTCTGGAATTTTCACAAACTTCCATGTTTGATTCTCCATCAATGACTTCATCTCATCTGTCATTGCTTGAATCCACAGCCTCTTTTAATCACCTTTGATAGCTTCTACGTAGCACTTAGATTCTTGAATGACTGAATTCACCACGTTCATTTCTTCAATAGGTCTCTTTGGTGAAATTTAGCGTGATCCTGTATTGGATTCTTTTCCTGAACTTCCTCATCGACTAATTTCTCTTGCACCTGATCGTGCTCTGTATTTTCAAAGTTGTTCAACCTTGAATTGTCGATAATTTGTTCCTGTTGGTAATTTTTGCTGGACTTGATAGGTAACAAATGGCCCCTTTCGACGAACTGAACATCTCGACTTACTGTAACTCGATCGGAATGTAACAACGATATGCCTTTGATTTGTAATCATAACCGGCCAGCACTGCTTCCGACGATTCTGCCTTATTTCGCACTTGTTGTCCTTGAAATTTACTTGAAAACTTTTTCCGTTAGTTTTTTTGACTGAAAGCAAATTTCCCTTAATATCTGGCAATAACAACACGTCTGTAATTCTTACTGAAACACTTTGATTATCCTGTTCAGAAAATCGACCTTAATTGTGCCTTTACGCGCAGCTGTTAATTGTTGACCACTTGCAACGCTTACGAAAATATCCTTAGAACAGCTGGCAATGTGACACGTAGCACCTGAATCGAGAATCCCGCCATAACCTACTTGATGTGTCACAAACAGGTTTTCTGTTTCATCTTTCGCTAGATTGGTCTTCTGATTACTTCCTTCCTTTTTGTTGAGCCAGGCTTTGTATCTTCGACAGTTCTTTTTTTTATGTTTCACCTTTTTGATCTTTCGGTGCTCTTAATGTTTCAACCTTTAATGCAGTGTCATTCGTTGTTTCGCCTCGTTCCATTCTTCTTTTGAATTCTGCGTGAACCTTTGATTTAACCAACGTGAGTGTCAATTCACTTTTCTTTACCCTCAAGCGCCGTTACCAAACCGTCGTAGCTTGGTGGCAAAGAAGCTAACAACGTAGCACTCATAAAAAATCCCGGACCGGATAATATTCCAGATAATTTGTTCCGTTTAGCTTTGAAATGCTGTATCTTGAATCAGCTGACGCCATCTTTTTCCGTATGTGAATTTCACAATACCGAAAATTAATTTAACTTTATTCAATTAATTTGCCTTAATTTTTTTTCGAAATATCCGTACTCTTCATCTACTGGGCCCATAACCTGATGGAATTAATTATGAAAAATCTTTTATTTAGCTTTATGACTTTAACGTGTCACTTGATTGATGGTTTAATCGGAAGTGAAGTTAGCTACAAAAGTTAAATACAGTGGAACATATGCAATGATTCGAATGCGTTAAGCATTTGAATAATTCCAGCCATAATCGTCACATTGCCCCCTCCTTAATTTTGTTGGTCTTGAACAGATCTATCTCCTTAATTCTGTTCGTCCATCTCCGCTTCCGGCATTGTAACATGTTAACCGGTCCACATGAACAAGCATTATTTTATTTCTGGGGCTTTGTTGAATCCAATACACGACATCGTTGATTTGTTTGATGACGTTGTATGGTCCTTCCCAACTTTGTTGTAGTTTCAGAGATTTCCCTTTTCTTCGTTTGGGAAATAGCCAAACCAACTCTCCTTCCACAAATCCTGGGCTTTGCTGGTGAGCCAAATTTTATATCACACGGAAGTCAGATTCGGTTGAACCTCTCCACCATTCCGTCTGATTGTGGATGCAATGGTGTAGAACTCGTTTTCTTGATATTAAGTATACTAGACATAGTTCCTGGAACATGTTCGACTCAAAATTACGTCATTGATTAGAATGAATTTCCAACGGTACTCCAAATCTACTGATCCAATTGTTTACAAACGTGTTTGCGATTGTTCGAGCTTCTTGATTTATTACCGAATACGCTTTGACCCATTTGCTGAAGTAATCGATTCACACTAGTATGTATCGATTTCCATCTCTTGTTCTGGGAGGTTTTCGTTTTGACCCAATTGACCCAATAGAAGGGAGACCTTATCATTGGCCTATTCCCAGCGTCTTAACATCAACCTATTCTCTCTTGTTAATGATTGTCACTGAGCCCAATAAATCTTCACCGTATCACTTTCCCTCGCGCTTTAATTCTACTGCGGTCTTGTATCTTTCTCTATCCACTTAATTATTGGTGAGATAGATTCGTCATGTCGCTGCTTCTTAACTAGCTGCTCACTGGTCCAGCGATCTTCTGCAACGACTCTGATCCTTGTGATGCTTATTATGGAGTTCCTTTCTTCTTATCTATAGACCAGTGCTTACATTGAGGATTACAAGGCCTACTGGACACTCCATCTGCGTTGTAATGTAATAATCCTCGTCTATGGTCGGTTTTGAACGTGCAGGCCTGTTGTCTTTTGATCCATCTTGCAACTTGTCTCTCTGGTTCTTTGAACTGTATACTAACCATTTCAGGGCTGCATGATCCGTTTGAAGAAGAAACTGTTCCCCATACAGGTACTTATGGAAATGCTTCACGCTATCCACCACTGCCAACAATTCTCTTCGTGCTATGCAATAATTTTTCCCTGGTTTGGATAGTGCGCGGCTGTAGTATGCTATTACCCGTTCGGTATTTCACTGATATTGTGATATAGTTCTGCCCCTACTCCTGTATCACTTGTCGGTATCCAAAATACGCTAAAATTGGCGAACTGCAAACTCAAGCTCCAATGCCAGTGTTGGATGCATCTGCTGCTACTATGATGTCCATATTTGGATTAAAATGTGTTAACATCAAATCCGTCATTAAAATATTTTTAGAAGAGTCAAACAATTGCTGGCATGCTGGAGTCCAAATCTATATTGAATTTTTAGACAATAGATCGTCTAACGGTTTGCGTAGCTGATGCATATCCTTTATGAATATACCATAAAAATTTATAGCACCAAGATATGACTGAAGTGATGTTATATCTTTAGGAGGAGGCATCTTAGTTATGGCATCAACTTTTGATTGATCAGGATGGATTCCCTCTTTACCAACGATGTAACCCAAATATTTGATGGATTTCATGTAAAAACTACATTTCTCAATTTGAAGGTGAAACCCGAATTCCTCAATTCGCTTCAAAACTTTATATAAATTTTGCTGGTGATCTGCTTCAGTTTTCCCGGATACTATAATATCAGCGATATAAGCTGCCGCTCCGTCCAGGTCACTCACCATTGTACTCATAATTTGTTGGAAAGCTCATGGGGCTGATTTGATACCTGGAGGAAGTCTGTTAAAACGGAACAGTCCTCTATGCGTGTTGATCGTGAGTAATTTACGAGACTCTTTGGCAACTTACACTTGTAATTTGAAAAATCAACTGGAGTTATGATTCCTAGTTGTTGGAGTTGTTGAAGTTCTTCGTCGATTTTCTCAAGAGAAGCGTATGCTACTGGACGCTTAGCTCTAAATACTGGTTTAGCATTATAGGATTGGTGTAAATTACGAAATTTTTAAATACATCTGGAAACTTTGATATGAGTTCTTCAACCCTTGATGGTTCGACTAATGATGTCTTATTCATAACTTGATTACAAATTTGGTTGAACGGCAAATTCCATAACCCGAATTTCTCAAGCCGATCAATGCCCATTATATTGAGATCAGGAACTTTCACCACATAACACTCGCCTGACATGATATCATCTTGAAATTTGATATTACAGTTTATTTTTGCTATTATATCCAGCTGTTCACCAGATGCGGTATTAGCCATGTGGTTTGTGTTTGCTTTTAAAACTGGTTCACCTATCTTTTTCCATGTCGATTGTGAAATTATTGTAATATCAGATGCGGTGTCAAGCTGAAGCTTAACGACAACATCATTTATGGAAACTGTAATGAACTTTCGGATGACAGTTCGATGTTATGCACAGAAACAATTCCTTTAGTGAATTTTTTATTTTGATTTTGAGCGTTCTTTTTATTTGCCTGTTTGGGTGGAATTGGTTTATTACTGAAACAGTTGAAGTACGCTTCTTTATGACCCATTCGGTCGCACTGTTGACATATGTGTTCTTTATAAGCGCAATCAGCTAAATCAGCAATCATTAAAAAACATTCAGTCTAAACAATGTTTTCTGAGGGCCAAAATTTTTTGTTAGGTTAGCTGTAGTTTCATCAAAACTAAAATCCTTTGGTGATCTCGGGAGAATGTAGTTGGAATATTTATCAAAATTGGCGCTGTGTACTTAAAAGGATTCTAACTTTCGCTGCGTCGTCTAATGATTGACCGTCCACTTTGAACAGTTGCTCGTACCTGTTGTACCATGACTCAAAATAAACTTCGTCGTCTGGATCAAAACAAAACTCGGTTATTGCATTTGAATATCAGGTTTTGAAGCTTTAATACTTTTGCCATCCAGTATTCAATGTGAATGTGAACGGTTGTTTTTGTAATATGCCGTTAACAACTAAGTTGTTGCAGTCCTTCTCTAGTTGGCAATCTGAACAGTTAGCTGGTGTGCCTGCTGTTTTGCTTCAGTGGTGAGCTGTTCAAACTGCTGTTTCATTTGTAACATCATAGTTTCGAGAACTGTTCCGATGTTTGTTGTTCCAATTGCTAATTCGGGAACAGCTGTGATTTTCGGTCCTACTTCAGGTTTGTATTGGGAAGTAGGGCCGTTGATCTTTGTGGTGTTAAGGCTCTTTCTGCTGGTGATATTGATCGGGATCTACCGACGTGTTCTGCTGCTGACGGTGGTCACAACGATGCCAACTCTCCTTTGCTGCCATTTTCTTGCCCGTCATTTTTCACTGCTTTTTAAAGCCTTAAATATAGCTCCGTCTTATTACCTTCCAATCCTCGCTCATCTCTATTGCAAAACCATCTCGTAACTGCTGCGTTGTGTACGCGTTAGTGTTTTTCATCGCTCTGGATTCTGGATTCGTAATGAATTTTGCAATAACAAAACACCTTGATATAAGATATAAGATGGAGATATAAGATGGAGCCCAAAATGCTTTCTTGCCCTTTATCGCTTTCAGTTCAGTCTTTTTTGATCATATCGACAGCATCCTGAATATCTAAACATTTATGCTGTAACTCAGCTATTATATCATTGCTTTCAAAGGTATTGTGTAGTCCTCTAGCCATAACCTTAATTGGTTTAGCTTGCTTATCTTCATAAGTATACCACTGAAACTTGTCAGCGTTAAGCTCTTTATTACTTTGAGTAATTGCATTACCCGTTACAGATGTCAGGGTCGCTTGCTCAATATTTTCTGGTTGCTTTTGGTTTTCTCTCTGCTGAGTTTTATCATTACTCGTGTTGGGTGCTGCTTGTCCAATATATTCTGGCGATGATTCTGCTTTTCTTTTTTTGTGAGCTTGCTTTTTTTCAATGCCCAAGCAGTTTCTCTTGGTGGCTCGTCTTCGCCAGTAAGTACCATTTTTATTGTTACTCTTTTTTAGTTTTTTTTTGTCACGGGTGCCCACTAAGAATCACTTTCAGATTTCTTATTCGTATGAATTTCTCGCTAGAGTTTTTCTTTATCTGTGTGGTACTCGATGATATCTTTATTATTTGTATGTCGACCCGCTTGAATGATGCGTTTTAGGTCTTCATTTTCTTTCTTGAATAAAATAACTTCGTTATTCAAGTTTGACACCAGTTCTTCTCGAGTCTTCAGATTTGCATAGAGGTTCCAGTTTTCACTTTCTATGCTTGAGCTAGTTTCTTGATGGATATGGAATAATCTTCCTATCTCCTATCGTTTTTTAATAGTTGGAGATCTCAAGATTTTGTTACCCCTCAGAAATGGGTTCTCGTTTTCCTTTGTAAAATTTAATGATACTGCAGCCAAGTTTGCCACAGCAGTAGCAGTGCTTGTTGTATTATCGATTTCAGCTGCCAAGTGCACCACTGCTGAAACTTTGCGGTCATTGAATAACGACGACTAAAAGCCCGTTTGCATACTCTCTCCAGTCACCGGCACTGGGTCTCCGTTCCCTGCACCGTACGTTTCTTCCTTATCTATTTTCTCCATGATGGATTATTTTGTTCTGGGTTTCCCACCCATATACTGATAACAAAAAAAAATTGCCCATGCATTCAGTCAAGCACTGGTCATTTCCAGTTATGACGCCTGGATTAGGTTAGGTTAGGTTAGGTTAGAGTGGCTGCTCTACGCACACTTAGACCGGTGACGGTCCATTGTGATACCAAAGGATCCTACTCCCCTTTCACCTTCATTGGAACCATTCAGAGCTATTTATATAGCGTAAGATATCTCGCACATTGCAGTTCTCGAGATCTATACGGCCTTCGAAACAATACTTGCCCAGATGTTTGTACCTCCTGTAAGCTAGCGCCGAGCATGAGCAGAGGAATTGGCTCACAGTCTCTTCCTCCTCCTCATCTATACAGCTTCTACAGAGGTCATTTGCCATTGACACAAGCCTCCTCGCATGCTCTCCAATGAGGCAGTGCCCTGTGAGCACCCCCACGACTATACTTAAGTCAGGTCTACGTAGGAATAGTAGTGCTTTGGAGCGCTTCAAGTTCAGTTTCGGCCGCGCTACATTGCATGTTATAGTGTTATTCCACCTCTTCTGTGCCTAGGCTATCGCCTCCTTTTTAAGCGCCATTAAAAGCGCTGCTAAAGGCCTTCCCAGATTTGCTCTTTCCAGTTTCAATTGGAGAATTGTACCTTTCCTTGCCAGTTCGTTAGCCCAACAGTTCCCCAGAACGTCCGAGTGACCGGGGACCCAGACTATCTGGATATTGAGATGCTCATTCATCTTGATTGCCGCCTGACTGTCCACCTATATTGTTATATATCCCTTGTGGATATGACATTATGCATCAACCAAGTCAGCGCTTCCTCAATCGCTACCACCTCTGCCTGGTACACACTACAGTGATCAGGAAGACGAACGGATATAACATTTAATTTGTCACAATAGACTCCAGCTACGACTTTGTCGTCTAGTTTGGGGCCGTCAGTGTAGAATTGTGTACTTGCACTTCCCGCTGTTGACCTGCCAGTATTCCCTTGAGCGGATAAGGGTCCGGAAGCCTTTTTCAAAGCGCATACAATCGGTATTGTGTAGTCACTATTCGCCAAGTCCTCCTTTAGCAGAGAGTCGTGCAGCCGTAGTTGCCACTCTCTGCTTACCAAAGATGTTGACAGGAAGAAGGTAGAGCATAGCCTCCAGAGCATGTTTAGGGATTGTCCTCAGTACCCCGCTTATAAGGAAGCAGGCCGTTCTTTATACCTTTTCTGTCATATTTTTATAAGTTTTTTGTTTAGTGCTGGCCACCACAAACTCACCCTATACATCAGAATCGGTCTGACTACAGCGGTGAAGAGCCAGTGTACCATCTCTAGTTTTAAACCCGATCTCCTACCGACGGCGTTCCTACATGAGTACAGAGCCATGGTAGACTTCTTTACTCTCTCTAAAATATAAACGCCTGGGTTATTCCGTTTGAAATTAACCAATTAGTGCCTACTCTGCCGATCAGTGGTTATACTTTTGGCGTTCTCCAGGATGCAGCACGAGGAGCTTGTACAACCGTCGCACCCCAATTAGATTTTAAAAAATTGATAAAACATTACAAATCAATTGAATTACCCCTTTTATAAGCAATACCCATTGCTGCATTCATATCCGCCAATACTTGAAAGAAACGCTTGTTTAACTATATTATCGCGTCTATCTATATATCATTCTTTCTCGGTATAATCTCTCTTACTGACTAGATCCGAAGTGAAAAATGTACTCGTGCTCTACGTTTGTGGACGCTTTACAGCCTTGAGCACCTTTAGGACCTTTGATCTCTGAAGCTTTGTATTTAACAGATGTTGGGTACGTATCTTTTACGAGACATGAGGGAGCCCATCCACCACAGGGGCACACTCACTACCAGAAGTGCGGTTATCAAATTTAAAACTATACGAATCAGTTACAAAAGTTAGACACGACATGAATGAACGAATATCGTCGTTGCACAGTAAATTTTTGACTTTAGATATCGTTAAGGAGGGGTAACTATAAGGGTAATTCATTTAGAAACAATATCATATATTTTCTCAATTCTATGCTCCGGCATGAAATAAACATTTCCAAGATGAGACAAATATATTGCACTGTTTGCAACCAAAAAAATTTACATGTTGATGTTACATTACGGAAGTGAAAACATTTATAAAGTGAACGAGACTGGCACATAAGAATCTCAAAAATTTAAATATAACATAAATTAAGAATATATTTTTATTAATCTATCTTTACTTTTTATAAATTAGCCATAAAATTTTTGTAATCGAAGTTTGTGTTATTGTAATTTGTTGATTGTGATCATCTTGATTGTTATTTCCACAAACATCTGACAGTTTTAAGAAGTGATCAAAACGATAGTCGTTTTGATAAGGTAAACAAGATTTTAGCATTATAACCAATTGGTCATTGTGCGTAATAATTTAAAAGAAAAATCATTTAATAACAAAAATGAATAAAATAAAGTTAAAAGCTCAAGATAGTGTTATAATCGAATCCGATATGGAAATAGCCAAATTTTTTGGACTCATAAGTAATTTGCTTCAACATTTTGATGATTTGTACAATGATCAAATTGTTGATTTAATCGAGGTGGATTCTACGGTACTTAGACGAATGCTAGATTGGGCTGAACATCACATTAATGAGCAAAGTGATCAACGGACGAACGATGTGAATTCAATAGAAGAGCCAGTAGGAGTCAATAAAAAATTGACAGATATAATAACAGACTGGGAAAAAAATTTCCTTAAAGTTGACATTGGCACATTATTTTTGTATTTGCGGGCAGCTAACTATCTCGAAATTGATGGTTTAAGTGATATTATAGTCAGGGTTATTGCCAATATGTTAATAGGTAAATCGGCCGATGAAATAAGACGAAAATTTTATGAAATTGAAAAGAATAAACTACCTGTAATTTAACGATACTAAGCTATAATTATAAATAGAATCTCTGTAATTTGATGTTTAAATAAAAGTGATTCACCTTTTATAACCAAGAATATATATTTATATGAAATATTTATTTAGTACTCATCACTTATCGTTCTTAAAAAATTGTTCTCGATAGCATATAATATTAAAGCCATTATCATAGTAGTTATTTTTAGAAGCAAATGTTAATCTTCTACCTCATCATCAACGTTATAATTAAATATATTTCGAATTTCTTCTGGAGTTTTGCCTTTGATCCTATTGGCAATTTCTTTGCACGTCAAATTCAGTAACTTCGTGATATTTAGGTAATTTGCTGCTAACATTAAATCAAATACTAGGCGCTTCTGAACCGAAATAAATATTTTGTCCCATTGTGTATCTTCGTCATCGTCAATTGATTCAACATCATTTTCATGCCGTATCAACCATTCTTTCACTTTATCAAATATCTTGGAATCTATAGTCAATGGAATAATTGTGCCAGTATAAGTTGTTATACCGCCTATCCCATCTAGTAATTGTAATATCGTTCTAGAAAATCGAACTGTTTTGTATTTTATCTCTTTGATTTGTTTATCAGAACATTCCAAATTGAGAATAGTACCACCATACTAGAATTATGGAAAATAATAAGCATAATCTTGTAATATATGTATATAAAATTGTTTACTTACGTCCATTGTATATGACATGTCTATATTGTTATTATTTGTTATCAATTTTTTACTACAACTGAGGCGATCATCAGTACCGAGGATATTGAAATTATTTCTATTTTCGGTGCACTTGGGTTGGTTGCGTGCAGTGTTTTGATTTTCTGATAAAAATGTATCTTTAACCGATCGTAAAAATAGAAGTAATTTTAATGTAATATTCTATTTGCCAAAATTGACAAAAAAATTTTTTTTTGTTCTTTTTGAACCATAAAATTCACATTGACTTGAATAAGTATTAGTAAATATAGATGCGCACATTAATATAATTCTTGATTTATATACAAACAATATTTTGTAAATGCGTGTACTCATATAAAATTTATCAGGAAAGTGAACGAATCATAATGCAGAATAAGTGTATGGAACATAGTGAATGGAACACACCTATTAAAAAATAACCGATTCAGTTGACTGGATGCAACCAAAATAAAAAACTAGAAAAAGAATAAACCAAAATCAACTAGGTTGAAGAAAAACGCGAAAAATTAGACTCGTCAATACAATAAAATAAATTTTCTTGTTAACAAGTGTAAAGTTGTGATTTTCAACCATAAAAAATTATTCATTCTCTATTTTATAAACAAATCTTTTAAAAGTAAGTTGAAAACTAAAATGAGTTATTGTGTAATGTTAAAAAATGTAGTCTGTTTTCTTAATTTTTATATACAATATTATTATGATGAAAAAAATATGGCATCCATGTTTTGACGAAATTGATGTCTAATCATCTTAATTTTTTTTTATAAACAAAATATCGATACATATTATTACTACTTTGCGTTTAATTATATTTTAGATGACCATTATTAAATTACAGTCACAAGATGGCTTTGTGTTCGACACTGATTTAAAGGTCGCAAAATGTTCCGGAACTATTCGGACTATGTTGGAGGATTTGGGAATGGAAGATGGTGAAGATGAGACTGTTCCGCTACCAAATGTAAATTCCGCGATTTTGAAAAAAGTTTTACAGTGGGCAAATTACCACAAAGATGATCCGGTCCAAACGGACGACGATGAAAACAAAGAAAAACGTACAGACGATATATCCTCATGGGATGCTGATTTCCTAAAAGTTGATCAAGGCACTTTATTCGAACTTATATTGGCTGCAAATTATTTGGATATCAAAGGATTATTGGATGTGACATGTAAAACTGTAGCAAATATGATCAAAGGAAAAACACCAGAAGAAATCCGTAAAACATTTAATATTAAGAACGATTTTAGTCCGGCCGAGGAGGAACAAGTCAGAAAGGAAAATGAATGGTGTGAAGAAAAATAAGTCGATATTTAACAGAAAAAAAATACTTTAATTAGAATTGCAGTTTTGCTTCATCCAAATTTAATTAATTCTATATTTTTTTTAGTTTTATTATATATTTTTGTTTTTTTTTTTCCCTCAATTATTATTACATTTTATTGTGAAATTTATGTTATACTATGATTAAATAATATGTACTGAATTAACACTTAGCAAAATTTTTTATTCGAGTTACCGCAAGACAATCTTAATTGTCAATAATAAATATCATGTAAATTAATGATTTACAATATATTTTATTCACATCACCATTTTGTTTTAAATCTTAAAAATATAAATTCTCAATTTTCAGTTTAGCGGTCAATGGCTTTATATATTAAAGTGGTTAGCTTAAACTATTTGGAGGTTACCTTAAACTATTTTTTAACTATATTCTTACTCGAAAAGCTAATCATGTTCTTTTGGTTTACTTATCAACCATGATAAACAAACACAAAATCTCACGCAAACGAGACCTAATCGTGTTATGATATGATTGGTACTATATTGCTGGGAAAATTTAATGCTTAATCATTTCTAGTTATTTCAAATATCATCTAAATATGATTGTCTTATGATTCTGTTAATTCATAAAATAAATGGCGCTTGGGGAGCAGTCGTTGAGCATGTAATATCGGAATCGATTTGATTGAAATGAATAATGATAAAAAACTATGTTTATGTTGTTCGGATATTTACCGAATTCAATCGGGTTTTCTCTAAAAACATATAGTTTAGATTTATTTTTAACTATGGCTGAAGTAAACAAAAAGTAAAAATAATTTCTATGTTCCCAAATTAAATAGGTATTCGGCCGAAAAATTATCCGTTGTATTATTGGCGCGTAGTTTCTTTCTTTTATAAAATGGGCTGGCTTTAGACCTGGTAGAAGCTGTACTGATCATATCCACTCAATCCGTATCATAATCGAACAATCAAACGAATGGAACTCAGTTCAGTACTCACCACTATATCTACTCTTCGTGGACTTTGCACGCGCATTCGACTTCATCAGTAGGCGCGCAAACTGAAGAGCACTCTGCGAATTGTGCATTTCAAGAAAGATAATTGAACTCATTAGGTAAAAGTACAGGGATGCTAGAAATCGAGTTCAACACAAGGGGATGCAGAGTGTCAAATATTACAACACACGAGGAGTCAGACAAGGATGTGTTCTCTCTCCACTACTATTCTTAATAGTATTAGATAGGTTAGGTTAGGTTAGCGTGGCTGCTAACGCACACTTAGACCGGTGACGGTCCATTGTGATACCAAAGGATCCTACTCCCCTTTCACCTTCATTGGAACCATTCAGAGCTACGTATGTAGCGTAAGATATCTCGCACATTCCAGTTCTCGAGATCAATAAGGCCGTCGAAACAATACTTGCCCAGATGTTTGTACCTCCTGTAAGCTAGCGCCGAGCATGATCAGAGGAAGTGGCTCACAGTCTCTTCCTCCTCCTCATCCATACAGTTTCTACAGAAGTCATTTGCCATTGACACAAGCCTCCTCGCATGCTCTCCAATGAGGCAGTGTCCTGTGACCACCCCCACGACTATACTTAATAAGTCAGGTCTACGTAGGGATAGTAGTGTTTTGGGCCGCTTCAAGTTCAGTTTCGGCCAAACTTATAGCACCAAAGCGATGCTATAGGACTCCCCAGATTTGCCCTTTCCTGTTTCATTTGGAGAGTTGTACCTTCCCTTGCCAGTTCGTCAGCCCTACAGTTCCCCAGAACGTTCGAGTGACCGGGGACCCAGACTATCTGGATATTGAGATGCTCACTCATCTCGTTAAGAGTTGAGCGGCATTTCAATGCCACCGTAGACGTCAGACAAACTGATTCCAGCGACTTGATTGCCGCCTGACTGTCCACATATATTGTTATATCCCTTGTGGATATGACATTATACATCAACCAAGTCAGTGCTTCCTCAATCGCTACCACCTCTGCCTGGTACACATTGCAGTGATCAGGAAGACGAACGGATATATTCACATTTAATTTGTCACAAAGGACTCCAGCTCCGACTTTGCTGTCTAATTTGAAGCCGTCAGTGTAAAATTGTATACTTCCAGTTTAATAGTATTAGATAATGACATGCGAAAATTGGACGACACTTCCTCAATGGCATTCAGTGGAACCCAATAAAGCAACTCAACGACCTGGACTATACAGATTCTACTAACGCAGAAATACGCAGAAATGCAGCAGAAACTAGCTGAATTGGGCACAGGATTTCGGTCTGAAAATTAACATAAAGACAAAGGCTATGAGACTAAACACGAGCACACACACTCATCATCATCAACCAAGAAACCATCTAGAATGTTGACAAATTCGTAAACCTTGGTTCTATTGTAGCAAAATCAGGTGGAACTGAAGAGGACATCAACAAAGTCAAGAATAAATTCAATGTACTTTACAAGATCTGAAATGCATCCGTTCTGTCACGAACTACAAAGATACGCATGTTCAATGCCTGTGTAAAATCAGTACTGCTGTATGGCTGTGAAACATGGAAACACACGCAGAAGATCACTAGTAGACTCCAGGTATCAAAATTCCAATAACCTGGAAACGAACGGTGCCAACCGAAGCAAAACATCTCGGTAAAACATGGGGGCAGCAATTATATAGCCCCGAATAGAGTACGATGGTCTAGCCTAGTAAATGGCCTATTCTCCTAAATATGAGATAAATGAGAAAACAGGCCATTGCTGGCTCGTACCATATCAACAATCTGGCTCTATCAGCTTAGATCACAAACTTGCTTTTCGTATTGTATTAAACAACAAGAAGGAAAACTAAAAGTCATTCTCGGGAGCCTTCGTTGCAAATCTTTTTATTTCATGTTTTACATCCGGTATCCCCAAATCTCCAAGTCATCAGTGGACCATTGCTTGGTCCACTGATGAGTTTCTTCACTTGCATATTGAAGTTTATTCGCCGCCTCTTCGACAGTTTTCGCTGTTGCTAGTATAGCGATGTCGTCAGCAAACGTTGCTATGCTTACATGATCGAACTGTGGTATATCACTTGGCCCAGAACCCTGCCTTGTGGGACTCCTGCCCTTACCTCTCTCAGTTCAGAATACTCATCTTCTTGTCTTACTCTGAAAAGTCTTTCACATAAGTACGACTCCAGAAGGTCAACATATGGTTCCGGAAGCATACATTTTAGTTTAAGTATTAATCCCTCATGACATACCTTATCGAAAGCTGCTGCCACGTCCAGAAATAAGGTAGAACAAATTAGTTTATCTTCTAACGCCTTTCCTATAATGTCTGTAATTATGTGAGCCTGGTCAATTGTTGAATGTTTACATCTGAATCCAAATTGGTGATCTGATATTAGGTTTCTACTTTCTATTATTGGTGTCATTCTTCTCAGAAGAAGTCTCTTCATTAGCTTTGAGATGATAGGAAGCAGGGATATCGGACAATATGATTGAGCTTCATTTGGCGGTTTACCTGGTTTCGGTAGCATAATAACTTTTGCAACTTTCCAGGCAGAAGGAACATGCCATAATCTAATAACAGCATTAAACAAATAGGTTAGTTGAACAATAGTTTTCTTTGGCAGTTGCTTTAGAATTTCTCCTGTTAAAAGATCATATTTAGGGGCCTTTCCGGTCTTCAGATTGAATTTTATTTCTCTATTAACTTCTTTCTGGGTTATTAGAGGGATTCTGCCCTCATAGTCGTTGCTTCCATTTTCAATTATAATATCCGATTCTGTCCCATTCGGTTGGAAAATACCAGCCAGGTAATCACCAAACACTTCAGCTTTTGATTTGTTATCCCTGGCCCACGAGCCATCAGTTCGCTTAATAGGAGGGATCTGCATGATTGGGGTTTTCCATAATGAGTAGTCTGTATTTTCATCAGCCGTCAACTTTCCAAGAAACGAAGAAAGAATTTTCATTTATCTTCTGAATTTCTCGCTTAAGCTGCTTTGATTTGTTATTTAGGATCGTCTTGTCAGATTGACTCCTCGTTTGTTGCTATTTTTTCCTAGCTTTCCTTTTTTCTAAGACCAGGTTCCTAATTTCTCTTGGGTAGCTTTTACCAGTAGTTTTGGATGCTGTTTCTTTAGTGTTATTCCACGTGGCTAATTGAATGATATTTGTGAACTTTTCAACCTCTTCGTTACCGTTTTTAATCGTGTTTGTAGGTTAATATTGCTTTCTAATTCAGAACTGAAGCTAACCCAGTCAGTTGTTTTATTTACAAGACTTTGTCTTGTTTCCTTTCTAATTATCTTGTCGCTTATGGTAAGTATCACTGCAGAATGATCAGAGACCATATCTGAATTATCCTCTACTTCAATAAAATTTGATGAAACTTGTTGTTATATAAAGAAATCCAGTAGATCAGGAGTTTTAACTGCGTCCGTAGGCCAATATGTCGGCTTGCCAGTGGAATGTATGTTACATCCCAATTCATTTATTGCATTTTTTAGTTCGTTACCTTTGGTTGTTGTAAGTCTAGATCCAAAGTCAACATGTTTTGCATTAAAATCACCTCCTAATATAAATCTACCATTGAAATGTTGTAGGATATTCTTCAAGTTGTATCTAGGTGGAAAATATCCCGCTCCTATCTGAAGGTGTTGCTTGGTAGATGTAATTTCTACTATGGTAAGCTGGGTTTCAGATGATTGATAATGCTGGCATTCATGGTGTTTAATATAGTTTTTTATTATAACAGCGGTTCCACATCTTGCTTGGTTATCCGGATGAATTGTTTCGTAAAGTTGGTAACCCTGAATTTTAAGTAAGATTGTCTTGTTAAGTGAATCTCAGATATCAGACACACATCGATTATTTTGCATTTTTAAAAAGGCTTCAAGTTCATGTTTTTATTTTTAATACCGTTAACATTCCATGTAGCAATTCTCGTTTTTTCTTAGTACATCATTTTGGGAGAAATAATTAGAATAATAAAGCAGAATTGCCCTGCTCCAATCTTTGTAGCCTTTCAGAAAGGTTGCTTATGGCAATTGAAACATTCTGCATCATTTCCATCAGAGTATTCGAATGTGTTGGGTTCAACACTGATCCTGAGCTGACCTTTCCTGTCGCAGCCACCTATGCATAAGATATACCACCTCTGACATGATGACTAAAGGATTCTGTTGGTTGACTCTTTTGTAAACTCATTGGTTTATTTTGATTATTTCTTCTTTTTTGGAGTTCTTTCGCTACATCCTCGGTAGCTTGCAGGGTGGGCCTGTGCACAGTTTGAACACTTTGCCGTGGTGGTTCTGGGTTTCTCACAAGCAATAGTTAAATGTTTCTCAGGACATTTAACACATCTAGGTTCGTGTTGGCAGAACTTTTGAGTGTGGCCATATCGCTAACAACGTTTATATTGCGGAATTATACGATCACTTCTAACCGCCTCGATCTTTACTTCCATATGGCACATATGTTTTATTTCGTAAATTTTTCTTATATCTTCTTTGTTATCGTAAGTTAGCATGAATAATGGAAGAGGAATTCTTATTTATTCATCCCCTTTCTTAGACTTTTTAATTTTATTAACGACATCAAGGATTTTAAAACCCCTCTCGCACAGTTCAGTTTTAATGTCTTCTGGGTTGCATGATTGGTGTAAATTTCTAACCATAACCCTTATCAGTCGCGTATGCTTATTTTCATATGAATGCCATTGTTGCTGCGAACCGTTTAAATATTCTGTTAAATTTCTATAATCTGTCTCGGTGTCTACATTTATTTTCAGTTGATTGTTGTTCATCATTCTAGCTTGAAAATTGATGCTGTTATCCTGTAATGACTTGTTAATGACTGAATAGTTTGTCACATTGCTAAGTATTACGGGGGGAGGATTTTGTTTGCT
This sequence comes from Tipula confusa, assembly GCA_963556175.1. Taxonomy (NCBI): domain Eukaryota; kingdom Metazoa; phylum Arthropoda; class Insecta; order Diptera; family Tipulidae; genus Tipula; species Tipula confusa. The sequence continues at coordinate 143,345,557 of OY744477.1, read as the reverse complement.
TTTGTTAGGTTCTTGAGTTTCTTGAAAAATTGTATGCTTTCCTGGTGTGTTATTTTTTTCAGGCTGGGATTTTGTTTTTGGATTTAGATGTTTTGTCTGATGCAGTACCTGCTTGATTACCTTTTTTTGATGAACGCTTCCTTTTTTTGGATTTTAGTAGTAGCCATGCTGTTTCTTGTGCTACTATGTCTTCTTCTTCGCTCGAATCAGGTATAGTATAATCATTTTTTTGTGGCTGACTCTGTTCTATCTTCAGTTTTAATTTTTGGATTTCATTTCGTACTTCCTTTAATTCAGTTTGTAATGTTTGGGTTATTTTATCATTTGAATCATTCCCAGATATTTGTTGAGAACTACTGTAACTCATCTGCCGAGAATCATTACTTTTTGCTAAATTTTTCACAGAGATACTTCGTGGCCTTATAGGAGATCTCATCATTAGCTTGCCCATTCTGAATGGGTTGTCACTAGTACTTCTGCTCATGAAATTGTCTGAGCCAATGGCGTCGTTTGTTTTGCAATGATTGACCTCCCCAGAATCCATGGGGTCAACCACCGTAGAGGGTGGATTTTCTTCCCATAGCCTTTTCAATCTACGGCCAGACTTTAAAAACTGCTGACCGATTCGGTGCAGACGCAGACCGAGAAGCCGCTCATTGTAAGTCAGACGCTTCCTGGATTTTATTATGCTGCTGTTGTTCGTCAACTAGGTGCCTACTACTCCAGAAGTTCACCATCTTTCCATAGCTATCCTGACCGTTTAGATGCCATAGTTGTCCAGGGCGCACCGCGAGGATATTATTCAATTAAATATTTAATATATAATTTTCCTCTACGTGGAGGCGACAGTCAGACTCTACGCCCCAAATAGTAAATAACAATTCTATAAGAATATATGAGTACATGACTTTGTTACGAACGTGGTATAATCGAACTCATAAAGGCTCTGGAGCTAAGATTGGAGGCTTGAGATCGCTCCTGGTAAGTTGATGTCAAATAGCATATGAAAAATTGCGAGGCATTCAGGGCTGGCTCAGAACACTGGACGTTAGTTATGAGGACCACAAATCCGTAATCGAGTTAGAATCTTAGTACTGTCAACACGGCCTAGAAAGACATCTAACAAGCCATTTTACGCCTATAGGACAGTGACTTCAAACCAATGAGATTAAGCGAGCGCGATAAGGACTTACAGCAAATCATACGTTGCTATCGGTTAGATGTCTGAGAGCATAGAAGAGAAACTGCTTCTGTACGGATTTGATTCTATTTTATTTTAATGGCATACCAGGCACTTGAGTCGGTTCTTCACCAGAGTATAAATCCCGTGCTGGGTCGAAGAGATTATAGTACTTTCACGAATTTGCTCATCATTCCCATTGTTGTTAGTTATGTGCGCTAGTTAATTAAGAAATCTGGCAAAAAGGTCCATATTTTACTTAATTTATATTTTATTTTAAATTTAAAAAATTCGACCACGACCACCACTTGCTCCCAAGATATGTGAAAGTGGAAAACAATTTCTTCCACCGTAGGTATTACATTTGTAAGCCCCAAAAATTACTCCATTTATATGGAATAGCCACACGATAAGTATCATCAACATTAGCATAAACATTTTAAAAATGAAATTTTTAGTTTTTTTTCTAAAATATAGAATTATACAATTAATTATTATTACTAACAAATTTTATCGACTGTATACTTGCGTTTTATATAATTTAGCTGCACGGGTATCATCACTCAAATTACCTTCTAAATTGGATTTTTGCTTTTTGATGAGTTCGCTTATGACGCATTTTTCATGTTGAAATTTTAATAAAAATGCTTTTAAATCTTCTAATTCTAATGTCATTGCTACAAAAATAAAAAATAAAATGTAGTGATGCCTAAAAACAAAATATTAAAAACTTTAAATTGCTTCGATTACAAAAATCAAAATGTCTGGTAATACTCGTATCCAAATGATCCTCGATTTGATTATCAGAAATTCTTACAAATCTACAAATAGTAAGGAATGTATGAGTTACACGTAGTTCCTCGTTTTGTATTCACTAGCTAATTGCTGATCAATATCCTCCGTTTCGATCCTAATTTAAATCTTCGTTTTGTCCTCGCCAATCAAATGTAACGGTCGAATGACATATTCTATATGAATGCCTTTATATTTACATCATATTTTGCGATTGAAGAAAATTCGATAATTGTCATCCATTACACTACAAATTTTCTTTCCGAATTAAGGCAATCTTTATTTCCGCATGCCATTTGTATTTCTCTATCTTTCCTTTATGCATAAAATATCTACGTTAACACAAAGTCATTCATAATGGCCCAGAATTGTCATCGACGTGGGCTAATGATATGGTCTAATGATATGGTAATGATATGGTGGCTCTAATGATCTGGCAGCCCCTGTGGTCAGGATTCAATCTCATAACTATAAAAAGACTTATAAACGAGTATTCTTAGATTTCCACCACAGTATTCTTGGCTTATCTTACTAAACTTAAAACTATCAACAAAAATAGAAATAAATGCCCGCCAAAATTCCGCTCAACGGACATACGGTTTAGAATTGGCATGTAAAGCGTGCAATCGCCTAAAAAACCAGACGCATTTGAGAATCCTTTTTTGAGAATCCGCAAGCGGATTTATTAGAATTTCCATTACAAAAGTTGGTCTCTAACATACACGATCTGTGTGGCATTTCTGGTTCAATAATTATTGACGATAATGATGCCACCGTGCTCCGGTTAGATCCCATTAGGTTAGAGGGGCTGCTAACGCACACTTAGACCGGTGACGATCCATTGTGATACCAAAGGATCCTACTCCCCTTTCACCTTCATTGGAACCATTTAGAGCTACTTATTAGAGCTACAAATTTTCTTTCCGAATTAAGGCAATCTTTATTTCCGCATGCCATTTGTATTTCTCTATCTTTCCTTTATGCATAAAATATCTACGTTAACACAAAGTCATTCATAATGGCCCAGAATTGTCATCGACGTGGGCTAATGATATGGTCTAATGATATGGTAATGATATGGTGGGTCTAATGATCTGGCAGCCCCTGTGGTCAGGATTCAATCTCATAACTATAAAAAGACTTATAAACGAGTATTCTTAGATTTCCACCACAGTATTCTTGGCTTATCTTACTAAACTTAAAACTATCAACAAAAATAGAAATAAATGCCCGCCAAAATTCCGCTCAACGGACATACGGTTTAGAATTGGCATGTAAAGCGTGCAATCGCCTAAAAAACCAGACGCATTTGAGAATCCTTTTTTGAGAATCCGCAAGCGGATTTATTAGAATTTCCATTACAAAAGTTGGTCTCTAACATACACGATCTGTGTGGCATTTCTGGTTCAATAATTATTGACGATAATGATGCCACCGTGCTCCGGTTAGATCCCATTAGGTTAGAGGGGCTGCTAACGCACACTTAGACCGGTGACGATCCATTGTGATACCAAAGGATCCTACTCCCCTTTCACCTTCATTGGAACCATTTAGAGCTACTTATTAGAGCTACAAATTTTCTTTCCGAATTAAGGCAATCTTTATTTCCGCATGCCATTTGTATTTCTCTATCTTTCCTTTATGCATAAAATATCTACGTTAACACAAAGTCATTCATAATGGCCCAGAATTGTCATCGACGTGGGCTAATGATATGGTCTAATGATATGGTAATGATATGGTGGGTCTAATGATCTGGCAGCCCCTGTGGTCAGGATTCAATCTCATAACTATAAAAAGACTTATAAACGAGTATTCTTAGATTTCCACCACAGTATTCTTGGCTTATCTTACTAAACTTAAAACTATCAACAAAAATAGAAATAAATGCCCGCCAAAATTCCGCTCAACGGACATACGGTTTAGAATTGGCATGTAAAGCGTGCAATCGCCTAAAAAACCAGACGCATTTGAGAATCCTTTTTTGAGAATCCGCAAGCGGATTTATTAGAATTTCCATTACAAAAGTTGGTCTCTAACATACACGATCTGTGTGGCATTTCTGGTTCAATAATTATTGACGATAATGATGCCACCGTGCTCCGGTTAGATCCCATTAGGTTAGAGGGGCTGCTAACGCAGACTTAGACCGGTGACGATCCATTGTGATACCAAAGGATCCTACTCCCCTTTCACCTTTATTGGAACCATTTAGATCTACTTATGTAGTGTAAGATATCTCGCACATTGCAGTTCTTGAGATCCATAAGGCCGTCGAAACAATACTTGCCCAGATGTTTGTACCTCCTGTAAGCTAGCGCCGGACATGAGCACAGGGAGTGGCTCACAGTCTCTTTCTTCTCCTCATCCATACATCTTCTACAGAAGTCATTTGTCATTAACACAAGCCTCCTCGCATTCTCCCTAATGAGGCAGTGTCCTGTAAGCACCCCCACGACTATACTTAAATCAGGTCTACGTAGGGATAGTAGTGTTTTGGAACGCTTCAAGTCCAGTTTCGGCCATACTTGCCGCGCTACATTGCTTGTTATGGTGTTATTCCACCCCTTCTGTGCCGAGACTATCGCCTCCTTTTAAAGCGCCATAAAAAGCAGTGCTATAGGCCTCCCCAGATTTGCCCTTTCCGGTTTCAATTGGAGAGTTGTACCTTTCCTTGCTAGTTCGTCAGCCCTGCAGTTCCCCAGAACGTCCGAGTGACGTGAAGAGATGAGTGGCATTTCAATGCCACCACGGACGTCAGAGAAACTGATTCCAGCGACTTGATTGCCGCCTGACTGTCCACATATATTGTTATATCCCTTGTGGCTATGACATTATGCATCAACCAAGTCAGCGCTACCTCAATCGCTACCACCTCTGCCTCATCTCTGGATCCCATTAGATCATCCAAATTGTTGTAAAATGAGTCTGTATCTTTAGTTGGCCTGCGGGATAACATTAAAATTAAAGCAGTTCTTTTCTCTGGCAGAAATATACGGGATGCTTCTAGTCTGGTCTTTACAACTGATGAATTACGGATTCGATACCTTGATTTACGTTTTGTTCTAGACAACCCGAAGAAGACAAGTCGTTCTCTACCCCGAGGAGACATCGTCACTAACAGCAACCTCTTTGCTTGCTAATTGGCGGCTGTCATATCAGTAATCGATGCACCATCCACTTAGGATCGGCTCACGGAACGTGACCGAGCCAGCGTAAACGCTGTCCTTTTATTTTATGAACGAGATTAGGAATTTTCATTAAATTCCTGATCTCGTGGTTGAATAACGTGGTCATCGTCGCGTTTCGGGCCGTATATCATGCGCATGATCTCAAATGTCATTAACCATCTTTCATACTCATCCGAATCGGGGACTTGACACTTCTTCAAATGTGTCGTCACCACTACTAGAATCCATTGCGTTTTGGTCTCTTAAACCAGTGATCATATATTTGGTTTTGGACTCATTGCGATTGAGACCAACGTTGGACTGGCGGTATAAGAATTTATCCTGAGGTATTTCACTTTTACGAAAGATAAATTCTAACAAAAGATAAAAAAGTATCGGGGACAGAGCATCTACTTGCCGTACTCCAGCATTCGCAACTTTGACACAACATTGCGACTGTATTACTGTCATTTTACACAAACGCACATATTTGTCAGGGGATCCGCTCAGAACTGGACATTTTAAAACTGGACATTTCAAAATAGGATTTGACAAAACGAGATATGGTACAAAACTGGAAAAAATTAGATATATTCAAGTATGGAACCTTACTGAAGTTACTGGCCTTATTCCAGAACTTTCCCAACAAATCATTTTAAAATTCCATTTTCATCCTACGTATCGAATTTCATCATAATCGGTTAAGAACTCGCCGAGTTCCTTCCTAATTGGCCATATTCCAGAACTCTCCTAAAAAATCATTTTAAGTTTAAATAACATGTCGAAATATCCTGTTTTGAAATATCCAGTTTTGTGCCATATCCCGTTTTGTACCTTATCTCGTTTTAAAATATCCAGTTTTGAATTAACCTGTTTCTTCAAATCCAGTTGTAAAATATCCAGTTTCGACCGGTACCCATTTATCAGGTATTCTCAGACATCGCAAAGCAAATCATAAGCTTTCTCGATGAATTGAGGCTTATTGGAAAACCAAAACACCTGATGTTCGTCTCGAGATGTCTCGTAATATTAAGAAAGAACCATCCTCAACGAAAAAACTTGATCAGTGACTGGCCGATTCGGATGAAATCCTCCTTGGTAGTCACTTACAATTTCCTCCAACAAATACTTCCACAAAGTATCCTCTCCGGATATCAAGAGCTCGGAATTAATATAATCAACCCCAGGGGTATAGTTTTGTTTTAGTCTCTGCATGGCCAGTGTGAAATCCTCGTAGAATGCGCCCTCTACGCACATCCCTGCAGTCTGTATTTGACAACTTTCAGATACAGCTTTGACACTTGTTGAACATTAAGTAAATCAGAGAAATGCTCGAGCACTGCATCGATTTTAACACGGGTGTTTCCAGCACCGAATGGCGATAGACTTAGGTCTGAAGGTATGGTTCAGTCCGGTGACTTCTTCAAAGAAGTTACGAGAACTGCGATCATTGCTGAGTTATTTTACTCTTAATACTTCAGCACTCGATCATTCACGCTTTTTCTTTTTACAAATTCGGTTGGCGATTCTCCTAGAAAGGCCCCTTTGTTCTTTCGTGCGATTGTAATACGTAATAGCGCTTCATACTTAATGCTATATTCTGTCGCTCGACAGCACTCTTCATCATATCAATCAGTTTTGGGTTTGATTTTTACCATACCTAAGGTCTCATACCTTGAATGATCATACATAAGGTCTCATACCTTGACATGGACTTTTACTGCGGAACGTCTTACGAAAAAACTTGATCACTGACTGGCCGATTCGGATGAAATCCTCCTTGGTAGTCACTTACAATTTCCTCCAACAAATAGTTCCACAAAGTATCCTCTCCGGATATCAAGAGCTTGGCATTAATATAATCAACCCCAGGGGTATGGTTTTGTTTTAGTCTCTGCATGGCCAGTGTGAATTCTTCATAGAATAGGCCCTCTATGCATATCTCTGCAGTCTGTATTTGACAACTTTCAGATACAGCATTTGACACTTGTTGAACATTATGTAAATCAGAGACATGCTCCAAGTGTGCATCGATTTTAACGTGGATGTTTCCATCCTGGTCCCGAATGGCGATAGACTTAGGTCTGAAGGTACAGTTCAGTCCGGTGATGTCATTGCTGAGTTGTTTTACTCTTAATACTTCAGCACTCCATCATTCACGCTTTTTCTTTCTACAAATCCGGTTGGCGGTTCTCCTAGAAAGGCCCCCTTTGTTCTTTCGGGCGAATGTAATACGTATTAGCGCTTCATATTATATGCTATATTCTGTCGCGCGACAGCAAGATAACACTCTTCATCATATCAATCAGTTTAGGGTAAAGTAATTTTAATTTTTACCTGACCTAAGGTCTCATACCTTGGATGACCCGTGACCTTCCCTTAGTAATTTACACATGGACAATTTCAATCCGGAACGTCTTACGAGGGTGTGTCCACATTTCAAAGTGGATATTTTTATGAGGAAAGAATGTGCTAGCCACAGTCAGTTCGTGTGCGATACAAAGTACATCATTCTTTAATAGCCAAGCCTAGTAGACGCTAGAATTTCTATACTGGAGATAAAAGAAAACAACTTTCCTTGTATTAGAAATATCATACTACATTAGCGAGTATCTTAAATATCTTGTCTTGTCGAAAAGGGTCGGGTTGCCAGATTTAACTAAATCATATAATAAATAATTAAAAATCGAATTTTATGTTAAAATTTGAATGCAAATTTTTTGAAACCATTTCGTCGGTTCACACCTCTTTATTTTATTCAAAACGACAACATCGCAGATGAAACAAAAACCATAAAAATTTCGGTGGTTAAAACGAGACAAGTGTATTAGAAATTTAAAAGAAAATATTCAATTTTTGAATTGTATTTATTTTTTTTCTACATCGATTAAAGTAATTCCACATTGTTCTTTAAAATATACAATCAAATTAAATTAAATCAGGGATTTAACATAATTATTACTTTTATTTAATTTAATTATTATTTAATATCAAACCTTTAAATTAAATTTCATTTAGTTTTTTATAAATATAAAACTTTTAATTTAATAATCAAGTTTTCATAACACATCAAAAAATATTTAAATAAAAAAAAAAAAAAAAAGACGCCATGTTTGTAAAAAGCGTCATTCTCCAGGCTTTCCGAATACAATATTAGTTCTTTTTTTTATTGTTAATTTTAAAAATGTATCTGATCCAATTTTTTAAATTAAAAATGTGAGGATTATCTATTAAACAATACATATTTTATTTATTATTAATAAAATCATAAGGTAAATTTGGTTTTTATGTCTAGAATCTATAAATAGTGTTTTAAATAAAAAATGAAATTTTTTTTTTGTCTTTTTCTGTCAAAAAAATTAAATGATAACTTTATTTTTTTTTTGTGTGGCAAATGACAGAAATCCGAAATAAAAAATTGTATAAAAGTTTTTTAAAACATTTAAAAGATTTTTTTTTTATTGTTTTAAAATTACAAGAGCATTCAATTGTAATGTTGTGTTATATTAAAAAAATTTAAATATTTAATATTTAAAAATGTGACGTATACAATAATATATAATAGTTATATTACTATATATATATATGTAATATATATATATAGAGAGAAAAATATTTAAGTCCATATATTTTTTCGGATTTGTACAAAAATGTCTAGACAGCCATTGATTTTTATTTGTGTAGAAAAAGTTTTTGATTTTGGTTTTGCATCGTAAATAAATTTACATTTTTCAGTAGTGCAAAAATTAAAATTCGAATTAAATTAAAATTGCATAAATATCTAATTAATATTTTGTTTTGATTTTTTGTTATACATTAAAACGGTTTTTGTGCAAATGTGGTTGTGATATGTAGAGTATTTGTTTTGCTTTAAATTGAAAATAAATAAATAAATATTGCATTAAATATGTATGGGAGTACCCTTGAATTTTTGTAATTTTGCTAATTTCTTTTATATATTTCTAAATGTTTTCTAAATTAAAATAATATTCAGGCTTTGTTTATGAAATGGATTAAAAATGTACTTTAGAAAATAAATTAGCAAAAGATCAAAAAAAAAATTTAATTTGTGAATGTATCAACCAATTTTTTTGACACTTGTAATGTAGTTCGATCATCAATAGATGGCACAGAAAATTAGTACCAGTTTCTTATTATAGATGGTGCGCAATAATCATAACAAATCATTGACATTTTGACAGCTTTCATTATTTTTATGAACACAATTTTTAATGTTATTTACAGATTATTAGTAATTTAATCAATACAGCCACATAGACGAAGTATAAAGTTAAAGCAATGGTTGTTGATTCAGGGAGTAATCGACAAACCCTATCCAAAATGCAACCGACTGGTATGACACCAAAAGAATTATCGGAAAATGATGATTTGGCTACATCGCTTGTATTGGATCCTTGGCTTGGTTTTGTCTCGCATAAAATGAATTTACGATATCGTCCGCTAAAAGCTAATAAAGATGAGCTTAAAACAATAATAAACGCTTTTATAAGTTCACAAAATTATGACGATGTATATAGGAAATTATCGAAAGGAGAATGGATGCCACGACAATTTTTAAACAAAAGTAAAATAGCTCAGAAAAGACTTCAAGATCATGTAAGATTATTATATTTAAAATTTGATAATTTATTCATACACACATACCTTCATAGATATATCGGTATCTTCGTGTTTTCGACAAAGAATCTGGATTCATTATCGAGCCGTGCTTTCGATATTCGCTTGAAGAGAAAGGAGCTAAAATATCATCAACGAAAAAATGGTATAAACATGAAAAAATCGAATGTTTAGTTGGTTGTATTGCCGAACTAACGGAGGAGGAAGAAAAACAATTATTGCATCCAGGAAAAAATGATTTCAGTGTTATGTATAGTTGTCGGAAAAATTGTGCCCAACTTTGGCTGGGACCAGCTGCTTATATAAACCATGACTGTCGCGCCAATTGTAAATTTGTACCAACAGGACGTGATACAGCATGTGTTAAAGTATTACGTGATATAGAAATTGGTGAAGAGATAACATGCTTTTATGGAGAAGATTTTTTTGGGGATAGCAATCGATACTGTGAATGTGAAACATGTGAGCGACGAAGTACGGGCGCATTCGCTAAAGAGAAGTCAGTAGAAGAGCAAAGTTCGGGTGGTTACCGTTTACGAGAAACGGATAACAGAATAAATCGTATTAAATTAAAAAATAATAATCTAAATAATAATTTAATTAATAATAAGAGTAAAACTATTGATGTTAGATTAAATGAAGATAAAATAATTACCCCACTCACATTTAAAGAATTACGACAAAAGGGTATGACAAAATATGATGCGGAAATGATTATGGCGCAGCAGCATCCGAATATTTATCACAATGAAAATAAATTTATCGAGAACGGCAATAGTGATGATAATCTAGTAAATGATATTATTTTAGGTGGGAATAATAGTGATGCTAGTGATTCAAATACAAACGTATTTAATCATAGTAATCATAATCATCACAATAGTCTTCTACATTCACCTCATAATAATAATCATCAGCATCATCATAATACGAGAAAGAGTAGTTTATCGAACGGTTCTAGTAACAATATAAATCCGAATGGTGTTACATCACCTACCGTACAATCAATGCAGTCGGTCACATCGGCTCGTACTAGAAACACTCGAATAAGTAGCATAACTAGTGATGGTACAAATCATTCATCATCAAATAATTCATCGCGCGCTAGTCGCCAACAACGACGAGAAGCAGCTAAACTCGTTGGAATACAAAGAAAAAGCCACAATTCCACAATATCAATTCCAGATGATGTTTCTAGCTGCTGTTCAGGCAGTAGTAGCACGATTGGTGATCATGATGCTAGTGATGCAACATCACGGAATATTATTTTCAACGATAATCAAGAATGTGCTTTAATCTCAGATACTGTGATAAATAACGGGGATACAAATCATAATGGTATTACGTTACGAAATCATAAGAAAATTGTAAAAGATAAACTAGAAACTGCCGTCGTGATAAATCATAGTAATATTAATAGTAGTGATAATAGTAGTGTTATGAAAAATGATTATATTGACTTGACGTTGTCTAAAGATCATGAGCGCATTGATACAGGTGATCACATGATCCGTAATTGTAATTTAACTGTAATGCCTCCGACAAAAGCTCAAAATAAAATGTTTTGTCGACAAAATTTAACCGTTAAACTAGATCATATAAGTGAAAAAGAATTAGACAAATTTACTATTGATAGTGATAATAACAAGAGAATTAATAGTCGAACTGAAATTGTGAATGAAACTTGTGGTAATGGTAGTGATAATAGTAGACGAAAGCGTAAAATATCAAAAAGTGAATCTTCTGAAAGTAGTTCGTCGTGGGAAAATAAAATTCCCGATCTCGATAGTCGAATTCAACAGCAGACAACACAATCGGCACAGCCACAACAGGAACAATTGATGAAAACACCCGAACGTCGATTAAAACTTACATTGCGCGTAAAACGTAGTCCAATTTTAGATGAAATCATTGAATCGGGCACCAGTTTAAGCGATGACAGTAGTAATTATGAACCCGAGTATGAAATCCTACGTGTAGAAGGATTACTTGATAATTACGAAGATATGGAATCATCATCGTCACCACTATCGCAGAAACATAAAAAACGTCATAAATCGAAAGATCATAAACATCGTCGTGAAAAACATCACCACCACCATCATCACAATCATCGGCGACATTTAATAACACATTTCAATGCGACCGATGAACATCAAAATCATCCTCAAATTCAAGCACCACCTCCACCACCGATGAAACGTTTACGTCTTATATTTGGCAATGAATCACGTACAATAAACATTCCATCAACACCATCGACCACGACCTCATCATCAACCACCGCCAGCCAATCAATAATACAGCATGTAACACCGTCTGTTGTTGCCAATTGATCAATTTCTAGTTAAAAATGTGGCAGGGTTCGAACTCGTATTTTATTCCATTCTTCGATTTTCTCATTGGCTATTTACCTACATAACTTAATATTTTAGGTCATACCGTAATTTGGAATTTTAAGTAATTTAATAAATTTTCCGATTTAAAACTTAATTTAAGTGTTGAATACCTAAAATGATGCGTGTAATTTCTTAATGGTTCGATGCCCTGTACCCATAAATAATTTGAATTTATATATAAAAAAAATATTCAAATTTTAATTGTTCTAAATATAATACTGTTATATTTAAACTTAATATTAATTATAAAAACTTACATATAATTTAAAAATTATAAAACACGATTAATTTGGCCCCACACACACACACACATACACAAAACATAAGACTTCTCATGAATTATCTTATTTATTCTGTTTAAAAAAAAATTATTCGTAATTACGATATTTTTGTACTAAAAAAAATATATAAGTTTAAAAAGAATTTCTCTATATAAAATTATAATAATAATTACTTATATAATTTATTTTATAGTCAAAATAATATAAAACCTGCAGTAAAATAATGTTATGATTTTTTTTATATAAAAAGCATAATACTTAGATTTAATAGTTACATATAAAACTAGTTTAATTTAATTAAATAAATAATAAAAAAAAGTATCGTTTTTGTTATAATTTTGTTTTAAAAATTAAAATCCTATTTAACAGTGTAACTTTTGTGTTTTATATTTATTATTATTAGATATACGTAAAAACATCACTATCCAAAAACTAGGAGAAACAAACTTAAATTTTGATTTTAAATGTTTAGAAATATCAAATTTTTTATCAGAATTAAATTAAGATACTTAAACAAAATCAGACACGAGTTAAAATTTACTTTTAAAATAAAATTAGTTTGAACCTTGGATATAATTTAAAAATTATGTTTTAGTACAATTTTAGTCGAGACTCAAACAAAAGACAAAGTTGTAAATATCATTTTGGGTCATGCTTTTTTATTTATATTTTACTGCAGATTTGTAAAAAAAACTATTATTTTACAAAAGTGTAAAATTGTAAATTATATATTTTAGAATAACTAATTTAAAGAACACAGATAATATTGTAAAAAAAGGAAATTAATAGAATACTGCCAACTTTTAATTTTAAATAAAATTTTCTTAATTTAGAATTCGTTTTAATTTTTGTTATGTTTTCCAAATTTATTTTTTTTAATAGTTATCATATTTAGTGTTTACAGAAAGATATAATAAAGAATACATATTTAAGCGATAAATTCGAATACATAACGGCTTTTTATATTGAAATGTTAAATAATTTATGAAGATTTAATGTCCATATTTTTGGAATTCCCACTCTCTGTTGTCTAGAGGGCATACTTGCCGTGTTTTTAACCATCTAGAGATACAATGAAAATGGAATGCATGCTGCAAAATAATGATTGATAAGATTAATTTATTGATATAAAATTAATATTATATGTGTACTTACATTACACACACCCCATGCGACAGTACATTCTTCACTAGTCGCCGATGCTTGATTAGCCTGGCATTCTATACACAAATCCATTATATGATTACGACAAATAGCGCAGTTATCCACTACAATGTCTGTCAAATAAAAACAAGGTTATGTTTAATCATTGAAAATATATTTCCAATTTGCATTAAAAATTACTTACCCCAAGCCCATAATGCAACAGCATTCCACTAAAAAATAAACATTAAAATAAATTACTCATGAATTATTTTATTTATCCCAAACAAGATAATTTGAGTGTCGTTTCTTACCTTTTTCACTTCGAAACGTTTTTTCTGATCTTTGCAATTACTGTTGCTGCTTGAAGTTGGTGGTTCGTAATCCTCATCATCGACTTCCATTTTATATTTAGTTTAGATTTAATAATTTATTTAAAGTTAAATGAAAAAGTGAAAATTGATTGCTTCGCGATTATTGCGAATATGTCAAACACAAATTTTGTAGAATGACAAATGAATTGCTTTATTGATTTACGCAAGTATACATAATATGGTTTCGTATAGTAGAAGAGTGTTATTTGGAGATTTGTGATTCAACGAACTAAAATTAGTTAGTAGAAGAGATCGTAGTTTATGTGCTAAAATTTTTTTAACGTGCTTCTGGAGTTTAGTTAAACCGTTTGTTTAGTGATTTCAAAATTAAAAATAATAATTTATATATATTAATATTAATTGTAACTGTTCAGCCACAAAAACCAATCAAAACCATGTATGAAGATCCTTAAATAATTTGGTAAGTCTTTTGCGCATAAAATTAAAAGTTTATAATCAAACGTCAACATCAATAATATCTTCGCCTCACAAATTTTTCCACAATATAATTTCAAAATAAAACTCGTATAGCTATAAAACATACATTATCATTTATTAAACATACTAATAACACTAGAAAAAATTAGAAAATATTTTTACAGGTAATATAACAATAATTAACATCTTAATCTATATCATAAAACTATCCATTTGCTAATGGTCACTTTTAATTTTATAGGCCGACTTCCAAATTTCAAACAAACAAATTGTCGAATGGAAACGATAAAAAATGGCCAATGGCATTGATACATGTGTAATAACCGTCCATGCCCAAAGTCCGAAAAATTCTAGATGTGTAGGTCTAAAACTTGCCTGTCTCTTAACCAGAGTATTTATAAACCATAGTGCCATATTCGCCACCAGTAAAAATGTAACTATCTATCTACCTGGTTTACTTCTAATTTGTTGTTTAACTTTGCATCGGTGCCAGCTTGCGTTCAATACAAATAATGTTTGAATTGAAGTCTGTATAAGACATAATATTTCGGCAATTAGCCCTTCTTGGCCACCTAGGATATAGTCTTGCATAGCAAAATAACATCCCATTATACTAAACATGGCATATACATAAACACCACTTTGGCCCAACACCAATAATGTACAATCCAAGCTCACCGAACTTGAATGATGGTCATTTGTCTTTTTGTGAAATTTTAAATCACGCATTTTTTCATGGCCGCAATCACACCGGCCGAACACACAACATACATTAAAATTTCAACTATTGTAACTTCTTCGATTGCCAACGCAGCATAATCCTGATGATCGTTTAGCACAAAATACATGATTAGCGAAATAATGGTTAGTACAACGAGAATAATTCCGGCGAACATGTCACGATGTGATCGAGCACAATCAATCGAAAGTGATGAGCGCTTTTGTGCGGATGTTTTTGAGAATTCCGTCTTGATCTTTCAATATCCGGTAGGCTTCGTACTTTTTTCCACATTTCATATAAAATTACGGCACAAATCAACGAATACTCTATGGTGCAGGGGAACAAAAATGGTGACGCGTTTTTTACTAATTTATCATTAATATTGGTTCGATGGCAATCAATGTATTCGGCTGAAACTTTAATTGTCGGCGTTCCTCAACTTTCTGCCACGCATCACTGATCCAAGGTTTCCGATTGTATTCTCTGTAGCCGAGTACGTCCGGTGGCAATCTTGATGTAGGCTTCTTTTGTTTGGTTCCATGTTTATTCTATCGCGGGTTCTATCGCGGGTGGCTTCAGACTGGAGATTGAGTTGGAGCGTTTCATTGAAAGTGTTTCTTGTTTCAGTGTCTCTCAATCTATTTGTGTTAAATTTCCTCCTATTTGTCTTCAAATGTTTCACAGCTGCTGGCTTGATCTTGAATTGTGCTATTACCAGTTGATGACCGCTGTGGACATCTGCGCCCCTCATTGTTCCTACATCTTGTAGTGATGTGAGGAATTTCTTATTGATCATTACATGATCTATCTGATTTTAAGTTCTGCCATCCAGTGATGTCCATGTGTATTTATGTATATGTTTGTGTGGAAACCTACTGCCGCCTATGAACAGTTGATTTTTACTACAGAAGTCGACAAGTCTTTCTCCATTGTTATTTCGCACAGTTTCCAATGCATTTCTTCCCATGATAGTGGTTAGGTTGATGTTGTCTGCACCAATTTTTGCATTGAAATCTCTTTGTATGATGTTGACGTCATTTCTGTGCGTTCTTGCTGTTTTGTTGTATCTTCTGCATCTTCTGTTGGGGCATAGCACTGAATGATAGTTGTGTTTCATATTTTTGAATGGAACCTTGCCACTATAATTCTGCTGTTAACTGGTTGCCATTCCATCAATGCTTTCTTTGCTTTATTTGTTGTTAATATGCCCACGCATTGTTCATGTGTGTCGTCTCTACCAGAGAATATCATATAATTTCCATTGCTCGTGTTTATTTCTCCACTGATTTTCCATCTGACTTCACTGAGGCCGAGAATCTCGATTCTCTACTTGTGCTAGCCTTGATGTTTCTATAAGAGTTCTGATGTTCCAGTTTCGTGTCCGTGTACGATAGCCAAGGGTCGATATTTGTGTTGGTGTCCGGTTTGTGTTGTTATTTGTAATAGTATTCGTTTCTGTAATCATTTTGGTTTCAGATTAATGAATGATTGGGCCATTGAATCCTAGCCAGTTTCCAGAGCTGCTGGATAAGGTATACTGGCATACCGGGGGTTAGGTTCTCATTCTTTTTCATGTTTTGTACTTTTTCTTCTTTTAGATGTTCCGGTCAACCATATATGTAGTAACCTCGTATATGGTTGCTTGACGTTGTTAATGAATGGTGTGACGTCTCTTCTGCCTCCTCTACTCACCCCTTATATAAAACTTACGATATGATTTTATTATCGAAAATTATTGGCTGCACAAGTGCGGTTTTAATTACAGCTCGAGTACGACAATGCGATAGATATACGAATGCGACCAACATTATGCTGTCTAGGTACAGGTAAGCATAAAATCCTTGATATATATGGGTATGTAGTTTTGATGATAGGATTTCAGTAATAGGCATTGCTATCTCAAGAATCATAACTAGTTTACAGTATAAAGCTGACAGTGCCGTACTTACTGCATCACTAAAATGGTTAAAAATGTTAACAGTACATTTTTTTTTAAATATAGGAATGTGTACTTACTCTCCAATTCTTCAGTTTTTCTTTCGTGATTCTATTGCCATATGCTTGTGATTGTCATTATCCATATTGATAATACCTCGAAACGAACGAGAACTTCCACTCGACGTTATCTCTTTTCGTGCAATGATCCCAAATGCATTCGTTGTCTCTCTTGTTGTACTAACTGGCCATTTGTTAGTTGATTATTTTGTCGTGGTGTTGTAAACGCTGCCATAATTGCTGATGGTCGTCGTGACGTTAATATTTCCTGTAATAATGCTGACGGTCTTCTCAGTATAATCGCTAATTCTTGATTATTATTATTTTGATTCATTAAATTTGTCGACGATCCATCGTGATGATTTGCTGATGGCTTCGAATGTATGGTGAATGTTGGTAAATATTTGGGGCAATATATCATGCGCATGACTCTTCTCTTAAATGTCATCAGTCGCCTCTCATATTTATCCTTCAGATATAGCGGAAAGTACAATTTTTGACCACTTTTTGGAGCTGCGTATCCATCTTCTTTCGTTTATCCCCACAGATAATAATCCAATGGTAATAAATCTCATGATCGTGGCCAATTCACAGAAACATTACGTGAAATTTTTGACCGAAATTATTTTTGAAGATAAAAGGAATAATGAGTCCCCAGGTCATAAGGCAGCACACCAAATAGTGACTTTTCTGAATGTAATGGCGTATTCAATCAACCAAAACTCAGCCTCATTGCTAAATACAATTTTGTAATACTAACAGAACTTTAGATTTACGAAATACGTAAATCTGCATAATTGGCTGCACAATAATCATTACATTCATCACGTGTGTAGCCGGTTTCAATTTATTTTTTCAGACTTCTGTAATGCATTGATTTTGATTTTAGGAATCCAACATATATAAAATTTTGGTCAGAGAAAACTACATAAAACTCTGACCGAGAACATATTACAAGTAATAATAGAACATCGATTTCTTAATCTTCTCGGACTCCAAGAAGGTGTTTAGGTTCCTCTTAAACAACCTGATATTTAAATATTGTCTGATAGATCGACGAATCTATTTGATTCTAAAGAGATGTAACTCTAGGGAATGATTAGACGATTTGAAATGGTTTGTTCTACATTTGGTAAAATTAATGGTAGCTTTGCTGGCAAATGCCACGGAAGAACCGTGACCAAAATAATATTTGTCGAATAGCATTAAAGCATATAGCGACGTGCTTTTGTGCTCTAATGAGTCGATAGATAGATAATGCAATATTTTTTTAATTTATCATACTTATAAACAGGTCAATTTTATCGATACCATGAAAATGCGGGATTTTTGAGCTCCACCTATAAACAAACGAGTTAAATTCCATAATGGGCCTCAATAAGCATTATATATGGTTTAAGGACTTCTGATGGAGTAAAATAAAAATTACAGCATCTTATGACATTTAAATATTGACTTGTTTTTTTGTAATTAAATAAAATTCTAGCCTATTAGATATGTCCCATTCAATTGCCTTATCAATGCAAGTCAGAAGTGAATTATTCAAAATCTCACGGGAGCAAGTCAAATGAAAATGGAGCAGACACTGCAGTATATCATCAGTAAAAATAATCAAAAATCTGCTTGTATACTTTTGAGTGCTACCAGTGTTTCAGAATCAGTTTCGTTAATTCTTGGCATGTTATACGATTTTTTTTTCTACAAAATCAATGAAATTTCACTGATTATTCTCCGAAATAATCATACGCGAGTAATAATCCCACTTCTGAAATTCGTCAGATGCCAAATTAAAAAAAATGATTCCGGCCAATATCGTTAGTCATTTTACTCAAATACATCCGTATAGTGATGTATCCGGCTACCAACTAATTCTATTTCTTTTTTTTTGTATTTTAATACGCATAGTCCAATAAAGTTTATGACATTATATCGTGTACAAGTGTATAGACTTTTAACATAATGGAGTACATTACTCGATCATAATATTCATATTTTGTGGAAACCAGTTCTGCATTTTAATAGACTTAGCTGTTACGATGGTAATTTTATTATTATTTTCAAAACCAACACAATTGCGTATATAAACAATTATTAAATTTTTTTTATTTTTCATAACCTGTATTTTGGTGATGATAATACTTTTACACCTATCCCTCGCTTAACGAAATTCATATGTTCACGAAAAGTTCGTAAATTAAAATTTCGTAAAACGAGATTTCGTAAAATGAAATTCAAAACGGTGAAATATGTAAATTTCGTAAATCGAAATTTTATTAAGTAAACCAAAACTATAGTTTAATTTAAAAATTAATTTGCGAAATTTCGTTCAAATTAATTAGAGTTTTCGTTAAGCGAGGGATGGGTGTATTATATCAATTTTTCATACGAATCGTCATTTAAATGTAATTGTAATTTTTACGTTCCCCTACAATTATTTTTGTTTTTACCTAAACGCATATAGTGATAATATATATTGCGTTTCGATTCCAAACAAAAGCAAATAAAATCTTTTTCTGTGGTAGTATTATAAATATTCTAGTATTTTATTTTGTATTCATGTCATTTATATGTGTAGTGATTTAAATTTTGCGTACATACCAAAAGTTATAATTTTTTTTTTTTTTTTTATGGTAATTTTATACTTCGCTAGAACTACTAATGCAGCCTTGTTACATATATATAGAAAAAAAATTGTTCATATTTCAGTGCAGACTGCAGGCAGTACTATAGTATCAAATCATCGAATCATCGTTCGAAGCCATCTTGGGGGCATATCGAGTCGATAGCGATTCCGCAAACTCCACAGCGCACGGTAGCTGGCGGCTGTGGTGTTGGTTGCGTTCATTAACGCGACCAACACAACAGCTACCAGCCGCCGTTAGCTGTGGAGTTTGCGGATTCGTTATTCGACTCGATACGCATTTAAGATGGTATATTGACGATGATTGTTGTTTGGTAGGATATAGTTCCTGTGGCTGTACTTTTTTTGTTAATTTATTTCATATACTTATAATCTTTAGTTTAAACTCTTACTAGAAATTACTAAGGTTCCCAACTTTATTTGACTATTTCGGGTGTGTAATTTTAAACTTTTTGAATAATATTATTGATATTTAAATGTCCGGCATTTCCATGTGTGACGAGTAATTGCTATCCGCCCAAACAACATAGCTCTACATGTAGCAGGTTTGCTTATGCTTTTTGCATTTTTGACTGTCACGGTGTTATCGCCATAACCAATGAGCGCAATATAAAAAAATGGATGATTTCGTTTTATTCCGATTTGTATATTGCCCAAACGCAGAAAAATATGTATGTGCACTTAATATGAAGAGTCACCCGGTTTGACTTTCATTTGTCCGCTGCACAAAATATGGAATTATGTTTTGTTGTTGTATGAAGAGTGGATTTACAAAATAAAAATAATTTTAATATAGGTGACAGGGTAGTCAATAAGATTGAATGATTTTGTTGCATAGCACAATTGCAATAATGTTGACGTAAGTAGGTTACTGACTTGATCATTATATTGTCATATTATATTTATATATATATATATATATATATATATATATATATGTATATATATATATATATATATATATATATATATATATATATATATATATATATCAGTGGCGGAGCGTGACTTAACGACGCGGGTGTTCAATTATTCATAATGATATGGATAATAAAAGTGACTCGTGTCTCAAACCGAACCGAAACTGCCAGTTATTTCGATAGACAAGAAATCATTTTTAATTCCTACATTTTTATTTTATTTATAAGAAAATTCTTTACGCCGTACTTGTTTACAAAATATTTCGATGACCTCTTCATAAAATTCGTTGTTTACTTGTAGTCTCTTAAGCATCTCTTTTTCAATTAAAATTAGAGATAGATTAGATAGTCACTCTTGACCAGTTGTATTTCTAAGGTATGTTTTAATACGTTTCAATGCGGAAAATGATCGTTCATTACTCGCTGTAGTAGAAGATAAAGACATTACTAAAGAACAAAGTTTACGTAAATCTGCATAATTGGCTGTATAAGTGCGGTTTTAATTACCCTCCCATACAAATGAGTAGCACCAATACTAAAATCAATTGCTTCTTGATTTTGAGACTATTGAAAGCTGAGAATCTTACAAGTGGATACAGTAGTATTTTTATTTATCTTTAAATGAATAACGCCTTCAGACCGAGACACATTTATCCACATTTATTTGTGCGAACTTCCACATTTTTTGCAAAGGGATGCTCTTAATGGCTTAATAGCCGAGGATACGGTGGGTTAAAACCCTTTATTAAATTAAATTTAAAGTTTGAAATGAATGTAATTTACAATAAGTATTTTTTTTTAAATAAATAATTCCATTTATGGACAATTTTTTTATTGACATTGTTGAGCCACCAGTAGTTATGACATCTTTTTTCGTATTCGTCGGGATCCCTCTATTTTAAATTTGTATTGTACCGAATATGCTCCGTTTGCCTCCTTTGGACATGGAAAATTAGCGGTATTGCCTCCTGATTTTGTATATAGCCCAATTGGTCGTAGTAGATAAACATATTAGGTCATGGTACCATTCCTTTCGTCGCGTAATGTTTTGCCTAAAGTATGTCGAGTTAGAGAATTTTGATAATTTAGACAGGATCGTTTAATATGATCTCTGGTTAATTTAATTATGTGGTTGTCTATTCTGTCCGAATCGAAATTTTAAAATTGAATTTTGTTGGAAATGTAATGAGTGAAATTTGTTTCGGCTTTACGATAAATACCGTTACAATGCCGCAGACATTTTCGTTCGAAAACTCTTAACCTCACCATATGTCTAGGTACCTGATTGTACCACACTTGACATCCATAAGTTAGAATAGGCCGAATAAGGGCTTTATACGCTATAGTTTTGTCTCTTTTACTAATATGTGCCCCTTGCTTTAAATGCACACCTTGCTTTCTAGTTGTTTTGTTGTATGTTCAGCCATATAGCACATATTATCTACGTTAATCCCCAAATATTTAATCGTTTCAGATAATTTAATTGGTTGATTATATATTTTTACAGAAAGTTTCCGCCAATTTCTTTTTAGATCGCGATGTGCATTTTTTAAAGGTTGCCGAAATAATATTGCTTCGTATTTTTGCCGTATTCATTTCGATGTGCCACATATTTAAGTAATTTTGAATAAAATTTAAAGCTGTCTGTAAATTTTTTTTAATATCTCCGACTATGTAAGAGTCCCCCTTTATTAAAAATGGACCACAAAAATCGATACCTGTGGTATGCAATGCTCGCGATGGTTTACACCGTTCTGTGGGTAAATCACCCATCAATTGTAAACTTATCCGTGGCTTGGCTCTAAAACAAACAACACAAAAGATCTAACGCATTGCTTAACTATGTTCTTGGCAGAAAATGGACAAAATTTTTTGCTATGTTCTTGGCAGAAAATGGCCGAGCAACTGTGCGCCAGCGTGTAAATTGCGTGTTCGTGATAGAATCGGAAAATGTTTCTCCTACTCTAAGTAAACCTACTGAATCAAGAATGACAACATTGGACTTTTTCGAGAAAGTTGACGTCCTTTGCTTAACGTCGATATTTCATCTTTGAAATGATTCTCCTGAACCACTCGAACTAAAGCATTAATGCATTTTGTATTTCATGTGTGGACAATATGGTCCATTATTATAAATAGCCTCCGGCTTGGAAATATTTTTAAATCTTAAGCAGTATATGCAGTTATCCGCAGAAGTTTCATATACGAGCTGTATCGACTTATTAATTCGTTCTGACTTAGAACTGCTATCGACGTTAGAGTAATTTACTCTTTTTAATTCGAGTTCATTTTCGTCAGAATTTTGTTTAACATCTTCGAAAATTGTTGAGATTTTGTCCTATATAATTTTTTTGGTCCATTCCACCAAAGAATGTGATAGAATGTGATTCTATTGGCCATGAATGGATGTGATTCTATTGGCGATAAAGGCGATAAAAACCTTGAGTTTCTGCGGTTCTGTCTTAATCCATTTGAGTGTTATTTGCGAATCAGACCACAAATATACCTGATCAATTTTTAATTCAAGTGCATTTATAGTAGTGTGTACTAGTCGAGAGAGCAATACAGCGGCACATAATTCGAGGCGCGGTAACGAAATTGACTTTATAGGTGCTACTCTTGTCTTGCTACAAACAAGATTTACATGTACTCCATTCGATTGGTCAACGCTACGCATATAAATGCACGCGCCGTAAGCACTCTCGGATGCATCGGCGAATCCGTGGAAATTTAAATATTTCAGCTGGCACGATTTCATCCCCATCGGTGTTTGCCTTCCATAATTGTTGAATGAGTAGTTTGGCTGAAACTATTGGTCCAGTAATAGTTGACTGGACCAAGAAGACCAAGTGGGTCATATAATTTTGCCACTTCAGAAACGATTTTTTTCTTGGTCATGAAACCAATTCCTTCCATGGTTGTAACAGTAAATGTGAAAAAGTTTTCCGTTGGCTGCCATGCTAGCCCAAGAGCTTTGATACACTCGCCCAAGAGCTTTGATTTACTTGCTGGAAGTGGTGTCCGTTGCCTTCAATACCTCTCTATCCTGAATCAACGTTGAAATCACGTTGCGTTACGACACTTGCTTCCGGATAATTATGTGCTTCGTCCATAACTGGCTTCGCCAGTTGGTTTAACGTCCTGGTTTCGAGGTGCTCCACATTATCCTTTGCAGTGGCGTTTGTGCAGGGTTGATTAGAACTTACCTATGCTTTCTATATCGAAGCGTTATGTCAAAAGAAGTTTGCTGAACACTGGGTCCCACCATCATGACTTCGTTAAGTGATAAATTTGTTGAAGACTTCACTGAAGCGTCAAATACTACACGCACTTTGGTCGTAGAACTTGACATTTTAAATACTGCGTGATGCGTGATCGGACTTCTAGGCAACTTAATGATCAATTCGCCGCATAGCCTAGTTGATAATATTCCTTTATTATGTCTCTATATTCGAGTTTAAAATCTAAGTTGCAGTCGAGTTTCTTTTCGAGATGTAAAAATCGATTAATAGCTTGAGTTTTTGATTCTCCTAATTTAATATAATTTTCTCGAAGTGGTATTGAAACGACATATCTGCCAGATTCATTACGGTAATGCGTCTCTGTAAAATTCCGCTCACAAGCTTTTTCTTCATTTTAAAAATGATTCTTGTTAATAGTGGGTTCGACTTCGAACAACCTTTGGAGAGATTCCTGCAAATTAAATTTGTTCTTCGATTGTAGGAAAAACTTGTATGCTTGATTTCATTGGCTCTTATTCCAACTTTCCAGATATAATCCACCCAAACACTGTTTCGATTAATAAGGGATGTCCTTTTAGTCGATATTTGTTTGTAGTAATTGTTTCAAAAAATATCTCCTCCAATCCAAATGTCAATCAGACATTTTAATCAGCGCGTTATATTGAAACTGGAAGATGGAATTTTTTGTGAAATCTCTGGAACATCACTGAAATTCAACATTGTTTCGAACTGAGTATGTTTTGATTTTACAGTGTAGTGGAGATTTAATCCAGATATTGATACAGAATTTTTCATCCGTGACAGTTTCAGCTTGTTTGCTATTTTTGATGATACATAATTTGCATCTCGGCAACTGTCAAGTAGTACTCTGCATTCATGAAATTTCTCGAACTTGTTCTTTAATAATATGATGGCAGTTGGTAAAATGACTCTTTTTATTACTGAAGTCCTTTCCACATAAAAATTTAATTAATGCGAAGGGTTATCACCTGTTGTGATTTGAGTGGGTACGGAAGATTGAATCTCTACCGCTGATTTGGATGAAATTGACCTCGGTTGTACATGATGCGGTTCACAGCAAATTTTGCATCTGCGCGATGGACAATTCTTCAATGCATGATTAAACAATTTTTTAATTCCTTTATTCTGTCATACCGTTCATGAGAAGACATAAGAAGAAACTGAGGGCAATTGAAAATCAAATGATTGGTACTGTTGCAAACAACACATGCCTGAGTATTCGAACTGGCGCTAGAATTTGAATTTCAATAATATGATGACTTATCAGGTTTTGATTTATCAAATGTTGTAAATACTGCATCTGAATTGCAATTTGTGGCAACAAACGTTTGAGAATCTGGATTTGTACCTTTGAATTTAAAAAATTGTTGGTTTCTTTGAAATTTCTGATTTTTTTAACCAAAGTTCACCACACTCGCTACTGGCCTCTTTGATGAATCAAGTGACTCTAACACCCTACACTGCTTTTTCAAAAATTCAATGAAAATTTGCCATTTCGTAAGATCCTTGGTTGATAAGTCACTTTCCCATTCTTTCCGAAGTGAGAAATCAATTTTATTGAGAACTATGTTAATTAACATTTACTCTCCTAAGCCTTCCAAATGTTGTTGGCATTCCTGCAATGCCGAAAAGTTGGTCGAATATTAAATTTCTTATTCCTAACGATAATATCAGGTTGAACATTAAATTCATAACAATTTTTCTGTTTATCTAAACAATACTTATAAACAGGTCAATTTTAAATTCTATCAAGACCATGAAAATGCGGGATTTTTAAGCTCCACCTATAAGATAAACGAGTTAAATTCCATAATGGACCTAAATAAGCCTTATATATGGTTTAAGGACTTCTGATGGAGTAAAATATAAATTACAGCATGTTATGAAATTTAAATATTAACATGGTTTTTTGAATCTAGCCTATTATCCCATTTAATTGCCTTATCAATGCAAGTCAGAAGTGAACTATTCAAAATCTCACGGGAGCAAGTCAAATGGAAATGGAGCAGACACTGCAGTATATCATCAGTAAAAATAATCCAAAATCTGCTTGTATACTTTTGAGTGCTACCAGTGTTTCAGAATCAGTTTCGTTAATTCTTGGCAATTTTATACGATTTTTTTTCTACAAAATCAACGAACTTTCACTGTGATTATTCTCCGAAATAATCACAAATGAGTAATAATCCCACTTCTGAAATTTTTCAGATGCAATATTTTATTTTATTAATTCTAATTTCACTCAAATACATCCGTACAGTGATGTATCCGGCTACCAACTAATTCTATTTTTTTTTTTTTGTATTTTAATACGCATATTCAAAAACGTCTCAATATAGAAAGACCAACTCATTTTTTCGTACACTAATACTACTATATATCCGCCTTAATAAAGTAGTATTGGTAGCAGAACAAATAACAAAGCAAAAATAACATAAAAAAACTAACTATATTAGTATTAGTAAAAATATTTTTTTGTTTTCGTTTTACGCTATATCCGTACACAACCAATACTACATCAAAGAGGCGCTTTGTCCCTTTAAATTTTTGAATAGTTAGTCTTTCTATAGAGACGTTTTTGGTGATAATATATATTGCGTTTCGATTCCAAACAAAAGCAAATAAAATCTTTTTCTGTGGTAGTATTATAAATATTCTAGTATTTTATTTTGTATTCATGTCATTTATATGTGTAGTGATTTAAATTTTGCGTACATACCGAAAGTTATAATTTTTTTTTTTTTTTTTATGGTAATTTTATACTTCGCTAGAACTACTGATGCAGCCTTGTTAAATATATATAGAAAAAAAATTCTTCATATTTCAGTGCAGACTGCAGGCAGTACTATAGTATCAAATCATCGAATCATCGTTCAAAGTCATCTTGGGGGCATATTGAGTCGATAGCGATTCCGCAAACTCCACAGCGCACGGTAGCTGGCGGCTGTGGTGTTGGTTGCGTTCATTAACGCGACCAACACAACAGCTACCAGCCGCCGTTAGCTGTGGAGTTTGCGGAATCGTTATTCGACTCGATACGCATTTAAGATGGTGTATTGGACGATGATTGTTGTTTGGTAGGATATAGTTCCTGTGGCTGTACTTTTTTCGTTTTATTAATTTATTGATCATATACATATAACTTTAAAAGAATTCACTTATCAGCATTTACTAAAGTTTCAACTTTTGCTGGAAATTACTAAGGTTCCAACTTTATTTGACTATTTCGAGTGTGTAATTTTTAGACTTTTTTAAGTAATATTTTCGATACTTAAATGTCCAGCGTTTCCATCAGTGTCCAGTAATTGCCATCTGCTCAAACAATATAGTTTAAAATGTAGCAGGTTCGTTTATGCTA
Source organism: Tipula confusa (assembly GCA_963556175.1). Taxonomy (NCBI): domain Eukaryota; kingdom Metazoa; phylum Arthropoda; class Insecta; order Diptera; family Tipulidae; genus Tipula; species Tipula confusa. The sequence goes on along the minus strand of OY744477.1, from coordinate 143,318,244 downwards.
AATACAGTTATACGTTTATGCTATAAATTTGCATTTTTGACTGTCACGGTTTTATTGCCATAGCCAATGAGCGCAATATAAAAAACTGATGCGTTTTATTCCGATTTGTATATTGTCAAAACACAGAAATATATGAATGTGCACAAAATATAAAGAGTCACCCGGTTTGACTTTCATTTGTCCGCTGCACAAAATACGGAATTATGTTTTGTTGTTGTATGAAGAGTGGATTTACAAAATAAAAATAAGTTTAATATAGGCGACAGGGTAGTCAATAAGATTGAATGATTTTGTTGCATAGCACAATTACAATTGCAATAAGGTTAACGTAAGTAGGTTACTGATTTGATTATTATATTGTCATTTTATTATATTTATATATATATATATATATATATATATATATATATATATATATATATATATATATATATATATATATATATATATATATATATATATATATATATATAATCTATATATATATATATATTTATATATATATATATATATATATATATATATATATATATATATATATATATATATATTTATATATATATATTATATATATATATATATATATATATATATATATATATATATATATATATATATATATATATATATATATATATATATATATATATATATATATATATATATCAGTGGCGTTTTCTGGTTGATTGCATGAGGTGTTCGGTATGAACAGGTAATATATAGGTAAACACTTTTAGGCGCTTAAGAAAAAGTAAAGTTATCAGGTTAAATCCAATTTTCGTAGTCATATCATAGTCAAGGGACGTGACTAGAGTCACGTCAAACTTGGTATTGTTGAAGTCGATTCAAGGGACATGATGGCAATTAAGAAAATATTTGGAAAATATCACTAATAATTTCCTCATATTTTGACAGAATATTATTTGTCAAAATCTTTTTGTATTTTAATTGTTAACAAACCATTTGTAATCAGTTTTTCTAATTATTAAATTGTTTAAAAATATGTTGGTAAATTCTCCATTCGTGCTTCCAAAGCTCACGAAACCTTTAGTGATATTCGATTTTTTTCATTAGTTTTACCAACATTTCAAACTCAGGTATTGAAATTGTTTGATAATTGATTGATATGTAAGGAGAAATAGTATATAGCTTGGTGGGGTTAGTACTGAGGTGGGTTACACCATATTATAATACCTGTACTTAACTGTACTGAACTAAAATTGTATACAACATTTAACTTTGTGTAATTTATAATTTATTTGATTTTAATTATTTTTATTTATAATTATTATTTTACTATTCAAACAAGAATACATGTATAAGAATTTTTATTTAGTTTTTATAAATATTTAGTTATTAAATTTAATAACTGTATTTAACGTGTATCTAATTTGTTTTACTTTCACGAACTAACTTTTTATTTCTAATTTTCGCAAAACTCTTTTTTTTTTATTTTTTATTTTTAAAAGGTTACGTTGTTAATTTATAAAAAGATGCTTGTTTCGAATAATGTATACCTACAGGATTAGGCACTGTAGATCAAATGTACTCAATACATTATTCCTATCTGTTGACATAATATATTATAATATTTGTGGAACTAAAAAAACGTCTGTCGCCACATACTCCCCCTCCAGCGAAATTCTTATAGAATTGAACGAATTTGTTTAATCTTTAAATCGCGAGGGTTTCTTAATAGTGCGACCTGACCTACTATTGCTCACGTGCGATTCGGTTGATGATTTTCTCGGAGTAAAAGTAACTTGTTTAGCCGAATTTCTAGTTCGTGGTACATTTTCAATTATCTCCTCGTCAACTGGAATATTTGATGTTTTTTTATCTAAATTCTCCTCATTACTTTCTGAATTTTCTACGAAACCTGGTTTAAGTCGATCTAATGAAACTCTTGTCACTTTACTATTTACTATTATATCGAATAATTTATCGAAACGATTGACAACTGTATGAGGATCTGTGTATGGTTGTTGAAAAGTCTTTCGTAATGCATCAGTTCTTAAAAATACGTGCGAACAAGAATTTAACTTATCGCTAACAAAAATGTTATGTTTTCTGTGGCGTGAAGCTATTTGTGGATTTAATTCGTTAAACTGTTGCTTCAAAGACTTCACAAATTCATTTTGTGGTACTATCTCATTCTTTGGTTCTAAAAATTGTCCTGGTATTCGCAGTACACTTCCATAGACTAATTCGGCTGATGAAGCTTGTAACTTTTCTCGATACGTAGTTCTTAAACCTAGCAGAACTAATGGTAAAATTTCGGTCCAATCTTTTCGATCATGACACCTGATGGCAGCCATCTTTCTATTAACCCATTACATTTTGGGTAGTAACTGGTTGTTCTTTTTTATGTGAAACCTACCAAAGTTGACAACTCTGCAAAAAGTTGCGATTCAAATTGCCTTCCCTGCAATCCACACGGAATATAATGCAAATGCCACTGTGGTAGCGAAAATGTCTGGTACTGGTACTACTTCTGTCCAACGAGTGTATCGATCAATCATTGTTACATAATACTGTTGACCGTTCGAAATAGGGAGTGGGCCGACTATATCTATATGTACTTCTGCAAAACGATCATTTGTAGGTCTAAAATCCCCTATGGGAGATTTTGTGTGATTCTTGTGATTTTGGCTTTTTGACAAGGGATACATGTTTGAGCCATTGCTTTTACGTCCTTTCTTATCGATGGCCAAACTACGTTTGTGGTTAACAATTTAATAGATGATTTAATTCCAGGGTGTGCGAGATTGTGGAATAATTCGAAAACTTGTTTGCGAAACTTGACCGGAATGAATGGTCTTGACTTGCCTAAAGAAACGCCACAGTATAATTTCAATTTTGAATTTAATGCTATGGGAAGTTGCTCAAACTTCAGAGTGGTTTCTTTATCTTGCAACAATACTCTCAATTCCTCGTCAATACTTTGAACTTCAGCAATCGCTGAATAATCTACGGATTCCGAAATATCAATTCGTTCTATGCGTGAAAGAGTATCTGTTACTACGTTATCTTAACCTGCGATGTGTCGTTGATCTGTGGTAAATTGCCCTATAAAATCCAATTGACGACGTTGTCTAGGCGATGCTTTCTCAACATTTTGTTTGAACGCATAAACCAGTGGTTTGTGGTCTGTATAGAGTATAAAATTACGACCTTCTAGTAAATAGTGAAAATATTTAATTCCTAAATAGGCTGCTAGCAGCTGTCTATCATATGCGCTATATTTCTGTTGCGTCTCAGTTAAACGCACTGAATAGAAGCCATGAATTATTAACCATGGCTGCCATGAATTATTAACAAGTTGTTAATAACGTGGCTGCCATGAATTATTAACAAGTTGTTGTACAACTGCGCCTAAGGCGGTATCGGATGCATCGACCATAATTGACAGACTTGCTGAAGCTATTGGGTGAGCTAAAATGGTTGCTTCGCATAATTTTGTTTATAACCTTCAAATGCCTTGACGGATTCATCTGTCCATGCTACTTGAATTTTACTGTTTCGACGATACTCTTTTAGAAAATTATTTAAGATAGCTTGATCACGTGCAGCACTCGGTATGACTTAAGTTGCTGAACTGTAGATGGTTGTGAAAACTGTGCAATAATTTGAATTCTTTCTGGGGATGGTAATATACCTTCGGCTTTTACGAAATATCCCAAAAAATTTACTTCTGATGTGCAAACTTGCACTTATCTACATTAATTATTAGCCCATAATTTGATAATCTTTGAAATACAACCTTAATATGCTCTAAATGTTCTAACCGAGATACTGATGCGATTAATACATCATCTAGGTATACAAAGCAAAATGGCAGTTCGAATAAAACTTCATGCATTAATCTCTGGAACGATTGAGTGGCATTCCTTAACCCGAATGTCATTCGGCAGAATTCAAAAAGTCCAAACGATGTGGTGATTGCTGTCTTGGGAATATCTCCCACTTCAATAGAGATCTGGTGATATGCCCTTATCAAATCTAATGTCGTAAATACTGTACAGCCTGCTAGCTGAAAGGATTAAATCCTAGAGTTGAGGAACGGAATACTTATCAGGTATCGTGACATTATTTAACGCCCTATAGTCGCCGCAAGGTCTCCATTCGCCGTTTTTCTTTTCTACCAAATGTAACGGACTGGCCCAAGCGCTCTTACTAGGGCGACAAATGCCTTACACGAGATCGGTCGTCCATGAGTGTCTAGACAGTGGGTTACTTGATGTTAAACATCGGCGGAGTTCAATGTCTCCTGTGTTATTGTTTTAAATTGATCTAATAGATTTACAATATCTGTGTGAACGAATGCCTTATTGATAATTGACAATGCTGTAATCGATGAGGTTGTTATAGAACCGATTGTAAACATGGATGTTAAAGCATCAACTACTCTACTATAAACCCGTATTTTTTAGGAAATCTGCCCCAATAATAGGCATTGATACTTCTGCTATTATAAATTTCCAAACGAAATTTCTACGCAGACCTATATCTAATGATAATAATTGTGTTCCATATGCATTGATTTTTGTGCCTCTGCAGATTACAGATGAATGGTGGCACACTGGAGTTGCTGATAAGAGATGACAGAATGCAGAGCAGTTCAATAAAACTGTGATTGTCTTATACTGACAGTAGTTTGAATATTGGCTAATGGGAAACCGGACCTTTCCTTTCCCTGTCCCACAAACACTTATTACCTATTGGCTGTCACGGTGTCTGTAACCAGGTCGATCTCAATAATTAACTTAAATCCTATACCTTATCCTTCCACGGGGACTTAATGCCCCCGTGGAATGAATCAATTTTGATCTTCGGCAGTTTGTTCGTAGAGTACTTATTTTCTGATATGTTTGACAGTTTTAGCTTGAAAAAATCACCTGGTATAAACGTGACATAAAATCTCACAAATACATTCAATAGGTTACATTTTTTTTACGAAATAGAAACCCTTGAAATACTCACATTCCATAAATGTTAGAATCAAATAGAACTATGTATTTATGCATATATAAATATGTACATCAAAGCTGCTGTTAATCTCTTTAAAGAGATTCGAAATGCTTTGAAATACATACATAGATACTTTTATGATCCACCAGTAGAGAATCAAAATCAGCATGAATTGCAAGCCTGATTGTTCGTACGCAGATACACTCCTTACATTTGGTCAAATATATTTGATTGGTGCGAAAATAGCAATCTTTTTTGGGGCCGAAGCTCACCCTCTTTCGTGGTTTATTTAACGTTCTACTTTACGCCGTCGCCAGCCAAATCGAGGACGCACGAATCTCTTTTTCAATAACTCTCTCCCGTTGGGTTCGAACCCAGTACCTACCGACCCAAACGCTTGAGCTTTAACCGCTGCACCAATTGCTCGGTGTTCATCTTCATATTTATAGTAACAGAAATTCGCACAGGTTCAAGATATGTATTCGTTTTGGCCAACACGTTTCGTTGAAAAGGTGAACACGGAATGCTAATATAATTATAGTTTATATATTTTATAATTAAAATTTACAAAGTTACAATTTACAAACGGATACATTTTAGGCTTAATAGTATCTATCATGTTTTGATGCCCAATGGAGTTTAAGTCAAATTGTCACTTTAATTTTCCGCCAAGAAAATTGCCAGTCCTTCAAATGTGTGGACACAACATTTTATATTGAAATGTTAGATAATTTATGAAGATTTAATGTCCATATTTTTGGAACTCCCACTCTCTGTTGTCTAGAAGGCATACTTGCCGTGTTTTTAACCATCTAGAGATACAATGGAAATTGTATCTGCAAAATAATGATTGCAAGCTTAATTTATTTAGATTTAAAATTAATATTATATTTGTACTTACATTACACACTCCTCATGCGACAGTACATCCCTCACTAGTCGCCGACGCTTGATTAGCCTGGCCATCTATACACAAATCCATAAAATGATTACAACAAATAGCGCAGTTGTCCACTACAATGTCTGCCAAATAAAAACAAGGTTATGTTTAATCATTGAAAATATATTTCCAATGTGCATTAATATTACATTCCCCAAGCCCATAATGCAATAGCATTCCACTAAAAAATAAACATAATAATACATTAATCGTGGAATATTATTACAATAAATTATTCATTATCCCAAACAAGATAATTTGAGAGTCGTTTCTTACCTTTTTCACTTCGAAACGTTTTACTGATCTTTGCAATTACTGTTGCTGCTTGAAGTTGGCGGTTCGTAATCCTCATCATCGACTTCCATTTTATATTTAGTTTAAGATTTATTAATTTATTTAAAGTTAAATGAAAAAGTGAAAATTGATTCCTTCGTGAGTATTGCGAATTGTCAAACACAAATTTTGTAGAATGACAAATGAATTGCTTTATTGATTTACGCAAGTATACATAATATGGTTTCGTATAGTAGAAGAGTGTTATTTGGAGATTTGTGATTCAACGAACTAAAATTACATAGTAGAAGAGATCGTAGTTTATGTGCTAAAATTTTTTTAACGTGTTCCTGTTTAGTTAAACCGTTTAGTGATTTCAAAATTAAAAATAATAATTTATGTATATTAATATTAATTGTAAGTGTCCAGCCACAAAAACCAATCAAAACCATGTATGAAGATCCTTAAATAATTTGGTAAGTCTTTTGCGCATTAAATTGAATGTTCAATCAAACGTCAACATCAATATTTCCACATAATAATTTCAAAATAAAACTCGTATAGCTATAAAACATACATGATCATTTATTAAACATACTAATAACACTAGAATAAATTAGAAAATATTTTTACATGTAATATAACAATAACATCTTAATCTATATCATAAAACTATCCATTTGCTAATGGTCACTTTTAATTTTATAGGCCGACTTCCAAATTTCAAACAAACAAATTGTCGAATGGAAACGATAAAAAATTGCCAATGGCATTGATACATGTGTAATAACCGTCCATGCCCAAAGTCCGAAAAATTCTAGATGTGTAGGTCTAAAACTTGCCTGTCCCTTAACGAGAGTATTTATAAACCATAGTGCCATATTCGCCACCAGTAAAAATGTAACTATCTCTCTACCTGGTTTATTTCTAATTTGTTGTTTACCTTTGCATCGGCGCCAGCTTGCGTTCAATACAAATAATGTTTGAATTGAAGTCTGTATAAGACATAATATTTCGGCAATTAGCCCTTCTTGGCCACCTAGGATATGGTCTTGCATAGCAAAATAACATCCCATTATACTAAACATGGCATATACATAAACACCACTTTGGGCCAGCACCAATAAAGTACAATCCAAGCTCACCGAACTTGAATGATGGTCATTTGTCTTTTTGTGAAATTTTAAATCACGCATTTTTATCATGGCCGCAATCACACCGGCCGAGCACACAACATACATTAAAATTTCAACTATTGTAACTTCTTCGATTGCCAACGCAGCATAATCCTGATGATTGTTTAGCACAAAGTACATGATTAGCGAAATAATGGTTAGTACAACGAGAATAATTCCGGCGAACATGCCACGATGTGATCGAGCACAATCAATCGAAAAATGATGAGCACTTTTGTGCGGATGTTTTTGAGAATTACGTCTTGATCTTTCAATATCCGGTAGGCTTCGTACTTTTTTCCACATTTCATATAATATTACGGCACAAATCAACGAATACTCTATGGTGCAGGGGAACAAAAATGGTGACGCGTTTTGTACTAATTTACCCATAATATTGGTTCGATGGCAATCAATGTATTCGGCTGAATGTACGCCATTATATAGTGCAGCTCGTTTGATTATTTCATGTGTCGTTGCGTTAAAAATTTCATTTGTTCCATTTAATATTGCGCTTATCGAATCATTATTTGACGGTGTGGTTAAAGCGGCTAATACACCGTTTGAAGTAGTCTCGGTATGCGATGGTCCATGACTATCGTGTGTTAAATGAAATATTTCATGTTTCGTTTCTTCAATGAGTACGTACAGCCATTCACACAAATTAGTCGCAATCATATGCATTAAACCAAAACGAGCTACAACTTTATGCCGAGCCATATCCAATTCGGTTGTATTCAAGAATATAAATTGCATTTGTACTATGGCTAGTGCCATACGTGCAGCGGGTGTTAGCACCACAAATATGTTGGTGCATCCTGGTGTGCCTTTTAACTCAAAATATTGTCCGATTTCTAGTCCCGAATAAACCATGTTGCCGATTGCAAACGCTATCGCACCAACGCGTAAGTAAAAACTGCCGAAATGTGCTGCCCGTTTTTTAATGGGATACTGATCGGTTTTTTCATCTGCAAACAAGAAAATAAATGAGTAAAGATTTTTCCATATTATTGTGAAAATTCATATAAACTTACGATAGGATTTTATTAGCGAAAATACAGCTCGAGTACGACAATGCGATAGATATACGAATGCTACAAACATTATGCTGCCTAGGTACAGATAAGCATAAAATCCTTGATATATATGGGCAGGTATTTTTGATGATAGGATTTCAGTAATAGGCATTGCTATCCCAAGAATCACAACTAGTTTACAGTATAAAGCTGACAGTGCCGTACTTAGTGCATCACTAAAATGATTAAAAATTGGATGTTAACGGTACATTTTTTTTTTAAATTAAGGAATGTGTACTTACTCTCCAATTCTTCGGTTTTTCTTTCGTGATTCTATTGCCATATGCTTGTGATCGTCATTATCCATATTGATAATACCTCGAAACGAACGAGAACTTCCACTCGACGTTATGTCTTGCTCGTGCAATGATCCCAAATGCATTCGTTGTCGCTCTTGTTGTACTAACTGGCCATTTGTTAGTTGATTATTTTGTCGTGGTGTTGTAAATGCTGCCATAATTGCTGATGGTCGTCGTGTCGTTAATATTTCCTGTAATAATGCTGACGGTCTTCTCGGTATAATCGCTAATTCTTGATTATTAGTATTTTGATTCATTAAATTTGTCGACGATCCATTGTGATGATTTACGGGTGGCTTCGAATGAAAATTACTGTTTGGCAAAATATGATGGTGTGTATGGTGTGGTATCAATTGATTTTTTTGGTTTGAATGTGATGCATGCATTTCATTTGACGCTTTGCTGTAAAGTTGATTGGATGATTCGGAATTTTCTATCCTAATTGGTTGGTTTTCAAGCAGGTCACTAAAATCATAAAATATATTGCTCTATTAGTTTAACACAGTTGCGGAATCGAGTGCAAAATAAAATTTATGATGGATGAGATCCGATAATTTCAATATCATGTTTAATGAGCACGTTACAGCGATAAAGTTTTAGTTTCAAACTAATTGAGTTAAGTATTTGTTTATTATACAATCTTTAGTTATCAAACAATTACTAAACGTGTTGAAAATCGCCCATTGGATAATCTTGTAATTGTGTTACTGGAATAGGCAGATTTGTATCACGAATAATGTGTGCGAATTTTAAATTTGATGTTCGCAAACAATACAAGCTAATTATTGGAATTGTGATAAGTGCATATGAAGGTTTTTTAAATTAATCGTTTATTAACGAATCAAAAACCGGAGATATGAAACGTGACGAGTGTAAAAAAATTGGGTGTCAACGATAAGATTGTTTAATTTTTTTATTTTTGGTGAGCAAACCCGTTGTTGACTAATGAATAATGAATTTATTAAATTCGGGGATATGTTGTACTAACTTATCGAACCTCTTTCAATCACTGCTTGATTTAGCAATAAGTAAAAATGGCAGTGCGAAGTTTTCCTAATTACGATATTTTCGTAAAGCAGCTGGCACTGCATTAGAAGTCCGAACTGGATGAATATTGTGATACGGTCTACGACTTTCCACTAATCCAGTTTTCACAAACCGATCAATAATTTTGCCAATTGCACGTTCAATAGGACATCCATGTCGATCTTAACTCTCATGTAATTTACGAAATGTTTTTTTTAACGATTATTTTCATAATAAATTTGGACGATCAAAATGCGTTGAATTGTTGTCTAATTGTTTAGAACAGATAACATTAAGTACTAAAATTCGTTGATTGAAAAAAGGACCTACAGATGGCCTACTCTGTATGAGTGCTCCTGTGGCTTTTTCTATATGAATCGTAATAAAACCATTCGTTTATATCAAGTTCAAACCATATAATACAGTACTTAATTGATTATAGCTCGTTTTGGTTTGTTACTAAACGACTAGTGGTTTATCTAACCAAAATTTTAATATATGGTGTTATTTACCATACAAAGTTAATTCTTATCAGTTTAATCTTCTGATTATTATAGTCATAGTTAGATATATTTTATATAGATATTTAATTAAATTAATTAATCCCTATATCTTGACATAAAGTGAAATCCCGGTATAACAAACTCGTGGTATAATAAACTTTCGCTTATAAGACTGAACAACTCTCGTGAATTAGAGATACTAATATATGTTTACTCCGATTATACAAATTTTCGGTTATAGCGTTATAACAAACCATTTTTAGCTACTTTGATTGTATCAATATGACAAAATTCGCGGTTATAAAAATCACGAATATAAATTTTTATCCATACATCAAAGCCGTCTTTAATCTCTTTTAAGAAGCCTGTATGTTCCCATCGTAAGTAGATACATATTAAAACACGAAATCTATTGACTGTATTAGGGCGGCAAAAATCCATATGAATTTTTTTTTTTAATTTTGTTTTGAATGGTTTTAAATAATCCACACGATTGTTGTTCAAGCTCCACCTATAAGATAAACGAGTTAAATTATGGGCCTAAATAAGCCTTATATATGGTTTAAGGACTTCTGATGGAGTAAAATAAAAATTACAGCATCTTATGAATCTAAATAATTGACTTGGTTTTTTGTAATTGAATACAATTGTAGCCTATTAGATATGTCCCATTCAATTGCCCAATGCAAGTCAGAAGTGAATTATTCAAAATGTCACGGGAGCAAGTCAAATGGTAATGGAGCAGACAGACACTGTAGTATATCATCAGTTAAAATAAGCAAAAATCTGCTTGTATACTTTTGAGTGCTACCAGTGTTTCAGAATCAGTTTCGTTAATTCTTGGCATTTAATATGATTTTTTTTCTACAAAATCAACGAAATTTCACTGATTATTCTCCGACATAATCATACACGAGTAACAACCACGCCAAATTAAAAAAAAAAATGATTCCAGCCAATATCGTTTGTAATTTCACTCAAATACATCCGTACAGTGATGTATCCGGCTACCAACTAATTCTATTTCTTTTTTTTTTTTGTATTTTTTATACACATAGTCCAATAAAGCTTATGACATTATATGGTGTACAAGTGTATAGACTGTTAACATAATGGTGTAATTACTCGATCATAATATTCATATTTTGTGGAAACCAGTTCTGCATTTTAATAGACTTAGCTGTTACGATGGTAATTTTATTATTATTTTCAAAACCAACACAATTGCATATATAAACAATTATTAATTTTTTTTATTTTTCATAACCTGTATTTTGGCGATGATAATACTTTTACACCTATCCCTCGCTTAACGAAATTCATATGTTCACGAAAAGTTCGTAAATTAAAATTTCGTAAAACGAGATTTCGTAAAATGAAATTCAAAACGGTGAAATATGTAAATTTCGTAAATCAAAATTTTATTACGTAAACCAAAATTATGGTTTAATTTAAAAATTAATTTGCGAAATTTCGTTCAAATTAATTAGAGGTTTCGTTAAGCGAGGGATGGGTGTATTATATCAATTTTTCATACGAATCGTCATTTAAATGTAATTGTAATTTTTACGTTCCCCTACAATTATTTTTGTTTTTACCTAAACGCATATAGTGATAATATATATTGCGTTTCGATTCCAAACAAAAGCAAATAAAATCTTTTTCTGTGGTAGTATTATAAATATTCTAGTATTTTATTTTGTATTCATGTGATTTACATTGGTAGTGATTTAAATTTTGCGTACATACCGAAAGTTATAATTTTTTTTTTTTTTTTTTTTTATGGTAATTTTATACTTCGCTAGAACTACTGATGCAGCCTTGTTAAATATATATAGAAAAAAAATTCTTCATATTTCAGTGCAGACTGCAGGCAGTACTATAGTATCAAATCATCGAATCATCATTCAAAGCCATCTTGGGGGCATATCGAGTCGAAAGCGATTCCGCAAACTCCACAGCGCACGGTAGCTGGCGGCTGTGGTGTTGGTTGCGTTCATTAACGCAACCGACACAACAGCTACCAGCCGCCGTTAGCTGTGGAGTTTGCGGAATCGTTATTCGACTCGATACGCATTTAAGATGGTATATTGACGATGATTGTTGTTTGGAGGATATAGTTCCTGTGGCTGTACTTTTTTTGTTAATTTATTTCATATACTTATAATCTTTAGTTTAAACTCTTACTAGAAATTACTAAGGTTCCCAACTTTATTTGACTATTTCGGGTGTGTAATTTTAAACTTTTTGAATAATATTATTGATATTTAAATGTCCGGCATTTCCATGTGTGAAGAGTAATTGCTATCCGCCCAAACAACATAGCTCTACATGTAGCAGGTTTGCTTATGCTTTTGCATGTTTGACTGTCACGGTGTTATCGCCATAGCCAATGAGCGCAATATAAAAAACGGATGATTTCGTTTTATTCCGATTTGTATATTGCCCAAACGCAGAAAATATGTATGTGCATTAAATATGAAGAGTCACCCGGTTTGACTTTCATTTGTCCGCTGCACAAAATATGGAATTATGTTTTGTTGTTGTATGAAGAGTGGATTTACAAAATAAAAATAATTTTAATATAGGTGACAGGGTAGTCAATAAGATTGAATGATTTTGATGCATAGCACAATTGCAATAATGTTGACGTAAGTAGGTTACTGATTTGATCATTATATTGTCATATTATATATTATATATATATATATATATATATATATATATATATATATATATATATATATATATTTATATATATATATATATATATATATATATATATATATATATATATATATATATATATATATATGTATATATATATATATGTATATATATATATATATATATATATATATATATATATATATATATATATTTATATATATATATATATATATATATATATATATATATATATATATATATATATATATATATATATATATATATATATATATATATATATATATATATATATATATATATATATATATATATATATATATATATATATATATATATATATATATATATATATATATATATATATATATATATATATATATATATATATATATATATATATATATGTATATATATATATATATGTATATATATATATATATATATATATATATGTATATATATATATATATATATATGGATTAATAATTGCTTATCTGTAGCCAATGCTTGTTTAGGGATTAATAATTGCAGAGTGTTTAAGTTGATCCCTAAAAATACCAATCATAAATCTGGAATTTTAAACTGGGGTTTGACGAAAATTTGCATGATAGAGCGCTAAATCCCGATACTTGGCCTACCGGTATTTTTGTGCGACCATTTATTTTCTCGACTTTTTTCAAAATTTGAGACTGCCACTAGCAAAGTTTCGGACAAAAAAATTTGCCGTAAGCAATTTGGATATATAAATCAATTTTTTATATTTTTTGCAATTGTCTGACGATAACTATTTACGGTTTGGTCATCTAAATGTTCGTAGCGTGTCTAAACATTTAAATGAGCTAACTGTTCTTTTGCACAAATTTCGGTTTGATTTTCTTTTCTTGCTGTTTCGGAGACCTGGTTAAATAATAAAATTTCAACAAAATCTGTTAGTAATAATAATTATAAGTTACTACGGTCTGACCGCCATTCCCGTGGTGGTGGTGTTGGACTTTACTTTCGCTCATTGTTGAACATTAAAAGTAATTTCCTCTGGTTCTTATGGTAAAGTTGAGTTTTTGGCGTCTGAATTATTTGGCAAATTTGGTAAAATTCTGATTGTAGTTTTTTATAATCCCCCTTGTGTCTCTACCCAGGATATTTCTAATATTGATTTAATTTTTAATGAATTTTTACCATTGTATGAAAACGTAATTTGTTTAGGTGATTTTAATTTTAACATGTTAAATTTTAATGGGGTGTGAGATTGGTTTTAACTTTTAATGCTACAAGAATTGATAGTCTTTTAGATTTGATAGTAGTGTATGAGCCAGATAAACATAATGTAATAAATTATAGTCAATGTGGAGTTCCTGCAATATCTGACCATGATTTAATTTTTGCTACTTACAAGCTTTGCCGTACTAGAAGTAAAATAGTGCATACAACTGTATGTATTTATAAAAAAATCAATTATGATTTTTTCGATAATAATTTTATGTTATTAGATTGGCCATTATTATATGGTTGTAATAATGATGTTAATACCATCATTGCTCTATTTAATTCTAATTTTTTCAATTTAGATTCTGTTTGTGTGCCACAGCAAGAGTAGTATTAATAAATGTCCTACTTCACCTTGGTTAAACGCATCTATAGTTAATTTAATTAAAAAGAGAGATTTACCATATAAATTGTATAAAAGGAGTGGCTTTGAGGCGGATTTGAATTATTTTAAGTGTATCCGGAATAAAACTACTAAGCTCATTAATAAAACTAAGTATAACTTCTTTTTTAGTGATATTAGTAATTCAAAAAATACCTGGAATAATTTAAAAAAAACTTGATAGTGTTTCTCGTGGTAAATCTGAAGATAAAATTAATTTTTCTGCAGAGGATATTTTGAAAAGCATTTCTAAATTAAATGAATCTCTAGTTGTTCTTCCGTTACCTTTTAATAGACTTGATAGTTCAATTGAGGAAGATTCTTTTGCATTTAATTGTGTTGATGAAGCACAAGTAGTTGTGTAGTTTTGGATGCTTTTCGGGCAATTAAATCTGAAGCAATAGCTGTTGACTTAGTTGATTTTAAAATTTTAAAATTGTTTGTTGATTTCCAAATTTTTGGAAAGTTGCTTCGGTAATTCCTATGCCAAAAAAAAAAAACAGCAGCTGATATTGGTGATATTCGCTCTATAAGTATTTTGCCTGCACTGTGTAAGGTATTAGAAAAAGTTATGCAAGCCTACATGCAATTTTTTTAAAATAAGCATGATTTATTGTCTAAATTTCAATCAAAACATAGCACTGCAACTGCTTTAGCACATATTGTTGATGATCTAGCCTAAATGTTAGATGAACCAAATTCCCAAGCTAGTATTACTCGATTTTTTTAAAGCATATGTGTTGACCGTGTTAACTTGCCAAAACATGAATTTGATTGTAGAATATTTCTCACTTGCTGTTGGTCAGGGCTTGACAGAAACACGTTGACTTTTGTGTAATAACTAACATTTATTAAAATATTCATTTTCTTTATATAACAAAAAAAATACAAATAAATGTAAACCGATATGTCCATATGTCATCAGTATTTAACGGATGGACATGAACATGAATAAAACTGTATATGCATTTAACGGATGTAAATGAATATGAGTTTCGTTGTTATGCATGTTACAAATTTATTCCATTGATGTTGTTGTAACATTCTCCCCGGCCAAGATGTGAAAATTATCGTACTTTATACCAGCGCTTCTAGAGGAATAACTCTAGCTGGTTTATTTTTGTTTTTATCAATTCTTCTTTTGATTACCACAAAGACTATGCCTATGAGTGCAAGCGCAACGAGCTCATACGTGATTGCATAGTGGTGCACGTGGTGGTGAGATAAGGTTTCTTCTGTACTGATTTTTACTTCTTTTATTCTTTGCTGTAGTTCATCGATTCATTGTCCTTTTGACAACTCTTGAAAATGATACGAGTAATCTTGAGGTTGCTTGGCCAATTCTGTTGAGAGATTTACTGTTGGTAATATTGAGGCGTATACCTTGTGATCATACGATTGCTTCGCTAGTATGCTTATGGTTCTTCCCTTCAGTGTACAACCAGAGCCTAAGCTTAGTATTCCACTTCTTGAGATCCTTGTAGAAAATGGCTCTTGTTGACAAACGATATTGACTGTACGCTCAGTTGGTACTGAATAAAGCCATCTGTAATCTCTTAGCTGAATTCATGTGTCGGGCATGTTGGTCATTTTTCTTTCGACCACATCGCATTTGTTGTTTACTCCTTCTTGTCGTAGTAGGAGCAGTTCACATAAAACCTCATCTTCTTGATTCTGATGGATAACCTGGGTTAATTTGCATATACTAAAGTCGTTGGTGCTGATACAGTTTTGCCATTCAGAAGTTGTCATTGAAGAATAAGTGTGCCGATGCAAATCTGTCACAAGAAGTTCCATTTGTGGCCGTATAAATATAGATGGAATGTTGGGGGTAGGCAACGGTATGGGCTTATATATTTGGTATATTTCCGTATATACTAATGGCAGCTTCACATCAAATATCAAGTATTTTCCTTGCAGCCTTGTCTTGGCTGTCATGATCTGGTATAGTGCCAATAAAAAGTCCCCGTTTGCTTCTTCCAAAACTCACCTTATGGTGGTGAAGCAATTCATCCTTGTGCTTTATTTCTTGTAGGGATTGCTCGAGCGATGGTTCTATCAGTCCACATGTATTTTCTCTTTATCTTTTAGTTATGTTCGAATTTGTGATGTTGTCGATAGAATGTGAACAATATTTGGCTAGTCTGTCTATGGAGCGCTTATAGGCCGCCAGTTCTGCATAATAGTTGGTTAGATTATAATACACTATTATGTTCCAGTTATTGTTTGTGAGTTTGAGCTCTCCAATGGATTCGAAATAGATCCCTGGTTGATTTTCGAACGTTGTAATATTGTATGGTAGTGTGCTCGAATTGCAAAAACAACGTAATCAGTAATATGAGCAGTGGTGCATAGATCATATTGGTGCGTATATGTGTGGCAACTCGAGACCTGCAGACTTTAAGTTGTTCTACTTTGTTCATATTTGTTTTACCATCCTCATCTGATTTGGTTGTTGGTTCTTGATTATCCTCAGTTGGAAAGGGACTTATCTTTGTAATTGGTCTCTTGAAGGTGGTGTTTTTTGGACCTTTAATTGATACCACTCTAGTTAGACCATCTGACCCTGGATGTGTGTCTGTTATCCTTCCATTGTCCATTTTGTAGGTTGGAGGTGTTCATCCTTTACTAGAACTAGTTGACCAATTCTGTAGTTTTCTTTTGGTTCTTTCCATTTGTACCTTTGCTGTAGACTGTTTAAGTAGTCTTTGGACCATATTTTCCAAAATCCTTGAGTCATTTTTGAAAGCAAGATCCACCTCTGTTTTGGATTTATGTTGGTTTTGTCTGAGTCAGGGGGTGATATCAGTGGCCTCCCGATTAAGAAACGTCCAGGTGTCAAAGCATCAAAGTCATCTAAATCGTTCGACAGTGGAAGAATCGGCCTGGAGTTTAAACATGCTTCAATTTGTGCTAGCACAGTGCTGAACTCCTCGAAGGTTAATGTTGTTTCACCGATAACTTTTTTTAAGTGGCCTTTCGTTGATTTCACTCCAGACTCCCAAATGCCCCCGAAATGGGGACTACCGGGCGGGATGAAATGCCAGTTTGTTCTATGGTTAGCTTCTTTCTGAGCTGCGTTGTTGTTTGCTAGTTGTATAGCCACCTGTAACTCCTTGCTTAGTGCGTTCCGAGCTCCAACGAAGTTGGTACCGTTGTCACTGTATAGGTTCAAAGGCGTTCCCCTTCTTGAGTTAAATCTTCTGAATGCTGCCAGGAACGCTACTGTTGTTAGATCACTCACCAGCTCCAAGTGAATTGCTTTAGTAGCGAAGCAAATGAATAATGCTATATATCCCTTGTAGGACTTGTTTCCCCTTCCCTTGGATACACGGATTGCGAATGGACCCGCGTAATCAATGCCCTCTCCTGAATCGAAAACAATTGTGGATTTTTGTGCGTATTAGACGTTTGCCATACAAAATCCAATATTTTGAACGTAATTGTGCTAAAGTTGCTTGTACGCCTCCGTGTAATACAAGATGGTGTGGCTTCATTTGTGATGAGGGTTGAGTAAATATGATGTTTTGGTAGAGTCAGTTGATGCTTTTTATCATAATTTAGGTGAGATTTTTGTAATCTACCGCCAACCCTCAACAAACCATCTTTGTCTTTGAATGGATTTAGTGATGACAGTTTGCTGCTCCTTTTGGCTTTGTTCGTTGTTTTGAGGAGTTTAATGTATTTGGTGAATTCCGAATCTTGTATTGCTTTTATGATTATATTGTGTGATCTGGTTAGTTCGTCTACTGTCAGAAAACTTGGTATCTCTCCAGGAACTCGTTGTATTCGGTTTTTAAGGATAGTAATAAATCTATAGCAGTACGCTATAGTTCTTTTGATTTTAAGAAATGATGAAAATCGTAGAAAATCTATGAACTCTGGTTGAGGAAGTGCGTTGATAAATAAGCAATTTGTTTTTAGTTCTTCTTTGGCTGCTTCTTCAGTTGGTTCAAGCGCTAGTGGGTAATTTGAGCTCTTTAACCAAGTTGGTCCTTCCCACCAAAGTTTATGGCTTCGCAATTGTCGTGCTTTAATTCCACGTGAAGCTACATCTGCAGGGTTTTGGTCGGATATTACATAATGCCATTGACTTGGTTGCATAAGTGACTGAATTTCAGCTATTCTGTTACCCACAAAGGTTTTGTATTTACTGGGATCGCCTTTTATCCATCCAAGCGTTATCATCGAATCCGTCTACGCATAGGTAGTAGTGTGTTTGAAATTCATGGCATCTTGAACTGTGTTTAACAATTTCGCCAATAGTACGGCACCGCATAATTCTAACCTTGGTACTGATATCCTGTTTTTTATATGAGCGACTTTGGTTTTTGCGGCTATTAGATAAACGACCGGAGAGCCTTGGGAATTTGTTGTTCTGTAGTATACGACTGCTGCAAATGTATACGACTGCTGCAAATCATCTGTCTTTTCTGACGCATCGCTGAATCCATGTAGTTCACTTTCTCCATGCTGCCTGAGTTCTATCCATCTGCTTATGGTAATATTTTCAACTTCATTCAAATTTTCTTTGAATTGACTCCATTGTTGTTGTAGTTCAATACTTAGAGTTTCATCCCATCCGACACCAGCTATCCATAGATTATGCATTAATCATTTTGCTTGGACGATGATAGGTGCAAACCATCCTAATGGATCGAATAGTTTGGCTACTTCTGCTAATATGTTTCTTTTAGTTGGTTCCTTTATATTTTCGGACAATGATATTTTAAATCCAAAAATATCGAAAACTGGATTCCAAGTTATACCGAGCGTCTTAATTGTTTCATCGATGTTTATTGAGCATAGCCCATCTTCTCGAGTTCAATTTCGTATTTGTCTGATTAAGAGTTTAGTTTTGCCAATTTTCATGTATTGTGATGTAATTTGTAATTTACAGTAACTGTGATAGTATTTCATTCCTTGTAGGTGGGGCCGCGGGTAACTTTAAAATTAAAATACCTTCAAGAAGGCAATGGGGGTTTTTGCATTTTGTTCGCAGAGTACTTATTTTCCGAGATATTTGACAGTTTCAGCTTAAAAAAATCATCTGGTACATCATCTGAGCGATTCGAACAAAACTCTCCTTGTTACAATTTCATTCATCAGAGGAAAGATTTTCACCAATATTACGTAAAATAGTAATTTGTAGGCTGTGGAAAGGAGCTGTGATAGTTTTCCGATTTTGCATAAAGCGGATATTTTTCGTTCATCGGGCATACATTTAATACTTATTTAATAATGATCTAAAGATAGTTCCAGAAGGTCACAAAAACCTCTTTTGATCTCTTAGTTTAAGTAAACTCTTAGGTTTAGTAAGTAAACTCGAAAGGTATGGCGCAGTCCGGGAACATCGTTAAAGATGCACTCATTTTTAATAATTAGCGTTCCCGCCTAAATCCCCTCTAAGTGTCGTTGTTTTTTCTTAATATTTGCAGTCGTACTAAATACCATCTAAATTCATGTTCCCTTACTTTCCAGCATACAGTCAATAATATTTGCTGGTGCTAGGTTAACTCCCACAAGTCAAAAAACAAGTGCTTAACATTCTCAGTTTTATCCTCGCACTCAGAATAGTATGGAGAATCATCGTGTTTCTGCTTATATATAGATAAGCACAACAACAACCATGCCCAGTTAGTTCAACGTCATTTTGGCGAATTGTCCCATCACACCTACCACTCCTTAACAGTTTCTGCATGGATCATAATACGACTTTCGTTCTTGTTTCAATCCCGACGGCAGGAATACCTAGTTAGACCCTATCCTTAGCCAATAAATCCAGAAGCGGCATTTACGATGTGAGACGGTTCCAAATGCACATACTACTTTTAAGGCGGCTAACCTGTAATCAGAAGCCCCTTGCTGCATATATGTAGCACTTACTAAAATCGGTGCGCCATACACCTGAATAGATGCAACTACCTACTAAGTAATAATCTACAACTCTGGCGAGCACCTCCTACGTTCGGCATTATTGGCGATAAAGCTCTATTTACCCTCCCCGTTTTTTACGTACATTGTCCAAATGGGCTTTAAATAAAAGTCTAGCATCGATTATCATTTCCATAGGTACTACTTAACAAGGATTTGACACACTCAGTTGTCCACCCACTTTAACCATTATATCCTTGTCATATACTGGAGATAGGAACTATTTTCGTCTTCTGTTCTGCCAACTTCAAACCCATAAAAGATATCCAACCCTGAATGACTCTTACCAAGAATCTCTTGACTACCAAGAATCTCTTGACTCTTACGACACCTGATTTTCTGCAGTGCTTGAAAAAACTTTCAACATATAAAGAAGAAACTTTTCGTCAAATATTTTTCTTTCGAAAAATCCCTTCGTTGTTTGCCATCGTGCAAGCGCACACAATGGCTTAGTGGTTCCTGTGTGTGTATTGACCACTTAATTCCCTACTTAATACTATAGTTAAGAGACACTCACTAATTCACGTGAGATCAACTATCGAGCTAGCACTATCTCACCGAAATGTGGAGGTGTTACCAACATTCAGCATTACCACTGGAAGTAATGGAAATGCTTCTAGAGCTTTACCTCTATTATTATTAATGCGGCTTCCCCCGAATCTATAAAACCAGATTTAGCACTGCTAGCATTTGTTTAATCTTTTATTGTTGGCATGCAAAAACAGCGTCTGCGTCCAAAATTACGCAATGTTTGCTGAAGCTGGTTTTGCGCAGCTTCACAGTGAGTTAGGTTTACTTGGATCAACCTCATCTTTCCGTTTCATTTGCAATTACCTTCTGAGATATCGGACACTTTAAAATACCAGCAAAATGTCTGTTACCTTCAATAGCTCTATCACTTAAAAGCATGTATTTTGGATTATTACAGCCCTTTGCAATATGACCATCTTCTCCGCACTTCCTACACAGCTTAAACCTATCTTGCGAACTCCTACATTGTTAAGCTTGGAGACCATATTCGAGGCATTTCAAACATTTTAAGGCTCGTTAATTTCTCGAATTCGGCAAATCATCCAAGCAATCCTTATTTTTATTTTGTATATAATATTCATTCTCTGTTATTTCGCTTGGAAGGCTAACCACTGCCATTTGTGTTCCCCGAAGTTTTTAGCGTTTTTATAATGACAACAACTTTTGTTTCTCCCATACTAGCGATTAAGCTAGCCTGAAGCACTTCGTCTTGTGTAGTCACTATAGTCTTTTATTTCTACAAGGGCTTCCTCTGTCAAGGTTTTAACATCAGCTTCCTAACCGATATGTTTCTCTAAATGTGATTGGGTAACAGCTATTGGTGATTGCTTCCCGGTGCTTTCCAACTCTAATAAAAGATTTTACTTCGTAGTTTGGCAAATATAATTAAATTTTTCCCCTCAGACCAGTAAGTTCTGAGTCCACCTTCAATTTCTTTAGGATACGATACAGCTCCTTTTAAATCAAAAGCGCCTCCGGCCGAGTTGGTCGTTTACGGGGTATTTTCTGCCTTTTCTGACTTTCTCCAGTTTTATTTCTGGTTCTAAAACTGGTGCCAGATTTATCAGAGTTCGCGCATTTGCTGTAATGCTTTTCTTTTTGCCCAACTGATGACGAGTCTGGGGCGGTGAATCTCTTCCTTTTAGCAGTGACTGCAGTAGAGGCGTCCAGGGTTTTGGTTATCTATTTATCTTGATTAGTCGAAATGCTTGCTGGTTTCGCACTAACAAGGAGCCTCGAAACGCTGAAGCGTGCAATCTCAACAATTACGTGTGGGTCCATTTTGGTTTATCGACCCGACTTCTTCAAACTATTTTTCCACCTCATTATAGGATAGTTTGATCAACCAAAGCATCCTCTTTATTTCGCCATATAGATTGTTCTTATCCTTTACATATTCGAACAAGAATATTCAAAATCAAAGTTGCCAACGAAGCCTTCCATAGAATTTTGAATATATCTACATCATCCTCATCATAATTTCGATTTGGGTTATGAAGAAACTGAAGTAAGCTTGACAATTCCGTGCGGCTTTGTTGCATTCTACACTTTAATTTGTCAAAAAGTTGTTTAGCCAAAGTTGAATTTTGATTTTGGAGCGTTTTTAGCATAAAACCGATAGTAGCGTCAGCAGTCAATAAATTAGAGTTTTGACGATATAATGCTTCAACTCCTAATTTAAGAGGCATTAATGCTGAAATTGTATCAGATATAATTTTAAATTCTGCATCGGAAAACTTTATTGTTTTAATATTTAAATCGATTAATGATTTCTTGATACAATTTTTTATTTGAATAAACCGCTCTAGCATTGCAAGTAAGCTATTCCATCGTGTTCTTGTATCTAGGATGAGTCGCAGTTCTTTACCAAATTCTTCTTTTGTATATTTCTGTAATACCATGTCATTTTTGGTTGGCGATTTTCTAAAGATTCTAACCACTTTTCTTATTTTATTGAATAAAGCAAACTCACAGTTGAAAAGCACTGGTGAATTAACTCTAGACACCTTATTTGTGACGGTAAATAATTCTGGGATTCGATTTTCTTCCAATTCTTCATCCGTAACACTATAGTATCTTCATCGCTTCCACTTATTGACTATTGCTGTTCCCCATCATTGACCGTAGTTAAATTGCTGCGCCGCTGATAAAGGATAGCCATAACCGCTAATTGAATTTCCAAGTTTAGTCATAACTGACGCTCCATCTGTAGCGATACAGACAATATGCTCATTTAGCAAAATCTCAAGATGGTTTAACTTATTTTGTAAGAGCGCGCAACATTTTTCTGCAGGCATGGATCTATGAAACTTGATTTTTTGAGTTGTGTGACTTTGCTCGTGTATGAGCGATATACCGGGTGATTTTTTTAAGTTGAAATTTGCAAATATCTAAAACTTGAAAATACATTAGTGCTACAATCAGTACCCCCCTCTTCTCCTTGTAGGTGGGGCCGGGGGTTACTTTAAAATTAAAATACCTTCAAGAAGGAAATAAGGGTACTAATTTTAGCACTAATGTATTTCCCCCGTGGAATGAATCAATTTTGATCTTCGGCATTTTGTTCGCAGAGTACTTATTTTCCGAGATATTTGACAGTTTCAGCTTAAAAAAACCATCTGGTATATCATCTGAGCGATTCGAACAAAACTCTTCTTGTTACAATTTCATTCATCAGAGGAAAGATTTTCACCAATATTACGTAAAATAGTAATTTGTAGACTGCGGTAATTTGTAGGCTGTGGAATTCGTTTGGTCATACTTATTTAATAATGATCTAAAGATAGTTCCACAAGGTCACAAAAACCTCTTTGGATCTCTTAGTTTAAGTAAACTCTTAGATTTAGTAAGTAAACTCTAAAGGTATGGCGCAGTCCGGAGAAATCCTTAAAGATGCAGTCATTGCTGAGTTGTTGTTCTCTTAAGACTTCTGGAAGGCACTATTTTTCTGTCTACAAATTCACTTAACGAGTCTCCTAGCAAAAACTAATGAGCAGCAGCTCAATCTGCAATCATTTTTAATAATTAGCGTTCCCGCCTAAATCCCCATCTAAGTGTCGTTGTTTTTTCTTAATATTTGCAGTCGTACTAAATACCATTTAAATCCACGTTCCCTTAGATCCATTTTGGTTTATCGACCCGACTTCTTCAAACTATTTGTCCACCTCATTATAGGATAGTATGATCAACCAAAGCATCCTCTTTATTTCGCCATACAAATTGTTCTTATCCTTTACATATTCGAACAACTTATAATTTCGAAACATTCCGGCTTTCACACTCAATATTTCGCCTTCGTTTACCTGGTCCTCATTTAGATTAGGAAGAGTCTCACTTCCCCAGATATATGCATTTATGTAGGCGATCTCGTGAGCCGATAGGTGTGCTAGTCGGATGCGTAAACATAAGACCACAAGCGAATATTGACTGCTTTGAAATGCAAAACCCGATGGCACGTTTTAATCTTAAACCACGTGTCCATTAACGTGAGCGGGGGTTAAAATCTGGCTGTATTAGTTTGTTTATGTTGGTTTTTTGAAAAGTATTTTGTTTAAGGATGTGGGTTGTCAGCCCAACGATCCAATATTTTTTTAACAGCCTCCTACGATACGCCAAAGATGCTTTGGTGGAATTCTGAAGGTACTATGCCTATTTATAGTAAGAACTCCTTTTATAAGTGGTAACAAACGAATTAAATTCCATAATGGGCCTAAATAAACCTTATATATGGTTTAAGGACTTCTGATGGAGTAAAATAAAAATTACAGCATCTTATGAAATTTAAATATTGACTTGGTTTTTTGTAATTGTATAAAATTCAAGCCTATTAGATTTGTCCCATTCAATTGCCTTGTCCATGCAAGTTAGAAGTGAACTATTCAAAATCTCACGGGAGCAAGTGAAAAGGAAATGGAGCAGACACTGCAGTATATCATCAGTAAAAATAATCAAAAATCTGCTTGTATACTTTTGAGTGCTACCAGTGTTTCAGCATCAGTTTCGTTAATTCTTGGCAATTTTATACGTTTTTTTTTTCTATAAAATCAACGAAATTTCACTGATTATTCTCCGAAATAATCATACACTAGTAATAATCCCACTTCTGAAATTTGTCAGATGCCAAATTAAAAAAAATGATTCCGGTCAATATCGTTAATAATTTTACTCAAATACATCCGTATAGTGATGTATCCGGCTACCAACTAATTCTATTTCTTTTTTTTTGTATTTTAATACGCATAGTCCAATAAAGTTTATGACATTATATCGTGTACAAGTGTATAGACTTTTAACATAATGGAGTACATTACTCGATCATAATATTCATATTTTGTGGAAACCAGTTCTGCATTTTAATAGACTTAGCTGTTACGATGGTAATTTTATTATTATTTTCAAAACCAACACAATTGCGTATATAAACAATTATTAAATTTTTTTTATTTTTCATAACCTGTATTTTGGTGATGATAATACTTTTACACCTATCCCTCGCTTAACGAAATTCATATGTTCACGAAAAGTTCGTAAAACGAGATTCCGTAAAATGAAATTCAAAACGGTGAAATATGTAAATTTCGTAAATCGAAATTTTATTACGTAAACCAAAATTATGGTTTAATTTTGAAATTAATTTGCGAAATTTTGTTTAAATTAATTAGAGTTTTCGTTAAGCGAGGGATGGGTGTATTATATCAATTTTTCATACGAATCGGCATTTAAATGTAATTGTAATTTTTACGTTCCCCTACAATTATTTTTGTTTTTACCTAAACGCATATAGTGATAATATATATTGCGTTTCGATTCCAAACAAAAGCAAATAAAATCTTTTTCTGTGGTAGTATTATAAATATTCTAGTATTTTATTTTGTATTCATGTCACTTATATGTGTAGTGATTTAAGTTTTGCGTAGCTACATACCGAAAGTTATACTTTTTTTATGATAATTTTTATACTTCACTAGAACTACTGATGCAGCCTTGTTAAATATATATAGAAAAAAAATTCTTCATATTTCAGTGCAGACTGCAGGCAGTACTATAGTATCAAATCATCGAATCATCATTCAAAGCCATCTTGGGGGCATATCGAGTCGATAGCGATTCCGCAAACTCCACAGCGCACGGTAGCTGGCGGCTGTGGTGTTGGTTGCGTTCATTAACGCGACCAACACAACAGCTACCAGCCGCCGTTAGCTGTGGAGTTTGCGGAATCGTTATTCGACTCGATACGCATTTAAGATGGTGTATTGGACGATGATTGTTGTTTGGTAGGATATAGTTCCTGTGGCTGTACTTTTTTCGTTTAATTAATTTATTGATCATATACATATAACTTTAAAAGAATTCACTTATCAGCATTTACTAAAGTTTCAACTTTTGCTGGAAATTACTAAGATTCCAACTTTATTTGACTATTTCGAGTGTGTAATTTTTAGACTTTTTTAAGTAATATTTTCGATACTTAAATGTCCAGCGTTTCCATCAGTGTCCAGTAATTGCCATCTGCTCAAACAATATAGTTTAAAATGTAGCAGGTTCGTTTATGCTAAATACAGTTATACGTTTATGCTATAAATTTGCATTTTTGACTGTCACGGTTTTATTGCCATAGCCAATGAGCGCAATATAAAAAACTGATGCGTTTTATTCCGATTTGTATATTGCCAAAACACAGAAAAATATGAATGTGCACAAAATATAAATATAAAGAGTCACCCGGTTTGACTTTCATTTGTCCGCTGCACAAAATATGGAATTATGTTTTGTTGTTGTATGAAGAGTGGATTTACAAAATAAAAATAAGTTTAATATAGGCGACAGGGTAGTCAATAAGATTGAATGATTTTGTTGCATAGCACAATTACAATTGCAATAAGGTTGACGTAAGTAGGTTACTGATTTGATTATTATATTGTCATTTTATTATATTTTATATATATATATATATATATATATATATATATATATATATATATATATATATATATATATATATATATATATATATATATATATATATATATATATATATATATATATATATATATATATATATATATATTATATATATATATATATATATATATATATATATATATATATATATATATATAATCTATATATATATATATATATATATATATATATATATATATATATATATATATATATATATATATATATATATATATATATATATATATATATATATATATATATATATATATATATATATATATATATATATATATATATCAGTGGCGTTTTCTGGTTGGTTGCATGAGGTGTTCGGTATGAACAGGTAAACACTTTTAGGCGCTTAAGAAAAAGTAAAGTTATCAGGTTAAATCCAATTTTCGTAGTCATATCATAGTCAAGGGACGTGACTAGAGTCACGCCAAACTTGGTATTGTTGAAGTCGATTCAAGGGACATGATGGCAATTAAGAAAATATTTGGAAAATATCACTAATAATTTCCTCATATTTTGACAGAATATTATTTGTCAAAATCTTTTTGTATTTTAATTGTTAACAAACCATTTGTAATCAGTTTTTCTAATTATTAAATTGTTTAAAAATATGTTGGTAAATTCTCCATTCGTGCTTCCAAAGCTCATGAAACCTTTAGTGATATTCGATTTTTTTCATTAGTTTTACCAACATTTCAAACTCAGGTATTGAAATTGTTTGATAATTGATTGATATGTAAGGAGAAATAGTATATAGCTTGGTGAGGTTAGTACTGAGGTGGGTTACACCATATTATAATACCTGTACTTAACTGTACTGAACTAAAATTGTATACAACATTTAACTTTGTGTAATTTATAATTTAAAATGTCTGGTACTGGTAATGCTTCTGTCCAACGAGTGTACCGATCAATCATTGTTACACAATACTGTTGACCGTTCGAAATAGGGAGTGGGCCGACTATGTCTATATGTACTTCTGCAAAACAATCATTTGTAGGTCTAAAATCCCCTATGGGAGATTTTGTGTGATTCTTGTGATTTTGGCTTTTTGACAAGGGATACATGTTTGAGCCATTGCTTTTACGTCCTTTCTTATCGATGGCCAAACTACGTTTGTGGTTAACAATTTAATAGATGATTTAATTCCAGGGTGTGCGAGATTGTGGAATAATTCGAAAACTTGTTTGCGAAACTTGACCGGAATGAATGGTCTTGACTTGCCTAAAGAAACGCCACAGTATAATTTCAATTTTGAATTTAATGCTATGGGAAGTTGCTCAAACTTCAGAGTGGTTTCTTTATCTTGCAACAATACTCTCAATTCCTCGTCAATACTTTGAACTTCAGCAATCGCTGAATAATCTACGGATTCAATTCGTTTTATGCGTGAAAGAATATCTGCTACTACGTTATCTTAACCTGCGATGTGTCGTTGATCTGTGGTAAATTGCCCTATAAAATCCAATTGACGACGTTCTAGGCGATGCTTTCTCAACATTTTGTTTGAACGCATAAACCAGTGGTTTGTGGTCTGTATAGAGTATGAAATTACGACCTTCTAGTAAATAGCGAAAATATTTAATTCCTAAATAGGCTGCTAACAGCTCTCTATCATATGCGCTATATTTCTGTTGCGTCTCAGTTAAACGCAAATTTACTGTTGAATTTTACTGTTTCGACGATATCCTTTTAGAAAATTATTTAAGATAGCTTGATCACGTGCAGAACCCGGTATGATTTAAGTTGCTGAACTGTAGATGGTTGTGAAAACTGTGCAATAATTTGAATTTTTTCTGGGGATGGTAATATACCTTCGGCTTTTAAGAAATATCCCAAAAAATTTACTTCTGATTGTGCAAACTTGCACTTATCTACATTAATTATTAGCCCATAATTTGATAATCTTTGAAATACAACCTTAATATGCTCTAAATGTTCTAACCGAGATACTGATGCGATTAATACATCATCTAGGTATACAAAGCAAAATGGCAGTTCGAATAAAACTTCATGCATTAATCTCTGGAACGATTGAGTGGCATTCCTTAACCCGAATGTCATTCGGCAGAATTCAAAAAGTCCAAACGGTGTGGTGATTGCTGTCTTGGGAATATCTCCCACTTCAATAGAGATCTGGTGATATGCCCTTACCAAATCTAATGTCGTAAATACTGTACAGCCTGCTAGCTGAAAGGATTAAATCCTAGAGTTGAGGAACGGAATACTTATCAGGTATCGTGACATTAATTAACGCCCTATAGTCGCCGCAAGGTCTCCATTCGCCGTTTTTCTTTTCTACCAAATGTAACGGACTGGCCCAAGCGCTCTTACTAGGGCGACAAATGCCTTACACGAGATCGGTCGTCCATGAGTGTCTAGACAGTGGGTTACTTGATGTTAAACATCGGCGGAGTTCAATGTCTCCTGTGTTATTGTTTTAAATTGATCTAATAGATTTACAATATCTGTGTGAACGAATGCCTTATTGATAATTGACAATGCTGTAATCGATGAGGTTGTTATAGAACCGATTGTAAACATGGATGTTAAAGCATCAACTACTCTACTATAAACCCGTATTTTTTAGGAAATCTGCCCCAATAATAGGCATTGATACTTCTGCTATTATAAATTTCCAAACGAAATTTCTACGCAGACCTATATCTAATGATAATAATTGTGTTCCATATGCATTGATTTTTGTGCCTCTGCAGATTACAGATGAATGGTGGCACACTGGAGTTGCTGATAAGAGATGACAGAATGCAGAGCAGTTCAATAAAACTGTGATTGTCTTATACTGACAGTAGTTTGAATATTGGCTAATGGGAAACCGGACCTTTCCTTTCCCTGTCCCACAAACACTTATTACCTATTGGCTGTCACGGTGTCTGTAACCGGGTCGATCTCAATAATTAACTTAAATCCTATACCTTATCCTTCCACGGGGAGTTAATGCCCCCGTGGAATGAATCAATTTTGATCTTCGGCAGTTTGTTCGTAGAGTACTTATTTTCTGATATGTTTGACAGTTTTAGCTTGAAAAAATCACCTGGTATAAACGTGACATAAAATCTCACAAATACATTCAATAGGTTACATTTTTTTTACGAAATAGAAACCCTTGAAATACTCACATTCCATAAATGTTAGAATCAAATAGAACTATGTATTTATGCATATATAAATATGTACATCAAAGCTGCTGTTAATCTCTTTAAAGAGATTCGAAATGCTTTGAAATACATACATAGATACTTTTATGATCCACCAGTAGAGAATCAAAATCAGCATGAATTGCAAGCCTGATTGTTCGTACGCAGATACACTCCTTACATTTGGTCAAATATATTTGATTGGTGCGAAAATAGCAATCTTTTTTGGGGCCGAAGCTCACCCTCTTTCGTGGTTTATTTAACGTTCTACTTTACGCCGTCGCCAGCCAAATCGAGGACGCACGAATCTCTTTTTCAATAACTCTCTCCCGTTGGGTTCGAACCCAGTACCTACCGACCCAAACGCTTGAGCTTTAACCGCTGCACCAATTGCTCGGTGTTCATCTTCATATTTATAGTAACAGAAATTCGCACAGGTTCAAGATATGTATTCGTTTTGGCCAACACGTTTCGTTGAAAAGGTGAACACGGAATGCTAATATAATTATAGTTTATATATTTTATAATTAAAATTTACAAAGTTACAATTCACAAACGGATACATTTTAGGCTTAATAGTATCTATCATGTTTCGATCGATGTCCAATGGAGTTTAAGTCAAATTGTAACTTTCATTTTCCACCAAGAAAATTGCCAGTCCTTCAAATGTGTGGACACAACATTTTATATTGAAATGTTAGATAATTTATGAAGATTTAATGTCCATATTTTTGGAACTCCCACTCTCTGTTGTCTAGAGGGCATACTTGCCGTGTTTTTAACCATCTAGAGATACAATGGAAATGGAATGCATGCTGCAAAATAATGATTGCAAGCTTAATTTATTTAGATTTAAAATTAATATTATATTTGTACTTACATTACACACTCCTCATGCGATAGTACATCCCTCACTAGTCGCCGACGCTTGATTAGCCTGTCCATCTATACACAAATCCATAATATGATTACGACAAATAGCGCAGTTGTCCACTACAATGTCTGCCAAATAAAAACAAGGTTATGTTTAATCATTGAAAATATATTTCCAATGTGCATTAATATTACATTCCCCAAGCCCATAATGCAATAGCATTCCACTAAAAAATAAACATAATAATACATTAATCGTGGAATATTATTACAATAAATTATTCATTGTCCCAAACAAGATAATTTGAGTGTCGTTTCTTACCTTTTTCACTTCGAAACGTTTTTCTGATCTTTGCAATTACTGTTGCTGCTTGAAGTTGGCGGTTCGTAATCCTCATCATCGACTTCCATTTTATATTTAGTTTAAGATTTATTAATTTATTTAAAGTTAAATGAAAAAGTGAAAATTGATTCCATAGACGTATAATAGATCTAGACTTGTAACAAATATTTTTTCCATAGTAAATCTTCTATTTCACGCGTTATCGGTTGGAGAGGGACGGATATTTAAAAAAATGTATGTCTTACTCAACAATTTGAATGTAAACAAAAAAAAAATTTTTTTTTTTGTGACAATTCAAAACAACGCTTCGCTTTTTTATCGAAAAAAAGTAATAAAATTAGTTAAAACTTATATACATATAATAAATTTGTATTAACAAATCATAAATTTGTTATACTAACGAATATAAAATTAAAAAAATCATACAGAATGAAGTGTATAGTGAAAAATTGACGTAATACTACTCTAAAAAACTAAAAGGGATTTCGTTTAATAAGTATTTTAATTAATGAGTTAAATAAAATAAAATAAATGTTGTGATTGTAATCGTGTGATTAGTGAAAAAAAAAATCAAGGTTTAAGTTACAAATTTAAAAAAAATGTGAATTGTTTTGTATGGTAGGCCTTTTAGTAATCAACTGTATATTTATTTTTTTTTTTTTTTTGTTTTGTTTTGAATGGTAGCCCTTTATTGAATATAGTGTACTATTCCAGGACCGAAACATTAATAATTAGTTTGACAAAACGCCGTTAAATTGTATACTAATTTTGTATTAGTTTTTTTTTAATTTGTGGATATAATGTAAATAAATCGTTGCTTATTTCTTTTTAGGTAACCAACATTTTCATAGATGCTAGGCTTTGACCAGAACTACGAAGATTTTATTAACATTTAACATTAACAGTTGGTTCTTGTTAATGGTCGATGAAAATGAAAAACACATATTTTTAAAAAATATTTAAAAAATCGGTTGTTCAATCCCATAACGCTTTATTTGATTTTATATTTAATTTATATGTACTATCTGCTATGTTATTTATACAATATAATTTCCGTACCAATAAATTTTTTTTCTAATCAATTAATTCTTTTATTTAACAACTAACTTCATTATAATAAAATAGTTAATTTCTAATTACGGCCCTGGGGTTATTATAGTCTTTCTCTGTTACCCTTGAAAATTTCCTCACTTGACGTTTGTTATTTTCTTGTCTAAGTATTAACGTCTTTGATTGATTCCTTCGTGATTATTGCGAATTGTCAAACACAAATTTTGTAGAATGACAAATGAATTGCTTTATTGATTTACGCAAGTATACATAATATGGTTTCGTATAGTAGAAGAGTGTTATTTGGAGATTTGTGATTCAACGAACTAAAATTACATAGTAGAAGAGATCGTAGTTTATGTGCTAAAATTTTTTTAACGTGTTCCTGTTTAGTTAAACCGTTTAGTGATTTCAAAATTAAAAATAATAATTTATGTATATCAATATTAATTGTAAGTGTCCAGCCACAAAAACCAATCAAAACCATGTATGAAGATCCTTAAATAATTTGGTAAGTCTTTTGCGCATTAAATTGAATGTTCAATCAAACGTCAACATCAATTTCCACATTATAGTTTCAAAATAAAACTCGTATAGCTATAAAACATACATAATCATTTATTAAACATACTAATAACACTAGAATAAATTAGAAAATATTTTTACAGGTAATATAACAATAATTAACATCTTAATCTATATCATAAAACTATCCATTTGCTAATGGTCACTTTTAATTTTATAGGCCGACTTCCAAATTTCAAACAAACAAATTGTCGAATGGAAACGATAAAAAATTGCCAATGGCATTGATACATGTGTAATAACCGTCCATGCCCAAAGTCCGAAAAATTCTAGATGTGTAGGTCTAAAACTTGCCTGTCCCTTAACGAGAGTATTTATAAACCATAGTGCCATATTCGCCACCAGTAAAAATGTAACTATCTCTCTACCTGGTTTATTTCTAATTTGTTGTTTACCTTTGCATCGGCGCCAGCTTGCGTTCAATACAAATAATGTTTGAATTGAAGTCTGTATAAGACATAATATTTCGGCAATTAGCCCTTCTTGGCCACCTAGGATATGGTCTTGCATAGCAAAATAACATCCCATTATACTAAACATGGCATATACATAAACACCACTTTGGGCCAGCACCAATAAAGTACAATCCAAGCTCACCGAACTTGAATGATGGTCATTTGTCTTTTTGTGAAATTTTAAATCACGCATTTTTATCATGGCCGCAATCACACCGGCCGAGCACACAACATACATTAAAATTTCAACTATTGTTACTTCTTCGATTGCCAACGCAGCATAATCCTGATGATCGTTTAGCACAAAGTACATGATTAGCGAAATAATGGTTAGTACAACGAGAATAATTCCGGCGAACATGCCACGATGTGATCGAGCACAATCAATCGAAAAATGATGAGCACTTTTGTGCGGATGTTTTTGAGAATTTCGTCTTGATCTTTCAATATCCGGTAGGCTTCGTACTTTTTTCCACATTTCATATAATATTACGGCACAAATCAACGAATACTCTATGGTGCAGGGGAACAAAAATGGTGACGCGTTTTGTACTAATTTACCCATAATATTGGTTCGATGGCAATCAATGTATTCGGCTGAATGTACGCCATTATATAGTGCAGCTCGTTTGATTATTTCATGTGTCGTTGCGTTAAAAATTTCATTTGTTCCATTTAATATTGCGCTTATCGAATCATTATTTGACGGTGTGGTTAAAGCGGCTAATACACCGTTTGAAGTAGTCTCGGTATGTGATGGTCCATGACTATCGTGTGTTAAATGAAATATTTCATGTTTCGTTTCTTCAATGAGTACGTACAGCCATTCACACAAATTAGTCGCAATCATATGCATTAAACCGAAACGAGCAACAACTTTATGCCGAGCCATATCCAATTCGGTTGTATTCAAGAATATAAATTGCATTTGTACTATGGCTAGTGCCATACGTGCAGCGGGTGTTAACACCACAAATATGTTGGTACATCCTGGTGTGCCTTTTAACTCAAAATATTGTCCAATTTCTAGTCCCGAATAAACCATGTTGCCGATTGCAAACGCTATCGCACCAACGCGTAAGTAAAAACTGCCGAAATGTGCTGCCCGTTTTTTAATGGGATACTGATCGGTTTTTTCATCTGCAAACAAGAAAATAAATGAGTAAAGATTTTTCCATATTATTGTGAAAATTCATATAAACTTACGATAGGATTTTATTAGCGAAAATACAGCTCGAGTACGACAATGCGATAGATATACGAATGCTACAAACATTATGCTGCCTAGGTACAGATAAGCATAAAATCCTTGATATATATGGGCAGGTATTTTTGATGATAGGATTTCAGTAATAGGCATTGCTATCCCAAGAATCACAACTAATTTACAGTATAAAGCTGACAGTGCCGTACTTAGTGCATCACTAAAATGATTAAAAATTGGATGTTAACGGTACATTTTTTTTAAAATTAAGGAATGTGTACTTACTCTCCAATTCTTCGGTTTTTCTTTCGTGATTCTTTTGCCATATGCTTGTGATCGTCATTATCCATATTGATAATACCTCGAAACGAACGAGAACTCCCACTCGACGTTATGTCTTGCTCGTGCAATGATCCCAAATGCATTCGTTGTCTCTCCTGTTGTACTAACTGGCCATTTGTTAGTTGATTATTTTGTCGTGGTGTTGTAAATGCTGCCATAATTGCTGATGGTCGTCGTGTCGTTAATATTTCCTGTAATAATGCTGACGGTCTTCTCGGTATAATCGCTAATTCTTGATTATTAGTATTTTGATTCATTAAATTTGTCGACGATCCATTGTGATGATTTACGGGTGGCTTCGAATGAAAATTACTGTTTGGCAAAATATGATGGTGTGTATGGTGTGGTATCAATTGATTTTTTTGGTTTGAATGTGATGCATGCATTTCATTTGACGCTTTGCTGTAAAGTTGATTGGATGATTCGGAATTTTCTATCCTAATTGGTTGGTTTTCAAGCAGGTCACTAAAATCATAAAATATATTGCTCTATTAGTTTAACACAGTTGCGGAATCGAGTGCAAAATAAAATTTATGATGGATGAGATCCGATAATTTCAATATCATGTTTAATGAGCACGTTACAGCGATAAAGTTTTAGTTTCAAACTAATTGAGTTAAGTATTTGTTTATTATACAATCTTTAGTTATCAAACAATTACTAAACGTGTTGAAAATCGCCCATTGGATAATCTTGTAATTGTGTTACTGGAATAGGCAGATTTGTATCACGAATAATGTGTGCGAATTTTAAATTTGATGTTCGCAAACAATACAAGCTAATTATTGGAATTGTGATAAGTGCATATGAAGGTTTTTTAAATTAATCGTTTATTAACGAATCAAAAACCGGAGATATGAAACGTGACGAGTGTAAAAAAATTGGGTGTCAACGATAAGATTGTTTAATTTTTTTATTTTTGGTGAGCAAACCCGTTGTTGACTAATGAATAATGAATTTATTAAATTCGGGGATATGTTGTACTAACTTATCGAACCTCTTTCAATCACTGCTTGATTTAGCAATAAGTAAAAATGGCAGTGCGAAGTTTTCCTAATTACGATATTTTCGTAAAGCAGCTGGCACTGCATTAGAAGTCCGAACTGGATGAATATTGTGATACGGTCTACGACCTTTCACTAAACCAGTTTTCAAAAACCGATCAATAATTTTGCCAATTGCACGTTCAATAGGACATCCATGTCGATCTTAACTCTCATGTAATTTACGAAATGTTTTTTTTAACGATTATTTTCATAATAAATTTGGACGATCAAAATGCGTTGAATTGTTGTCTAATTGTTTAGAACAGATAACATTAAGTACTAAAATTCGTTGATTGAAAAAAGGACCTACAGATGGCCTACTCTGTATGAGTGCTCCTGTGCCTTTTTCTATATGAATCGTAATAAAACCATTCGTTTATATCAAGTTCAAACCACATAATACAGTACTTAATTGATTATAGCTCGTTTTGGTTTGTTACTAAACGACTAGTGGTTTATCTAACCAAAATTTTAATATATGGTGTTATTTACCATACAAAGTTAATTCTTATCAGTTTAATCTTCTGATTACTATAGTCATAGTTAGATATATTTTATATAGATATTTAATTAAATTAATTAATCCCTATATCTTGACATAAAGTGAAATCCCGGTATAACAAACTCGTGGTATAATAAACTTTCGCTTATAAGACTGAACAACTCTCGTGAATTAGAGATACTAATATATGTTTACTCCGATTATACAAATTTTCGGTATAGCGTTATAACAAACCATTTTTAGCTACTTTGATTGTATCAATATGACAAAATTCGCGGTTATAAAAATCACGAATATAAATTTTTATCCATACATCAAAGCCGTCTTTAATCTCTTTTAAGAAGCCTGTATGTTCCCATCGTAAGTAGATACATATTAAAACACGAAATCTATTGACTGTATTAGGGCGGCAAAAATCCATATGAATTTTTTTTTTAAATTTTGTTTTGAATGGTTTTAAATAATCCACACGATTGTTGTTCAAGCTCCACCTATAAGATAAACGAGTTAAATTCCATAATGGGCCTAAATAAGCCTTATATATGGTTTAAGGACTTCTGATGGAGTAAAATAAAAATTACAGCATCTTATGAATCTAAATAATTGACTTGGTTTTTTGTAATTGAATACAATTGTAGCCTATTAGATATGTCCCATTCAATTGCCCAATGCAAGTCAGAAGTGAATTATTCAAAATGTCACGGGAGCAAGTCAAATGGTAATGGAGCAGACAGACACTGTAGTATATCATCAGTTAAAATAAGCAAAAATCTGCTTGTATACTTTTGAGTGCTACCAGTGTTTCAGAATCAGTTTCGTTAATTCTTGGCATTTAATATGGGTTTTTTTATTCAAAATCAATGAAATTTCACTGATTATTCTCCGACATAATCATACACGAGTAACCAACCACGCCAAATTAAAAAAAAAATGATTCCAGCCAATATCGTTTGTAATTTCACTCAAACACATCCCACATCCGTACAGTGATGTATCCGGCTACCAACTAATTCTATTTCTTTTTTTTTTGTATTTTTTATACACATAGTCCAATAAAGTTTATGACATTATATGGTGTACAAGTGTATAGACTGTTAACATAATGGTGTACATTACTCGATCATAATATTCATATTTTGTGGAAACCAGTTCTGCATTTTAATAGACTTAGCTGTTACGATGGTAATTTTATTATTATTTTCAAAACCAACACAATTGCATATATAAACAATTATTAAATTTTTTTATTTTTCATAACCTGTATTTTGGCGATGATAATACTTTTACACCTATCCCTCGCTTAACGAAATTCATATGTTCACGAAAAGTTCGTAAATTAAAATTTCGTAAAACGAGATTTCGTAAAATGAAATTCAAAACGGTATAATATGTAAATTTCGTAAATCGAAATTTTATTACGTAAACCAAAATTATGGTTTAATTTTGAAATTAATTGGCGAAATTTCGTTCAAATTAATTAGAGTTTTCGTTAAGCGAGGGATGGGTGTATTATATCAATTTTTCATACGAATCGTCATTTAAATGTAATTGTAATTTTTACGTTCCCCTACAATTATTTTTGTTTTTACCTAAACGCATATAGTGATAATATATATTGCGTTTCGATTCCAAACAAAAGCAAATAAAATCTTTTTCTGTGGTAGTATTATAAATATTCTAGTATTTTATTTTGTATTCATGTGATTTACATTGGTAGTGATTTAAATTTTGCGTACATACCGAAAGTTATAATTTTTTTTTTTTTTTTTTATGGTAATTTTATACTTCGCTAGAACTACTGATGCAGCCTTGTTAAATATATATAGAAAAAAAATTCTTCATATTTCAGTGCAGACTGCAGGCAGTACTATAGTATCAAACCATCGAATCATCGTTTCAAATCCATCTTGGGCATATCGAGTCGATAGCGATTCCGCAAACTCCACAGCGTACGGTAGCTGGCGGCTGTAGTGTGTAGTTGCCTTCATTACTGGCAACACACACAACAGCTACCAGTGGCCGTAAGCTGTGGAGCTTGCAGAATCGTTATTCGGCTCGATACGCATTTAAGATGGTATATTGGACGATGATACTCGTTGTTTGATACTGGGTATGTCCTGTCAGGATGTACTTTTTGTTTTTTGTTTAATTAATTTATTCATATTCAATATAATTTTTAAAAGAATGTACTTAACTTTTGCTGGAAATTACTAAGTTTCCAACTTTATTTGGCTATTTCGGGTGTGTAATTATTAGACTTTTTTGAGTAATATTATAGATAATTAAATGTCGATCGTTTCGATCTGTGAGCAGTAATTGTTATCTGCTCAAACAATATAGCTCTACATGTAGCAGATTTGTTTATGCTATATACAGTTATACGTTTATGCTATAAATTTGCTTTTTTGCCTGACACGATGTTATTGCCATAGCCAATGAGCGCAACATAAAAAACGGATGATTTCGTTTTATTCCGATTTGTATATTGCCCAAACACTGAAAAATATGAATGTGCACAAAATATAAATATGAAGTCACCCGGTTTGACTTTCATTTGTCCGCTGCACAAAATATGGAATTATGTTTTGTTGTTGTATGAAGAGTGGATTTACAAAATAAAA
Organism: Tipula confusa; assembly: GCA_963556175.1. Lineage (NCBI taxonomy): Eukaryota > Metazoa > Arthropoda > Insecta > Diptera > Tipulidae > Tipula > Tipula confusa. The sequence continues at coordinate 143,279,024 of OY744477.1, read as the reverse complement.
ATAATTTGGATATAGGTGACAGGGTAGTCAATAAGATTAAATGATTTTGTTGCATAGCACAATTGCAATAATGTTGAAGTTGTTGTTAGAATTAAGATCGGGGATTTATGGTGACCAGTCTATAGTTTCTTGACCCAAATCTTTAAGAAATTTGTGGTTTGGAGTATTATAAGTCATAAGACGTCTGTTCGTATCAATTTACACCCCGAAACCATTGCATATTCATTAAGGGCCTTCAAATATGTGCTTGAAGAAACTTTTTCCCAGCATCATTGTGAGTTTCCCTATTCCATTATTGCTAAAACACTCCGAACCATTACTTTGCCTCCTTCTCCTTCGCTGTCTCGTTATTTCTTAATATCATCCGACAGAACTCGATAGCTTTTCAAATTTCACCTACTGTATGATGAAGTTAATAAAAGGTTAAAAAGTAAAACTTAGCGGGTCCAAGTTGTTGACATCAACAATTTTCACCATACAAAACCAAATTGAATTTCAGTTTGTATGTGTCCCTGTTGCCCATAACATTTTATAGTCAGCTGATTTTATTAATTCAAAATAAAATAACGGACACATTTTTTTGTATTTTTTTTTTTTATAATATCGAGAGTTTCAAGTTCAACAGTACATTTTATATTTACAAATTGGAAATATTCGTTTATTTATTTTACAAAGACAAGTAAAACAAGTGTATATGTGCAATGAAAGGCCCTACTTTGCTAGTTAATATTTGCACCATATACAAATCAATAACGGGAATAAATTTTATTGGATTTCGATTTTGTGAAAACAAGTTTTGAACCATACATTTACACTGTAAATGTGGTAGTACATTTTTATAAGTTTGAACAAGATTAGTTCCAATGTTTACTTTGAAATCGCCGGTAGTGCGTAATAAATAAAAGTTAAATGTTTTTTTCTTCTAATGGATGCCATTTTGAATGGTGACTTTTATGTTAATAGTTTTATAGTTAATAATGTAATGTGCTATTTTGTGTTATGTGCGGTTATAAAACAATTGATTGAAATTATTTTGATTATTTACAGCAAATTATTGGCTAAAATGTTATACATGAAGCGGATGGATCATGCATCGGTCAGTGAGGAACATCACTAATCTAACCATGTAAGAATATACTTTTAAAATTGTTATTTTTATTATAATTGTTTTTATTTATTTTTAGGATTATGACGATAATTAAAATATTTGTACAAAAGAATCGTGAGTTTTTAATTTTTTATAATTTTTATTGATTTCTATTATTTATTTATCTTATTAATATTTTATTTAATCTCTAAAATGTTGATGTTAAGATCATAATTAGGCAGACGAAATATAGTTTTGTCGTGCTCTTTACTTTTTTTAACATTTTCGTTGCGTCATAATTTCATAAAGTTTAAAATTTTCCATTAAGTGAAAAATATTGGTGTTGTTTAGAAATGATTTGTGAAAATGTATGAATACATAATAACAATAATAATACTGATGTCGAGAGCTTTCGATTAAGGTATCGATCATCAAAATCGGTCCATTATTTCGAGTTTTATTGACTTTCATAGATTTTCGGACGGGACATACAACGGAAATACACTTTCGTACAGCAAGACGCGCACCGAAACTTAGGTTAGGAAATGTCCAAACTGCTGTTATCACGCTGTGATACTGGGGATAATTTGGGGATAATGCCAAACATTGTGTGAAACCTTGCACGTACTACAAGGGTAAGGACAATAACGCTTTGGAAAACCCGTAGACACCTCACTAAACTCGGCGAGTGATGGCAGCCATTATCTAATAGTTCTTGATTCAACAACAAAACAATTTCTCCTAGACACTGGGGCCGAATCGTTTTGCAGAAATCTACATAGATATAATCGGACCTTTAGAGCCGTCCAAAAATCAACGGTACAGCCTAACAATCATTGATCGTTTCATTCGTTGGCCAGATTCCACGCCGATTCCGGATATAAGGGCAGAAACAATAGCCAACGCGCTTTTAAAGACGTGGATCAGTCGATTCGGAGTACCTTCCGTTATTGTCTCTAACAGAAGGGTACAATTCGAATCCGAGTTATTCATCAGTTTGGCCAATTTCATAGGATTTCAACGCAAACGCACGACATCTTACAACCCAGCATGCAACGGGATGATTGAGAGATGGCTCCGTAGCCTAAAAGCAGCAATAATGTGAAGACACTACCACTGGTGTTACTCGGTTAGAAAACCGAATTCGAAGCATCATCAGCCGAGGTATTGTACGGCAAAAGCTTGCGTTTGCCAGGAAACATGATGCAACCAACATTATTCACGAGAAAAAACCATGTTGTCAACGAAATCAGTCAGTCATGCAACAACGCAGGATATTTTCGTTTTCAAAAACCTTAAGAACTGTTCCCAAGTTCTAATCCAGACCGACGCCGTGCGTAAAGGACTGCAACCTCCATATGAAGGTCCGTATCTATCGGGTAAGTCCATCGATCAGTAATAGTAAAGATCGTTGAATCCAAACGATGAATATAATAATCAGAAAAACAGCGATCATCGGACCAACGAGACTCCAAATGAGATCTTCGATTCGGTAGACAGCTCAACAGCCGAAAAAGGCAGCACTGTTAAAAAACAACGGTAACCTTCCATTTGGATCTATCAAAAAAAACAACCACGTCAGCTCGATCTGGGCACATCATTAAAAGACCTCCAGGCTTTAACTAATCGCTCTCTGCGTTCTCTAGGGGTGGGGTAGTGTGGCGGCACCGACGCGTTGTCGATAACAACGCGTGGAGCGCAGCAACGCAGTTCTGGCGTCCAACCCTGGATAAATAGTTGATGCGATCGAAAACAGGGGAAAACGAGAGTAGTGTAAAATTACCTTAAAGTAAAATCATAAAATAAGAACATAAGAATGATAAATTTCGTATGTTGAGACGGCGTTCAATACAATAAAAAGCGAAACAGTACAAAGCGAAACAACAACATATTTTTAATTATGTGTGTATCCTTGTTGCACATTATTTTGCATTAGGGATTTTTATTTTTAGTTTTGTTTTTCCTTTGTCATTCATTATTAATTATTACTGTAGCGGTACACGAAAGCGGAGGTATTATGATTTTCTTATTTTTTTAACAAGAAAATCAAGAATTTAATTGATTGTAAAAGAAAAACAAAATTTTGTAATTATGTAATCAAATAATTTAGTAAACAACTCTATATATTATGTCATGAAGTACTAGCGAATTATATGAATTTTCACGAAATATTTGGTTAGAAATAGAAAGAAAAATGTGTACGTACGAATTAAAAAATTTAAAAAAAAAGCAAAAAAGTCACGATTTTGACCGACAAATAATGTGTAAAACCGATACAATTTATTTTGTTTTTTTTTATATTTATTTAACACAAAAAAAAAAAAATTAAATCATAGTTGCATTGCATAGTTCATTTTTCAAAAATAGTAATGAGAAATAAAAAATAAAACCAAATAAAAATCACTAATACTAAATAATGTGCAACAAGGATACATACATACTTCGAAATATGTTGTTGTTTCGCTTTGTATATGTATTCTTTATTGTTTCGAATGCCATATTAACATACGAAATTTATCATTCTTATGTTTTTTTTCTATGAAAAAATAATAAAATTACATTAAAACCCGAAAAACGCGATATTAATAAAACACGACAAGGCAGTGACCGAAACATAAAAGTGTAATATCGAACATACCGGTTGTCACACAGATGGACAAATGTGCCTGAATAAATCAATTAAATATTTAACAGTAGTTCGATTAGGATGATTGATATCTTAATATGTTTAAACATCAGCTAAAATATACAATCAACCATTTTGAGTGTGCTTTATTTCACCACTAATTTCCAACTGTCCAAAGCCTTTGATGTTTAAATAATATAATGATAATTAAAAAAGCGCAATCAAAATCTATTCTTGGACATTTTCCTGAGTGCTTTACATAAGGTTCAAATGCACCAAATTTGATAAATAATAAATACTTAAATATTGGTCCAATAACTTATATTGTCATCATAATTAAAAAGTTTAAATATTAAAATTTGGCTGCAATTTACAAATACATCTGAATGGATCTATCTTATCAAAAAGTAATTAGTTTCGATATAGAGACAAGACACCTATAAATTATTCTATCAAATGTGATACAAAAATATTAAATAGCTATAAACTTTCTATAAATTGTCATTGAAAATCATGATCATTTACGAAGTATCAGAGAGACTGTTGTTCTCAATATGAATGGTAATTAGTTTTGTGACTTTATCTATCTGTTTGTTTTTCAAATCTAAAAAAAAAATGATTTATTTTATGCACGCATACACATTATTATCACATTTAAGATTACATAAAATCGGTTCTATTTTTATCAATGTCAAATTATGAATTTAACATTTGTCAAAAGTTGTAATGCGTTTAATTGAATTGCAATGGTGTTATATATAATTGATTGATATATAATTTGATTAGTTTACTTAGCTACTAGTATATAATATATTCATTGATTAGTCAGCATCATACTATACCTGAAAGTATTCCTCACGTGATATCTTAAATAATTTTGCATTAATTTACCGTATGCTAATTTCTAATTTAAACATAATATCAGAAACGAGACGATATGTTTAAAATTAATTTGCTCAAATTGGCATTAACGAGTCTCGGTCATCCAATTTATATAGAAATTAGATTATCTATAGTGTTACAAATTTTATATTGCACATTCCATCTTAAGTCTATGTATTAGATACTAATTCGTAGAATAAATTTAATTTAACCTTTTAATAAATTCTCGACTTTGATTACCTTAAATATATATACGACAGGTATATGCACCAATGCTTTTAAAAATTTTCACGTGACACAAACGAAATTTTAACTCTCTAAGTTTCTTAGAAGCAAAATCGTAAAGTAGATTTTTTTTGTTTTTATTTTTTATTTCTTATTAATCAACTATACGCAATCTACAGTACATAAATGTGTTTGCTTTTAGCATAAATACGTAAACTCAAGTCATAATGAGTTATTTAAAAAAAAAATTTAATTGTTGATATTTTTAGATGTTTTAATGATAAGACGGTAATAAAATGTATGAATGGACGTGTCTTCTGTATATACGTTTGTTGCTCTATTTACTTATGACGCAACATACATGTTTCGACTAGATTATGGTTTGGCGGAGTAATATACGATAACAAGACAATTTTAATTAGTTAGCAATATTTAAATGAATAACAGGAATAATGATGTGCAATCTAGTTGCCTAATTTCCTAAATTAATTACAATTCGAAAGGTTGCTAGATTTTAGTAAATATTCGTATTTATTAGCAACTTCGGCTTTGGCATTTGTGGCACACGTGAAATTTGGTCATATTTTGGGTAGTTTTAAACAATTTTAAAGTTCCTAGAGTGTTTAACACATTTCAACACTTATACTAATTCTTAAACTTTTTAAAATTTTAAAATTAAATATGAAAATTTAAGGTCAAATAAAATTTGAAAGTTTAAAAAATATTAGTATTAAAACTTACCCAGCAAACCAGTTTTAATTTTTTTTGGATATAGCTTACTCTTTTACTCTTATTATTTAAAAATCATGCTTTCTATTTTTAAAAAGTACTTTTAAACTATTTCTACGGTCCTACTTTTGAAGTATTTTTTTTTATCGTTTTATCTAATATATATATTTTTTTGAATTAATTGTGATATTTAAAACTTGTGAATTCTTTCCCACTGCCCAATCTTTTTTCAGTAGAAAAAAAGTACTTTTTTCACTACTTTTGCACCACATCTGGAAGTAGTTCTACGTTTGCTGGGTAATTTTTTAAAACTGAGATGCAACAACTGTTCCATTTTTCAACCTACTTTACCTCAATCGGAAATCTACGACATACGGATTATTATGTGGCATTTTTTTTTGAGCAGTATAACCATACAGTATCCAAAAATTTACTGTCTAATGCCAGTACCACATTGAAACTACATCGAAATGATCGTAACTTCATCCAGACATAATTATTTGAGCACTCATAGAACTAGGATCTAAAATTTGTTCCAAAAATACTAAAAGCTAAAACTAAATAGTTTTGAAAGTACAGCTAATTAATTACCTAAATTAGCTTCTGTAAAATTTTGAATGTAAATCTTTTCAAAGAGTAAAACCGGAATCGAATCAAACTTTAAAAACATAATAACTTAGGCAATTACAACCAATTCTCGGAATGAGCACGATGCAATTATTATAGTAGGTAATGTTTGGCCAATTCTATTCAATGCTATTTCAATACATACAACGCTGCTTGCTCACAAAGATGTTTTTTTTGTATTCTACCAGCAGTAAAGTTTGGCCCAAAATGATTCTATCAAAGAAATCAAACATAAATGAACTTCGACATTATACTCGAATCCGAAGGCCGAAGAAGTTCAACACAAAATCACATTAAAACGGTATAATATTGAATATGAATATGATATTTCCAAGATACAGATATTTAAAACGAGATAGCATGAGAAATAAAATACTATGGAAAATATGAGAAAGCAATAAAACAGTTTTTAACTTTTTATGTTATTAGCCAAGTAATCATATTCATTTTGGCATTTTCAACCGAAAATATAACTTTCAAACCAATAAACTTTTTTTTTTCAAAAATTCAGTAATATTCTGTTTTTACAGTGCAATCTAGTCATCGTTATATTTTATATTCTGCCAATTTTAAGGTGTATCGTCGACTGTTTATAAAAAAAGATGACATAACCTGTACTATAAAAATTGATACCGAAATCCTCAGTTTTCGGTTCGTTTCTCAGCTTTTATATGTCGATTATTTTTACAGAAGTCGTGACTTCCTTTTTGTGCTTGAATAATTTTACAATGTTGTATCTCATGTTTTTTTTCGATTTCGTTGAATGTAAATCGGGCATACAACTAATTTTAAATAATTTAATTCCAACGTTTCAATTATAATTAAATAAATAATTATATAATAAATTTAGAACCAGCGAAAAAAAAAAAACAAAAATTGATGATTATTACCTTAATAATTGTAACGACGGCCTGCAGTGATAAAACACTGGATGGTGTGTTAACTTAGACCATTTTAGACGATGATAAGTCATATTTAAATTTACAATTTTTTACCTATACAATTTTAATGAAGTGTATCTATCCATATATTTTAATGATCGAAGGTAAATTAGACAATTGTTTGATAAGTGCGGATATTCCAATTATTGTAGAACAACCAAAGTAGTGAACATATTATATTGAATCCAGGTGAATTAAGCGAAATCACAAATTTGTTCGGTTAATTGAATTACGATGAGAATTAAGACGATAAACAAACCATATCTTAAGAGGACATCGCCTGATGCGGTCGTTGAATTTGGATCATTCTGGGTTTGGTTTTCTAATGTATATATATATTTTTTGCTTTTCTTTATAACGTTATTAAGTATTAATATGCAGTAAATTTAAATAGATGGGAGCGCAGTAATTTTTGTTGTGGTGGTGTGTAAGATAGACATATAAGTGTTACCATTGCACATGAGTTTAGAAAACTTTGTGGTAGACTTTAATGAGTGAGGTGAGGCAACCATTCTCCCTGCGGGGCCCCCGGTTAGAAACAAATACTAGTATGTGCGCCCATGCACACTGACAAAAATAGAGGATGAATGGAGAAAAATGGATATGAGTGTGGTTTGTAAACATTTTATTGTGTTTGAAATCATTCAAATTTAATAACTCAAACAATTATTGCATAATGTTATTCATATTATAATGTCTAATTTTGGTTTTATATCGTCTACGGTTGAATTTGATTTGGGAAAATGGGTTATTTTGGTAACTTTTCTTTTTAAAAATACTTACAATGAAAGTAAAACAAATTTACAGAATGTCCTATAAACCGGATGAACTGTTATAATAGTTGTTATAAATACAAAACAACCGAGCAATTGGCGCAGTTGTTAAAACTGCGGTGTTTGGGACGGGAGGTACCGGATCCCAACGGGGGAGGTTGCAAAAGTGATTTTTCATCATCTGTTTACGATCGGTGATTACGAAGAACACAACTATGACCCCCTGTTGGAGTGCAGAATCCATGGGCCGAACCATGATCCATGTCAGTACAGGCTGACTGGAGCAATGCAATGTGCAGATGGATTGAAATTAGAAACTGTATTCGTGCGTCCTCGATTTGGCTGGTGACAGCGTAAGGGAGGACGTTAACAATTAACCGTGAAAGAGTTGTGAGAGCCTCGGCCCCAAAAAAGATTGCAGGGTTCAGAAACAAACAAACAAACAAATACAAAGCAAATGTGATTTTGATTTATTTTCTATTATGTGAAATATTGAATGATAATTTTATGAGTTTATTTGTACCTTTTAATAATTTTACAGTCCTTGGCCTGAAATATTTATTTTTTATGTTAGATAAAATAAATTGTTCATAATATATCTACAAATCAAGGTCTCAAACCCCGACCGTTTCGTGTTCGGATTCAGATTCTTGCACAAAAAAATATTGGTTTTTTAAAAAAAAATGTCATTCAATTGGACGTGTTGTGACGCTAGAAAAAGCCTTCTTCACACTGTCCTGTGTTGCTGGAACAGCAAGCACAATCTAAATAACTTCGTATAATAATGGGATATCCAATTGATGGTTTTTCCAGAACTCCAATACATTTTTTCCATTGGAACCCTGGGAAAAATTTGATATACAGTTGGCGTTATCATTTTATTCGCATTATTTAACTGCGATCAAACTATTTTTTTGGTCTTCAAGATATCTTCTAACACGTCACGGTCATTTTCATCATCCGATGAACCGGAGAATATTCTAGAAACATCTATATATGTTCCGCAATTGTTTGTCGATCCATTTGTAATGATCTTATATTTATTGTTGTTTTTTTTTATGAAAAGAAAAATGAAGTTGAACTCGAACTCGAATTTTGATTTGGTTTAGGTTTAGGTTCAGGTTCACAAAATTAAAAATCATTGAACCCGAACAGGTGCTGGTTCCGGTTCGGTTCAAAACCCTGCTACAAGTATATCTATCTATATTTTATGTATTCTATAATTCTACACTTTAATGATTTACATTTTTAACTGAACGCTTTATTTTTGCAGGCTTATTTTTAAATAAAAAAGTAAAAAAAAAATAAGTACAATTAACCTCAATAAAGTACAATATCGTTTCAGTTTTCAGTACAATTCAAAAAATTCATTTTCCATCACTGATTCAAACCCAATCAGTGCAGACTGCAGGCAATATTATAGTATCAAATCATCGAATCATCGTTTCAAATCCATCTTGGGCATATCGAGTCGATAGCGATTCCCCAAATTATACAGCGCATGGTAGCTAGCGGCTGTGGTGTGTAGTTGCCTTCATTACTGGCAACACACACAACAGCTACCAGTGGCCGTAAGCTGTGGAGTTTGCGGAATCGTTTTCGGGTCGATACGCATTTAAGATGATACTCGTTGTTTGGTACTGGGTATAGTCCTGTCAGGATGTACTTTTTCGTTTTTTGTTTAATTAATTTATTCATATACATGTAATCTTTAAACCAATTCAAATAAAGTTGGGAATTAAGGTTCCCAACTTTATTTGACTATTACGGGTGTGTAATTTTTAGAATTTTTTGAGTAATCTGTGAGTTCAATAAAACTGTGATTGTCTTATACTAACAGTAGTTTAAATATTGGCTACTGGGAAACCGGACCAATTCCGTCATTACTGACATACCTTTCTTTTCCCTACCCTATAAAAATTTATTAACCATTGGCTGTCACGGTGTCTGTAACCGGGCCGATCTCAATAATTAAATAATTGAGGCCCGGCGCTTTCCGGGAGATCCTGTTTAATGCTTGTTCGTACATATTCTAAATCAATCAATATACAATTTTAATGAAGTGTATGATCGCAGTGATTCTTATATCGAATTCTTATAAATAAACTATATTACGAAGCGATAGATAGGAATATCTATAGAAAAAAGAGTGTGCAATTATTTAGGACTAAGCAGTTTTAGCTCCAAAATAAAATGATAAAGTGGTCAACGATATATATTTAAAATGTTACATATGTATTTTGAAGTTAAATGAGATCACTGGTCGGTGTCGACATAAAAAATATTTTCTAGCACACATTTCTGAACAACCGTTTTTTTACTACTGTATAAAATTACAAAAACATCCCGAAAATAATTAAAAAACCAAAAATTCACAGAAAACCGTGTTGAACTATAAATTTTACCATTTCTCGTCGGTTTGTTGATTACTAGCACTAGTATAATCCATAATTCGTTCCACTTGGGATGAGGACACAGTTCGCAACATTATTCAATTTATTATATAGTATATGAATAATATTTTTATTATTATTTATTTCACACACAAAATATATTAGAAAATTAAAACTTAAAACACTTTGCTACAATAATTTATAACGATAAATTATTTTTATAAACTATTTAAAATTTTCACTTCAATTGATATGACACATAACAAAAAAAATAATATCCACTTAGTTTATTCGGTTACTTAATTTACTAATCACATATTTAACAATTATTTAAAATTAAATAAAATAATAAAATATTCACTTTTTTTATTAATTTAATTGTGAGCTTTTCAAATTTAATATTTTAACAAAGCCTAAAAAAAAAAAGCGAAAAAAAATTACGCGATCGTTACCGCAGAAGTATGTATTGTTGAATGAACTTTTGTTTTGTTAAGATCAAGAATTAATTTATTTTTATACAAATTTTATTTCTTATTTATTAAGATAAAATACAACAACGATAAATTAAATGTTTTTGTAGTAGAATGTTACGAGACAAACTAATCGATAAATAATTCATTTTTTTGCAATGATATATGAGAATTAAATTAAAACATTGTAAATTATATCATAAATAAATATCGTTTATTAATTAAACATACCTTGATAGAAAGCTTAACTTAGATTTATATATACATACACGAGTATGTGAAGCCTTAAGTGCACTATACAAATATATTGAGTCAAGTAAGAAGTCATAAAATATGCGATCGTAAAAAATAAATTTTCGTCTACTTACATTTCTTTTTCACATTTGATTGTATTATGTGTTATCAATTATTCGAGTGCTTTTTTTTTTTTTGGTGGTACTTACAGGTGATTTGGTGAGGTAAAGTTAGTACAATGCGTAGTTAAAAACGTGCAAAACGATGCGTGAGTCGACATGTGCTTATTTCATGAAAATTTATTGTCATGATTTTGAGCGAATTCTTTATGGATTTATACGTAACTGTTTTAGGTTGATGATTTAAACAGAATGCGTCAGAGGACAATGTTCAAACTTAAACATGATATTTTATTCCGGATAAACAATCAATTTGATTGTTATTCTAACGTATTATGAGGTCACTATCCATTTTTATTGTAGACATATTTGTAAATTAATTGAATATAATATATTGTCAAAATTCAAGACGATGCAAGAAATTCATTGTCTTCTTACAATGGACTCGAACTAAGTGTTTTCAAAAAATCTCATAAGAAGTGGTCCATTTGTCAGCACTAACTCTTACTTTAATAATCGTGTAGTCAGGTTAGAGCTGATCTGATGTTATGTAACTTTTATGCAGTGTGCTGTTAAATATTGAATAATAATATAAAAAAATTGTTTGAGCTATTCGTTAAATAGAGCCCACAAAAATATACTATGTGAGTTACAGGATACGGTCCGGCTTAGTCAGAAAAGATTACATATTATTTTTAATACAATTTATACTTCTTAGATAATCGTAGGTTAGAGTGGCTGCTATCGCACACTTAGACCGGTGACAGTCCATTGTGATCCTGCTCCCCTTCCACCTTCATTGGAACCATTCAGAGCTACTTATGTAGCGTAAGATATCTCGTACATTGCAGTTCTCGAGATCTATAAGGCCGTCGAAACAATACTTGCCCAGATGTTTGTACCTCCTGTAAGCTAGCGTCGGGCATGAGCAGAGAAAGTGGCTCACAGTCTCTTCATCCTCCTCATCCATACAGCTTCTACAGAAGTTATTTGCCATTGGAGCGCTTCAAGTCCAGGCCTCCCCAGATTTGCCCTTTCCGGTTTCAATTGGAGAGTTGAACGTTCGAGTAACCGGGGACCCAGACTATCTGGATATTGAAATGCTCACTCATATCGTTAAGAGATGAGCGGCACTTCAATGCCACCACGGACGTCAGAAACTGATTCCAGCGACTTGATTGCCGCCTGACTGTCCACATATATTGTTAAATCCCTTGTGGATATGACATTATGCATCAACCAAGTCAGTGCTTCCTCAACCGCTACCACCTCTACCTGGTACACACTGCAGTGATCAGGAAGACGAACGGGTATATTCACATTTAATTTGTCACAATAGACTCCAGCTCCAACTTTGCCGTCTAGCTTAGAACCGTCAGTGTAGAATTGTATACTTCCAGTTTCTGTTGTTGACCTGTTCCCCCAGGATTCCCTTGAGCGGATAAAGATCCGGAAGCCTTTTTAAAGCATACAATCAGTATTGTGTAGTCACTTCGCCAAGTCTTCCTTAAGCGAACTGCCAATCGTCGAGTGGCCCGTCGGTAGACATTTTCATTCAAACACGACAGAGAGTCGTGCAGCCGTAGTTACCGTTCTTTGCTTACCAAAGCTGTCGACAGGAAGAAGGTAGAGCATAGTCTCCAGAACACGTGTAGGGGTTGTCCTCAGTGCCCCGCTTATAAGCAAGCAGGCCGTTCTTTGCACCTTCTCTATCATATTTTTATAAGTTTTCTTGTCTAGTGCTGGCCACCACACACTCATACATCAGAATCGGTCTGACTACAGCGGTGAAGTGCCAGTGTACCAGCTCTGGTTTTAGACCCCATCTCCTACCGACGGGGTTCCTACATGAGTACAGAGCCATGGTAGACTTCTTTACTCTCTCTAAAATATTGGGCTTCCAATTTAGCCTACTGTCCTAAATTATGCCCAGAAACTTGCCTTATCACTAAAGGCCAGTGCCGTCCCTTTTAAGGTAGGAGGGGCGATTACCGGAATTTTATATGTTTTGGTGAAGAGTACAATCTCTGATTTGGATTGATTTCTACCCAGCTCACATTTCCTGGCCCACTTTGTAATGATTAAGAGCGCGTGTTGCATGACTTCCCTAATCGTGCTTGGGTAGCTACCCGAGATCACGATCGCGACGTCATCTGCATACGCTGTCACCCCTATTCTCTTCCTCTCCAGTTCCAAAAGTAATCCATTGATTACTATGTTCCATTATTTGAATTCCAAATCCAATTCAATAAAATAAAATATGGCTATTGATTTGATAAAACTTAACATTTAACTGATTTGAAGAGACGGTCAATCTATAAAGTAAACTCTTGTTACATTCGATCGCCGATAGAAAGTGTTATTAACAATTAAAATTTATTTTTAAGGGAAATAGAACTTAAGAAAAAGTATATTTAACCTAAATTTCAAAAAAGCTTAAGTCCTCAAAAAAGTACATAATTTATGGGTCAAAAAGAGTACATGTACTACAAAAAGAGTACGGTTGGTAACCTTACAATAACACATGGATACAAAGCTCTCTTTATTACAAGCCGTAATGCTATCTATCGCACACTAATGCTATCTAATCATATGAACATAAGAATGTGTTGTAAGTAAAAAACGCAGAACCCTCTATATTACAAGCCGTATCAAAATTTTCGTTGACACATATAATTATGTATTTTTGAAATGTATTAGTGAAAATCAAAACCCTCTTTATTATACGAGCCGTATTCATTGCATACTAATGTATCGAATTTTAAAACTGCGTTCGTATTGTAAGTGTCGGTATATGATAGCGAATATAGTGTAAAAAACAAAATTTCGTTAGCATACTACAAAACAAAAGAGCGTAATAATTGTCAAAAAACAATAAAATTTAACCCTGGATCTAAAATTGGACCTTTCACAGTTCTTAATTTAGAAATTCTGTTGAAATACTCAAACCTACGCTCGTATAAGATCCAGCTGAAACAGACATTGACCATAAACATTTTTTTCATACTTTAACTTTCAAATTGGTCGCGTTTATTGGATATGGTAAGGTGTGTAACATCAATTGAAAGATTAGCTGTACTTGATAGTATCGATAAGCATCCATAATTTTATCTTTCATATTGGAAAAACCAAAAATCTTTAAAATTTAATAGAATCAAAATAGGAAACATTTAGTATTGTAAGTTCCTACAACATTGAACCTTTTTGTTTCCGTTTGTTAACAGAAACGTGTGCATTGGGATGTTCTTGATTTGTCCTGGTCTGAGGCAACTGGCCCTGGTCTGTCTGGTTCTTGATTTGTCCTGATCATTCGTTCTGGTCCGAAGCCAGCTTGGCCGTTCCTAAGTTTCGAGTTAATTGTTGGTGAAATTCTGGTCAGAATAATCATTGCCAACATCTTTATACTTGTGTTGAGCAGTGATTTACCTTGCCAATTCTTGCATTTTTTCAGGTTACTTTTCTTGGGAATCGAATTTTGTAAGACCATTTTTCCGTTTTCGCAGTATTTTACCGGAATTCCATATACTTCTGTTATTATTGGTTTAAAGCACTTGCAGTTGCAGATAGACCCCCTTTGAATATTTTAGCTGGTATGTTGCCGTTTCAAAGGCCTTCTTATTCTTTAATTTAGCAACTCCGCTAACTTCCCATTCCGTTGGTGGATGGGTGTTGCTAGTTTGAATGGAATAAATCCTCTCCTCTGGCATGCCAGTTATGCCTTGTCCAGCACCTTTGGGGAGCTGGTTAGGGTTCAGTGGGCCAATCATCCACTAATCCGAATTCAAATATGATTATACAGAAATGAATACAAGAAAAAAACACACACCGGCAAACCGGAGCTGGTATGGCTTTATATGGCCGTAGCAAACCCGTTCAAGGCTAGCACAATTAGAGAAAGAAATGAAACGTGTACAAAATGCAAATCTTCGGAATCAGTGATCTTCAGTGATTCAAATACGAAACACTTCCCTACGCAGTATTCATCCCTAAATATTACCAAGTCGACCAGCAAGTGTAGACTAGGAATCAACGCATTTAAGACAGAGCACACCCTTCAGTAAGACTCTAATAGTTGCCTCATCTACCGTAAATGGCAGTAGCCAGCCTTTAATGACAGAGTGATAATTATGGCGTAATCTTAAACAGTAAAGTTCGCTAGAAGCCTAACATAATAGGAAAATTAAATAGCGAGTTACTACAGCGATGTAGAACGCCATCGCATAGAAGGACATCGAAAATAGTTGCGGTCTCAACCCGGAGCTAGTACACTGGCTCTATTCCTCCGTAGATACCCGTTCGATGTACGAAGTGAGCCTTTAGTGGCCAGCGGCTTACTTCTTTATCTCAGACGAAGTGTCTTCGGGCATACTCAATCATACTATACCAGTATTATGCTCCGAAAAGGTGTTCAAATCTTCCCTTTAAGAAAGGCTTTGGAGAGTGGGTCAAATTTGGAAACCAAAGTTAAGCAGTTTTCCACAGATGGCTTCAAGCTAGAAGATAAAGTTGGAGCCAGAGCGTTCTGTGATACGTTAAATATAGACATTTCTGTTCGTCTAACTGACTACTGCAGCGCAAACCAATCTGAAGTGATAGCGGTTAAACAAGATTGCTTTGGTTGAGGCTTAATGTGATACCCTGCTCGAATGATATTGCAATATATGTGGACAGTCGTCAAGGGACAATCAGTTTGCTGGAAGCTGCTGCTTCTGGCGTCAAAGGTGGCGTTGGGTTACTGTTCACCTCTTACCGAGATAAATGAGCATTTTAACATCCAGGTTATCTAAGTCCCTGCTCACTAGGATGTGTCGAGAGGAACTGCAGAGCAGACGAACTTGCAATGATGTTCCAACTGATACCGTATAGGGCAGTTGTGAAAATGGCTTTTACGGCGCTTAGACAGGCGCTTAGGCACCACCAGTCCACTTCCTATGTTCATGAAGACATATGGATAATCATATGTTATGGACAACTTTTCAGATCTTGCGGACATCAAGGTGCGAGACAAATTATGCTACATCAATAGCTCAGGATGGAGCCATTAAGAGTATTCGGGAAGTAAGATCATGTGGTATCAAAATTGATCAAAATCGGTGTGCGGTAGTAACCATTGTTTCATACCAAATTGATTTAATTTTGTATGGTATACTCGAGTCACCACCTATGTGACGTCATTTGCTTAAAGTCATTTGTTTCGGTAATATTATATAGTCGGTTACCTCAGAAATATGGATTGGCCCCTGATCTTTAAACTAACGCCTTTTAATATAACGTCACATAATCAAAGCTATAAAAGGCTTAGTATAATAAATAATAAAAAACTCTGCAAAAGTGCAAACAATTAAATATAGTGATTCATACTTAGGTAATTTACTTAACTAAATAATTCAGTAAATTAAATAAATGAGCTGTACTTCGAAATAAAATTACAAATATTCAAAAGAAATATTTCTCGGTTTTGGAATACGCTAAAATGGAGTTTCAATGTTAATTGGAATCGCAAATCAATCTTTACATATGATACGTATTTACTCTACAATGTAAATATTTAATTATCGCAATCTATTTACTTTAGACACAAAATATATTATGACGGTTAGATTCGAGGCGTAAATTAATAAAATAATAGTCTCGCAACTATTTTGGAAAATAATGGTTGTTATGGGAATTCCCTATACCTACGAGTAAATTTTAAAGTAAATGAAAAATGAATTAGGTAGTGTAAGAATCCAATGCGAGGAAGTGAAAGCGGATTTGACGTTATTATTTGTAATTTATGACGTATGCAAAGTTTATTTAGATAACAACAGTAATTCATCATCACAGTTAAATATAAAATGTAAGCACTGATATGTCTTGTATAGAGTTAAACAAAAAAATATTAAAATTCTGCAAGCGCATATTGGCTATGAATCTTAAAACATTACGGTTTACTTTAACAAATATTTAATTATTCGAAGTATGTATAATGTGCAAATTTTCAAGTATGTTGATAACTGGTTTATTTTCAATATTGGATATTTTGTAATAGTCTGCACCTGGTAAATATCAGAGACCGAGATATGTCGCGACTGTTAAATGGCTACATCTAGATCATAGATGAGATCATCATCATTAATACGACATTATCATTAATATTATGTAAAATATTGGCACATTTTCGTAAATCATTTTCGTGCCTTAAAATTAGAAAAAGCTAACCCCTTGCCTGATTATAATAAATTATGAATTCGCATTAATTGTGCCAATTCACATAAAACACTTAATAGTGGTTTGTGCCTCGACATCATCATTAATACTTCCATAAAATATTGGCACATTTTCATAAATCATTTTCGTGCCTTAACATTTGGAAAGGCTAACCCCTTGCCTGATTTTGATAAATTATGAATTCGCATTAATTGTGCCAATTCGCATAAAACACTTAATAGTGGTCCTATTTTAATAAGAGATTCTTTAATAAAAAGCTCTCGACATCATCATCAATACTTCCATAAAATATTAGCACATTTTCATAAATCATTTTCGTGCCTTAAAATTTGGATAGGCTAACCCCTTGCCTGATTTTGATAAATTATGAATTCGCATTAATTGTGCCAATTCGCATAAAACACTTAATAGTAGTCCTATTTTGATAAGCGATACTTTAATAAAAAGCTCTCGAAATCATCATTAATACTTCCATAAAATATTTGCACATTTTCATAAATCATTTTCGTGCCTTAAAATTAGGAAAGGCTAACCCCTTGCCTGATTTTGATAACTTATGAATTCGCATTAATTGTGCCAATTTGCATAAAACACTTAATAGTGGTCTTATTTTGATAAGAGATACTTTAATAAAAAGCTCTCGAAATCATCATTAATACTTTCATAAAATATTGGCACATTTTCATAAATTATTTTCGTGTCTTAAAAGTAGGAAAGGCTAACCCCTTGCCTGATTTTGATTAATTATGAATTCGCATTAATTGTGCCAATTCGCATAAAACACTTAATAGTGGTCCTATTTTGATAAGAGATACTTTAATAAAAAGCTCTCGACATCATCATTAATACTTCCATAAAATATTGGCACATTTTCATAAATCATTTTCGTGCCTTAAAATTAGGAAAGGCTAACCCCTTGCCTGATTTTGATAAATTATGAATTCGCATTAATTGTGCCAATTCGCATAAAACACTTAATAGTAGTCCTATTTTGATAAGCGATACTTTACTTTAATAAAAAGCTCTCGACATCATCATTAATACTTCCATAAAATATTGGCACATTTTCATAAATCATTTTCGTGCCTTAAAATTTGGATAGGCTAACCCCTTGCCTGATTTTGATAAATTATGAATTCGCATTAATTGTGCCAATTCGCATAAAACACTTAATAGTAGTCCTATTTTGATAAGCGATACTTTAATAAAAAGCTCTCGACATCATCATTAATACTTCCATAAAATATTGGCACATTTTCATAAATCATTTTCGTGCCTTAAAATTTGGATAGGCTAACCCCTTGCCTGATTTTGATAAATTATGAATTCGCATTAATTGTGCCAATTCGCATAAAACACTTAATAGTAGTCCTATTTTGATAAGCGATACTTTAATAAAAAGCTCTCGACATCATCATTAATACTTCCATAAAATATTGGCACATTTTCATAAATCATTTTCGTGCCTTAAAATTTGGATAGGCTAACCCCTTGCCTGATTTTGATAAATTATGAATTCGCATTAATTGTGCCAATTCGCATAAAACACTTAATAGTAGTCCTATTTTGATAAGCGATACTTTAATAAAAAGCTCTCGACATCATCATTAATACTTCCATAAAATATTGGCACATTTTCATAAATCATTTTCGTGCCTTAAAATTTGGATAGGCTAACCCCTTGCCTGATTTTGATAAATTATGAATTCGCATTAATTGTGCCAATTCGCATAAAACACTTAATAGTAGTCCTATTTTGATAAGCGATACTTTAATAAAAAGCTCTCGACATCATCATTAATACTTCCATAAAATATTGGCACATTTTCATAAATCATTTTCGTGCCTTAAAATTTGGATAGGCTAACCCCTTGCCTGATTTTGATAAATTATGAATTCGCATTAATTGTGCCAATTCGCATAAAACACTTAATAGTAGTCCTATTTTGATAAGCGATACTTTAATAAAAAGCTCTCGACATCATCATTAATACTTCCATAAAATATTGGCACATTTTCATAAATCATTTTCGTGCCTTAAAATTTGGATAGGCTAACCCCTTGCCTGATTTTGATAAATTATGAATTCGCATTAATTGTGCCAATTCGCATAAAACACTTAATAGTAGTCCTATTTTGATAAGCGATACTTTAATAAAAAGCTCTCGACTACATCATTAATACTTCCATAAAATATTGGCACATTTTCATAAATCATTTTCGTGCCTTAAAATTTGGATAGGCTAACCCCTTGCCTGATTTTGATAAATTATGAATTCGCATTAATTGTGCCAATTCGCATAAAACACTTAATAGTAGTCCTATTTTGATAAGCGATACTTTAATAAAAAGCTCTCGACATCATCATTAATACTTCCATAAAATATTGGCACATTTTCATAAATCATTTTCGTGCCTTAAAATTTGGATAGGCTAACCCCTTGCCTGATTTTGATAAATTATGAATTCGCATTAATTGTGCCAATTCGCATAAAACACTTAATAGTAGTCCTATTTTGATAAGCGATACTTTAATAAAAAGCTCTCGACATCATCATTAATACTTCCATAAAATATTGGCACATTTTCATAAATCATTTTCGTGCCTTAAAATTTGGATAGGCTAACCCCTTGCCTGATTTTGATAAATTATGAATTCGCATTAATTGTGCCAATTCGCATAAAACACTTAATAGTGGTCCTATTTTGATAAGATATACTTTAATAAAAAGCTCTCGACATCATCATTAATACTTTCATAAAATATTGGCACATTTTCATAAATCATTTTCGTGCCTTAAAATTTGGATAGGCTAACAACCCCTTGCCTGATTTTGATAAATTATGAATTCGCATTAATTGTGCCAATTCGCATAAAACACTTAATAGTAGTCCTATTTTGATAAGCGATACTTTAATAAAAAGCTCTCGACATCATCATTAATACTTCCATAAAATATTGGCACATTTTCATAAATCATTTTCGTGCCTTAAAATTTGGATGGGCTAACCCCTTGCCTGATTTTGATAAATTATGAATTCGCATTAATTGTGCCAATTCGCATAAAACACTTAATAGTGGTCCTATTTTGATAAGATATACTTTAATAAAAAGCTCTCGACATCATCATTAATACTTTCATAAAATATTGGCACATTTTCATAAATCATTTTCGTGCCTTAAAATTTGGATAGGCTAACCCCTTGCCTGATTTTGATAAATTATGAATTCGCATTAATTGTGCCAATTCGCATAAAACACTTAATAGTAGTCCTATTTTGATAAGCGATACTTTAATAAAAAGCTCTCGACATCATCATTAATACTTTCATAAAATATTGGCACATTTTCATAAATCATTTTCGTGCCTTAAAATTTGGATAGGCTAACCCCTTGCCTGATTTTGATAAATTATGAATTCGCATTAATTGTGCCAATTCGCATAAAACACTTAATAGTAGTCCTATTTTGATAAGCGATACTTTAATAAAAAGCTCTCGACATCATCATTAATACTTCCATAAAATATTGGCACATTTTCATAAATCATTTTCGTGCCTTAAAATTTGGATAGGCTAACCCCTTGCCTGATTTTGATAAATTATGAATTCGCATTAATTGTGCCAATTCGCATAAAACACTTAATAGTGGTCCTATTTTGATAAGAGATACTTTAATAAAAAGCTCTCGACATCATCATTAATGCTTTTATAAAATATTGGCACATTTTCATAAATCATTTTCGTGCCTTAAAATTTGGATAGGCTAACCCCTTGCCTGATTTTGATAAATTATGAATTCGCATTAATTGTGCCAATTCGCATAAAACACTTAATAGTAGTCCTATTTTGATAAGCGATACTTTAATAAAAAGCTCTCGACATCATCATTAATACTTCCATAAAATATTGGCACATTTTCATAAATCATTTTCGTGCCTTAAAATTTGGATAGGCTAACCCCTTGCCTGATTTTGATAAATTATGAATTCGCATTAATTATGCCAATTCGCATAAAACACTTAATAGTGGTCCTATTTTGATAAGAGATACTTTAATAAAAAGCTCTCGACATCATCATTAATACTTTCATAAAATATTGGCACATTTTCATAAATCATTTTCGTGCCTTAAAATTTGGATAGGCTAACCCCTTGCCTGATTTTGATAAATTATGAATTCGCATTAATTGTGCCAATTCGCATAAAACACTTAATAGTAGTCCTATTTTGATAAGCGATACTTTAATAAAAAGCTCTCGACATCATCATTAATACTTCCATAAAATATTGGCACATTTTCATAAATCATTTTCGTGCCTTAAAATTTGGATAGGCTAACCCCTTGCCTGATTTTGATAAATTATGAATTCGCATTAATTGTGCCAATTCGCATAAAACACTTAATAGTAGTCCTATTTTGATAAGCGATACTTTAATAAAAAGCTCTCGACATCATCATTAATACTTCCATAAAATATTGGCACATTTTCATAAATCATTTTCGTGCCTTAAAATTAGGAAAGGCTAACCCCTTGCCTGATTTTGATAAATTATAAATTCGCAGTAATTGTGCCAATTCGCATAAAACACTTAATAGTGGTCTTATTTTGCTTTAATAAAAAGCTCTCGACATTCAATACTTCTATAAAATATTGGCACATTTTCATAAATTATTTTCGTGCCTTAAAATTAGGAAAGGCTAACCCCTTGCCTGATTTTGATAAATTATGAATTCGCATTAATTGTGCCAATTCGCATAAAACACTTAATAGTAGTCCTATTTTGATAAGCGATACTTTAATAAAAAGCTCTCGACATCATCATTAATACTTCCATAAAATATTGGCACATTTTCATAAATCATTTTCGTGCCTTAAAATTAGGATAGGCTAACCCCTTGCCTGATTTTGATAAATTATGAATTCGCATTAATTGTGCCAATTCGCATAAAACACTTAATAGTGGTCCTATTTTCATAAGATATACTTTAATAAAAAGCTCTCGACATCATCATTAATACTTTCATAAAATATTGGCACATTTTCATAAATCATTTTCGTGCCTTAAAATTTGGATAGGCTAACCCCTTGCCTGATTTTGATAAATTATGAATTCGCATTAATTGTGCCAATTCGCATAAAACACTTAATAGTAGTCCTATTTTGATAAGCGATACATTAATAAAAAGTTCTCGACATCATCATTAATACTTTCATAAAATATTGGCACATTTTCATAAATCATTTTCGTGCCTTAAAATTTGGATAGGCTAACCCCTTGCCTGATTTTGATAAATTATGAATTCGCATTAATTGTGCCAATTCGCATAAAACACTTAATAGTAGTCCTATTTTGATAAGAGATACTTTAATAAAAAGCTTTCGACATCATCATTAATACTTCCATAAAATATTGGCACATTTTCATAAATCATTTTCGTGCCTTAAAATTAGGATAGGCTAACCCCTTGCCTGATTTTGATAAATTATGAATTCGCATTAATTGTGCCAATTCGCATAAAACACTTAATAGTGGTCCTATTTTGATAAGATATACTTTAATAAAAAGCTCTCGACATCATCATTAATACTTTCATAAAATATTGGCACATTTTCATAAATCATTTTCGTGCCTTAAAATTTGGATAGGCTAACCCCTTGCCTGATTTTGATAAATTATGAATTCGCATTAATTGTGCCAATTCGCATAAAACACTTAATAGTAGTCCTATTTTGATAAGCGATACATTAATAAAAAGCTCTCGACATCATCATTAATACTTTCATAAAATATTGGCACATTTTCATAAATCATTTTCGTGCCTTAAAATTTGGATAGGCTAACCCCTTGCCTGATTTTGATAAATTATGAATTCGCATTAATTGTGCCAATTCGCATAAAACACTTAATAGTAGTCCTATTTTGATAAGCGATACTTTAATAAAAAGCTCTCGACATCATCATTAATACTTCCATAAAATATTGGCACATTTTCATAAATCATTTTCGTGCCTTAAAATTTGGAAAGGCTAACCCCTTGCCTGATTTTGATAACTTATGAATTCGCATTAATTGTGCCAATTCGTATAAATCACTTAATAGTGGTCCTATTTTGATAAGAGATACTTTAATAAAAAGCTCTCGACATCATCATTAATACTTTCATAAAATATTTGCACATTTTCATAAATCATTTTCGTGCCTTAAAATTAGGAAAGGCTAACCCCTTGCCTGATTTTGATAAATTATGAATTCGCATTAATTGTGCCAATTCGCATAAAACACTTAATAGTGGTCCTATTTTGATAATAGATACTTTAAAATTTGCCTTAAAATTTGGCAAGACTAACCCCTTGCCTGATTTTGATAAATTATGAATTCGATTAATTGTGCCAATTCGCATAAAACACTTAATAGTAGTCCTATTTTGATAAAAGATACTTTAATAAAAAGCTTTCGACATCATCATTAATACTTCCATAAAATATTGGCACATTTTCATAAATCATTTTCGTGCCTTAAAATTTGGATAGGCTAACCCCTTGCCTGATTTTGATAAATTATGAATTCGCATTAATTGTGCCAATTCGCATAAAACACTTAATAGTGGTCCTATTTTGATAATAGATACTTTAAAATTTGGCAAGACTAACCCCTTGCCTGATTTTGATAAATTATGAATTCGCATTAATTGTGCCAATTCGCATAAAACACTTAATAGTGGTCCTATTTTGATAAGATATACTTTAATAAAAAGCTCTCGACATCATCATTAATACTTTGATAAAATATTGGCACATTTTCATAAATCATTTTCGTGCCTTAAAATTTGGATAGGCTAACCCCTTGCCTGATTTTGATAAATTATGAATTCGCATTAATTGTGCCAATTCGCATAAAACACTTAATAGTAGTCCTATTTTGATAAGCGATACTTTAATAAAAAGCTCTCGACATCATCATTAATACTTCCATAAAATATTGGCACATTTTCATAAATCATTTTCGTGCCTTAAAATTTGGATAGGCTAACCCCTTGCCTGATTTTGATTAATTATGAATTCGCATTAATTGTGCCAATTCGCATAAAAAACTTAATAGTAGTCCTATTTTGATAAGCGATACTTTAATAAAAAGCTCTCGACATCAGCATTAATACTTCCATAAAATATTGGCACATTTTCATAAATCATTTTCGTGCCTTAAAATTTGGATGGGCTAACCCCTTGCCTGATTTTGATAAATTATGAATTCGCATTAATTGTGCCAATTCGCATAAAACACTTAATAGTAGTCCTATTTTGATAAGCGATACTTTAATAAAAAGCTCTCGACATCATCATTAACACTTCCATAAAATATTGGCACATTTTCATAAATCATTTTCGTGCCTTAAAATTTGGATAGGCTAACCCCTTGCCTGATTTTGATAAATTATGAATTCGCATTAATTGTGCCAATTCGCATAAAACACTTAATAGTGGTCCTATTTTGATAAGATATACTTTAATAAAAAGCTCTCGACATCATCATTAATACTTTCATAAAATATTGGCACATTTTCATAAATCATTTTCGTGCCTTAAAATTTGGATAGGCTAACCCCTTGCCTGATTTTGATAAATTATGAATTCGCATTAATTGTGCCAATTCGCTTAAAACACTTAATAGTAGTCCTATTTTGATAAGCGATACTTTAATAAAAAGCTCTCGACATCATCATTAATACTTCCATAAAATATTGGCACATTTTCATAAATCATTTTCGTGCCTTAAAATTTGGAAAGGCTAACCCCTTGCCTGATTTTGATAAATTATGAATTCGCATTAATTGTGCCAATTCGCATAAAACACTTAATAGTAGTCCTATTTTGATAAGCGATACTTTAATAAAAAGCTCTCGACATCATCATTAATACTTCCATAAAATATTGGCACATTTTCATAAATCATTTTCGTGCCTTAAAATTTGGATGGGCTAACCCCTTGCCTGATTTTGATAAATTATGAATTCGCATTAATTGTGCCAATTCGCATAAAACACTTAATAGTAGTCCTATTTTGATAAGCGATACTTTAATAAAAAGCTCTCGACATCATCATTAATACTTTCATAAAATATTGGCATATTTTCATAAATCATTTTCGTGCCTTAAAATTTGGATAGGCTAACCCCTTGCCTGATTTTGATAAATTATGAATTCGCATTAATTGTGCCAATTCGCATAAAACACTTAATAGTAGTCCTATTTTGATAAGCGATACTTTAATAAAAAGCTCTCGACATCATCATTAATACTTCCATAAAATATTGGCACATTTTCATAAATCATTTTCGTGCCTTAAAATTTGGATAGGCTAACCCCTTGCCTGATTTTGATAAATTATGAATACGCATTAATTGTGCCAATTCGCATAAAACACTTAATAGTAGTCCTATTTTGATAAGCGATACTTTAATAAAAAGCTCTCGACATCATCATTAATACTTCCATAAAATATTGGCACATTTTCATAAATCATTTTCGTGCCATAAAATTTGGATAGGCTAACCCCTTGCCTGATTTTGATAAATTATGAATTCGCATTAATTGTGCCAATTCGCATAAAACACTTAATAGTGGTCCTATTTTGATAATAGATACTTAAAATTTGCCTTACAATTTGGCAAGACTAACCCCTTGCCTGATTTTGATAAATTATGAATTCGCATTAATT
Source organism: Tipula confusa (assembly GCA_963556175.1). Taxonomy (NCBI): domain Eukaryota; kingdom Metazoa; phylum Arthropoda; class Insecta; order Diptera; family Tipulidae; genus Tipula; species Tipula confusa. Next base: position 143,252,988 of record OY744477.1, on the reverse strand, counting down.
GTGCCAATTCGCATAAAACACTTAATAGTGGTCCTATTTTGATAATAGATACTTTAAAATTTGGCAAGACTAACCCCTTGCCTGATTTTGATAAATTATGAATTCGCATTAATTGTGCCAATCCGCATAAAACACTTAATAGAGGTCCTATTTTGATAAGAGATACTTTAATAAAAAGCTCTCGACATCATCATTAATACTTCCATAAAATATTGGCACATTTTCATAAATCATTTTCGTGCTTTAAAATTAGGAAAGGCTAACCCCTTGCCTGATTTTGATAAATTATGAATTCGCATTAATTGTGCCAATTCGCATAAAACACTTAATAGTGGTCCTATTTTGATAATAGATACTTTAAAATTTGCCTTAAAATTTGGCAAGACTAACCCCTTGCCTGATTTTGATAAATTATGAATTCGCATTAATTGTGCCAATTCGCATAAAACACTTAATAGTAGTCCTATTTTGATAAGAGATACTTTAATAAAAAGCTTTCGACATCATCATTAATACTTCCATAAAATATTGGCACATTTTCATAAATCATTTTCGTGCCTTAAAATTTGGATAGGCTAACCCCTTGCCTGATTTTGATAAATTATGAATTCGCATTAATTGTGCCAATTCGCATAAAACACTTAATAGTAGTCCTATTTTGATAAGCGATACTTTAATAAAAAGCTCTCGACATCATCATTAATACTTCCATAAAATATTGGCACATTTTCATAAATCATTTTCGTGCCTTAAAATTTGGATAGGCTAACCCCTTGCCTGATTTTGATAAATTATGAATTCGCATTAATTGTGCCAATTCGCATAAAACACTTAATAGTAGTCCTATTTTGATAAGCGATACTTTAATAAAAAGCTGTCGACATCATCATTAATACTTTCCTAAAATATTGGCACATTTTCATAAATCATTTTCGTGCCTTAAAATTAGGAAAGGCTAACCCCTTGCCTGATTTTGATAAATTATGAATTCGCATTAATTGTGCCAATTCGCATAAAACACTTAATAGTAGTCCTATTTTGATAAGCGATACTTTAATAAAAAGCTCTCGACATCACCATTAATACTTCCATAAAATATTGGCACATTTTCATAAATCATTTTCGTGTCTTAAAATTTGGATAGGCTAACCCCTTGCCTGATTTTGATAAATTATGAATTCGCATTAATTGTGCCAATTCGCATAAAACACTTAATAGTAGTCCTATTTTGATAAGCGATACTTTAATAAAAAGCTCTCGACATCATCATTAATACTTCCATAAAATATTGGCACATTTTCATAAATCATTTTCGTGCCTTAAAATTTGGATAGGCTAACCCCTTGCCTGATTTTGATAAATTATGAATTCGCATTAATTGTGCCAATTCGCATAAAACACTTAATAGTGGTCCTATTTTGATAAGCGATACATTAATAAAAAGCTCTCGACATCATCATTAATACTTCCATTAAATATTGGCATGTTTCCATAAATCATTTTCGTGCCTTAAAATTTGGATAGGCTAACCCCTTGCCTGATTTTGATAAATTATGAATTCGCATTAATTGTGCCAATTCGCATAAAACACTTAATAGTGGTCCTATTTTGATAAGAGATACTTTAATAAAAAGCTCTCGACATCATCATTAATACTTTCATAAAATATTGGCACATTTTCATAAATCATTTTCGTGCCTTAAAATTAGGATAGGCTAACCCCTTGCCTGATTTTGATAAATTATGAATTCGCATTAATTGTGCCAATTCGCATAAAACACTTAATAGTAGTCCGATTTTGATAAGCGATACTTTAATAAAAAGCTCTCGACATCATCATTAATACTTCCATAAAATATTGGCTTATTTTCATAAATCATTTTCGTGCCTTAAAATTTGGATAGGCTAACCCCTTGCCTGATTTTGATGAATTATGAATTCGCATTAATTGTGCCAATTCGCATAAAACACTTAATAGTGGTCCTATTTTGATAAGCGATACATTAATAAAAAGCTCTCGACATCATCATTAATACTTCCATTAAATATTGGCACCTTTCCATAAATCATTTTCGTGCCTTAAAATTTGGATAGGCTAACCCCTTGCCTGATTTTGATAAATTATGAATTCGCATTAATTGTGCCAATTCGCATAAAACACTTAATAGTGGTCCTATTTTGATAAGAGATACTTTAATAAAAAGCTCTCGACATCATCATTAATACTTTCATAAAATATTGGCACATTTTCATAAATCATTTTCGTGCCTTAAAATTAGGATAGGCTAACCCCTTGCCTGATTTTGATAAATTATGAATTCGCATTAATTGTGCCAATTCGCATAAAACACTTAATAGTAGTCCTATTTTGATAAGCGATACTTTAATAAAAAGCTCTCGACATCATCATTAATACTTCCATAAAATATTGGCATATTTTCATAAATCATTTTCGTGCCTTAAAATTTGGATAGGCTAACCCCTTGCCTGATTTTGATAAATTATGAATTCGCATTAATTGTGCCAATTCGCATAAAACACTTAATAGTAGTCCTATTTTGATAAGAGATACTTTAATAAAAAGCTCTCGACATCATCATTAATACTTTCATAAAATATTGGCACATTTTCATAAATCATTTTCGTGCCTTAAAATTTGGATAGGCTAACCCCTTGCCTGATTTTGATAAATTATGAATTCGCATTAATTGTGCCAATTCGCATAAAACACTTAATAGTGGTCCTATTATGATAATAGATACTTTAAAATTTGCCTTAAAATTTGGCAAGACTAACCCCTTGCCTGATTTTGATAAATTATGAATTCCCATTAATTGTGCCAATCCGCATAAAACACTTAATAGAGGTCCTATTTTGATAAGAGAAACTTTAATAAAAAGCTTTCGACATCATCATTAATACTTCCATAAAATATTGGCACATTTTCATAAATCATTTTCGTGCCTTAAAATTTGGATAGGCTAATCCCTTGCCTGATTTTGATAAATTATGAATTCGCATTAATTGTGCCAATTCGCATAAAACACTTAATAGTAGTCCTATTTTGATAAGCGATACTTTAATAAAAAGCTCTCGACATCATCATTAATACTTTCATAAAATATTGGCACATTTTCATAAATCATTTTCGTGCCTTAAAATTAGAAAAGGCTAACCCCTTGCCTGATTTTGATAAATTATGAATTCGCATTAATTGTGCCAATTCGCATAAAACACTTAATAGTGGTCCTATTTTGATAATAGATACTTTAAAATTTGCCTTAAAATTTGGCAAGACTAAGCCCTTGCCTGATTTTGATAAATTATGAATTCGCATTAATTGTGCCAATTCGCATAAAACACTTAATAGTAGTCCTATTTTGATAAGAGATACTTTAATAAAAAGCTCTCGACATCATCATTAATACTTCCATAAAATATTGGCACATTTTCATAAATCATTTTCGTGCCTTAAAATTTGGATAGGCTAACCCCTTGCCTGATTTTGATAAATTATGAATTCGCATTAATTGTGCCAATTCGCATAAAACACTTAATAGTAGTCCTATTTTGATAAGCGATACTTTAATAAAAAGCTCTCGACATCATCATTAATACTTCCACAAAATATTGGCACATTTTCATAAATCATTTTCGTGCCTTAAAATTTGGATAGGCTAACCCCTTGCCTGATTTTGATAAATTATGAATTCGCATTAATTGTGCCAATTCGCATAAAACACTTAATAGTAGTCCTATTTTGATAAGCGATACTTTAATAAAAAGCTCTCGACATCATCATTAATACTTCCGTAAAATATTGGCACATTTTCATAAATCATTTTCGTGCCTTAAAATTTGGCAAGACTAACCCCTTGCCTGATTTTGATAAATTATGAATTCGCATTAATTGTGCCAATTCGCATAAAACACTTAATAGTAGTCCTATTTTGATAAGAGATACTTTAATAAAAAGCTCTCGACATCATCATTAATACTTTCATAAAATATTGGCACATTTTCATAAATCATTTTCGTGCCTTAAAATTAGGAAAGGCTAACCCCTTGCCTGATTTTGATAAATTATGAATAATTGTGCCAATTCGCATAAAACACTTAATAGTGGTCCTATTTTGATAATAGATACTTTAAAATTTGCCTTAAAATTTGGCAAGACTAAGCCCTTGCCTGATTTTGATAAATTATGAATTCGCATTAATTGTGCCAATCCGCATAAAACACTTAATAGTGGTCCTATTTTGATAAGCGATACTTTAATAAAAAGCTCTCGACATCATCATTAATACTTCCATAAAATATTGGCACATTTTCATAAATCATTTTCGTGCCTTAAAATTTGGATAGGCTAACCCCTGCCTGATTTTGATAAATTATGAATTCGCATTAATTGTGCCAATTCGCATAAAACACTTAATAGTAGTCCTATTTTGATAAGCGATACTTTAATAAAAAGCTCTCGACATCATCATTAATACTTTCATAAAATATTGGCACATTTTCATAAATCATTTTCGTGCCTTTAAATTTGGATAGGCTAACCCCTTGCCTGATTTTGATAAATTATGAATTCGTATTAATTGTGCCAATTCGCATAAAACACTTAATAGTGGTCCTATTTTGATAATAAATACTTTAAAATTGTCCTTAAAATTTGGAAAGGCTAACCCCTTGCCTGATTTTAATAGATACTTTAAAATTTGCCTTAAAATTTGGCAAGACTAACCCCTTGCCTGATTTTGATAAATTATGAATTCGCATTAATTGTGCCAATCCGCATAAAACACTTAATAGAGGTCCTATTTTGATAAGAGATACTTTAATAAAAAGCTCTCGACATCATCATTAATACTTCCATAAAATATTGGCACATTTTCATAAATCATTTTCGTGCCATAAAATTTGGATAGGCTAACCCCTTGCCTGATTTTGATAAATTATGAATTCGCATTAATTGTGCCAATTCGCATAAAACACTTAATAGTGGTCCTATTTTGATAATAGATACTTTAAAAATTTGCCTTAAAATTTGGCAAGACTAACCCCTTGCCTGATTTTGATAAATTATGAATTCGCATTAATTGTGCCAATTCGCATAAAACACTTAATAGTGGTCCTATTTTGATAATAGATACTTTAAAATTTGCCTTAAAATTTGGCAAGACTAACCCCTTGCCTGATTTTGATAAATTATGAATTCGCATTAATTGTGCCAATCCGCATAAAACACTTAATAGAGGTCCTATTTTGATAATAGATACTTTAATAAAAAGCTCTCGACATCATCATTAATACTTCCATAAAATATTGGCACATTTTCATAAATCATTTTCGTGCCTTAAAATTTGGATAGGCTAACCCCTTGCCTGATTTTGATAAATTATGAATTCGCATTAATTGTGCCAATTCGCATAAAACACTTAATAGTGGTCCTATTTTGATAATAGATACTTTAAAATTTGCCTTAAAATTTGGCAAGACTAACCCCTTGCCTGATTTTGATAAATTATGAATTCGCATTAATTGTACCAATCCGCATAAAACACTTAATAGAGGTCCTATTTTGATAAGAGATACTTTAATAAAAAGCTCTCGACATCATCATTAATACTTCCATAAAATATTGGCACATTTTCATAAATCATTTTCGTGCCTTAAAATTAGGAAAGGCTAACCCCTTGCCTGATTTTGATAAATTATGAATTCGCATTAATTGTGCCAATTCGCATAAAACACTTAATAGTGGTCCTATTTTGATAATAGATACTTTAAAATTTGCCTTAAAATTTGGCAAGACTAACCCCTTGCCTGATTTTGATAAATTATGAATTCGCATTAATTGTGCCAATCCGCATAAAACACTTAATAGAGGTCCTATTTTGATAAGAGATACTTTAATAAAAAGCTCTCGACATCATCATTAATACTTCCATAAAATATTGGCACATTTTCATAAATCATTTTCGTGCCTTAAAATTAGGAAAGGCTAACCCCTTGCCTGATTTTGATAAATTATGAATTCGCATTAATTGTGCCAATTCGCATAAAACACTTAATAGTGGTCCTATTTTGATAATAGATACTTTAAAAATTTGCCTTAAAATTTGGCAAGACTAACCCCTTGCCTGATTTTGATAAATTATGAATTCGCATTAATTGTGCCAATCCGCATAAAACACTTAATAGAGGTCCTATTTTGATAAGAGATACTTTAATAAAAAGCTCTCGACATCATCATTAATACTTCCATAAAATATTGGCACATTTTCATAAATCATTTTCGTGCCTTAAAATTAGGAAAGGCTAACCCCTTGCCTGATTTTGATAAATTATGAATTCGCATTAATTGTGCCAATCCGCATAAAACACTTAATAGAGGTCCTATTTTGATAAGAGATACTTTAATAAAAAGCTCTCGACATCATCATTAATACTTCCATAAAATATTGGCACATTTTCATAAATCATTTTCGTGCCTTAAAATTAGGAAAGGCTAACCCCTTGCCTGATTTTGATAAATTATGAATTCGCATTAATTGTGCCAATTCGCATAAAACACTTAATAGTGGTCCTATTTTGATAATAGATACTTTAAAAATTTGCCTTAAAATTTGGCAAGACTAACCCCTTGCCTGATTTTGATAAATTATGAATTCGCATTAATTGTGCCAATTCGCATAAAACACTTAATAGTGGTCCTATTTTGATAATAGATACTTTAAAATTTGCCTTAAAATTTGGCAAGACTAACCCCTTGCCTGATTTTGATAAATTATGAATTCGCATTAATTGTGCCAATTCGCATAAAACACTTAATAGTGGTCCTATTTTGATAATAGATACTTTAAAATTTGCCTTAAAATTTGGCAAGACTAACCCCTTGCCTGATTTTGATAAATTATGAATTCGCATTAATTGTGCCAATCCGCATAAAACACTTAATAGAGGTCCTATTTTGATAAGAGATACTTTAATAAAAAGCTCTCGACATCATCATTAATACTTCCATAAAATATTGGCACATTTTCATAAATCATTTTCGTGCCTTAAAATTAGGAAAGGCTAACCCCTTGCCTGATTTTGATAAATTATGAATTCGCATTAATTGTGCCAATCCGCATAAAACACTTAATAGAGGTCCTATTTTGATAAGAGATACTTTAATAAAAAGCTCTCGACATCATCATTAATACTTCCATAAAATATTGGCACATTTTCATAAATCATTTTCGTGCCTTAAAATTAGGAAAGGCTAACCCCTTGCCTGATTTTGATAAATTATGAATTCGCATTAATTGTGCCAATTCGCATAAAACACTTAATAGTGGTCCTATTTTGATAATAGATACTTTAAAAATTTGCCTTAAAATTTGGCAAGACTAACCCCTTGCCTGATTTTGATAAATTATGAATTCGCATTAATTGTGCCAATTCGCATAAAACACTTAATAGTGGTCCTATTTTGATAATAGATACTTTAAAATTTGCCTTAAAATTTGGCAAGACTAACCCCTTGCCTGATTTTGATAAATTATGAATTCGCATTAATTGTGCCAATTCGCATAAAACACTTAATAGTGGTCCTATTTTGATAATAGATACTTTAAAAATTTGCCTTAAAATTTGGCAAGACTAACCCCTTGCCTGATTTTGATAAATTATGAATTCGCATTAATTGTGCCAATCCGCATAAAACACTTAATAGAGGTCCTATTTTGATAAGAGATACTTTAATAAAAAGCTCTCGACATCATCATTAATACTTCCATAAAATATTGGCACATTTTCATAAATCATTTTCGTGCCTTAAAATTAGGAAAGGCTAACCCCTTGCCTGATTTTGATAAATTATGAATTCGCATTAATTGTGCCAATTCGCATAAAACACTTAATAGTGGTCCTATTTTGATAATAGATACTTTAAAATTTGCCTTAAAATTTGGCAAGACTAACCCCTTGCCTGATTTTGATAAATTATGAATTCGCATTAATTGTGCCAATCCGCATAAAACACTTAATAGAGGTCCTATTTTGATAAGAGATACTTTAATAAAAAGCTCTCGACATCATCAGTAATACTTCCATAAAATATTGGCACATTTTCATAAATCATTTTCGTGCCTTAAAATTTGGATAGGCTAACTAACCCCTTGCCTGATTTTGATAAATTATGAATTCGCATTAATTGTGCCAATTCGCATAAAACACTTAATAGTGGTCCTATTTTGATAATAGATACTTTAAAATTTGCCTTAAAATTTGGCAAGACTAACCCCTTGCCTGATTTTGATAAATTATGAATTCGCATTAATTGTGCCAATTCGCATAAAACACTTAATAGTGGTCCTATTTTGATAATAGATACTTTAAAAATTTGCCTTAAAATTTGGCAAGACTAACCCCTTGCCTGATTTTGATAAATTATGAATTCGCATTAATTGTGCCAATCCGCATAAAACACTTAATAGAGGTCCTATTTTGATAAGAGATACTTTAATAAAAAGCTCTCGACATCATCATTAATACTTCCATAAAATATTGGCACATTTTCATAAATCATTTTCGTGCCTTAAAATTAGGTAAGGCTAACCCCTTGCCTGATTTTGATAAATTATGAATTCGCATTAATTGTGCCAATTCGCATAAAACACTTAATAGTGGTCCTATTTTGATAATAGATACTTTAAAAATTTGCCTTAAAATTTGGCAAGACTAACCCCTTGCCTGATTTTGATAAATTATGAATTCGCATTAATTGTGCCAATTCGCATAAAACACTTAATAGTGGTCCTATTTTGATAATAGATCCTTTAAAATTTGCCTTAAAATTTGGCAAGACTAACCCCTTGCCTGATTTTGATAAATTATGAATTCGCATTAATTGTGCCAATTCGCATAAAACACTTAATAGTGGTCCTATTTTGATAATAGATACTTTAAAAATTTGCCTTAAAATTTGGCAAGACTAACCCCTTGCCTGATTTTGATAAATTATGAATTCGCATTAATTGTGCCAATCCGCATAAAACACTTAATAGAGGTCCTATTTTGATAAGAGATACTTTAATAAAAAGCTCTCGACATCATCATTAATACTTCCATAAAATATTGGCACATTTTCATAAATCATTTTCGTGCCTTAAAATTAGGAAAGGCTAACCCCTTGCCTGATTTTGATAAATTATGAATTCGCATTAATTGTGCCAATTCGCATAAAACACTTAATAGTGGTCCTATTTTGATAATAGATACTTTAAAATTTGCCTTAAAATTTGGCAAGACTAACCCCTTGCCTGATTTTGATAAATTATGAATTCGCATTAATTGTGCCAATCCGCATAAAACACTTAATAGAGGTCCTATTTTGATAAGAGATACTTTAATAAAAAGCTCTCGACATCATCATTAATACTTCCATAAAATATTGGCACATTTTCATAAATCATTTTCGTGCCTTAAAATTAGGAAAGGCTAACCCCTTGCCTGATTTTGATAAATTATGAATTCGCATTAATTGTGCCAATCCGCATAAAACACTTAATAGAGGTCCTATTTTGATAAGAGATACTTTAATAAAAAGCTCTCGACATCATCATTAATACTTCCATAAAATATTGGCACATTTTCATAAATCATTTTCGTGCCTTAAAATTAGGAAAGGCTAACCCCTTGCCTGATTTTGATAAATTATGAATTCGCATTAATTGTGCCAATTCGCATAAAACACTTAATAGTGGTCCTATTTTGATAATAGATACTTTAAAATTTGCCTTAAAATTTGGCAAGACTAACCCCTTGCCTGATTTTGATAAATTATGAATTCGCATTAATTATGCCAATCCGCATAAAACACTTAATAGAGGTCCTATTTTGATAAGAGATACTTTAATAAAAAGCTCTCGACATCATCATTAATACTTCCATAAAATATTGGCACATTTTCATAAATCATTTTCGTGCCTTAAAATTAGGAAAGGCTAACCCCTTGCCTGATTTTGATAAATTATGAATTCGCATTAATTGTGCCAATCCGCATAAAACACTTAATAGAGGTCCTATTTTGATAAGAGATACTTTAATAAAAAGCTCTCGACATCATCATTAATACTTCCATAAAATATTGGCACATTTTCATAAATCATTTTCGTGCCTTAAAATTAGGAAAGGCTAACCCCTTGCCTGATTTTGATAAATTATGAATTCGCATTAATTGTGCCAATTCGCATAAAACACTTAATAGTGGTCCTATTTTGATAATAGATACTTTAAAAATTTGCCTTAAAATTTGGCAAGACTAACCCCTTGCCTGATTTTGATAAATTATGAATTCGCATTAATTGTGCCAATCCGCATAAAACACTTAATAGAGGTCCTATTTTGATAAGAGATACTTTAATAAAAATATTGGCACATTTTCATAAATCATTTTCGTGCCTTAAAATTAGGAAAGGCTAACCCCTTGCCTGATTTTGATAAATTATGAATTCGCATTAATTGTGCCAATTCGCATAAAACACTTAATAGAAGTCCTATTTTGATAAGCGATACTTTAATAAAAAGCTCTCGACATCACCATTAATACTTCCATAAAATATTGGCACATTTTCATAAATCATTTTCGTGTCTTAAAATTTGGATAGTCTAACCCCTTGCCTGATTTTGATAAATTATGAATTCGCATTAATTGTGCCAATTCGCATAAAACACTTAATAGTGGTCCTATTTTGATAAGCGATACATTAATAAAAAGCTCTCGACATCATCATTAATACTTCCATTAAATATTGGCACCTTTCCATAAATCATTTTCGTGCCTTAAAATTTGGATAGGCTAACCCCTTGCCTGATTTTGATAAATTATGAATTCGCATTAATTGTGCCAATTCGCATAAAACACTTAATAGTGGTCCTATTTTGATAAGAGATACTTTAATAAAAAGCTCTCGACATCATCATTAATACTTTCATAAAATATTGGCATATTTTCATAAATCATTTTCGTGCCTTAAAATTAGGATAGGCTAACCCCTTGCCTGATTTTGATAAATTATGAATTCGCATTAATTGTGCCAATTCGCATAAAACACTTAATAGTAGTCCTATTTTGATAAGCGATACTTTAATAAAAAGCTCTCGACATCATCATTAATACTTCCATAAAATATTGGCACATTTTCATAAATCATTTTCGTGCCTTAAAATTAGGAAAGGCTAACCCGTTGCCTGATTTTGATAAATTATGAATTCGCATTAATTGTGCCAATTCGCATAAAACACTTAATAGTAGTCCTATTTTGATAAGAGATACTTTAATAAAAAGCTCTCGACATCATCATTAATACTTCCATAAAATATTGGCACATTTTCATAAATCATTTTCGTGCCTTAAAATTTGGATAGGCTAACCCCTTGCCTGATTTTGATAAATTATGAATTCGCATTAATTGTGCCAATTCGCATAAAACACTTAATAGTGGTCCTATTTTGATAAGCGATACATTAATAAAAAGCTCTCGACATCATCATTAATACTTCCATTAAATATTGGCACCTTTCCATAAATCATTTTCGTGCCTTAAAATTTGGATAGGCTAACCCCTTGCCTGATTTGGATAAATTATGAATTCGCATTAATTGTGCCAATTCGCATAAAACACTTAATAGTAGTCCTATTTTGATAAGCGATACTTTAATAAAAAGCTCTCGACATCATCATTAATACTTTCATAAAATATTGGCACATTTTCATAAATCATTTTCGTGCCTTAAAATTAGGAAAGGCTAACCCCTTGCCTGATTTTGATAAATTATGAATTCGCATTAATTGTGCTAATCCGCATAAAACACTTAATAGAGGTCCTATTTTGATAAGAGATACTTTAATAAAAAGCTCTCGACATCATCATTAATACTTCCATAAAATATTGGCACATTTTCATAAATCATTTTCGTGCCTTAAAATTTGGATAGGCTAACCCCTGCCTGATTTTGATAAATTATGAATTCGCATTAATTGTGCTAATTCGCATAAAACACTTAATAGTAGTCCTATTTTGATAAGCGATACTTTAATAAAAAGCTCTCGACATCATCATTAATACTTTCATAAAATATTGGCACATTTTCATAAATCATTTTCGTGCCTTTAAATTTGGATAGGCTAATCCCTTGCCTGATTTTGATAAACTATGAATTCGTATTAATTGTGCCAATTCGCATAAAACACTTAATAGTAGTCCGATTTTGATAAGCGATACTTTAATAAAAAGCTCTCGACATCATCATTAATACTTCCATAAAATATTGGCACATTTTCATAAATCATTTTCGTGCCTTAAAATTAGGAAAGGCTAACCCCTTGCCTGATTTTGATAAATTATGAATTCGCATTAATTGTGCCAATTCGCATAAAACACTTAATAGTGGTCCTATTTTGATAATAGATACTTTAAAATTTGCCTTAAAATTTGGCAAGACTAACCCCTTGCCTGATTTTGATAAATTATGAATTCGCATTAATTGTGCCAATCCGCATAAAACACTTAATAGAGGTCCTATTTTGATAAGAGATACTTTAATAAAAAGCTCTCGACATCATCATTAATACTTCCATAAAATATTGGCACATTTTCATAAATCATTTTCGTGCCTTAAAATTAGGAAAGGCTAACCCCTTGCCTGATTTTGATAAATTATGAATTCGCATTAATTGTGCCAATTCGCATAAAACACTTAATAGTGGTCCTATTTTGATAATAGATACTTTAAAATTTGCCTTAAAATTTGGCAAGACTAACCCCTTGCCTGATTTTGATAAATTATGAATTCGCATTAATTGTGCCAATCCGCATAAAACACTTAATAGAGGTCCTATTTTGATAAGAGATACTTTAATAAAAAGCTCTCGACATCATCATTAATACTTCCATAAAATATTGGCACATTTTCATAAATCATTTTCGTGCCTTAAAATTAGGAAAGGCTAACCCCTTGCCTGATTTTGATAAATTATGAATTCGCATTAATTGTGCCAATTCGCATAAAACACTTAATAGAGGTCCTATTTTGATAAGAGATACTTTAATAAAAAGCTCTCGACATCATCATTAATACTTCCATAAAATATTGGCACATTTTCATAAATCATTTTCGTGCCTTAAAATTTGGATAGGCTAACTAACCCCTTGCCTGATTTTGATAAATTATGAATTCGCATTAATTGTGCCAATTCGCATAAAACACTTAATAGTGGTCCTATTTTGATAATAGATACTTTAAAATTTGCCTTAAAATTTGGCAAGACTAACCCCTTGCCTGATTTTGATAAATTATGAATTCGCATTAATTGTGCCAATTCGCATAAAACACTTAATAGTGGTCCTATTTTGATAATAGATACTTTAAAAATTTGCCTTAAAATTTGGCAAGACTAACCCCTTGCCTGATTTTGATAAATTATGAATTCGCATTAATTGTGCCAATCCGCATAAAACACTTAATAGAGGTCCTATTTTGATAAGAGATACTTTAATAAAAAGCTCTCGACATCATCATTAATACTTCCATAAAATATTGGCACATTTTCATAAATCATTTTCGTGCCTTAAAATTAGGAAAGGCTAACCCCTTGCCTGATTTTGATAAATTATGAATTCGCATTAATTGTGCCAATTCGCATAAAACACTTAATAGTGGTCCTATTTTGATAATAGATACTTTAAAATTTGCCTTAAAATTTGGCAAGACTAACCCCTTGCCTGATTTTGATAAATTATGAATTCGCATTAATTGTGCCAATCCGCATAAAACACTTAATAGAGGTCCTATTTTGATAAGAGATACTTTAATAAAAAGCTCTCGACATCATCATTAATACTTCCATAAAATATTGGCACATTTTCATAAATCATTTTCGTGCCTTAAAATTAGGAAAGGCTAACCCCTTGCCTGATTTTGATAAATTATGAATTCGCATTAATTGTGCCAATCCGCATAAAACACTTAATAGAGGTCCTATTTTGATAAGAGATACTTTAATAAAAAGCTCTCGACATCATCATTAATACTTCCATAAAATATTGGCACATTTTCATAAATCATTTTCGTGCCTTAAAATTAGGAAAGGCTAACCCCTTGCCTGATTTTGATAAATTATGAATTCGCATTAATTGTGCCAATTCGCATAAAACACTTAATAGTGGTCCTATTTTGATAATAGATACTTTAAAATTTGCCTTAAAATTTGGCAAGACTAACCCCTTGCCTGATTTTGATAAATTATGAATTCGCATTAATTATGCCAATCCGCATAAAACACTTAATAGAGGTCCTATTTTGATAAGAGATACTTTAATAAAAAGCTCTCGACATCATCATTAATACTTCCATAAAATATTGGCACATTTTCATAAATCATTTTCGTGCCTTAAAATTAGGAAAGGCTAACCCCTTGCCTGATTTTGATAAATTATGAATTCGCATTAATTGTGCCAATCCGCATAAAACACTTAATAGAGGTCCTATTTTGATAAGAGATACTTTAATAAAAAGCTCTCGACATCATCATTAATACTTCCATAAAATATTGGCACATTTTCATAAATCATTTTCGTGCCTTAAAATTAGGAAAGGCTAACCCCTTGCCTGATTTTGATAAATTATGAATTCGCATTAATTGTGCCAATTCGCATAAAACACTTAATAGTGGTCCTATTTTGATAATAGATACTTTAAAAATTTGCCTTAAAATTTGGCAAGACTAACCCCTTGCCTGATTTTGATAAATTATGAATTCGCATTAATTGTGCCAATTCGCATAAAACACTTAATAGTGGTCCTATTTTGATAATAGATACTTTAAAATTTGCCTTAAAATTTGGCAAGACTAACCCCTTGCCTGATTTTGATAAATTATGAATTCGCATTAATTGTGCCAATCCGCATAAAACACTTAATAGAGGTCCTATTTTGATAAGAGATACTTTAATAAAAATATTGGCACATTTTCATAAATCATTTTCGTGCCTTAAAATTTGGATAGGCTAACCCCTTGCCTGATTTTGATAAATTATGAATTCGCATTAATTGTGCCAATTCGCATAAAACACTTAATAGTGGTCCTATTTTGATAAGAGATACTTTAATAAAAAGCTCTCGACATCATCATTAATACTTTCATAAAATATTGGCATATTTTCATAAATCATTTTCGTGCCTTAAAATTAGGATAGGCTAACCCCTTGCCTGATTTTGATAAATTATGAATTCGCATTAATTGTGCCAATTCGCATAAAACACTTAATAGTAGTCCTATTTTGATAAGCGATACTTTAATAAAAAGCTCTCGACATCATCATTAATACTTCCATAAAATATTGGCACATTTTCATAAATCATTTTCGTGCCTTAAAATTAGGAAAGGCTAACCCGTTGCCTGATTTTGATAAATTATGAATTCGCATTAATTGTGCCAATTCGCATAAAACACTTAATAGTAGTCCTATTTTGATAAGAGATACTTTAATAAAAAGCTCTCGACATCATCATTAATACTTCCATAAAATATTGGCACATTTTCATAAATCATTTTCGTGCCTTAAAATTTGGATAGGCTAACCCCTTGCCTGATTTTGATAAATTATGAATTCGCATTAATTGTGCCAATTCGCATAAAACACTTAATAGTGGTCCTATTTTGATAAGCGATACATTAATAAAAAGCTCTCGACATCATCATTAATACTTCCATTAAATATTGGCACCTTTCCATAAATCATTTTCGTGCCTTAAAATTTGGATAGGCTAACCCCTTGCCTGATTTTGATAAATTATGAATTCGCATTAATTGTGCCAATTCGCATAAAACACTTAATAGAAGTCCTATTTTGATAAGCGATACTTTAATAAAAAGCTCTCGACATCACCATTAATACTTCCATAAAATATTGGCACATTTTCATAAATCATTTTCGTGTCTTAAAATTTGGATAGTCTAACCCCTTGCCTGATTTTGATAAATTATGAATTCGCATTAATTGTGCCAATTCGCATAAAACACTTAATAGTGGTCCTATTTTGATAAGCGATACATTAATAAAAAGCTCTCGACATCATCATTAATACTTCCATTAAATATTGGCACCTTTCCATAAATCATTTTCGTGCCTTAAAATTTGGATAGGCTAACCCCTTGCCTGATTTTGATAAATTATGAATTCGCATTAATTGTGCCAATTCGCATAAAACACTTAATAGTGGTCCTATTTTGATAAGAGATACTTTAATAAAAAGCTCTCGACATCATCATTAATACTTTCATAAAATATTGGCATATTTTCATAAATCATTTTCGTGCCTTAAAATTAGGATAGGCTAACCCCTTGCCTGATTTTGATAAATTATGAATTCGCATTAATTGTGCCAATTCGCATAAAACACTTAATAGTAGTCCTATTTTGATAAGCGATACTTTAATAAAAAGCTCTCGACATCATCATTAATACTTCCATAAAATATTGGCACATTTTCATAAATCATTTTCGTGCCTTAAAATTAGGAAAGGCTAACCCGTTGCCTGATTTTGATAAATTATGAATTCGCATTAATTGTGCCAATTCGCATAAAACACTTAATAGTAGTCCTATTTTGATAAGAGATACTTTAATAAAAAGCTCTCGACATCATCATTAATACTTCCATAAAATATTGGCACATTTTCATAAATCATTTTCGTGCCTTAAAATTTGGATAGGCTAACCCCTTGCCTGATTTTGATAAATTATGAATTCGCATTAATTGTGCCAATTCGCATAAAACACTTAATAGTGGTCCTATTTTGATAAGCGATACATTAATAAAAAGCTCTCGACATCATCATTAATACTTCCATTAAATATTGGCACCTTTCCATAAATCATTTTCGTGCCTTAAAATTTGGATAGGCTAACCCCTTGCCTGATTTTGATAAATTATGAATTCGCATTAATTGTGCCAATTCGCATAAAACACTTAATAGTAGTCCTATTTTGATAAGCGATACTTTAATAAAAAGCTCTCGACATCATCATTAATACTTTCATAAAATATTGGCACATTTTCATAAATCATTTTCGTGCCTTAAAATTAGGAAAGGCTAACCCCTTGCCTGATTTTGATAAATTATGAATTCGCATTAATTGTGCCAATTCGCATAAAACACTTAATAGTGGTCCTATTTTGATAATAGATACTTTAAAAATTTGCCTTAAAATTTGGCAAGACTAACCCCTTGCCTGATTTTGATAAATTATGAATTCGCATTAATTGTGCCAATTCGCATAAAACACTTAATAGTGGTCCTATTTTGATAATAGATCCTTTAAAATTTGCCTTAAAATTTGGCAAGACTAACCCCTTGCCTGATTTTGATAAATTATGAATTCGCATTAATTGTGCCAATTCGCATAAAACACTTAATAGTGGTCCTATTTTGATAATAGATACTTTAAAAATTTGCCTTAAAATTTGGCAAGACTAACCCCTTGCCTGATTTTGATAAATTATGAATTCGCATTAATTGTGCCAATCCGCATAAAACACTTAATAGAGGTCCTATTTTGATAAGAGATACTTTAATAAAAAGCTCTCGACATCATCATTAATACTTCCATAAAATATTGGCACATTATCATAAATCATTTTCGTGCCTTAAAATTAGGAAAGGCTAACCCCTTGCCTGATTTTGATAAATTATGAATTCGCATTAATTGTGCCAATTCGCATAAAACACTTAATAGTGGTCCTATTTTGATAATAGATACTTTAAAAATTTGCCTTAAAATTTGGCAAGACTAACCCCTTGCCTGATTTTGATAAATTATGAATTCGCATTAATTGTGCCAATTCGCATAAAACACTTAATAGTGGTCCTATTTTGATAATAGATCCTTTAAAATTTGCCTTAAAATTTGGCAAGACTAACCCCTTGCCTGATTTTGATAAATTATGAATTCGCATTAATTGTGCCAATTCGCATAAAACACTTAATAGTGGTCCTATTTTGATAATAGATACTTTAAAAATTTGCCTTAAAATTTGGCAAGACTAACCCCTTGCCTGATTTTGATAAATTATGAATTCGCATTAATTGTGCCAATCCGCATAAAACACTTAATAGAGGTCCTATTTTGATAAGAGATACTTTAATAAAAAGCTCTCGACATCATCATTAATACTTCCATAAAATATTGGCACATTTTCATAAATCATTTTCGTGCCTTAAAATTAGGAAAGGCTAACCCCTTGCCTGATTTTGATAAATTATGAATTCGCATTAATTGTGCCAATCCGCATAAAACACTTAATAGAGGTCCTATTTTGATAAGAGATACTTTAATAAAAAGCTCTCGACATCATCATTAATACTTCCATAAAATATTGGCACATTTTCATAAATCATTTTCGTGCCTTAAAATTAGGAAAGGCTAACCCCTTGCCTGATTTTGATAAATTATGAATTCGCATTAATTGTGCCAATCCGCATAAAACACTTAATAGAGGTCCTATTTTGATAAGAGATACTTTAATAAAAAGCTCTCGACATCATCATTAATACTTCCATAAAATATTGGCACATTTTCATAAATCATTTTCGTGCCTTAAAATTAGGAAAGGCTAACCCCTTGCCTGATTTTGATAAATTATGAATTCGCATTAATTGTGCCAATTCGCATAAAACACTTAATAGTGGTCCTATTTTGATAATAGATACTTTAAAATTTGCCTTAAAATTTGGCAAGACTAACCCCTTGCCTGATTTTGATAAATTATGAATTCGCATTAATTATGCCAATCCGCATAAAACACTTAATAGAGGTCCTATTTTGATAAGAGATACTTTAATAAAAAGCTCTCGACATCATCATTAATACTTCCATAAAATATTGGCACATTTTCATAAATCATTTTCGTGCCTTAAAATTAGGAAAGGCTAACCCCTTGCCTGATTTTGATAAATTATGAATTCGCATTAATTGTGCCAATCCGCATAAAACACTTAATAGAGGTCCTATTTTGATAAGAGATACTTTAATAAAAAGCTCTCGACATCATCATTAATACTTCCATAAAATATTGGCACATTTTCATAAATCATTTTCGTGCCTTAAAATTAGGAAAGGCTAACCCCTTGCCTGATTTTGATAAATTATGAATTCGCATTAATTGTGCCAATTCGCATAAAACACTTAATAGTGGTCCTATTTTGATAATAGATACTTTAAAAATTTGCCTTAAAATTTGGCAAGACTAACCCCTTGCCTGATTTTGATAAATTATGAATTCGCATTAATTGTGCCAATTCGCATAAAACACTTAATAGTGGTCCTATTTTGATAATAGATACTTTAAAATTTGCCTTAAAATTTGGCAAGACTAACCCCTTGCCTGATTTTGATAAATTATGAATTCGCATTAATTGTGCCAATCCGCATAAAACACTTAATAGAGGTCCTATTTTGATAAGAGATACTTTAATAAAAATATTGGCACATTTTCATAAATCATTTTCGTGCCTTAAAATTAGGAAAGGCTAACCCCTTGCCTGATTTTGATAAATTATGAATTCGCATTAATTGTGCCAATTCGCATAAAACACTTAATAGAAGTCCTATTTTGATAAGCGATACTTTAATAAAAAGCTCTCGACATCACCATTAATACTTCCATAAAATATTGGCACATTTTCATAAATCATTTTCGTGTCTTAAAATTTGGATAGTCTAACCCCTTGCCTGATTTTGATAAATTATGAATTCGCATTAATTGTGCCAATTCGCATAAAACACTTAATAGTGGTCCTATTTTGATAAGCGATACATTAATAAAAAGCTCTCGACATCATCATTAATACTTCCATTAAATATTGGCACCTTTCCATAAATCATTTTCGTGCCTCAAAATTTGGATAGGCTAACCCCTTGCCTGATTTTGATAAATTATGAATTCGCATTAATTGTGCCAATTCGCATAAAACACTTAATAGTGGTCCTATTTTGATAAGAGATACTTTAATAAAAAGCTCTCGACATCATCATTAATACTTTCATAAAATATTGGCATATTTTCATAAATCATTTTCGTGCCTTAAAATTAGGATAGGCTAACCCCTTGCCTGATTTTGATAAATTATGAATTCGCATTAATTGTGCCAATTCGCATAAAACACTTAATAGTAGTCCTATTTTGATAAGCGATACTTTAATAAAAAGCTCTCGACATCATCATTAATACTTCCATAAAATATTGGCACATTTTCATAAATCATTTTCGTGCCTTAAAATTAGGAAAGGCTAACCCGTTGCCTGATTTTGATAAATTATGAATTCGCATTAATTGTGCCAATTCGCATAAAACACTTAATAGTAGTCCTATTTTGATAAGAGATACTTTAATAAAAAGCTCTCGACATCATCATTAATACTTCCATAAAATATTGGCACATTTTCATAAATCATTTTCGTGCCTTAAAATTTGGATAGGCTAACCCCTTGCCTGATTTTGATAAATTATGAATTCGCATTAATTGTGCCAATTCGCATAAAACACTTAATAGTGGTCCTATTTTGATAAGCGATACATTAATAAAAAGCTCTCGACATCATCATTAATACTTCCATTAAATATTGGCACCTTTCCATAAATCATTTTCGTGCCTTAAAATTTGGATAGGCTAACCCCTTGCCTGATTTTGATAAATTATGAATTCGCATTAATTGTGCCAATTCGCATAAAACACTTAATAGTAGTCCTATTTTGATAAGCGATACTTTAATAAAAAGCTCTCGACATCATCATTAATACTTTCATAAAATATTGGCACATTTTCA
The DNA here is from genome assembly GCA_963556175.1 of Tipula confusa. Classification (NCBI taxonomy): domain Eukaryota; kingdom Metazoa; phylum Arthropoda; class Insecta; order Diptera; family Tipulidae; genus Tipula; species Tipula confusa. Next base: position 143,232,106 of record OY744477.1, on the reverse strand, counting down.
TAAATCATTTTCGTGCCTTAAAATTAGGAAAGGCTAACCCCTTGCCTGATTTTGATAAATTATGAATTCGCATTAATTGTGCCAATTCGCATAAAACACTTAATAGTGGTCCTATTTTGATAATAGATACTTTATAAATTTGCCTTAAAATTTGGCAAGACTAACCCCTTGCCTGATTTTGATAAATTATGAATTCGCATTAATTGTGCCAATTCGCATAAAACACTTAATAGTGGTCCTATTTTGATAATAGATCCTTTAAAATTTGCCTTAAAATTTGGCAAGACTAACCCCTTGCCTGATTTTGATAAATTATGAATTCGCATTAATTGTGCCAATTCGCATAAAACACTTAATAGTGGTCCTATTTTGATAATAGATACTTTAAAAATTTGCCTTAAAATTTGGCAAGACTAACCCCTTGCCTGATTTTGATAAATTATGAATTCGCATTAATTGTGCCAATCCGCATAAAACACTTAATAGAGGTCCTATTTTGATAAGAGATACTTTAATAAAAAGCTCTCGACATCATCATTAATACTTCCATAAAATATTGGCACATTTTCATAAATCATTTTCGTGCCTTAAAATTAGGAAAGGCTAACCCCTTGCCTGATTTTGATAAATTATGAATTCGCATTAATTGTGCCAATTCGCATAAAACACTTAATAGTGGTCCTATTTTGATAATAGATACTTTAAAATTTGCCTTAAAATTTGGCAAGACTAACCCCTTGCCTGATTTTGATAAATTATGAATTCGCATTAATTGTGCCAATCCGCATAAAACACTTAATAGAGGTCCTATTTTGATAAGAGATACTTTAATAAAAAGCTCTCGACATCATCATTAATACTTCCATAAAATATTGGCACATTTTCATAAATCATTTTCGTGCCTTAAAATTAGGAAAGGCTAACCCCTTGCCTGATTTTGATAAATTATGAATTCGCATTAATTGTGCCAATCCGCATAAAACACTTAATAGAGGTCCTATTTTGATAAGAGATACTTTAATAAAAAGCTCTCGACATCATCATTAATACTTCCATAAAATATTGGCACATTTTCATAAATCATTTTCGTGCCTTAAAATTAGGAAAGGCTAACCCCTTGCCTGATTTTGATAAATTATGAATTCGCATTAATTGTGCCAATTCGCATAAAACACTTAATAGTGGTCCTATTTTGATAATAGATACTTTAAAATTTGCCTTAAAATTTGGCAAGACTAACCCCTTGCCTGATTTTGATAAATTATGAATTCGCATTAATTATGCCAATCCGCATAAAACACTTAATAGAGGTCCTATTTTGATAAGAGATACTTTAATAAAAAGCTCTCGACATCATCATTAATACTTCCATAAAATATTGGCACATTTTCATAAATCATTTTCGTGCCTTAAAATTAGGAAAGGCTAACCCCTTGCCTGATTTTGATAAATTATGAATTCGCATTAATTGTGCCAATCCGCATAAAACACTTAATAGAGGTCCTATTTTGATAAGAGATACTTTAATAAAAAGCTCTCGACATCATCATTAATACTTCCATAAAATATTGGCACATTTTCATAAATCATTTTCGTGCCTTAAAATTAGGAAAGGCTAACCCCTTGCCTGATTTTGATAAATTATGAATTCGCATTAATTGTGCCAATTCGCATAAAACACTTAATAGTGGTCCTATTTTGATAATAGATACTTTAAAAATTTGCCTTAAAATTTGGCAAGACTAACCCCTTGCCTGATTTTGATAAATTATGAATTCGCATTAATTGTGCCAATTCGCATAAAACACTTAATAGTGGTCCTATTTTGATAATAGATACTTTAAAAATTTGCCTTAAAATTAGGAAAGGCTAACCCCTTGCCTGATTTTGATAAATTATGAATTCGCATTAATTGTGCCAATCCGCATAAAACACTTAATAGAGGTCCTATTTTGATAAGAGATACTTTAATAAAAATATTGGCACATTTTCATAAATCATTTTCGTGCCTTAAAATTAGGAAAGGCTAACCCCTTGCCTGATTTTGATAAATTATGAATTCGCATTAATTGTGCCAATTCGCATAAAACACTTAATAGTGGTCCTATTTTGATAATAGATACTTTAAAATTTGCCTTAAAATTTGGCAAGACTAACCCCTTGCCTGATTTTGATAAATTATGAATTCGCATTAATTATGCCAATCCGCATAAAACACTTAATAGAGGTCCTATTTTGATAAGAGATACTTTAATAAAAAGCTCTCGACATCATCATTAATACTTCCATAAAATATTGGCACATTTTCATAAATCATTTTCGTGCCTTAAAATTAGGAAAGGCTAACCCCTTGCCTGATTTTGATAAATTATGAATTCGCATTAATTGTGCCAATTCGCATAAAACACTTAATAGAAGTCCTATTTTGATAAGCGATACTTTAATAAAAAGCTCTCGACATCACCATTAATACTTCCATAAAATATTGGCACATTTTCATAAATCATTTTCGTGTCTTAAAATTTGGATAGTCTAACCCCTTGCCTGATTTTGATAAATTATGAATTCGCATTAATTGTGCCAATTCGCATAAAACACTTAATAGTGGTCCTATTTTGATAAGCGATACATTAATAAAAAGCTCTCGACATCATCATTAATACTTCCATTAAATATTGGCACCTTTCCATAAATCATTTTCGTGCCTTAAAATTTGGATAGGCTAACCCCTTGCCTGATTTTGATAAATTATGAATTCGCATTAATTGTGCCAATTCGCATAAAACACTTAATAGTGGTCCTATTTTGATAAGAGATACTTTAATAAAAAGCTCTCGACATCATCATTAATACTTTCATAAAATATTGGCATATTTTCATAAATCATTTTCGTGCCTTAAAATTAGGATAGGCTAACCCCTTGCCTGATTTTGATAAATTATGAATTCGCATTAATTGTGCCAATTCGCATAAAACACTTAATAGTAGTCCTATTTTGATAAGCGATACTTTAATAAAAAGCTCTCGACATCATCATTAATACTTCCATAAAATATTGGCACATTTTCATAAATCATTTTCGTGCCTTAAAATTAGGAAAGGCTAACCCGTTGCCTGATTTTGATAAATTATGAATTCGCATTAATTGTGCCAATTCGCATAAAACACTTAATAGTAGTCCTATTTTGATAAGAGATACTTTAATAAAAAGCTCTCGACATCATCATTAATACTTCCATAAAATATTGGCACATTTTCATAAATCATTTTCGTGCCTTAAAATTTGGATAGGCTAACCCCTTGCCTGATTTTGATAAATTATGAATTCGCATTAATTGTGCCAATTCGCATAAAACACTTAATAGTGGTCCTATTTTGATAAGCGATACATTAATAAAAAGCTCTCGACATCATCATTAATACTTCCATTAAATATTGGCACCTTTCCATAAATCATTTTCGTGCCTTAAAATTTGGATAGGCTAACCCCTTGCCTGATTTTGATAAATTATGAATTCGCATTAATTGTGCCAATTCGCATAAAACACTTAATAGTAGTCCTATTTTGATAAGCGATACTTTAATAAAAAGCTCTCGACATCATCATTAATACTTTCATAAAATATTGGCACATTTTCATAAATCATTTTCGTGCCTTAAAATTAGGAAAGGCTAACCCCTTGCCTGATTTTGATAAATTATGAATTCGCATTAATTGTGCTAATCCGCATAAAACACTTAATAGAGGTCCTATTTTGATAAGAGATACTTTAATAAAAAGCTCTCGACATCATCATTAATACTTTCATAAAATATTGGCACATTTTCATAAATCATTTTCGTGCCTTTAAATTTGGATAGGCTAATCCCTTGCCTGATTTTGATAAACTATGAATTCGTATTAATTGTGCCAATTCGCATAAAACACTTAATAGTAGTCCGATTTTGATAAGCGATACTTTAATAAAAAGCTCTCGACATCATCATTAATACTTCCATAAAATATTGGCACATTTTCATAAATCATTTTCGTGCCTTAAAATTTGGATAGGCTAACTAACCCCTTGCCTGATTTTGATAAATTATGAATTCGCATTAATTGTGCCAATTCGCATAAAACACTTAATAGTGGTCCTATTTTGATAATAGATACTTTAAAATTTGCCTTAAAATTTGGCAAGACTAACCCCTTGCCTGATTTTGATAAATTATGAATTCGCATTAATTGTGCCAATTCGCATAAAACACTTAATAGTGGTCCTATTTTGATAATAGATACTTTAAAAATTTGCCTTAAAATTTGGCAAGACTAACCCCTTGCCTGATTTTGATAAATTATGAATTCGCATTAATTGTGCCAATCCGCATAAAACACTTAATAGAGGTCCTATTTTGATAAGAGATACTTTAATAAAAAGCTCTCGACATCATCATTAATACTTCCATAAAATATTGGCACATTTTCATAAATCATTTTCGTGCCTTAAAATTAGGAAAGGCTAACCCCTTGCCTGATTTTGATAAATTATGAATTCGCATTAATTGTGCCAATTCGCATAAAACACTTAATAGTGGTCCTATTTTGATAATAGATACTTTAAAATTTGCCTTAAAATTTGGCAAGACTAACCCCTTGCCTGATTTTGATAAATTATGAATTCGCATTAATTGTGCCAATCCGCATAAAACACTTAATAGAGGTCCTATTTTGATAAGAGATACTTTAATAAAAAGCTCTCGACATCATCATTAATACTTCCATAAAATATTGGCACATTTTCATAAATCATTTTCGTGCCTTAAAATTAGGAAAGGCTAACCCCTTGCCTGATTTTGATAAATTATGAATTCGCATTAATTGTGCCAATCCGCATAAAACACTTAATAGAGGTCCTATTTTGATAAGAGATACTTTAATAAAAAGCTCTCGACATCATCATTAATACTTCCATAAAATATTGGCACATTTTCATAAATCATTTTCGTGCCTTAAAATTAGGAAAGGCTAACCCCTTGCCTGATTTTGATAAATTATGAATTCGCATTAATTGTGCCAATTCGCATAAAACACTTAATAGTGGTCCTATTTTGATAATAGATACTTTAAAATTTGCCTTAAAATTTGGCAAGACTAACCCCTTGCCTGATTTTGATAAATTATGAATTCGCATTAATTATGCCAATCCGCATAAAACACTTAATAGAGGTCCTATTTTGATAAGAGATACTTTAATAAAAAGCTCTCGACATCATCATTAATACTTCCATAAAATATTGGCACATTTTCATAAATCATTTTCGTGCCTTAAAATTAGGAAAGGCTAACCCCTTGCCTGATTTTGATAAATTATAAATTCGCATTAATTGTGCCAATCCGCATAAAACACTTAATAGAGGTCCTATTTTGATAAGAGATACTTTAATAAAAAGCTCTCGACATCATCATTAATACTTCCATAAAATATTGGCACATTTTCATAAATCATTTTCGTGCCTTAAAATTAGGAAAGGCTAACCCCTTGCCTGATTTTGATAAATTATGAATTCGCATTAATTGTGCCAATTCGCATAAAACACTTAATAGTGGTCCTATTTTGATAATAGATACTTTAAAAATTTGCCTTAAAATTTGGCAAGACTAACCCCTTGCCTGATTTTGATAAATTATGAATTCGCATTAATTGTGCCAATTCGCATAAAACACTTAATAGTGGTCCTATTTTGATAATAGATACTTTAAAATTTGCCTTAAAATTTGGCAAGACTAACCCCTTGCCTGATTTTGATAAATTATGAATTCGCATTAATTGTGCCAATCCGCATAAAACACTTAATAGAGGTCCTATTTTGATAAGAGATACTTTAATAAAAATATTGGCACATTTTCATAAATCATTTTCGTGCCTTAAAATTAGGAAAGGCTAACCCCTTGCCTGATTTTGATAAATTATGAATTCGCATTAATTGTGCCAATTCGCATAAAACACTTAATAGTGGTCCTATTTTGATAATAGATACTTTAAAAATTTGCCTTAAAATTTGGCAAGACTAACCCCTTGCCTGATTTTGATAAATTATGAATTCGCATTAATTGTGCCAATTCGCATAAAACACTTAATAGTGGTCCTATTTTGATAATAGATACTTTAAAATTTGCCTTAAAATTTGGCAAGACTAACCCCTTGCCTGATTTTGATAAATTATGAATTCGCATTAATTGTGCCAATTCGCATAAAACACTTAATAGTGGTCCTATTTTGATAATAGATACTTTAAAAATTTGCCTTAAAATTTGGCAAGACTAACCCCTTGCCTGATTTTGATAAATTATGAATTCGCATTAATTGTGCCAATCCGCATAAAACACTTAATAGAGGTCCTATTTTGATAAGAGATACTTTAATAAAAAGCTCTCGACATCATCATTAATACTTCCATAAAATATTGGCACATTTTCATAAATCATTTTCGTGCCTTAAAATTAGGAAAGGCTAACCCCTTGCCTGATTTTGATAAATTATGAATTCGCATTAATTGTGCCAATTCGCATAAAACACTTAATAGTGGTCCTATTTTGATAATAGATACTTTAAAAATTTGCCTTAAAATTTGGCAAGACTAACCCCTTGCCTGATTTTGATAAATTATGAATTCGCATTAATTGTGCCAATTCGCATAAAACACTTAATAGTGGTCCTATTTTGATAATAGATACTTTAAAATTTGCCTTAAAATTTGGCAAGACTAACCCCTTGCCTGATTTTGATAAATTATGAATTCGCATTAATTGTGCCAATTCGCATAAAACACTTAATAGTGGTCCTATTTTGATAATAGATACTTTAAAAATTTGCCTTAAAATTTGGCAAGACTAACCCCTTGCCTGATTTTGATAAATTATGAATTCGCATTAATTGTGCCAATCCGCATAAAACACTTAATAGAGGTCCTATTTTGATAAGAGATACTTTAATAAAAAGCTCTCGACATCATCATTAATACTTCCATAAAATATTGGCACATTTTCATAAATCATTTTCGTGCCTTAAAATTAGGAAAGGCTAACCCCTTGCCTGATTTTGATAAATTATGAATTCGCATTAATTGTGCCAATCCGCATAAAACACTTAATAGAGGTCCTATTTTGATAAGAGATACTTTAATAAAAAGCTCTCGACATCATCATTAATACTTCCATAAAATATTGGCACATTTTCATAAATCATTTTCGTGCCTTAAAATTAGGAAAGGCTAACCCCTTGCCTGATTTTGATAAATTATGAATTCGCATTAATTGTGCCAATTCGCATAAAACACTTAATAGTGGTCCTATTTTGATAATAGATACTTTAAAAATTTGCCTTAAAATTTGGCAAGACTAACCCCTTGCCTGATTTTGATAAATTATGAATTCGCATTAATTGTGCCAATTCGCATAAAACACTTAATAGTGGTCCTATTTTGATAATAGATACTTTAAAATTTGCCTTAAAATTTGGCAAGACTAACCCCTTGCCTGATTTTGATAAATTATGAATTCGCATTAATTGTGCCAATCCGCATAAAACACTTAATAGAGGTCCTATTTTGATAAGAGATACTTTAATAAAAATATTGGCACATTTTCATAAATCATTTTCGTGCCTTAAAATTAGGAAAGGCTAACCCCTTGCCTGATTTTGATAAATTATGAATTCGCATTAATTGTGCCAATTCGCATAAAACACTTAATAGAAGTCCTATTTTGATAAGCGATACTTTAATAAAAAGCTCTCGACATCACCATTAATACTTCCATAAAATATTGGCACATTTTCATAAATCATTTTCGTGTCTTAAAATTTGGATAGTCTAACCCCTTGCCTGATTTTGATAAATTATGAATTCGCATTAATTGTGCCAATTCGCATAAAACACTTAATAGTGGTCCTATTTTGATAAGCGATACATTAATAAAAAGCTCTCGACATCATCATTAATACTTCCATTAAATATTGGCACCTTTCCATAAATCATTTTCGTGCCTTAAAATTTGGATAGGCTAACCCCTTGCCTGATTTTGATAAATTATGAATTCGCATTAATTGTGCCAATTCGCATAAAACACTTAATAGTGGTCCTATTTTGATAAGAGATACTTTAATAAAAAGCTCTCGACATCATCATTAATACTTTCATAAAATATTGGCATATTTTCATAAATCATTTTCGTGCCTTAAAATTAGGATAGGCTAACCCCTTGCCTGATTTTGATAAATTATGAATTCGCATTAATTGTGCCAATTCGCATAAAACACTTAATAGTAGTCCTATTTTGATAAGCGATACTTTAATAAAAAGCTCTCGACATCATCATTAATACTTCCATAAAATATTGGCACATTTTCATAAATCATTTTCGTGCCTTAAAATTAGGAAAGGCTAACCCGTTGCCTGATTTTGATAAATTATGAATTCGCATTAATTGTGCCAATTCGCATAAAACACTTAATAGTAGTCCTATTTTGATAAGAGATACTTTAATAAAAAGCTCTCGACATCATCATTAATACTTCCATAAAATATTGGCACATTTTCATAAATCATTTTCGTGCCTTAAAATTTGGATAGGCTAACCCCTTGCCTGATTTTGATAAATTATGAATTCGCATTAATTGTGCCAATTCGCATAAAACACTTAATAGTGGTCCTATTTTGATAAGCGATACATTAATAAAAAGCTCTCGACATCATCATTAATACTTCCATTAAATATTGGCACCTTTCCATAAATCATTTTCGTGCCTTAAAATTTGGATAGGCTAACCCCTTGCCTGATTTTGATAAATTATGAATTCGCATTAATTGTGCCAATTCGCATAAAACACTTAATAGTAGTCCTATTTTGATAAGCGATACTTTAATAAAAAGCTCTCGACATCATCATTAATACTTTCATAAAATATTGGCACATTTTCATAAATCATTTTCGTGCCTTAAAATTAGGAAAGGCTAACCCCTTGCCTGATTTTGATAAATTATGAATTCGCATTAATTGTGCTAATCCGCATAAAACACTTAATAGAGGTCCTATTTTGATAAGAGATACTTTAATAAAAAGCTCTCGACATCATCATTAATACTTCCATAAAATATTGGCACATTTTCATAAATCATTTTCGTGCCTTAAAATTTGGATAGGCTAACCCCTGCCTGATTTTGATAAATTATGAATTCGCATTAATTGTGCTAATTCGCATAAAACACTTAATAGTAGTCCTATTTTGATAAGCGATACTTTAATAAAAAGCTCTCGACATCATCATTAATACTTTCATAAAATATTGGCACATTTTCATAAATCATTTTCGTGCCTTTAAATTTGGATAGGCTAATCCCTTGCCTGATTTTGATAAACTATGAATTCGTATTAATTGTGCCAATTCGCATAAAACACTTAATAGTAGTCCGATTTTGATAAGCGATACTTTAATAAAAAGCTCTCGACATCATCATTAATACTTCCATAAAATATTGGCACATTTTCATAAATCATTTTCGTGCCTTAAAATTTGGATAGGCTAACTAACCCCTTGCCTGATTTTGATAAATTATGAATTCGCATTAATTGTGCCAATTCGCATAAAACACTTAATAGTGGTCCTATTTTGATAATAGATACTTTAAAATTTGCCTTAAAATTTGGCAAGACTAACCCCTTGCCTGATTTTGATAAATTATGAATTCGCATTAATTGTGCCAATTCGCATAAAACACTTAATAGTGGTCCTATTTTGATAATAGATACTTTAAAAATTTGCCTTAAAATTTGGCAAGACTAACCCCTTGCCTGATTTTGATAAATTATGAATTCGCATTAATTGTGCCAATCCGCATAAAACACTTAATAGAGGTCCTATTTTGATAAGAGATACTTTAATAAAAAGCTCTCGACATCATCATTAATACTTCCATAAAATATTGGCACATTTTCATAAATCATTTTCGTGCCTTAAAATTAGGAAAGGCTAACCCCTTGCCTGATTTTGATAAATTATGAATTCGCATTAATTGTGCCAATTCGCATAAAACACTTAATAGTGGTCCTATTTTGATAATAGATACTTTAAAATTTGCCTTAAAATTTGGCAAGACTAACCCCTTGCCTGATTTTGATAAATTATGAATTCGCATTAATTGTGCCAATCCGCATAAAACACTTAATAGAGGTCCTATTTTGATAAGAGATACTTTAATAAAAAGCTCTCGACATCATCATTAATACTTCCATAAAATATTGGCACATTTTCATAAATCATTTTCGTGCCTTAAAATTAGGAAAGGCTAACCCCTTGCCTGATTTTGATAAATTATGAATTCGCATTAATTGTGCCAATCCGCATAAAACACTTAATAGAGGTCCTATTTTGATAAGAGATACTTTAATAAAAAGCTCTCGACATCATCATTAATACTTCCATAAAATATTGGCACATTTTCATAAATCATTTTCGTGCCTTAAAATTAGGAAAGGCTAACCCCTTGCCTGATTTTGATAAATTATGAATTCGCATTAATTGTGCCAATTCGCATAAAACACTTAATAGTGGTCCTATTTTGATAATAGATACTTTAAAATTTGCCTTAAAATTTGGCAAGACTAACCCCTTGCCTGATTTTGATAAATTATGAATTCGCATTAATTATGCCAATCCGCATAAAACACTTAATAGAGGTCCTATTTTGATAAGAGATACTTTAATAAAAAGCTCTCGACATCATCATTAATACTTCCATAAAATATTGGCACATTTTCATAAATCATTTTCGTGCCTTAAAATTAGGAAAGGCTAACCCCTTGCCTGATTTTGATAAATTATAAATTCGCATTAATTGTGCCAATCCGCATAAAACACTTAATAGAGGTCCTATTTTGATAAGAGATACTTTAATAAAAAGCTCTCGACATCATCATTAATACTTCCATAAAATATTGGCACATTTTCATAAATCATTTTCGTGCCTTAAAATTAGGAAAGGCTAACCCCTTGCCTGATTTTGATAAATTATGAATTCGCATTAATTGTGCCAATTCGCATAAAACACTTAATAGTGGTCCTATTTTGATAATAGATACTTTAAAAATTTGCCTTAAAATTTGGCAAGACTAACCCCTTGCCTGATTTTGATAAATTATGAATTCGCATTAATTGTGCCAATTCGCATAAAACACTTAATAGTGGTCCTATTTTGATAATAGATACTTTAAAATTTGCCTTAAAATTTGGCAAGACTAACCCCTTGCCTGATTTTGATAAATTATGAATTCGCATTAATTGTGCCAATTCGCATAAAACACTTAATAGTGGTCCTATTTTGATAATAGATACTTTAAAAATTTGCCTTAAAATTTGGCAAGACTAACCCCTTGCCTGATTTTGATAAATTATGAATTCGCATTAATTGTGCCAATCCGCATAAAACACTTAATAGAGGTCCTATTTTGATAAGAGATACTTTAATAAAAAGCTCTCGACATCATCATTAATACTTCCATAAAATATTGGCACATTTTCATAAATCATTTTCGTGCCTTAAAATTAGGAAAGGCTAACCCCTTGCCTGATTTTGATAAATTATGAATTCGCATTAATTGTGCCAATTCGCATAAAACACTTAATAGTGGTCCTATTTTGATAATAGATACTTTAAAAATTTGCCTTAAAATTTGGCAAGACTAACCCCTTGCCTGATTTTGATAAATTATGAATTCGCATTAATTGTGCCAATTCGCATAAAACACTTAATAGTGGTCCTATTTTGATAATAGATACTTTAAAATTTGCCTTAAAATTTGGCAAGACTAACCCCTTGCCTGATTTTGATAAATTATGAATTCGCATTAATTGTGCCAATTCGCATAAAACACTTAATAGTGGTCCTATTTTGATAATAGATACTTTAAAAATTTGCCTTAAAATTTGGCAAGACTAACCCCTTGCCTGATTTTGATAAATTATGAATTCGCATTAATTGTGCCAATCCGCATAAAACACTTAATAGAGGTCCTATTTTGATAAGAGATACTTTAATAAAAAGCTCTCGACATCATCATTAATACTTCCATAAAATATTGGCACATTTTCATAAATCATTTTCGTGCCTTAAAATTAGGAAAGGCTAACCCCTTGCCTGATTTTGATAAATTATGAATTCGCATTAATTGTGCCAATTCGCATAAAACACTTAATAGTGGTCCTATTTTGATAATAGATACTTTAAAATTTGCCTTAAAATTTGGCAAGACTAACCCCTTGCCTGATTTTGATAAATTATGAATTCGCATTAATTGTGCCAATCCGCATAAAACACTTAATAGAGGTCCTATTTTGATAAGAGATACTTTAATAAAAAGCTCTCGACATCATCATTAATACTTCCATAAAATATTGGCACATTTTCATAAATCATTTTCGTGCCTTAAAATTAGGAAAGGCTAACCCCTTGCCTGATTTTGATAAATTATGAATTCGCATTAATTGTGCCAATCCGCATAAAACACTTAATAGAGGTCCTATTTTGATAAGAGATACTTTAATAAAAAGCTCTCGACATCATCATTAATACTTCCATAAAATATTGGCACATTTTCATAAATCATTTTCGTGCCTTAAAATTAGGAAAGGCTAACCCCTTGCCTGATTTTGATAAATTATAAATTCGCATTAATTGTGCCAATCCGCATAAAACACTTAATAGAGGTCCTATTTTGATAAGAGATACTTTAATAAAAAGCTCTCGACATCATCATTAATACTTCCATAAAATATTGGCACATTTTCATAAATCATTTTCGTGCCTTAAAATTAGGAAAGGCTAACCCCTTGCCTGATTTTGATAAATTATGAATTCGCATTAATTGTGCCAATTCGCATAAAACACTTAATAGTGGTCCTATTTTGATAATAGATACTTTAAAAATTTGCCTTAAAATTTGGCAAGACTAACCCCTTGCCTGATTTTGATAAATTATGAATTCGCATTAATTGTGCCAATTCGCATAAAACACTTAATAGTGGTCCTATTTTGATAATAGATACTTTAAAATTTGCCTTAAAATTTGGCAAGACTAACCCCTTGCCTGATTTTGATAAATTATGAATTCGCATTAATTGTGCCAATTCGCATAAAACACTTAATAGTGGTCCTATTTTGATAATAGATACTTTAAAAATTTGCCTTAAAATTTGGCAAGACTAACCCCTTGCCTGATTTTGATAAATTATGAATTCGCATTAATTGTGCCAATCCGCATAAAACACTTAATAGAGGTCCTATTTTGATAAGAGATACTTTAATAAAAAGCTCTCGACATCATCATTAATACTTCCATAAAATATTGGCACATTTTCATAAATCATTTTCGTGCCTTAAAATTAGGAAAGGCTAACCCCTTGCCTGATTTTGATAAATTATGAATTCGCATTAATTGTGCCAATTCGCATAAAACACTTAATAGTGGTCCTATTTTGATAATAGATACTTTAAAAATTTGCCTTAAAATTTGGCAAGACTAACCCCTTGCCTGATTTTGATAAATTATGAATTCGCATTAATTGTGCCAATTCGCATAAAACACTTAATAGTGGTCCTATTTTGATAATAGATACTTTAAAATTTGCCTTAAAATTTGGCAAGACTAACCCCTTGCCTGATTTTGATAAATTATGAATTCGCATTAATTGTGCCAATTCGCATAAAACACTTAATAGTGGTCCTATTTTGATAATAGATACTTTAAAAATTTGCCTTAAAATTTGGCAAGACTAACCCCTTGCCTGATTTTGATAAATTATGAATTCGCATTAATTGTGCCAATCCGCATAAAACACTTAATAGAGGTCCTATTTTGATAAGAGATACTTTAATAAAAAGCTCTCGACATCATCATTAATACTTCCATAAAATATTGGCACATTTTCATAAATCATTTTCGTGCCTTAAAATTAGGAAAGGCTAACCCCTTGCCTGATTTTGATAAATTATGAATTCGCATTAATTGTGCCAATTCGCATAAAACACTTAATAGTGGTCCTATTTTGATAATAGATACTTTAAAATTTGCCTTAAAATTTGGCAAGACTAACCCCTTGCCTGATTTTGATAAATTATGAATTCGCATTAATTGTGCCAATCCGCATAAAACACTTAATAGAGGTCCTATTTTGATAAGAGATACTTTAATAAAAAGCTCTCGACATCATCATTAATACTTCCATAAAATATTGGCACATTTTCATAAATCATTTTCGTGCCTTAAAATTAGGAAAGGCTAACCCCTTGCCTGATTTTGATAAATTATGAATTCGCATTAATTGTGCCAATCCGCATAAAACACTTAATAGAGGTCCTATTTTGATAAGAGATACTTTAATAAAAAGCTCTCGACATCATCATTAATACTTCCATAAAATATTGGCACATTTTCATAAATCATTTTCGTGCCTTAAAATTTGGATAGGCTAACTAACCCCTTGCCTGATTTTGATAAATTATGAATTCGCATTAATTGTGCCAATTCGCATAAAACACTTAATAGTGGTCCTATTTTGATAATAGATACTTTAAAAATTTGCCTTAAAATTTGGCAAGACTAACCCCTTGCCTGATTTTGATAAATTATGAATTCGCATTAATTGTGCCAATCCGCATAAAACACTTAATAGAGGTCCTATTTTGATAAGAGATACTTTAATAAAAAGCTCTCGACATCATCATTAATACTTCCATAAAATATTGGCACATTTTCATAAATCATTTTCGTGCCTTAAAATTAGGAAAGGCTAACCCCTTGCCTGATTTTGATAAATTATGAATTCGCATTAATTGTGCCAATTCGCATAAAACACTTAATAGTGGTCCTATTTTGATAATAGATACTTTAAAATTTGATTTGGCAAGACTAACCCCTTGCCTGATTTTGATAAATTATGAATTCGCATTAATTGTGCCAATCCGCATAAAACACTTAATAGAGGTCCTATTTTGATAAGAGATACTTTAATAAAAAGCTCTCGACATCATCATTAATACTTCCATAAAATATTGGCACATTTTCATAAATCATTTTCGTGCCTTAAAATTAGGAAAGGCTAACCCCTTGCCTGATTTTGATAAATTATGAATTCGCATTAATTGTGCCAATCCGCATAAAACACTTAATAGAGGTCCTATTTTGATAAGAGATACTTTAATAAAAAGCTCTCGACATCATCATTAATACTTCCATAAAATATTGGCACATTTTCATAAATCATTTTCGTGCCTTAAAATTAGGAAAGGCTAACCCCTTGCCTGATTTTGATAAATTATGAATTCGCATTAATTGTGCCAATTCGCATAAAACACTTAATAGTGGTCCTATTTTGATAATAGATACTTTAAAAATTTGCCTTAAAATTTGGCAAGACTAACCCCTTGCCTGATTTTGATAAATTATGAATTCGCATTAATTGTGCCAATTCGCATAAAACACTTAATAGTGGTCCTATTTTGATAATAGATACTTTAAAATTTGCCTTAAAATTTGGCAAGACTAACCCCTTGCCTGATTTTGATAAATTATGAATTCGCATTAATTGTGCCAATCCGCATAAAACACTTAATAGAGGTCCTATTTTGATAAGAGATACTTTAATAAAAATATTGGCACATTTTCATAAATCATTTTCGTGCCTTAAAATTAGGAAAGGCTAACCCCTTGCCTGATTTTGATAAATTATGAATTCGCATTAATTGTGCCAATTCGCATAAAACACTTAATAGAAGTCCTATTTTGATAAGCGATACTTTAATAAAAAGCTCTCGACATCACCATTAATACTTCCATAAAATATTGGCACATTTTCATAAATCATTTTCGTGTCTTAAAATTTGGATAGTCTAACCCCTTGCCTGATTTTGATAAATTATGAATTCGCATTAATTGTGCCAATTCGCATAAAACACTTAATAGTGGTCCTATTTTGATAAGCGATACATTAATAAAAAGCTCTCGACATCATCATTAATACTTCCATTAAATATTGGCACCTTTCCATAAATCATTTTCGTGCCTTAAAATTTGGATAGGCTAACCCCTTGCCTGATTTTGATAAATTATGAATTCGCATTAATTGTGCCAATTCGCATAAAACACTTAATAGTGGTCCTATTTTGATAAGAGATACTTTAATAAAAAGCTCTCGACATCATCATTAATACTTTCATAAAATATTGGCATATTTTCATAAATCATTTTCGTGCCTTAAAATTAGGATAGGCTAACCCCTTGCCTGATTTTGATAAATTATGAATTCGCATTAATTGTACCAATTCGCATAAAACACTTAATAGTAGTCCTATTTTGATAAGCGATACTTTAATAAAAAGCTCTCGACATCATCATTAATACTTCCATAAAATATTGGCACATTTTCATAAATCATTTTCGTGCCTTAAAATTAGGAAAGGCTAACCCGTTGCCTGATTTTGATAAATTATGAATTCGCATTAATTGTGCCAATTCGCATAAAACACTTAATAGTAGTCCTATTTTGATAAGAGATACTTTAATAAAAAGCTCTCGACATCATCATTAATACTTCCATAAAATATTGGCACATATTCATAAATCATTTTCGTGCCTTAAAATTTGGATAGGCTAACCCCTTGCCTGATTTTGATAAATTATGAATTCGCATTAATTGTGCCAATTCGCATAAAACACTTAATAGTGGTCCTATTTTGATAAGCGATACATTAATAAAAAGCTCTCGACATCATCATTAATACTTCCATTAAATATTGGCACCTTTCCATAAATCATTTTCGTGCCTTAAAATTTGGAAAGGCTAACCCCTTGCCTGATTTTGATAAATTATGAATTCGCATTAATTGTGCCAATCCGCATAAAACACTTAATAGTGGTCCTATTTTGATAAGAGAAACTTTAATAAAAAGCTCTTGACATCATCATTAATACTTTCATAAAATATTGGCACATTTTCATAAATCATTTTCGTGCCTTAAAATTTGGATAGGCTAACCCCTTGCCTGATTTTGATAAATTATGAATTCGCATTAATTGTGCCAATTCGCATAAAACACTTAATAGTGGTCCTATTTTGATAATAAATACTTTAAAATTGTCCTTAAAATTTGGAAAGGCTAACCCCTTGCCTGATTTTGATAAATTATGAATTCGCATTAATTGTGCCAATTCGCATAAAACACTTAATAGTAGTCCTATTTTGATAAGCGATACTTTAATAAAAAGCTCTCGACATCATCATTAATACTTCCGTAAAATATTGGCACATTTTCATAAATCATTTTCGTGCCTTAAAATTTGGCAAGACTAACCCCTTGCCTGATTTTGATAAATTATGAATTCGCATTAATTGTGCCAATTCGCATAAAACACTTAATAGTAGTCCTATTTTGATAAGAGATACTTTAATAAAAAGCTCTCGACATCATCATTAATACTTTCATAAAATATTGGCACATTTTCATAAATCATTTTCATGCCTTAAAATTAAGAAAGGCTAACCCCTTGCCTGATTTTGATAAATTATGAATTCGCATTAATTGTGCCAATTCGCATAAAACACTTAATAGTGGTCCTATTTTGATAAGAGATACTTTAATAAAAAGCTCTCGACATCATCATTAATACTTTCATAAAATATTGGCATATTTTCATAAATCATTTTCGTGCCTTAAAATTAGGATAGGCTAACCCCTTGCCTGATTTTGATAAATTATGAATTCGCATTAATTGTGCCAATTCGCATAAAACACTTAATAGTAGTCCTATTTTGATAAGCGATACTTTAATAAAAAGCTCTCGACATCATCATTAATACTTCCATAAAATATTGGCACATTTTCATAAATCATTTTCGTGCCTTAAAATTAGGAAAGGCTAACCCGTTGCCTGATTTTGATAAATTATGAATTCGCATTAATTGTGCCAATTCGCATAAAACACTTAATAGTAGTCCTATTTTGATAAGCGATACTTTAATAAAAAGCTCTCGACATCATCATTAATACTTCCATAAAATATTGGCACATTTTCATAAATCATTTTCGTGCCTTAAAATTAGGAAAGGCTAACCCGTTGCCTGATTTTGATAAATTATGAATTCGCATTAATTGTGCCAATTCGCATAAAACACTTAATAGTAGTCCTATTTTGATAAGAGATACTTTAATAAAAAGCTCTCGACATCATCATTAATACTTCCATAAAATATTGGCACATTTCCATAAATCATTTTCGTGCCTTAAAATTTGGATAGGCTAACCCCTTGCCTGATTTTGATAAATTATGAATTCGCATTAATTGTGCCAATTCGCATAAAACACTTAATAGTGGTCCTATTTTGATAATAGATACTTTAAAATTTGCCTTAAAATTTGGCAAGACTAAGCCCTTGCCTGATTTTGATAAATTATGAATTCGCATTAATTGTGCCAATCCGCATAAAACACTTAATAGTGGTCCTATTTTGATAAGAGATACTTTAATAAAAAGCTCTCGACATCATCATTAATACTTCCATAAAATATTGGCACATTTTCATAAATCATTTTCGTGCCTTAAAATTTGGATAGGCTAACCCCTGCCTGATTTTGATAAATTATGAATTCGCATTAATTGTGCCAATTCGCATAAAACACTTAATAGTAGTCCTATTTTGATAAGCGATACTTTAATAAAAAGCTCTCGACATCATCATTAATACTTTCATAAAATATTGGCACATTTTCATAAATCATTTTCGTGCCTTTAAATTTGGATAGGCTAACCCCTTGCCTGATTTTGATAAACTATGAATTCGCATTAATTGTGCCATTCGCATAAAACACTTAATAGTGGTCCTATTTTGATAAGAGAAACTTTAATAAAAAGCTCTCGACATCATCATTAATACTTTCATAAAATATTGGCACATTTTCATAAATCATTTTCGTGCCTTAAAATTAGGAAAGGCTAACCCCTTGCCTGATTTTGATAAATTATGAATTCGCATTAATTGTGCCAATTCGCATAAAACACTTAATAGTGGTCCTATTTTGATAAGAGATACTTTAATAAAAAGCGCTCGACATCATCATTAATACTTCCATAAAATATTGGCACATTATCATAAATCATTTTCGTCCCTGGATGCATATTTTCATAAATCATTTTCGTCCCTAGATTTGCAAAATCGGGTGACTTTTTGTCAGTGGGCGCGTGAACAATTGCAGTAAAATCCCAATTTGTTCGCTACTTTTATTTCTCCGATGAGTCGTCTGTTACAAACCATGGAACGGTTAATCGACACAACATGCATTACTTTAGTGTTGAAAACCCACACTGGCTTCGCCAAGTTGAAGGTCAGCGCTCTTTGACTCTCAACGTGTGGTGTGGAATAATTGGCAACCAACTTATCAGACCCCATATTATTGAAGGCAACTTGAATGTATCGAGGCAAACTGCCAACATTATTATTCGAAGACTTGTTATTAGAATTGACAAAACAAGTGGTTTCAACACGATTGTTGTTCAGCACACTATTCGTCGGTAGCACGTGAAGTACTTGATCGTAGTTTCAATGGCCGCTTGTTTGGTAGAGATGGTCCGGTAAATTAGCCTGCCAGATCACCAGAATTCATTTTGTGGGGCCCAATGACAAAGTTTACCAACAACACGTGAGAATATGATTGAGTGAATAAGAAATGCTTGTGTCGAAATTGCAGCAGACACGCTTCTCAGTTGTGCACATTTATTTGAAATGCGGATTATTAATTGCATTGAAGTCGAAGGCCATCATTTTGAGAACTTAATTTAATTAAAAGATGAGGAGGCGAGGGAACTATGGTACGTGAGGGGTGAGAATAGTAGTTTCTTGATAAGTAATTTTTCATTAACTAAAAATTTAAGAAATACGATTTGACTAATTTCGAGTATTTACATTGAAAACGTATTAATTTCAATGCAATCATATTGCAGAATCGTATGCATATGTTCTCAGAGAAGGAGAAATCGGAAAAAATTAATATCGTCTATTACAGCGCCATCTATTATGAATCGAGAAAAATGTTTCAAAGAAATCCTACGTACTTTTAGCCAAAGATTCAGCAATAAAATTAGAGATTCGTGCCCCACCTACAAGAAGGAGAAGGGGGTACTAAGTTTATCATTAATGTATATCCCTCTTAGAATGATTAAATTTTGATGTTGGAAATTTTTTCAAGATATTTGATAGTTTCAGCTTAAAAAAACAACCGGTATAGCGGAGAAACAACTATTACATTCTGTATGGTTGTTGCAACCTGTTTTGGTAGTTGTTGACCGCGTTTCTGTGGAACTTTTCTATGGAAAAGTCATCGTTTATAGTTTGAATTATGTTTACAAACTACAATAAAGAATATAGAACTATGATAATCCAATTTTTAAATCTTTCAGATAAACAGTTTTAATTTCTCTGACACTAAGCAATTCACCAACAAATTCTAATGTCAGCCGAATATTATTAATCAAATTGGCGAATAGTACATTAAATTTATTGATAAGATTGTAAACATAAAACGATCCAGAACCAATAATCACAAATACACATATAGGTGAATTACAAGGTAATCAAGTTTGAGATTATAAATATTTACAGAAATTTTCGTTATCGTATTCGAAAGTGTCAATTTTGTACATTATCAATTATTATGATAAGGAAAATTTATAATATGTTTACTAGTTCGTACCACTGTGATACATCAATCGACCAAAATTGTCAATATGATTTATTGTCATTTGTTTGGACGAATACAATGCCCATTTTTTAGAATGTATATCGTCTTTATGTATTATATGGCTACAGAACCATTAATTGTGTCTTTAAAATATATATACATAAACTACTTATGACATCAACACCCAAAATATGTAAACAAATATACAGTCACTGTAAAAATACGTATTCGATAACGCATTTCCAATTAAATTATAAAATTTTGATGATAAAAGTATTTTTGAAGTGGTCACGTGAAAAATTTGTCTCGAGAGGTTGTTTTACTGTACATGCATTTCATGATATGTTATGATATCAAAAAAGTATTATTGAATTGGAGTTAGTTAAACTTCAGTACAAAACCACTTAAACATTTCAACGACGATTTTAGTCACGTGTTTCTTCCCGTTTTATGGTGATGATAATAATTGCCGACATATGAAGTGGTATATGGGTTTTAAAATTTACACCCTGATTATTTTGATTGGTTGTGTAACTAATATATTTAATTGGTTAGATAAAATAAGCATTTGATTGGAAATGCAATTTATTTGTTGCACCATATACAAGCCGACTAAGGGGATGTGAAGCGATTTATCCTTGTGGTTCTAACTACAGGTATTAGCCTCTCCATCCTAACTCCTACTTGCTAGTCCAGGTGGTATACTGGGAACAATTAATCCACCCTTTTCTACTGGAAAGGTCGGCTCTATGGGTTCTGAGGGGAGCTGCATATTACTACAACAAAGTTGCTTAAGGGACAAATACACGAAAAATGAAAAAAATGCTCGAAGTTAGTGTAGCTTTTTGGATTAACTACTGTCAGTCCCAAATAAATTTTAAAATATTCTTTCAGATTTAACTTAAATAATCACGGTTGGTTTTCCAAATTTTCCGCTTCGAATACTTGTTATTTGATTGTAATTATAATAAATTTTCACTAAATTATGAAAAGTAAATGTAGCTTTTCTCAATTATTAGCCGAAAAAACTATGACTATAATACATAAATTCGTAGAATAAATACATAAATTCGTAGAATAAAAATCACGGTGGCTTTTTGAAATTTTTTAGTATTAATCGAAATAATTGCAAAAAAGTAATTAAATCAATTAAATTGCAAAAAAGTAATTAAATCAATTAAATAATTTATTTGACACATGTGTCTATGATAATATTTTCTTAAATCTTTCATTATTTAGTTCTTACAACCAATTAATAGATGGCAGTTTAAATTATAAACCATAATCATCTCAAAATGCACATAATTCGTATTTATTTCCTGTTAAAATTTTTATTGATTTACTTTTCTTGCTCATTCTGTTTATAATTGTATTGTGGTAGATAGAATGTGGAAATGTGGATATTTATAATATTTACCGAGTCAAACATCAGATTCGAATCCGAGCTTGCTCTTCTTATTGTTCTAGACAACCCGAAGGGATCTAGCCGTTATCTACCTCAAAGAGCAATCGCCGCCGACAGCGAATTATGTGCTTCCGTCTCACCTATCAGAGATCGCTGCGCCTTAATTATGAGTGAGGTAGCATACTCACTATCCTTTATTTCATGAACGAGATCAAGAATTTTCATTAAATTCCTGATCTCTGTAAGTGTCGCCTTTGGGGTCATATAACGATTGCGTATTGGTCTCCAAAACCAGTGATCATATATTTTGTTTTGGACATCATTTTGAGACCAAAAGAAGATGAGATTCTTACAAGGGGCTCCAAAAGTTTTCTGACACCATTTCTATTCAATCCAATTGCATATAGATATCATTTAAATATGTCAGAATCTGATTGAGCTGATGGTACACGATGTTATCCTGTGGGTTCACATATACGAAAGATAAGTTCTATTATGAGATTAAATAGTATCGGGGAGCAAAGCACCTCTTTAATTGAGCTAATTGAGCTTAATTGAGCTAAAACTCGCTCACAGCTTGTTCTCAACGTTGACTCACCTTTGTTACTTCATTACTATGTCATTTTACATAAACGCATATATTTGTTATGCATTCCAAAACATCGCAATGCAAACCATAAGCTAGTTCGATGGATTGAGTCAAAGGCTTGAGGGAAATTCAATAACACCTGATGTACGTCACGAAATTTTTCATAATATTTAGAAGGATCATCGCCAATGAAAAAGTTGTTCAGATACTGATGGATGTAGGCGAAACCCACCATGTTAGACTATGTATAAACTATAAAATAATATAAAGCCCTGGAAATTGTGGTCTCTACTTTAGGGACATTGAGTTTCTTGGAGAACGTAACGAGTTCCAAGCGATACTCTTTCATGGCTGATACAGTACCACCAAATATTGATTTTAAGAGTGCGGGTAGTTATCCCAACAATCTAACCTTTGATTAGACGCCTCATAAGACAAGCCAAGAACTATGTGGTGAAATTATAAGGTAAACATGCTCGTTTAGCAGTCTTTTATGAGACATGGGAGTTATTTATTTCGTGCAGGTCTGCTAAAAGTTCTTCTGATTTATCAAATGTAAATCCAACATAACATCTTCCTCAAAACAACCAACATTTTAAATCTGAAACAGCGAAACCAATTTGATAATTTTAAATCAAACAATGGCAACCGCAATTTAAGCATAAATCTCTTTTTAAACCAACACGTTAAAAATTGGCGGCTACAATATGGATTTTGGATGCTTTTTACAAAATTTACAATTTCTAAGTACAAATTTTAATGCATTTTGCACATTTTGTGCAAGTTAATTTAAAACATTTCATCTCAAGTTTTGACTGAACGAAAGCAAGCCCAAATTCAATCAACTACAAAAAAATTTTAGTTAGTATTTCAATTGGTATCGGGTAATTCAACTGTCACTGACATATCCCATGGTTGACACCAAATACTTTTAATAAATTACAAAAAGAAGCTTCACGTAACATTCAAAGTGGGTGCAATAAAAAAAAGGTAAGATGTTGCCATAGAAACAAAAAAAAATACGCCATTCGATGAACACAAAACATTATTTTGTTTTTGAAATATCAAATACAAAACTATATAAACAAGATGACGCGCATGCGCTCAAGCAAACCAATATAAATAAAATAACTACTACTATATTTTGTCGGTTTGCTCACCTCGCGCTTTCATTTTTCGTTTAAAATCGATACACAGAACTAAAACAAACTAGACCCAAAGATCATGGCATTCATGATCTTTGGATCTAGTTTGTTTTAGTTCTGTGTGTCGATTTTGTACAAAAATGAAAGCGCGAGGTGAGCAAACCGACAAAATTTGAACAATGCTGGCCATCAACTGGAATAGAGATGATACGAGATGATTTAGAAGGAGTGTATAGAAAGTTGCAAACAGAGATGCTAGTACCCAATTACGTATACCACACAACGTAAACTATTAGAAAATACAATTAATAGTAGGACCAAAGACGTGCTCTGCGCAATTACAAAAAAGGAACTTTCAAAAAAATTCGCATTCCGAGAAAGTAAACGCCGGTTGGATTGATGGAAGGCGATTGAATAATCTAAGTGAAAGGGTCTCATAATTCAAAAGATTTATATCCACTAGAGATGCAAGTGAAATCAAAATTAATTAAATTTCTTCTGCATTACAAATGCACCGGCAACGTGTCAATTAAACAATATTACCAGAAATCTACATATGGTTGTGTGAGAATATCATCCTGTCATTGTATTTGTATATGTTTATCACAATATAATTATTCTTTTTTTAATTTTAATAAAACGAAATTAGGAACCATGTTTTAATAAAAAGAATTCAATACTTCTTGTTTTATATATAAAAATAAAACTTATTTCAGAAAAGAAGTAAAACTTTCTTTAATATGATAATAAAATTTTTTATATTAAATCTTTGTCCAAATTTTTTCTAAAAATAAAATTTTTTCTAAAAATGTATATTTTTTTGTTTTAAACCAGGTATTAATTTTGAGGATTACTATCCTCTTCATCAGCCTGTACTACTTTGAACCCGAATTTACCTTACCCATTTTCTTATATACCTAATAGCACAAGTGGGCGGAACCAAAATCATACCTGAAAAAGGTATATAAGAACATGGGTTCTTATATAACCTTTCAATTGAAAGGTTATGGTTAAGCAAAAGTATTCAAGAACTTTACACCAGAATCAACTTTCTAATCATAAAAACTTATTAGCTGCAGTCAAAAATAGCGGATTAGTTCCACTATTTAGAATATTGTAGTATTAGAGAATTTGTGGAAAAGAAAGTAGACTCAAAGTTGAAACAAAGAAGATTGAATATAAAAAGCAAAATCAGAAACCTCCAGCTAAAACCAATTAAATCAAACACCACTGAGGTTCCTCTTATAAAACATAAGTTTCATAAGAGAACCATAAAAGAAAAAAAAGAACACTATTCTACAAGATAGTTTGAGATATCAAATTATGGATGGGATTGGTAAAACTGATGTGATGCACTGTAACCGTTCAAGCTCGGAGGTGAAGGTTACTTCCGGACTGGCAAAGACGATTAAAGAACATGGGGCGATCGTCACTTAGTCTGATAAAGGCAACGCGACGATAATCATGGATGCTGAGCTATACAACAGCAATGTGTTGGACTGTATTAAGGATAATGACATAATTAGACTTAATTGTGCCCAACAAATAGTATCAACAAATGCATAAATAAATGTACACCTTTTCTTAGTAAACAGGTACATGAAAATGATCAAACCGTCGGCGCCAAAAATCAAAGGACTTCCTAAGGTTCATAAATCGGATATGCCTATTAGACTGGTGATAAAGTTCACATCCGCTCCCGCGTACAGGATAGCGAAACGCGTAAATCAGTATCTAATGAATAAAGTTAAACTGGAAAACAACGTTTCGTTGATGAACAGCCTAGAACTTGTAAACAAAATAGAATCAGTTAAAATTCCTCATGGTGCCAGACTGGCCTTTTTCCATATAACGAACATGTATAGTAATATTCCAATAGAAGAAACTATTGGAATCACTTACGACCTGCCCTGCTCGTGAATCAGGGAGAACCGGAATGTGCAGAGGAAATTAGAAATCTCTTTAAGGTGATTACTAAACAGAATTACTTCGAACATCAAGACATATTCTATGAACAGCAAGGACTACCCATGGGAAGCCTTTTATCGGGAACTTTAGCCAATATTTTCTTGAATCACTTAGAGAATTCGAAAATATAGAGGGAGAGTAACCCTTATAGGAACTGTGTATAATGGCATATATATGTAGATGATGTACTTACATTGTTTAAAGGAATCAATCGGCAATTAAAACAATTTTATGACTACCTTAACAATATACATAACAACATCAAGTTCACTTTGAAAACTGAAGAAAACAATTGTATTAATTTCCTGGATCTAACGATTCGGAATTAAAATTATGAACACAAGTTTAAAATCTACAGAAAACCAACACAAACGGACCACACAATCCATAACGACTCACACCATCCACAACAACATAAGATTACGGCACATGATCAACCGACTGAATACGATACCAATGAACCAAGAAGACTATACAGAGCAACTGAATACTATTAAACAGATCGCTAGGGCCAACGGGTTTCAACCGGCGAGGATGGACCTATTGAACAGAAAACACAATAGTAAGAAACTTAACGAACAGTAACTTCCCTGATAGCAAGAGACGACAAAGACAACAAATTCATTAAATTTGACTATGACAGAAATACAGCGAATATCATCAGGGAAGTACTGAAAAATCATGGTATACAAGCAGAATTTAAAACTAGCAACAAAAACCCACCAAGAGAGTCTTCTCAAGATACGGGAGTTTATAGACTATCTTGTGATGACTGTGTTGGGTTATATATAGGTCAAACCGTTAAATCTTTCGCAACTCGGTTTAACCAACATGTGAAAGAAATCGGCAAACCCAAAACAGACTCAAACTATGCACAACACATAACTGACATTAACCACAAATACACAGGCAATAACGAAAATCTGAAAGTGTTGCATAAATGTAAAAAAGGTAGCATGATGACAACACTAGAAGATTACGAAATTTACAAAAACAGACATAACAAGGACATAATAAACATTCAGGTACATACTAAAATCAACCACCTGTTTAAAAAAATAATGGAAAATGAAAATGGCACAAGGGGGCGGAGCCAAAATCATACCTGAAAAAGGTATATAAGAACATGGGTAAGGTAAATTCGGGTTCAAAGGCTGATGAAGAGGATAGTAATCCTCGAAATTAATACCTTTAAAACAAAAAAATAATTTGTATTATAAATTTTTTAGAAAATTTTTTTCTTTTTAGAAAGAATTTGGATTTTCATTATCACATTAAAGAAAATTTTACTTCTTTTCTGGAATAATTTTTATTTTTATATATAAAACCAGTATTGAATTCTTTGTTTTTATTAAAACAAGGTTCCTTATTTCGTTTTATTAAAATTAAAAAAAAGAATAGAAATCTATCAAAATACTACCAGATAACATGGCAGTTAGAAATAACAGAGGTTTTGCTGTCTTTCGGTCAGTCAATAAATAGTCAAAGTATATGAGTATGTAAGTATTTTGCCCCGTTTTCCAACTTTGCCAACATCTCAATTAAATTCGTCTAAAGATCGAATAGTACACGATTCAGAAATAAATTCTGATGATAGCTATATAAAGAGTTCTTCAGATTTGTTTAGTGAAAATGAAATTATCAGTGATTTTGATAATGATGGTTTAACCCAGAATTTAGAAAGTAATCTTGCTGATTGGTGCATCAAAAGTATTCCTCATCTTATGAAGTATCAAATGCGTTGTTGTTAATTCTTAAGGAATATCATCCTACCCTACCCAAAGATGTTCGAACCCTAAAGAGAACACCCAAATGTACAAATATTATTTCAATGGGTATTGGGGAATATTAAATATTAGAACCATTTTAAGGGAACTAATAGTTTTAAAGACAGTAATGAAAAATAGTGAAAAAGAGGGGAGTATAGATATTCCAAACTTAAAACTCCCAGCAGAGACAACGGCTGAATTTAATACATTTGAAAGTAGAGTGCAAAATGAATCTCAGCTCGAAAACTATTTGGTCAGTATTCACTACAATATTTTATACTGATTGGTTATATGAAAACTTTATTTTTCTTTATAATAGAAAACTTTAGTGTTTTTTAGTTTTATCCACTATGCCTTAAAACTACACTAATAACTGTTACACTAATAATTTTATTTAATGAATAAATAATAATTTAATAATTTTATTTAATATTTTAATATATTGTTTTATCATAAATTAATTAACACTTTTTATTCCTTTTAACTATTTCACTTTTTGGTGTTGCTGGTCCGGGAAATTTAACAAGACTGATGATGATAATCCAAAATCAACATTGTTGTGTTATGGCAAAACTATGAATTAAATGATTAATTTGATGACAAAAAGATGTCGCAGCCATTAACAAAGAACGCAAATAACTTTAATTCCGAAATGGTAATTAACTTTGCGTATTCACAATAACTTTAATTACAGCTCGTAATTAATTTGTGAATATATAATAAAGATGGAACAATGCCCTCTTGCCTAAATGATTATAAGTAAACAAAAAGAGTCTCTGCTATTGTAACTCGAGTATAACGAAATATCGGTACAACAACAGAGATGAAAATGTCACACATAATTTGGTCAAATAATATGGTAGCATAATTCTGAATATTATTGTATCAGTAATATTCAGTTGCTACAAAACATTATATAAGAATCAAAGATTCAATGATTTGTCAAAATTTATTAAAGGATGTTTGGGAAGAACACTAACGGACGAGTGCCCAACAAAATTTTCCTAGCACGGCTTACAAGGAAATATTCCGGTAAAGCTTTAAAACTTTAAAAGGTAATTATGTAAAAAATAAAGTAAATAAAGTCTCATTTCCTTGCGTCAAATCACTTGGATTATAAAAAATTTGAATCTACTGACCAAGTTTAATAAAAAAATGTATTGAAGTGTAATAATATTTCAACTAAAGCAAAATAACGTGTTCGGTTAGGTTACGTAGCTTTCAAATAAAAACTTATGTAAAAACTTAGTTACATTATTGAAATTTACTTTACATTATTGAAATTAGTTTTTAAGAAATTCTTTTTACCTCAAGAAGAGGAATATGTTTTAATTTAGCTTTAAGAAGTTTTTGCCACCGCAAGAAGTGGATTATGTATCATTAAAATTAAATTTTATTATGTTGTTTGATTTTATTAACTTTATAAAATCGAATTTTATTATTTTATTTCTGAATTTATCTTAAAACTAATTTAGTTGTTTTTAATCGTTGAAGTTGCAATATCTTAAAATTTATATTATGCTTTTAAAACAAACCAAATTTCTTTTTTGAATTTTGTTTACTATTACACAAAAAATGTTACATATTTTTTAATTTACAATATCTAAATTTAAAAATTAACAACCATAAAAATGTGATATAAAAATATTAGTTTTATATTGTTATTTGTTATAATACTATTCAAATTTATTTTGTTATCAATAAAAAATTAAAAGCAAAACTGTGTTTTAATAAAAGCTCTTGCAAATATGTGAATACTCACACATATTCATACGGATCACTGTGCGAAAATAGTACGGAAAACAACTTTGGTTTAACGTTGGAAATTCGTGTGCAAACGATTTAAAAGGTACGTTAAATTCATAAAGTTATGTAAAATGGTGATAATTCTAATTACAATGAATTGTAAATTAAAAATGTATTTCATTAAGCCTCGGATGAAGTACAATACCTCATAAATTTTTGTGTTCACTTTAACTAATTGGGGTGGGAAAGGGGGCTAAAGTTAAGTGGTCTACAAACAGCTCAAATGTCATCCTCACCTGCACGTGGTGCACCCTGCTAGGCAACTAACGAGGCTCTGGCGACCGAGACACGGAGGTATAACCGACTATCGAGAACTTAGTAAATGAAGTTCTCAAACCAGACCCACTACCAACTCGTACTGGTCAGAGTGGTAGATGCTCCATGACCAGTAAAATAAACAATGAGTACACCTAATTCAGATAATTGTACCCCAGGTGGTAACTCAGCTAAGCAGCTGGCAATTTGGACAAAAACCCAGGGTGGGTAGATCACCATCACCATTAGCGAACACCTTGGAAAGGGATCACGCAGAACTGCGCAATAAGATTTACGAAATAGAAAAGTTAACGTTAAATCTAAACAAAGACCTTGAAAACTTAAAGCGAGAAAACAAGGAGTTAAAAGTTGCTCAAAATGAAGTAATATCTGAGAAAGAAACCTCTAAGCTGCATGAAAAACACGATACCAATGATCATATAAAGGTTATATATGAAACAGAGCTGAATATAAGGAAGAGCTGAACAGAGTAACGGGATGGATTCTGAACCGTAACAAAAAAAAAAGAAACGCAAGATGAGTAAATCACCACAAGCTTCACCCGAACTGAAACAATCAATTGAGCAGCTTCCAACCGGAAGTAGGAATGTACCACAGGAGGAAAAAGCTCAGGTTTCAGTGGAACAGGAACGATCAAGTAAAGAACTCTCAACCGGAAGGAGGAATATACAACTGGAGAAAAAAGTGCCACGGCCACCTCCAGTTATAATATCCAATTGCAATAATTATCAAAGTATTAGAAACTTCATGAACAGCAATCGGATAGAATTTCATGCTACAGCTCTGGTGATATCAAAATAAATGTCCCAGACAGAGATAGCTATAGAAAGTTAACATGAGCTCTTCTTATGAAAACAAAGCAACATAGTATTCCTGCGGAGATAAGCTGACAAGACAAACCAAAGTTATTGTTAAGAAACTACATGCTTCTTGCAAACTAGAAGAGATAAAAGACTATCTTTTGGAGAAACAATATAAAATTTAAGACGTTACACAGCTGCTAAAACGAGGTGACAAAACATCGCTTCCATTATATATGTTATCTTTTAAAAGAACAGAAGACATTAAAAATATTTATGCAATTAGCGAAATACTCCATGTAAACATCCAGCTAACTATAGAGGTTGCATTGTTAAAAAAGAGCAGCAAAAAATTCGCAACAAAGCAAGGGAAACTTCGATAAGTACCAGACCAGAAATCAACTTAGCCTCAACAAGAATATCCACAAAGTTAAGGACACACCAAACATTTATTAAGCAAATTATCAAGAACTAATCCAAATGTAACATATGCTGATGCACTCATTATAGGAAGTTCGAGAAGGCAACATAGTTCTGCTTCAGTTAATAATTCAAATAATAACCAAACTGTTAAATAATACTACAAGATATTCTTAATAGACTTAGTTCACACGAAGAAAAGAAAGAAAGAGCCCTCATATTAATCATGCAAAGACTCACTCTACTCGAAAAAAGTCAAACAGCATCAGAGTTAGCCTCTCTTTGCTTATTAACATGGAAAATAATTTAAAAATTCTTGCATGGAACTGCAATGGTATATTGCAACGACAAAATGAAATTTCTTGATTTAGAAAAAATAGATATACGCTTATTATCTGAAACACACTTTACTACTCAGAGTCATATAAAACTTTGTTGCTACGAAGTTCACTCAGCAGTACATCCTAATAATAATGCACGAGGGTGCAGTGCCGTGATTTTAAAAAAGGATATTAAATACGATCTACAACTAAAACTTGAAAGTGATGAAATACAAGCAATTAGCGTTAGCATTAATACCCCAACCACAAAGTAGTGGTTAGCCGCAATATATTGCCCTCCTAGATACAGCATCAAAGAAAATGCCTATACACACTTCTTTAAGCAGTGAAAAATTCATAATCGGGGGTGACTTCAACGCAAAACATACAGACAATAACAACTTATTGGCACAGCGATCAAAATAAAACAGGAAGGATTTGACTCCACATCTGACCATTCCTCTATTTTAATGATAATAAGAGTGATACAATAATTACATATGACAAGCAGCTAATGTTATCAAATAAATATACTGACTGGAAAAATTTTAGGAATGAACTAAACAAAAGCATCATTTTAAACACACAACTTTCATCAGAAGAAACCTTAGAACAAGAGGTGGAAAAGCTCGTCAATGCTACCCAATGTAAATTAAATCACTAGTTATAGAGCAAAGAAGTGCCCGAAGGGAATGGCAACGTACACGAGGCCCAGTTGCCAAAAATAGATTAAATAATTTAACACAACGAATACGCAGAGAAATGCGGGAATTTAAAAATAAATCAATAAATTCATAGCTACAATCTCTTACCTATGATAAAGATAGTGACTATTCATTGTGGAAAGTAACCAATTATCTGAAAAGTCCAGTTATGCACATACCACCAATACGAACAAATAATGTCGCCTGGCTAAAACCAAAGAAGAAAAAGCAGAAAGGTTCGAGAGTACTTTTCATCCCAATTTAACATAACCAGCGTAATGAACAAAATTAGCTGCAGAAATAAAAAGAAGCTTGACATGTTTGTATTAACATTCAGCTGTGACGAAAATATAACTAACATTTATAAGATCTCTAGTTTATTGGGTTGCAACGTGGAAATTCAACCACTTAGAAAATCTAAACTAATTCCACAATGCAAAAGATGTCAAGCATATGGACACACGCAAAAATATTGTGGTAAACTTCCAAGGTGTGTTAAATGTGCCGGACATCATCTAACTGGAGAATGCGACAATCCGCAAGTTCATCTAAAGTGTGTACACTGTGGACAAGATCATCCTGCTAATTATCGAGGATGTATTGTTGCAAAGGAAATCCAGAAAATTAAAACCCAAAGGATGAATAAAGCTCAAATGCATGGTCAGGCAATTCGACACGAGAGGCAGACAAAACAAGAAAATGGGCACCCATATGGCTGCCAACTAAGAACTGAAGGTATTACATATGCCGACGCAACGAGAGGCGTAATTAATAAACTCCAGCAAAAATCGCTAAATGTGGACATCAGTCAAACATTATAAGATATTCTCATGAAACTAACAAAATTTGATGAGAGGCTACAAAAATTGGAAGATCGAGCATTGGAAGCTAAACCCAAATCCACACAGAAATGAACAGCACAATGAAAATCATGTCATGGAATGCTAATGGTTTGCTTCGGCATCAGCAAGAACTACAAGCAGTCCTCGACATTGAGAATATAGATGTGTGTCTTATTTCGGAAACACATTTTACTAAGCAATCCCAAATAACATATTAATGCTATTGCGTATATCACACTATTCAGCCAGATAATTCAGCGAGGAAGTGCAATTATCATAAAAAAAATATCCAAAATTTTGAAAAAGCAAAGTATGAAAAAGAAGAAATTCAGGCCACAGTGGTTTATATAAAAATCAACAACTTTCCTATTGTTGTTGCAGGATTGTACTATCCACCAAGACATTCTATTAAAAACAAACAATACTCAGAGTTCTTCAAGCGTCTGGGAAAAAGGGTCATAATAGGTGGTGATTTCAATGCAAAGAATACTTACTGGGGTTCAAGATTAACTACAACTAAAGGAAAAGAATTACTGATCGCCATTAAAGAAAATGGTTGTGAATCCATTTCAACAGGAAAACCAACATATTGGCCAACTGACCAAGGAAAAATACCTGACGTGATCGATTTTTTTATAACCAAAAATATTTCTAATAATTTTATGAAAATCGAAGAAAACCAAGATATGAGCTCAGATCATTCTCCAATAGCCCTAATTCTAAGCGAGTATATCATCCAAAAAGGGAATAATCCAGTATCAACCAACAAATATACGGACTGGGAAAGTTTCAAAGTACACCTTGAACAAAAAATACTTTGGAAAGTTCCGTTAAAAACTATGAATGAACTGAAAGGAAATAGTTATCCAATAGAGATTAGAAATCTCCTTAGGGATAAACGCAAGTCCAGAAAAAAGTGGCACCAAACTAGAGCTCCACAAGACAAAAAAATACTAAATAATCTTATTCAGCAATTAACAAGAGAAATTCAGATGTTAAAAAATGAGTCAGTTAATTTCTACTTAAGTAAGTTGACGAATGACAGTAATACGGATTATTCGCTCTGGAAAGCAACTAAAACTCTGAAAAGGCCAATAATGCCAATCCATCCTATCAGGAAAATTAATGGAACATGGGCAAGGAAAACAAAGAAAAAGCAGAAGGATTTGCTAATCATCTTGAAAATATATTTCAACCTCATGAATGCCAATTACGAGAAACATTGGATGAAAACAAAATACAAATTCTCGAAGAGGTCACACCTACATCATCTACTGAAGTAGCAAACGAAATTAAAAACAATTTAAACTTAAAGAAAGCACCAGGGGTTGACCTAATTACCGGAGAAATAATAAAGCTATTACCGAGAAAAGCTACTTTAAGGTTAACTAATATCATAAATGCTGCATTTAGGTTAAAATATGTACCAAAACTTTGGAAAGTGGCTTATCATGATTCCCAAACCAGGAAAACCGCCATCTAATAACACCATATAGGCCTATATCGTTGCTGCCAATAATGTCTAAACTCTTTGAAAAGTTATTATTAAAACGACTCAAACTAATAATTGAAAAAAATATCCTAATTCCGAATCACCAATTTAGTTTTCGCAGTGAGCACTTAACTATTGATCAAGTACATAGAATAACCAATATCATTGAAAAGACTTTAGAAGAGAAAAAAGTCTGTTCCGCAGTATTCCTTGATGTAGCGCAGGCCTTTAACAAGGTTTGGCACGAAGATTAAATCTACAAACTCAAATTAATCCTACCTAAACAGTATACAGCATAATACTGGAATCATATATAACAGAAAGATATTTCAGGCTTAAGCAAGAAGATGAAAATTCTGAGCTTAAGGAAATAAGAGCAGGAGTTCCACAAGAAAGTGTACTTGGGCCACTTCTGTATTTACTATTCACCCGAGACGTTCCAATCCCACAAAACAACATGATAGCCACTTTCGCCGACGACACAGCTATCATGGCACTAGGTGATAACAACTCAGATACAACAGAGAAATTACAAACCGCCATAGAGCAAGTAAATAACTGGACAAAAAAATGGCGCATTAAATTAAATGAAACTAGATCTGTACATGTCGACTTTACGAACAAGAGATTAGTACATAAACCAGTATATTTAAATAATCAAGAAATACCACATGCAAACACTGCCCCTTGGTATGACATTAGACGCTAAGCTTCGATGGAAAGCTCATGTAAAAAAGAAGAGAGACGAGTTGGTATTAAAATACAATAAAATGTATTGGTTACTGGAAGAAACTCTCATCTATCAATTCCTAATAAGCTTTTGCTTTATAAGCAAATACTGAAAGCCTGTTTGGACTTATGGTGTACAGTTGTGGGGATCTATCAAGCGGAGCAACAAGGATAGTATCCAACGATTCCAAAACAAAGTGCTAAGAAACATCGTCAACGCACCATGGTTTGTCAGTAATAGCGACATCCACAAAGATCTGGGCATAGAACCCCTCAAAACGGAAATTATGAAATTTACTTCACCATGTTAATATAGAAGCCATCCAGTTACTGGATAATACGGATTTACTTAGAAGGCTCGAAAGAGTAAAGCCTTTTGAGTTAGTGTAAAATCAGTTAAAATAAATCTTTTTCTAGCGCACAACAAAAGTGCGATTAAATAATAAATATCAAAACTAAGGAGTGCATCGATGGTTGAACCCTTAAATTTCAGTAAAATGTAGTAATTTAAGTTAGAATAAAATTGCTTATTAGTCTTAGACTAGATTGTAATTAAAGAAATAATAAAGAAGATTTAGATCATCATCAGTTTGGATTTAGAGAGAAACCCTCCACAATTGATCAAGTCCATAGAATAACAGATTTAATAGAAAAATCCTTAGAGGAAAAAAAGATTTGTTCAGCCATATTTCTGGATAAAGCACAGGCATTATCTATATAGGCTAGATGGTTTAGTATTTAAATTGGAGAAAACTCTGCCATTTGAGTATTGCGAACTGTTAAAATCATACCTGAAAAAAAGATACTTTATTGTTAAACAGGAATGAACTTACTCCAGCATAAAAGAAGCTAAAGCAGGAGTAAGTTCCTTCTTAGAGCCACTCCTTTTCGTACTGTTTACAAGCGACTTACCACAGACGAGCAAAACAAATACCGCCACGTTTGCCGATGACACTGCAATTCTAGCTGTTGGTGACATAATCGGTGAAGTCACATTCAAACTACAAATGGCCATAAATAATATACAAGATTGACTAACTAAGTGGAGAATTAAAGTGGATGAATCAAAGTCTACTCACATTAACTTCACTAATAGGTCAATAGGAACCACTACCTGTGACTCTCAATAATATCCCTGTACCACATGCAAATCAAGCAAAACACCTTCGTATGAACCTCGATGCAAAGTTAAAGTGAAAGTACATGTGAAAAAGAAAGCAGAAGAGCTTCAGTTAAAATATAGAAAAATGTACTGGTTGATTGGAAGAAACTCTCAGTTGTCCATTCATAATAAACTTATGCTTTATAAACAAGTGCTCAAGCCGGTCTGGACTTATGGTAACCAACTATGGGATTGCACCAAAACCAGCAATCAACAGATAGTTCAACGATTCCAAAATAAAGTTCTTAGAGGGATTGTAAACGTCCCCCTTCATAGAGATCTCGGAATAGATATCATCACCCTAATATTGAAGCTGTAAGACTACTTCATCAAGAGGGTATTATAAGAAGACTCAAAAGACTAAAACCTTTTGAGTTACCTGAGTAGTGCGCATAATGCAAAATCTACCAAAACAACACATTAGGGAAAGAATACATAGATGTGGCTTTATTATTCTATTGGTAAAAAGTTATAATAAAAAAAAAACCTTAACTAATTATTATAGATTTTTAATAAAGTA
This sequence comes from Tipula confusa, assembly GCA_963556175.1. NCBI lineage: Eukaryota > Metazoa > Arthropoda > Insecta > Diptera > Tipulidae > Tipula > Tipula confusa. The sequence continues at coordinate 143,195,396 of OY744477.1, read as the reverse complement.
AATTTAAATGACGAAATACCAATAGATCACAAACAGCATTACATATTAATTTAAGAGTGAACAAGTTTAGCAAGTTCAACCTTGAGCATATATTAAATAATTCTTTTCAAGTTCGTGCCGTTATTAAAGTAAAAATAAATCCCGCATTTTTCAAGTTGATCTACTTAAACGTACCTGAATTGAAACAAATTAAAAACTTTTGTCGAATGATTGTGCAAAAATTATTGATCTAAATAACTATCAATCATGTTAATTAAAGATAATTGAATATTAATGTCTTTACGCAATCTGCATGTTATAATATAAAAAAGAAAGTAAAATTAAGCGCATCATCATGAATCATAAAATTATTTTAACCAAACAAAACGTTTCAATTGATACCAATATCAAAACATATCACGACAATTTTATTGGCACCATATAATATTAACACTATATGACTGTAGTTAAATCTAATTTTAAACTTTTATAACAATATAAGATATAATAAGTAAGTCGCGCGCACTATCTGGAATCAACAAGTTAAGCATTCGACACTTAAAATTTCAGCAGCAAAATAAACTCACTTGCACTTTTAACACACAAAACGGAGGAATAAAATTTACAATCGATCAGATATCGATAATTTTTTTTTAAGACAATAATTAAAGATTCAATAAATTAATAAAAATTGTAATCACCTTTCGAGTTTATAACAATAAATACGAGATTAATATTTTGAAAAGTTCAACATGAAATTTGTACACGGTTTGGGAACATTTTTTAATTTATATTTTAAATCTTTACGACACTTTAAAAATAGAAACACTTATCTTAATTACTGGTTAATAAAATTTTTCTACCGATAACACAAAAATAACGTGTGGTAGAGGTACTTATATGTACGTTACCTGAATGAGACGGTTGATTTGCGAGATTCCATTTTTTTTGTTGCTTTTAATGCACTTTTCACAAAACTAGACCACACTTTGTTTTATAATTATTTTAATTAGTTAAATCAGAATACGATTTGATTAATTGATCATTAGTTACGTTTTAAAGATCGTAGCACATTTACGATTTATATTCTGTAAGGTGATTTAATCTTAAACGAATATGTACGAGCTGCTTTATACAAATAAGAAAAAAACTTCATTCTTTTTTGTATTTACCTTTTGAAGTATGTGAATTTTTAAGGTAAACATAAGATTTAAGCAACAGTAGTGGTAAAATAATATACAGTGCGCTTTTGCTATATACATACTATAAAGGTATGAGACTGTGGTAAATTATTTGTTGCGTGTCGTTAAGGTCATATCGATGATGATTACGTTGATTTAAGTATGCCTATTGTGCACTTAGAGTAACATCATAAAAAAATATCACCCTTTTTGGTAACCTTTTAAAATATTAATATTCAATATGGTTTTACACGCCACTGCTGGTCCATACCGAATCAACAATCCCCTCCATCGGTTTCGAACCCGAGTTTGCTCTTTGTATTGTTCTTCGTGTTGAAAGCGACAACTGCGTCTGACGAATCGTGACTGTTCTTTGGAGTTCATACTCCTGATTCCTCTTTCAAATGTAACCGGCCAACTCTTATTGTCATTCGTAAAGGTTCAACTCTCACACCCATACAAGAAACTTGGTCAGAGGAACGTCTTAAATTTAGATTTTGAAAATTTTTTTGATAATTTCAAAAGCAAATTTGAATGGTACAACTGCTATTTGCATTAGGAGGTGAAGGATTTGAGATTTACATCACATTTGATCTAGCGGCAGCTGAATTAACAGTGACTAACGTGTTAAAAAAATTCAAGGAACATTTTGTGCTAAGGAAGAATCTAACTATTGAAGCATATACAAATTCAACAAAATGACACAACAACCATTCCAGTCTGTCGATAGCTTCATAATTGAAGTAAAAAATCAAGGAATAGCATGCGAATTTAAATGTGAATGCGGAAAGTCATACATGAACAGAATGATATGAGACAACATGATCACAGGTGTAAGGGACAAACCTCTACAAAAGCAATTGCTTGCTGAAAAACAGTTAAATTATAAAAAAAAATGATTGAAATAAACACAGTAGGTAAAACAAGACTGGGTTTCTGTGGATGAGAATAAATGTCATCTTGAATTTATCATAATTAGTGGAAATTTGAAACCATTACTAAGGCTGGACAGTTGTATCAAACTAAATTTAATTAAGCGAAAAGATAATGTCACGCAGAGCCTTGCTTTACCACAGACTAAAATTGAGCTTTGAGACAAGTACAAACATATTTTTGACGGGTTAGGGAAAATTCAGGGACAATACAGAATTCAAATAGATAAACCTGCAATCCCTGAATTAAAGTATAGAAAAGTTTTTCCAATTCATCTACATGATAGAGTACTTCGACAATTAAACCTACTAGAAATGAAAGGTGTCATCTTAAAAGTCGACCATCCAACCGAATGGGTAAAGAACATTTTAACAGAGGAAAAACCAAATGGCAATCTGAGAATATGTCTTGATCCAAAGCCACTAAACAAGTACATAAAAAGGGAGCACCACATGATACCAACACAAGAGCAAATCATCTCAAAACTCTCGGGAAGAAGTGTGTTCACAGTAATTGACCTGAAGGACGTGTTTTGGCATGTGGAGTTAGATCGGGACAACTCTGCGCCGAAAGTGTTTCAAAGGAAAATCGTTTAAATTTTCGGATCAATACCAGGTGTTGAAATTATGGATTAAATGTTGATCCAATATGTTTTAGTATTCAATTTAATTTTCTAACGAGTCTTCCCTCAAGAACCGTGTAAAAGTTTCTCCTTGAAACAATCAATATAACAAGGAATTTTCGTCCTAGATTCAAACTCAATGAATCAGACAAAAATAGTGGATTAAAGCCAGAAGATAAAAAAATGAGAATGTTTATTTACGGAAACGTAAGGGAATTTGTGTTGTTCGTCCAGAACGGGTGGTAGTTAGATTGTTACTATCATTAAAATCTGGAACTAAATTGAATGAAAATTTCTTTTTAGGTTTGATTGGTACAGAAACTTCTCCAGAAATGGGGAATTCAGAAGTTTGAAAATTTTTGAAATCGGAGAAATACGGCTTGAGACGGTCGATAGAAACTTTGGAAATTTTATATAGAAATATTTTGGAAAGCGTTTGATTACCAGATAAGGGCCCATATAAGGAGGTTGTAAAGATCTTTTTACTGAATCAGTTCGAAGAAAGACATGCGATGCTTGAAGTAAGTCTTTGTTAATAAATATTTTATCGTTTCAATGCTTCGAAGTCGGAATTGGACGAATCTCATCAAAGTGTATTTTGAGATTTTTGACAAATTCAGATTGTGGAACTGAATCTTTGAGAATTGTCAAAAATTGTCCTAGAAGGCAAAATGTACTACCGTAAACTAACTCGGAAGGTATGATTTGAAGATCCTCTTTTAAAGTAGAACGTAATCCAAGTAGAACTGAAGGCAGAATTTGATACCAATCCGGGCGATTGTGACACATTAAAGCTAATTTAAGAGTTCTATGCTAACGTTCAATAATGCCATTGCATTTAGGATTGTAGCTTGTGGTTCTACGATGTTCGAAACCAAAAAATTTAGATAGTTCAGCGAAAAGGGGTATTCGAATTGAGAACCCTGATCAGTGACTATATAAATAGGAATTCCAAAACGTGCGATCCAACCAAAATACACTGCAAGCTTCGGCCCATCGAGTAAAACGATCAATCAGAGTGACACAATAGCTCTGACCGTTAGAAATGGGAAGTGAACCAAAAGGGGATTTGATATGTTTTGTGACTTTGGCTTTTTGGCAAGATAAGCAGTTGCGTGCCATTACTCTGGCATCTTTTTTGATACCAGGCCAAATCACATTTTCGGATAGAATCTTTACAGAAGATTTAATGCCAGGGTGTGACAAACTATGAAAGGAATTAAACATTGACTGTCTGAAAGATGTAGGAATGAATGGTTTCGGACGTTTAGAAGATACTTCGCAGTAGATAAATTTATTCGAGTTGAAAATGAGTGGAATACGGTTAAATTTAAGAGTGTCATTATTAATTAATAAGTCTTTAAGTTCTTTAAATCTTTAAGTCTTTAAGTAATCAATACTTTCAGGAATGGAAATTTGATTAATTCGAGATAGGGTGTCAGCGATAACATTATCGATACCCGAAACATGCTGTATCAGTCGTAAATTGTCCGAAGAAATCAAGATGATGAAATTGTCTGGGTGATGCTTTTTCTAATTTCTGTTGAAAAGCATAAGTGAGTGGTTTATGGTCAGTTTAAAGGGTAAAGATTCAACCTTCTAGGATATAGCGGAAAAGTTTGATACCAGAATAAGCGGCCAACAATTCCCTATCATAAGTACTGTAACGCATTTGAGTTTCGTTAAGTCGGACGGAAAAGAAACTCAATGGTTGCCACGAACCAAACAAATACTGTTGCACAACAGCCCCGATCGCAGTGTCGGACGCTTCTACCATAATTGCCATTTTAGCAGTAGAAGAAGGGTGTATAAGTAAGGCAGTATAAGTAACTTGGATTTGCAACGTTCGAAGGTTACGATGGAATCCTCGGACTAATTAATAGGGACGTTGCTATTTTTTTTTGTAATTTTTAAGAAAAGTAAAATTTGGTCTTTGGCAGCACCAGGAATAAATCGGTAAAAGTTAATCATCCCTAAAAAACGTTTAAGTTGAGAAACTAGATTAGGTCTTTCACCTAATAATAATAATAGTCATTGATAATAGCCTCGACGCATTCCTTTAATGGGAGAATGCCGTTAGGGGTGACTATTTGACCGAGGGAATCAACCTGAGATTGAGCGAAAACGCATTTTTCAGAATTGATAATAAGGCCCTACTCGGTTAGTTTGGTGAAAATAATATGAAGATGGGCAATGCTATTAGAAATTTTAGATGCTATTAGAATGTCGTCTATAAATAGCAACAGTAGAACGAGAGTCCAGATAACACTGTTGGAATCAGCCGTTGGAAAGATTGAGCCGCGTTACGCAGGCCAAAAGACATCCTGGTAAATTCAAAAAGACCGAATGGAGTTATGATGGGGTATGTCTGTTTTGGGTATGTCTGCTGGTTCTACAGGAATTTGATGGTAAGCTCGTACCAAATCAAGAGTACTGAACATATTACAATCAGCTAAATGATGAGTAAAATCCTGGAGGCAAGGAATCGGATACCTATCGGGAATAGTAACATTATTCAATGCTCGATAGTCTCCGCAAGGTCTCCAAGTACCATTCTTTTGTTTAACCATCTTTAGCAAATTTAAGTTTGTCTGCGGGTAAGCGGGCTTTGTAAGAAATGGGTGGACCGTTAGTGTCCAAACGATGGGTCACATCATGTTTTACTGTATGAACATTTAAATTATCTCTGGTAAGTCAGAGAATTTGGAAAGAAGATGAGAAATTTCTGGCAGCAACTGTGATTGGTCGATATTGGTCAGTGACATATGGGGACAATTCGTTACTTTGCCAATGGAAAAAGGAGAGGTTAATGGATCGATGATCCTTTTTCTTTGAATGTCGACCAAGAGAACTGTATGTTTCAAGAAAGCAGCCCCTATAATAGGCGAGGAAACATTAGCAATAACAAAAGTCCATTTGAAAACTCTTCTTAATCCGAAATCCAAGTTAATCAAACTAGTACCAAAAGCTTTCACTTTGGTACCATTGGCCGCGAAAAGATTAAAATTCTAATCTGTGGAGGAGATTTTCAAAATATTGAGTGGAATTACGGAAGCACCAATATCTATCAAGAAAAGTTGTTTAGAATTAATTTCTCTTATATGAGAAGACAACTCGAATTTTGATCAGCAACACATGTTTAAGAGTTTTTTGGATTCGGTGGCTGCAAAGGTTGAGAAAATGTACTAAAATGTACACAAAAAGGAAAGTATTTAAGAGCCTTAACTCCGAATTTGGAATAATAGAAACAAAGATTCTTATTCCTACCATTTGAATTAAAACAGAATCTCCTGTTCTTACTACTCGAACGATTAGGAGTTCGCGAACGTATATTTATACAGTCGATTAAACGATTCATTTCAGTTGAGATTTCATTTTTGAAATCTAACATCTTTTGATCGGGATTAGTGGAGGGAACGTTATTAGAACAACTTGGTTTTCCCACTGCATTGATTTGTAAGTTGCTCATAGTCTCCATGACATTATCAGCTCTTTCGGCTAATGTATTGAGCGGAAAATCGTTTTCAAAAGCAGTTAATACAAGTTGAACTTGCTGTGGAGTCTTTTGAGCCAAAGTTCTTTGATAGATTCCTCATTAAAATTTTTTCCAGCATTGTAACGGAATTTGGACAGAAGTTGGGAGGGTTTCATGTCTCCGTTTTAATCTCTGCTTTAAAGATAGAGTACGGGGTGGTTCCTTTATCCCTAATAATCAAATCTCCAAAGTTGACAACAGATGTCGCCACAAAATATACTTTGATGATATAATAGTGGCTGGAGTTGACTTAAAAGAGCATGATGAGATTTTATTAAGAGTATTCGAAAAAGCTGAGCAACACGATATAAAATTTAATTCAAAAAAATTACAACTCCGTGTAAAAGTTGAGTTTATGGGCAACATAATCTCGGAAAACGCAGTAATACCAACTAACAAACATGTTAATGCTATTTCTGCCATTAAAACGCCTACCATATAGAAGTAACTAATGCAAATACTTGGCATAACAAAATTTTTATCACGATTCATTCCTAACTTATCAAAAAATACAGCAAATTTACGTGAATTAACCAAAAATAGCGTAGAGTGGACATGGGAATCCAAACATAGCCTGGAATTAGCTAATTCTAGCCTATGCTTGGATTCTTTGCTTTTGATGAAAATATTTTAAGTAAACAAACCATGTATAATACAAGCAGATGCATCAAAGGATGGGGTGGGAATGTGTTTTACTCCAAAATAGCCAGCCAATAGCATAGGATCGAGAAGCCTTAATAAATCCGAAATACGGTACTCATGAGCATATCCGAAGATATGCTCATTGCGGACGCATTGTCAAGGTCAAGCTTGGTACAGGCACCATCGACAAGGAAATGATTAACTCTGCTTAACTAAAGAAAATAAAATCGAATATGTAAAAGCAACTAATAAAGATGAGGTCTTAGCTTCAGTTAAAACAATACTAGAGCACAAACTGGTTGTGCCCTTAAGCTTACGGCGGCAAACATTACGTGAGATTCTTGAAACCAATCTGGGAATTGAAAAAATGAAACTCCGCGTACGAGAAATCGTCTACTGGCCTGGCTTAACAGTAGACATAGAACGTTTTTTGAATCAGTGCATGCCGTGTCAAAAATATCAAAACAATAATCAGAAAGAAACCTTATCCAGTTACGAAGTTCCCTCTATTCCGTGGGAAAACATATCCACTGAAATTTTTGAATTTGGGAACTTGCTCTATCTTGTGATCATGGATGCTTACTAAAACTGGCTAAAGGTCATACCAATAAAAGACAAATCAATTGACACGATTATCAAAGAAATCAGTTTCTTATTCTCCGAATTGGGTTTTCCTCGTTTAATACTGTCACACAATAATCCTTTCAACAGTTACAAATTTCGGGAGTATGCAAACAAGTGGAACATAGAACTGAAATTTTCTAGCCTTTATTATGCTCAGAGTAACGGGCTCACTGAGAAGAGTGTGGCTATAGCAAAACATGTGGGTTACTCGCCAGCTCAGTTGTTCTTTGGTGATAGTGGAAGAACGTTTACAAATAAGGCAGAAACAAAAACATTATTATGATAAAACGGCTAGAGATCTTCCACAATTAGCAAGAGATGAAAATATAATTCTAAGAAAAAATGATATCTGGATTCCCGGTAAAATAATCAAGGTAGAAGGTAATCGAAGTTATGTTGTGAAGAATGAATTGAGAAACTAAGTACGACGAAACAGGAAGTTTATTCGCAGATCTAACATTGACTATGACAGAAGCCGGGATGTTTCAGAGAATACATAATTATAAGTAATCGGGGGTAATCCACGAGTGAATGTGTTATCACATGACACATGGTGAGGAACAATTGAGATCGGTGGCAGTCGATTGATTTATTGATGTTCCGGTTAACACCGATCCTATTCCCACAGGCTTTTTACATTTAACAAATGGTAGGATGGATTTTCCATATATTTATATTTTTATAACCCGGTTTCAGACACCTCGTGATTATTACGGCACAATTCTATTCTATTTTTGTGGAGTAGGGAAAGGAAACGTATGTCAGAAATGACATAATTGGTCCGGTTCCCCTGTAGCCAATATTCAAACTACTTTTAGCATAAGACAATCACAATTTTATTGAACTGCTCTGCATTCTGTTTTCTGTATTCTGTTTTATCTCTTATCAGCAACTCAAGTGTGCCACCAAAACAAAATCGAAATAATACACTTTATCTGACACAGAATTTTAAAATTAATACAAATTAGATTTTTAAAAAATTGGACGATTGAGATTGGTGGCAGTCAACTTAACTTAATTAACTGGATACAGATGCTGAATGCAATGTAGTATCAGCTAAAACAGCAAAACCGAAAAAACTAATAATCGAATAATCATTGACCAAACGGCTAATCGCTTACAACAACGAAACAATAAAAGTGATTGGCGAATCAAATATTTAATGTAAAACAAAAAACCCTACCGGATTAAATAAAAACATCAAACGACGCCATTATCCATTAAAGACGGTAAAGAAATAGCAGCAACTACTGCGGACAGCAAGTATTTTACGAAGTTAGACTGCCGAAAAGGGTTTTCGCAAATTAAAGTGTCCGAGAGAACGTAAACGTATTTAACAATGGCCTTGGGGCAGATATAAATATTTACGATTACTATTTGGTATATCATAAGCACCAGAAGTATTTTCGGAGGTAATGAATCGTACACTCTAAGGTATACACAATTGTGAAGTAGCATAATGGACTACGAAAGAGCAGCTAAGGAAAATTACGAAAACAGTAATCGAACGATTGACCAATCGTGTCGGGTTTTCGTTAAACAAAGAAAGAAAAATGCGAATTCGACAAAAAAGTCAATAAAGTTTCATGGTCATGTTTTTACGGACAAGGGATACAAATCTGATAATGAAAAATTTAAGGCGATAAACCAGTTAAGACCACCAACAAAAATTAAGGAACTGCAACGGATACTTGGTATGGTGAATTACTTGGGCAAATTCATTTGCAATCTATCTGAGTTAACTGATCCGTTGTGTAGTTTATTACGCAAAGAAACAGAGTGGAGTTGGAATTATGAACAAGAAGAATCATTTGATAAAATAAACTCGCTTTACTAAGATGTCAACAAGATAGTAAAGGTATCGGTAGATGCAAGCCAAAATGCAATGGGAGCAAGCTATTTGCAAAACAATCAACCAGTGGTTTACGCAAACAATACGTTTACGGCAAGGAACTAGTGATAGAAACGCATCATAAACCGTTGGAGACTTTTCAAAAATCCCATTCAAAACGCACTTCTGAGATTGTAGCGAATCTTGTTTAACGTAGTTCAGTACGCATCAAAGACGCAGTACAAAAAAGGTTAGAATACCAATTGCTGACAAGCAGAGACTATGAAACCACTGAAATCGAAAAGGAGGAAGAATATGCAGTACTGATCTATAAGCAGCATTAATTATGTTGAGGGATACACCAAGAAATGAAATACTAAAATCACCCAATCAACGTTTGTTTAGTCGATGCTCGAGAACGCCATTAGCAATAGTCATAAAAGAACTGAAACCAAAGATAGTCACAGATGTGGTTGAAGAACTCAGGGAACTGAGACTAAATCAAACACGCTATGTGGATCGTGTAATGATACCAGCACTGCCATTAAAGGTGGGTGACCAAGTCAGGCTTAAAGTAGCACATCGAGAATGGAAAAGAGCCGAAGTGGTCGAAGATACCACTTCGGCTGTTATTCTAAAACAGCTGAAGGGAGACGATACAGACGAAACACTTTCCATGTACACAAAACAAAGGTAGATATTCAAAGGTAAAAGTTAAACCCATTGGTAGAAACGGATGATGGAGTAAACAATTCAACAAGAACTGAACGTACATTAAGAGACGTAATAACCAGAAACGAGCCAATCGAAACACTAGTCGAAGCACTAAATCAACAGTCATCAAACGAGTTGGGAAAGTCCTGCCCAAAAACCTGCCCAAAAGCTACGTTCCAAATGATATCATAATGCCTCCAGTATTCGTGGTAAAGCTAAATTAATTTTGCTTGGTGTTGGGGACAATGATTATGATGTGATTATTTGAGACATGGCTTACCAAAAATTTCAACTCTGAAGATTTTTTCCGTTTGACTATGTCGTCCATCAAAAAGATCGACATGGTTTTAATACTAGCCTTAAGAGAGCAGAAGAGGCCAGACGTTATTCATTTGGGGGTCATCGGTACCTTGGTTAATTTGGTATACCTCTAGCCAATTCGTTGGGGTGCACTTGTAGATTTAAGTAAAATTTCGTATTGAACTCTCTGATAGTTTCCTTAATGGTTTTAATACCAAGGTCATCGTGCATGTTTCGAATATACCATGAGGCGTTTGTAATATACTTCTAAGTATTTTTGCTTGTATTTGTTTCAGGAGTTCCCTATTTGATGCGATGGTAGATCCCCATAATGAGGCATAATTATCACTTTGTATAGTAACCCTTTATTGCATAAAGATAATTTTGATTTTCTTCCTATTTGCTAGTACATTTTCGGAAAAGTAATTTTTATATGGTTTGCGCTTCGCTTCGATATGATTTTTCCAGGTTAGCCTTAAGGTGTAAACCTAAAGGTGACCCAAGGTGTTATATACGGAAACCCAAAATGTAATATTTAACCTTTGTTTGTTAAGGGATTTTACACCATTTAATTTTACTGGTGGGCAAGTGCATTTTACATGTTAAAATAATCCATGAACGGTGTTTTTATAGCGCAGTATACAGAGAGGGCAGTATACTGCTGATATTACACAGTTCGCATACCAGTCCTGCAGGTAGATGCTCGTTGATTAAATATGTTCTTTCTCATATTTATTAAGTTCGTAGTGTTTTTTTAATTAGAACAGCTGTGCTACCTTGTACTTTGCCATCTGGATGCTAAATGTCATAAATTGAATATCTGCATTAATTTAAAAATAGTTTTTATATTAGTAAAGCGTGTTTCAGATAATAACATTATGTCAATATTGTGCTCAATGGAATGCTTGAACCTCGGCTTTGTGTTATGCTAGGCATATCCCAAATTGTTATTTTAAGATTAATTTTTGACTTTTTACGATCAATTTTTGACCTTTTTACGGTAAGCTTGTTGAACGCGTAAGAGATGTTCCCTTCATTATTATTTTGCACTTTTGGTGCAGTTCCTTTAAGGATACTAGCATATTATACTCCATGATGTACGTTGCTATTTACGGTTAGACTAATTCTTCGTTTTAGTTTTAAATATATTGGTCACCCTCTATAATTTGCTGTATTTTTCATCTTTTCACAGTATCGGCTTTATTTTTGCTACATTCCTTGGAATTATGTAGTTCCCCGCAGATAATAGAGACATCGCTCAACGTACAATACTTAGGTCTTAAGGCTTTTAAAGTTCAGTTAGCACAGTTATTCAAGCCGGTTGATCACCATAAACATCATATCTTCGCTGATTGGGTCCTTCAAATGCATCAAAATGATCCGGATTTTCATCGAAAAATCATCTTCAGTGATGAGGACTATTTTCACCTCCGAAGCTACGTTAATAAGTAGAATTGTCGTATTTGGGGTCAGAAAATCCAAGAATGATTTTTGAAAAGCCTCTCCATTCTCAACGCGTCAATTAAAAGTTTGAGCGTTACAGTTAATCACCTCGAATGTTTCTGGGACACAGCACAACACTTCAAATATTTGTTAGGAGGTCGTGAGGTAACATTCTTTACGGATCATAATTAGTCAACGCGTTTCAACAAAATCCAGAAATAGCATCGCCGCGCAATTTCGTATATCAAGACATTTTATTCCAATAATTTTTCGGAACATTGTTTTTGAATCTTTACATAATTTATCACATCCGGGCATTCGCGCTTCAGTTAAACTTTTAATTAAAAATGTTAAATGGCCCTCCTCCATCTCAAAAGATTAAAAAATAATAGATCAAAACGGTTACCATGCGAAAAATTCAAAATTTCAAGACATACACATTTCGGTACCTTTGTAGTTAGATCGCAACGCTTTTCAGAAATTAATCTAGACATCATTGGTCCATTACCAAAAATAATCTGGAAATAATCAATAATGTGTAACGTTACTAGATCGTTACACACGTTGGGCTGAAAGTTCCGGACATTACTGCGACCACTGTAGCATTCGTTTTATTCTGTCTATAGATAGCTAGATTCGGCGTCCCAGATTGCATCGTAACCGATCAGGGAAGACAATTCGAATCCATATTATTTTCAGAATTGTCAAACTATTGGGATTTAAACATAAACACACAACGATTTACAATCTGAAATGTAACGGTTTGGTAAAAAGATGGCATCGAGTTCAAATGAAATCTGCGATAATGTGTCTTGACCGGACTGATTTGACTAACATACTGCCATTAATCTTACTAGGACTACGGACTACATTTAGCAACGAGCTAAGACTACACCAGCAGAACAAGGAATTGTTCTCAGAAGCATTTCGAAATCAATGGCAAACACAACAAGGAGCAAACACAACAAGGTGTCAATCGACAGACTAAAACCATGCCACTTGAACACACACGGGGACAATAATATTATACGAGACAACAAACTAAATTTAGACACACAAACGGACAGTTGGAATTTAATTCGAAAACTGCTCTGCGTTTTTTTCATAACGGACTGAGAGAACCCATTGGACTGATTATAAATGCAGGTCCTCCCACATCTCTCAAGTAAAATTTCTTTTGATTTACGCGATAAAATTCCGGTAAAAACCACACACACAAGAACTGGACGACTTATTAAAACCCCATCCAGATATGCAGACAATAATCGCAAATAATATATTCCGTGAATTAATTAGAAATTAACTGGAAGGGGTGTTATGTAACTCCTTCATTAAATTTCAAAATTTTTATCTATAACTAAATTTCTATCAGTAAACTCTATTAAATTTTTATCGTGTAACTCGTCATACGATGCAAAGTAAGATTTCAACATGTTGGTAGTAACATAATTGAAGTTTCATTCAGTTAATTCATGAATTGAATTGAAATGAATTGAATTGAGTGAGTTTCATTAACTTGAATTAAACTCACCGAACGAAACGAAGCTTGTCTAGAATCGCAAGGCAAGTTAACCAAAGAGGTACAAAAACTTAATTCGAAAACTGCTCTGCGTTTTTTTCATAACGGACTGAGAGAACCCATTGGACTGATTATAAATGCAGGTCCTCCCACATCTCTCAAGGAAGCAATTGCAAAAGCTTTAGAAGAAGAAATAAATATTAAATCAAAAAGGTCTATTCAGCCATACACAATCAACCAATCAAGAACAAAGTGTCCAATTTGTAGCATCGGGTTGTTTTTCAAGATATTCTACTCCCGTTACTACTCATTTAACTCGTCCAACATCCTCAACCTCCAATAACCGACCCTCTATTAGAATGATTTCTTGTGCTTACTGCAAAAAGAATGGTCACCATATTAACGATTGTTTTCGAAACATGCGAGGTAATTCAGACAATACAACTAAAACCCTTCCAACTAATACCAATTCGAAAAATTAACCCGAGGTACAGGGGAACATTCAGGGTCTCGAAAGACACAAGGGCACTTCCTTTCGAGCACCAATGAACCAATAAGTGAGTGTCTAACAAGTAAAAAATGTATTACTCAATTTCATAACATTTACTTGACAAAACAAATAGAATACAATATTTATGTTCGACTATGTCTTGACATCGGTTATTCAGAAGTTAGTGTCATCAAGTAATCATGTGTTTTTGACTCTTCTATCTTTACCCAACTTTAAAATGTCAAATTAAAGGTGTTACTAGTGGAGTTGACGAAACAATAGGATTGTTACCTTCAAACATTATTTTCACGGATACAGTTAACATTCCGCATAAATTCCAAATTGCGAAAGATGATTTTTTAATTCCTTGTAGTGGAATTCTTTGCAAAGATTTCTTTACTCAAAATCAATGTAAAATTGATTTTGAAAATCTTACGTTAGAGATACCGTTAAATTCTTCAGCCATTCTACTTGACTTAACATCTTCGCCTCAATTGTTTATTTCTCCAAGAAATGAAAAGATTGCCTCTATCACGTGCAACAATATCGAAAACAATGCGGAATACCTGTGCCTATCTAAGGAAATAGTTCCAGGTGTATTTGTTGGAAATGCAATTGTTGAACTACGTAATAATTTAATTTCAATTAATAATGACTTGCTTTTCGAAAAATTATCGCAACATAATATATTTTTTTTAAAGCCTTGCTCAAATACGTTGGAGAATCGATTAAAAATACTAGAGTTATCAGTTACTTTAATGCATCTAAATTCGGAAGAACGTGAATCAATTAGGCAAATCATCCGAGAGTATAATGACGTTTCCATTTAGCTGGTGACATATTAACCACGGTTCATGGCACGAAACATTGCATTCCTAGAACTTCCGATTGTGTACCTATCTACCAAAAATCTTATCGTATGCCTGATGCAATTAAAACTTTAATAAATCAACAAGTAATTGAAATGCTAAAACAAGGAATAATTGAACCAAGTGATAGTCCTTGGAATTTTCCACTCCTAGCTGTACCCAAGAAGTCTACAAACGGTTCAAGAAAATGGCGTATGGTAGTCGATTTTCGACGTTTGAATGATGTAATTTTAGATCGCGTGTTTCCTTTGCCCAACATCATGGAAATCTTGGATCAGTTGGGAAAGGCATCTTACTTTAGTAGTTGGGATATGACGAACGGATATCATCAAGTGCTACTTGATGATGAAGCATAACCGAAAACGGCTTTCAATACAAATGCTGGGCATTTCCATTTTAACCGAATGCCCTTTGGCTTAAAGGGAGCCACAGCTACATTCCAACAGCTTATGAATAACATGCTATCTGGTCTAAATGGTCTCAAATGCCTAGTATATCTAGACATAGTAGTATATGGACCAAATATATATCAACATAATCAAAGACTTAAGGAAGTACTTGGGTGCTTACGAAAATTCAACTTAAAGTTGAATCCTGAAAAATGTCAATTTCTCCATCAGGAATTAACTTACCTGGGACATATAGTTGGGCTCGATGTGGTTAAACCGTAAAAAGTAAGGGTTAAAGTAAGATAAACACTATTGTGAATTATCCCGAACCTATAAAAGCCAGCGTGATGTTAGAGCCTTTCTTCGATTTGTTGATTACTACAGACGGTTTGTAAAAAAATTTTCTAAAATCGCATTACCCTTAACGACTCTTTTGAAAAAGGATGTAGTTTTTAAAAAGTCACCCTTTTGTGATGAAGCATTTTAAATTCTTAAATCAGTAATTACTAAGCCACCAATCCTACAGTTTCCAAATTTTGATCAAACTTTTACAATTACGACCAACGCAAGCGATATAGCTATCGGATCAGTACTTTCACAGATATTTGAAGCCGGTGAACTACCAGTTGCCTTTGCTAGTCGTACTTTAACAAAAGCTGAGAAAAATTACTCTGTAATTGAGAAAGAGCTCTTAGCTGTTAATTGGTTTATAAAACATTTCCGGGTTTATGTGGAAGGAAATTAAAACTTATTAGTGATCATAAGCCATTGTTATTGTTATTTGGTGTGTCAAATCCTTCTTCCCGTTTGATGCGATGGCGTTTAGAACTCGAAGAGTATGATTTTGAAATTTCATATAAACCCGGACGCCTTTAGACGAATTTCAATAAATGATTCAAAATTATTAACAAATCTTTCTCTAATAACCCTGATTCTTCCGATAATAAATCTTTAGTTTCCATTTAATTACAAAAAGTAATCAGTCAACTTCACTTTCTCCAGATAAATAAATACTAAGGTGAGAAACCCAAATCAGGTAGAAATTATAGATCCTCAGGAATAATTAAAACTTATTGAGGACATTTCATGACACACCTCTAGGTGGTCACCAAAGAATCCAAAAAACTTATACTCGAATGCGAAAATATTACTATTTCTCAAAAATGTTAGGAATGATCAAAAAATTCATTAAGTCGTGCGATCCTTGCCAGAAAAACAAAATAAATCGAAAATCAAATTCCAACGAAAATGACAATCTCGTCTTCCGCCAAGTCTTTCGAAAAGGTATTTCTTGATATCGTGGGTCCATTAATATCAAGCTATCAACAAAATAAATATATTCTGACTATCATGGGCGATCACACTAAATATGCCGTAGTTATACCGATACCAAATCAAGAACCCGAGACTATCGCTGATGCATTCCTTTAAAATTTCATATGCATTTATGGCTGTCCACAATCAATTTTAACTGATCAGGGTGTTAACTTTATAGGATTAGTTTTCCAAAATTTATGTAAGCTCTTAAAAATTAAAAAAATCAATACATCTGCCTTCCATCCTGAAAGTAATGAAACGTTGGAACGTTCACATCGTACGCTCATCGAATGGATTGGTATTCATGGATTAGACACTCCATGTTTGTTTATAATACCACTCCGCATTCCTCTACAAAATTGATGGCTTATAAGCTAGTGGGTACGCTACCTAATCTTCCTCTTTCATTTCATAACAAACAAAATGTTTTTTACAATTATGATGACTACCTTGTAGATTTTAAACACAAAATGCAAACGACCTATACAACAGCTCGACATAATGTCCTACAATCTAAAATGAATTCAAAAACATATTATGACTGCGATTCAACCAAATCTACTTTCCAAGTGGGTGAGTTATTAGTTTAGTTGAGAAATGAAAAAAAGAAAACCAAATTATCACAAAATTGGATAGGACCGTTTCAGATAATAGAAATTGTAGGTCCGGTAATCTCCAAGCTTGAAATGGGAAGAAAATCAAAGATCGTTCATAATAATCGGCATAAATGGAATTTATGATAGTCATTCCAACTAAACTTATCAGAAAAATAAAAACTAAATAATACACAAATAAATAACTGAAAAATGTAACTAACAAAAATTAAATTCTGTATAACCTATAAATTTTAAATTAAAATAGATTTAAGATAAAAGATGCACAACATCTTTCTTAAGGGGGGAGGTGTTATGTAACTTCTTCATTAAATTTCTAAATTTTTATCATGTAACACTATAGCTAAATTTCTATTAGGCAACTCTATTAAATTTTTATCATGTAACTCTATCATAAAAATTCCCATCATACTTATTAGTTTCCAGTTTCAAAATAGTATATAAACCGACGGAAAAAAATTATAGAGAGACCGATTACACGCTTGATGGATCAAAGTTGCAATATATAAATAAATAAATCAAAGTTATAATTAAATATATAAATAAATAAATCATATATAAATAAATAAAATAAGTTACATATAAATAATATGCTCTTATTTAATATTGCTGAAATGGAACCCTAACCAAGTCCAGGTGGATACACAAAAATGTCAATATTCGTCCAAGACGAGCACAGCAACGAGTGAGCAATGCACTTTGTAATATGGAAACACTGAATTTTCCCAAAACAAAAAAAGACACGGATGTCCGGAAAATAACATTTTGATTTGCATAAAAAATTATTATTATTTTTTCCGGAAAAATAGTTAGATCCAAAATTTTAGTAAAAATAACAACACGTTCGGTTAAAATAAAAATTACTAAGATACAGGGTGTCCGCCGGGAAGGTATACTACTTTGGTTTGCCGCCATTTTGGTAAACGTTAGTATTGATAGTTCATATTTGGCAGTCGTGAAGTAGACACGTGGCAAATTTATTATGAAAAAATATTCGAAAAACCAACATGTTTTAATCGTTAAAACATTTTATCAAAATCAATCGATTTTGATATCGATTACTGTGACGATGAACAAGTTACGTCAAATTTTTGGGAGAAACAACGTGCCAACAAAACGCACTATTTATCGTGTAGTGAATGATTTCGAAAAAAAGGGTCTGTAAGTGATAGACCCAAGCATGGGCCACAACGTACTGCAAGATCGGCTGAAAATATTACTGCTGCTCAAGAAAGTGTTCAAAACAATCCATCAACCTCAATTTGACGCCGTGCTCAGGAGTCTTCAAAGAACAAGTTTGGCCACAATTTTGCACAAGGATTTGCATTTGTTTCCATTTAAGATTCAGTTAACACAAGAGCTTCTTCCACAAGACGACTTACGCCGCCGTACATACGCCAATAGGATGTTACAGCTCGCCCATGACAACCCCGATTTTCATGAAAAAATCATAATGAGTGACGAGGCACTCATTTTTTCATTTAACTGGATATGTGAATAAACAGAATAGTCGGTTCTGGGCAATGGAAATCCCTCAAATTATTCATCAGTCACCTTTACATCCATTAAAAGTGATATTCTGGTGTGCAATTTGGTCAGGACGAATCATTGGACCTTACTTCTTTGAAAATCAAAACGGCGTAACGGTAACTGTGAATGGGGAGCGATATCGTAATATGATTTAAACTTTTTAACGCCACAACTGCTTGATTTGGGCTTGATTAACATGTGGTATCAACAAGACGGTGCCACATCGCATACAGCCAGGATTACAATGGAATTACTGCGAGACCTCTTTCCACAACAAGTTATTTAAAAAAATGGTGATGTTGATTGGCCTCCACAGTCACCTGATTTGACTGCTCCGGACTTCTTTTTGTGGGGATATCTAAATTGCAAGGCTTATGCAAACAAACATGAAACGCTTGAGTAACTCAAACAAAATATTCGTGATGAAATTAATGAAATACCGCGTGAAATGTTTGAGAATGTAATGAAAAATGTGCTCAAAAGGGCTGGCATTTGTGAGGCTAACAGAGGCGGACATTTATCTGATATTGTATTCCATACATAATTGCCGACATTAAATAAAACATTTATCAATATAAGATCCATTCTCTTTCATTTAATCAAAAATTATAAACAAACAAGGGTGTCCGCTGGGAAGGTATACTATACTTCCCAGCGGACACCCTGTATTTAAAAAAATAAATAAGGAATTATAATAAAAATCTAAGCTCTTTAAATAATACACAAATCTTTTAATGGTATAGTTAAAGTAATGTTAATGTTATATCTCGATGTAATATAATGTTATAGTAGCCCATTCCACTATTATCACTCCATATTGATGAGACAGATTATTGGTAAGACAAGCGAGCTCTAAAGGTTTGAAAGGAAACCATTCCTCTGACGATTGAACTTGACATAAGCTAGTTGGTAATTATGGCATGTTCAATTAGTATGTAAACCAAACCTCACTTTCATTTGCTTATATATTCTTATTATAGAAAAGTTAAAAAATCAAAATAGTTCTTGAATTGAGTAAAACTTTCTAGAATGATGTCATCACCAAAGGTTGCTTTCTAAAAACGCTACCTTCAATTAGACAGGTTTTTGCATTTATTTTGGATGTACACACAAGAATAAATAAAAATTGTGTTTCGTACCGTATTACTATACTTAAAAAATAATTTTGTAAATCGATAATCGGCCTATATAACTGTTAAAACTGTTAAACTATAGTACATATTATACCATTTACCTCATGAACATAAAACATACAGATACATAACGAAACACTTTCATATTGTTCAATAACAAATAAAAAGGTATATGACAGTTGTGTACTTGATCTTCAACCTTATAGTGTAGGTCGTTACTAGTGCATAATTGTAATACATTTTTATAAAAATAATTGATCTCCGATTTCTAAAATTAAAACGAGTATTTTGCGCTATTAATAGTAATGCTATCTCTTTACCGCCCCAACAATCATAGTAAATCAGTGTAGAAACACGGCAGAATGTAATTGAGCTATTATAATTACTGTTCGAGTCAGTGATACTGAAACAGATATACGATGATACTAGCCAAGTGAATACCCCCAGACCACAAGGGGCTTATTCAATTCATGTATAACAATTAAGTAATCTGGCATTGAAATTATATGCATTTTTTAGCGAGTGCACGCATACAACAATTTGTTTAGTGTTCAACAATGTTTTGTATTCCAATCACATGACAGGTATGAAATAAAAACTTCTTTTTTAAAGATGGGTGCATCAATCATTTGTTTTGTGCTATTTATTCTCTACATAATTATATAATTGGATTTGTCTCGCTTACATTGATAGTAACATTAATAGTGTTGAGACTACAATATTAATTTTGATGTTGAGAGCTTTTCGATTAAGGTAACAGCAATCACGATCGGACCACAATTACGTGATTTATTGACAATTCAATTCATATTCGTGGGCAATATTTTATTGCAGTATTTATTGTGACGTAGGAAGCTTTAAAGTACTAGCCATTACTGTTTAAGATAGCGCAGACTCCAACCTATATTTTTCTTAGATTATTTGGTTGAGTTCAGTACCACTTGGTGCAAGTTCAGAATTTTATTTGGAATCTTTTCAAATGTTACAAGTTGAGAATATTTTGGATTCTATTTATATAGAACACGGTGAGAATTTTTGGTGTAACATATACATAAAGAAATAAATCAATATACCAAAGTCGATAAGAAGTAACCAACATAAAAAGGTCGAGTAAAAATCTCTGGCAAACTCCTTTATTATCCAAAACTCAACAAAACATAAAACCAAATTGAATAAAGATAATATACCATAATATCTACAATTGCGTTATACAAAGTTAAATAAATACAGTTTTGCAAATTACTTGGGCGCATTGACCACATTGAAGGAGCGATATAATCGAAAACGTCCTATAATCTACTCATTTATCCGAACCTTCGTGGAGCAACCAGCAATTCATACATCAAGTATAGCAAATATTAGGAGAATCATTGATACCTCAGACGAAGTCATAATGCGCTTTGTGAAAGTGCAGAAACAAGAGACCTGTTGCTGATGCATAATCGAACAATTAGAGTTAAAGTGTTTTTGTAGTTTGCTATCTGAAATCACAGATGTCTTTGGCCTATTTAATTTAATTTTTTATTTTATGAATATTAGCCGAATTATGGCTTGTAATAAAAAATATTTGCTTGGTCATTCTAAAGCGAACCATCAAAATAATAAGAAGTACTTATTAGATTATTAAAAAAAAACCAACGAAGTTGTGGTATTATTACCATAGTGACGTAGCAATCAGACAAGAATTTGCTGTCTGGTGCAGTGTAGATTTTACATTGGTCCTTCCTAGCGCCATAATCCGTGCTTGGTTAAAATTTAAATAATCAATAATTATAGTTTCTGTAAAATTATTGAAAACTATAAACAAAAAATGTACTGTGAAACTAAGCAATGGCGGAAGCCCGAGTATTAAGGCGAATGGTGAAGAGTTTGGATAGTTTAGAAACTCAAATTGCAAAATTTACGGCTGACACACATGTGAGTGAGATTAAAGCCTTTATTGGGATTTTGGCTGACGAGTGAAAAGAATTTCAATTTCCTACAAGAAATCTTTAAGTTGAACAAGTGTGAAGGAGAAGTTTGTCTACCTCGGGTTAACATTCCAGATTTTAGTGGAAATTACGGAGATTTTCCACCTTTTCGTGACCTTTTTGAAAATTTAGTTCTTAACAACGAAAGAATTTCCACAGTGCATAAACTGCAACATTTAAAATGCTTACTCAAAGGAGATGCGTATACATTAATCAAGTATCTTACAGTGATCGATACCAAGTACGATGAAGCTTGGAAAAAGGTAAAGAGCAGATATGATAAACGCAAACACGTGGTAAATACGCTATTAAAGCTATTTTTAGACCAACCAAGCTTGCAGCAAAGTGACACGAAATCTATCCGCCATCTATCGGATACCTCAAACGAGGTTATACGGGGCTTAAAAGTTCTGGGTGAGCAAGCGGAGGAGTGCGATTCCTGGCTTGTTTATATTTTGGTTTAAGGTGGACGGCGAATGAAACCGTGGAGATGAATTTTTCTACTTTCAATAAACTATTGGCGTTTTCAAAAAAAAAAGCGATGCGCTAGAAAGCCTAAACTCCTTCAACAAAGCGGATGAGCTCTTTGATATCGCATGAAAATTGGTTGTTCGTTATGTTCAGGGAAGCATTATTTAAGAAAATGTGACCAGTTTTTAAAGCTCTCAATACCTGTACGCAAGCAAATAGTCGAAAAAAAACTATGTTTTAACTGCCTGTCTCCTTCTCATCAGTCTGTTGTATGCAAATCAAAATATAAGTGCGGGAAATGTCATCGAAAACACCATTTGACTTTACACTCCGGAGAAGTACACCATTTGACTTTACACTCCAAAGAAGTGCAAGCATCAACCTGTGAAACAACCATAAGTGGTAATATCCTGCAAATTCCAGAGGTGAGTGCAGCTGATGACATTGCAGTGAATACAACAATTATACCTACTTTCCAATCATTACTTTGAACGGCTGAAGTGGAAATAGCTGATGAGCACGGACACATGCAAAAATGTAGGATATTGTTAAACTCGAGGTCTCAGGCTTCATTTATAACGGAGGCGTGTATGCAGTGTTTAAGCTTACGTCGATCCAAAGCCTGCATTTTTATAACTGGCTTAAAATCAGGAAAAGTGACTACCCGAGGGGTGGCTTCCATCACTTTGAATTCAACCTACAGTAGTTTCAATTTTAAAATGACTGAATGACTTAAAACTAGCCGATCCTAAATATAATCAATTTGGGCCAGTGGACATTTTAATAGATGCTGATTAAAATGTACACTAACGCGAGCAATACTTTAGTTCCACAACGGAATATGTTCGGTTGGATTATATCTGGCATAACCAACAAAGACAGTGTGGGTATTGTGATCCAGAGGCGGCTGAGTGCGAAAGTATTACAAAGACACACACCGGCGAAATATTAATGGGCGATATATGGTAGCAATTCATTTAAAAAAAATGCTGCGCAACTCGCGAATTCGGTGCATGCATGAAGATTTTTGGTGTTGGAACGGAAGCTGCAAGTTAATCCATCGCTTAAAGAGGAATATTCAAAGTTTATAAATGAATATATACATTTAGGCATTTTAGTTGCCACATCATTGTGTACTCAAGAAATCTAGCGAAACAACCAAGCTGCGAGTGGTGTTTGATCGATCGGCAAAGTCCTCCAGTGGAGTTTCACTAAATGAAACAATGCAGGTGGGTCCTACCATACAGTATCCAGATATTGTTCCGCGAATTTTAAATGATTTTTACATCTGGGACGTTTTATTGCCTGACAACGTAGCAAGCGCATACAATAAAATTCGAAATGAGCTGAAGCTTTTAGAAGTGCTAAAAATAAAGCGTTACATTCCACAGACGCACGGATTCTCCGATGCAAGTGAGAAAGCTTATAGTGCAGTTGTGTTTTGTAGAGCACATCATGCAAACGGTGCCGTAACTGTTTAGTTTAATGGTTTCAAAAACAAATGTGGTACCCATTAGGCAAATCTCCCTTCCAAGGCTTGGGTTGTGTGGGGCACAATTAGTAACTAAGCTTCTGACGTTAGTAAAAGAAACGGTAAAACAGGACGGATTCTACGATTGTGCTGATGTGGCTAACCAATCATCCATCAAGATGGAAAATTATCGTGGCTTATAGCACTTCCGAGATTTTAAGTCAGCTACCAAGAAAGTGTTGGAACCATGTAAGATCTGAAAACAATGCAGCAGATTGTGCGTCGAGAGGAGTACTTCCATCCCAGTTTGTTAAATTAGATCAATGGTGGAATGGCCCAGAATGGTCGAGGGATCCAAACTGTGATTTTTCTTCTCAAGATCCAATTTCTGATGGCGTAGGATATCTGACTGAAGAGAGAAAGAATGCAGAGCCCTTTGTTCTCAATGCGCAAAAAGAAGAATTCAACATTGACTCATTGCTTTGCAGAATTTGGTCCTATAATAAATTGTTGACCTGCTTACTTTGGCGCCATTCGTAGATGCCAATGATATTTTAAAAGTTGGTGGCTTTGTGAGAGTTGGTTGTGGTTTTGTTTTTGTTTTATAAAAGGATATTACGATTATTGGCGTACAAATTTGGGAGAGAGCAAATATCATAAATAATCTTGTTTCACATATTACCACAGTGACGTAGCAATCAGACGAGAATTTGCTGGCTGGTGTAGTGTAGATTTTTCAAGACCCATGGTTAATTTTTCTGATATTCAACAAATTGGATGACAAGTCAAAAGTACAATGAGCAGAAACTACAGCCGACACTGGCAATCCACATTTACCGAATATCTCAAATTCCTTACCAGACGAATCGACACACTAAAATCTCTCACAATTCCACAAAGTAGTCCAGTCCTAGAGAAATCGTATCAAGCCACGTTGTAGCTAAAAGTACAAGTTTTAATTGTGCAATGTGCAAAGGTGAACATTCACTGTTTCAGAATTTAACAAATTGGCAGACAAGACTGGGCAAAAACAAATCAAAGATGTTTTAATTGTTTGAGCCTTTAGCATCACGTGTTTAGATGTACCTCTCGACGCCGTTGTATGCGCTGTAACCACAAACATCATATCATATTACACGAAGTGGAGAAAATCACGGATCATATTGACACGTACCACACAAAGCAAAATAATTCTTTTGTTGTCTGTTCTCAAATCAATTCATCTTACACTATCCTGCCAACAGCAATCATTAAAATTTTTTATCTATTCCGTAACACCAACTCGTGCAGAGAATTTCTCGACCTCAAGGTCATATGTGAGTTTCATACCGAAGCATGTTCACAACGATTAAATCTAACAAGACGTAACGCGAGGTTCAGTAAAAACTGAAAGCGCCAAAGATTACCATAAAGTTGCTATACCACCATCACGAGAACCTCAATATGGAAAACTTCAACGGAATCAAGCTTGCTGATGCCAATTTTCACCGTTTCACCTACATTGATATATTAATCAGAGCTGACCACTTTTTCGACCTCCTGGAAGTTGAACAAATTAAATTGATTAATATTGGACTAAAACTTCAAAAAAAAAGTGTTTGGGTGGGTGGCTTGAAAAATCGGAAACATCAGTGAAGGAGATGCCATTTCAATAATTGTGTCTCGTGATAATTATTCGCTCGTCGATATTGACCAGGCGTTGAGAAGGTTTTGGGAGATAGAGTTCGTATAATCTAACATCAACTTGCTATCACCAGAAGAGCAACTATGTGAACGGAAATTCATAGAAACAATGCAACAAACAAAAAATTTGTCGATTCATAGAAAGTTTACCGTTTAAACAATCACCAGATTGTCTAGGAGACTCAATGGTCAACACGATTCAAAGGCTGCACAGCATGGAACGTCGATTCATCCGTAAACTCGAATTCATGAAACTATCACAGCTTCATGTCAGAATATCTTGAACTCAACCACATGCAGGAGATCCCATCACAAGAAATAAACGAGCCAGGCTTTTATTTGCCACATCATGGTGTACTGTGACATTCCAGTACTAACAGAAAATTGAGAGTGGTTTTCAATGGCTCGGCAAAGGTATCTTCTTTATATACACTAAACGATTGCCTCGCAGTGTAGCCAAAATCCAATCAAATCTTTACGCTATACTACTGAGGTTTAGAGAGCACTCCATTGTTTTCTCAGCTGACGTTGAAAATGTATCGCCAAGTGCAGATAACAAAAGAAGATACAAAGTAAACAAAATAGTATGGTCCGAACCAATTCGCCATTATCGGTTACCAATTCGCCATTATTAGCCCCATTTCTAGCAACCCGAACTTCGAAACAAATAGCCATAGCATTTCAAAGCACATCACCTGTGGCGTTCAAAGGAATTCAAAACGACATCTATGTGGATGACCTGATGATAGGGGCAGACAGTTTACAGAACGCGAGGCAACTCAAGGAGGATATTACTCGTTTACTAAAGAATCACGGTTTCATCTTTCGAAAATGCTCATCGAATGTAACATCACCACTGAAAACATTGCCTCGCGATGACAAAACGGACAATTGCAAGCAAATCGTAAGTGATATCGAAGACTCAAGTCAATTAATAAAACTATTAGGTATCCTCTGGAATCCGGTATCCAATGAGTTCACATAATGTTCAGATCTGTACAGTGAGAGGGTGTTTACCAAGAGAACAATATTGTCCCAAGCCTTTCGATTGTTTCGTCCACTTAGCTGGTTAGCTCTAATCGTTGTCTTAGCAAAAATCTTCATTCAACAATTGTGAGTAGCCAACATAGAGTGGGATCATACCAGACCATCGAACCAATGAATGGCAAAAATTTATAAAGAATTGGAAAATGTCTACGAAATTTGTATCCCACGATTCATATCTATCACTTCCAATACATCCAACATCCAAATTTAGGGGTTCTGTGATGCCAGTCAACAGGCCAACGCAGCTGCAGTCTTTTCCTGATTTGAGTGAACACCCGGTGAAGTAAGTTGAAGATTAATCACTGCGAAAACGAAGGTTGCTCCTATCAAGCAAGCAAGCCTACCACGACTGGAACTATTTGGAGCTTTTCTATTATCCAATCTTTTAAACCAAGTAAAACAAGAAACAAAAATGCAAATTGATCAAGTTTACTGTTGGACTGACTCCAAAATCGTTTGGGCTTGGAAGTCATCTCAGGCGTTGGAGCACGTTCGTTGGAAATCGAACTGTTGAAGTACTAAATCCATGGGCACGTCAATATTATAGATATTTCCCATCGCGTGATAATTCAGCTGATTGTGCATCGCGAGGCATGTTGCCAACTGAACTTAAATCCCATAAATTATGGTGGTATCGTCCAAGTTGGATCACCCACCCAGCTGACTGTTAGCCAGTTCATCAATCTAAGTACGGGTGTAAAGATGAAGAGAGCAACAATCTGTTTACAATTACCAGTACCTTTCAAAACACAAAATTAATGGTTCGAATACTAATTCTCACGAAAGCGACCAGACTAAGTGGAATCCATCTAACCAGGGAGGAAGTAATCAAACTTAAATACTAATCAAGTGAAATCGAGTCACTAAAGGCGAAAGCCACAATGAAATAAAATAGCAACCTTAAGTCACCCACCCATTTATCGATGACAGTGGGATCATTCGCGTCAGAGGAAGACTAGAAAACAGTGTAGTTTCATTTTCAACGAAACAACCAATTATTATTCCGGCCAAATTACCAATCACAGCGCTAGTTCTGAAAGAGATACACAGGGCCAACAAACATGCAGGAGCCTCATTGTCTCTTGCAATTTCGAGACAACAAGTTTGGATACCCCGGAGGTAAACGCTTAGTCAAACAATTTATCAACAGATGTATTATTTGCACAAAGTATAAGGTGCAAACCCAATATAAATTAATGCGCAATTTACCACGTTGCCAAGTAAAATTCGTCAGACCATTTTTAAAAATTGATATTGACTATGCCGGACCGATATTAATCCATCTGCTAAAAGGGCGTAGCCAAAAAACCTTCAAGGCCTATATTTGTCTATTCATGCGTCAGTACAAAGGCAATTCACTTAGAGCTAGTTACGGACATGACAAACGAAGCATTTCTGGGCAGTCTAAAATGATTTATTGCACGACGGTGAACTTGCCAAGGGTTATATATAGCGATAACGGGTCCAATTTCATCGGCGCAAATAATCACTTAACCAGCGAATTCAATAAACTAATAAATAATCTACTAATATTTCCAATTATTCCTGGCACTTTAATCCACCCAGTGCCCCGCACTTTGGCCCAGTGCCCCGCACTTTGGTGGCATTTGGGAGGCTGGTGTGAAATTCATTAAGTATAACCTAAAGCGGGCCATTCGAAATATAATATTGACAATGGAGGAAATCGAAGCAATTCTCAATTAACGACCAAGGAACATCTCTATAGTAACATTTCTGGAAAAGATGAAACATTGAGTACCTGACGTCATTGCAAGAGCGAACCAAATAGCAATTAAAACGCAAATTGATTTGGTTGTAGGTTCTTATCAATCGTCATTGATAAGAACCTACAACCAAATCAATGGATTTTACGAAGAATTATTGCTACTCACCCAGGAATCGATCGAATAATCAGAGTGGTCACACTTAAAACAAAGAGAATATTTTGGATTTTATTCATATACGACACGGTCAGAATTTTTGGTATAATATATACACCAAATGGTGTTTCTATATACCATTAAGTGTTACAATCCACTTCACATCAATTTGGGATCAAAGCAATTCCGTATTACCCCAACATTGACTACCTAACGACTTACGAAAATGTTTGAATATTTTATATTCAATGGTGATGTGGAGAGCTTTCGATTGAGGTATCAGCAATCACGAACAGACCTCTATTATGGAGACCTAAAATCTAATTCGTGTATATTACTTTCAGATAGTTGGCGCTGCGGTATAAACATTGAGTTGCCACCCATGATAGGTGTAAGTTTAGCTACCGTAGTAAGTGTAATCAATCTTGCTCGGTTTAGTGCTTTACGATTGATGTGTGTGCCCAACAATCGCATTTCTAACGTAATCAATCATTATACATATATAAATTGGATCTTGAAATTTATGCCGGTTATAAATTTCCATCGAAACTGGTTATTCATTCTGAAAATATTTAAAAACAAATTTTATTCCAATCAATTATCAAATTTGACTTGATTTTGACTTGAAGGAATTACGAATATATAACTGTTGTGATATTCAAGTATTAAGTTTGATTGATTTTGTATCGTATAAGAATTAATCATCGTGCCAACGTTGATTAGCGGTTATAAAGCTACATCTTTGTGTGTAATAATATTTGCTTTATATTTGTAGTGAACTTCTTAATTCGAACAATGAAGATATATAGTCACTTCAATAGAATTCATATTTCGAACTATGAAAATTATAATTTTAAGAATTATATTAGTTATAATAACTTTATTTTTGGAACATGTAAACAGTTATAAATCTTGTAATTTTGTAAGGAGCATCCAATGTTCCATTAGTTTTGTTGTTAATATAGGTCGTAAGGTTTCCGTTTCAGCTGAACAAATGATCATTGTAAAGGAGGTTTTCAAATCACATTTTTAGTATTAATAATCAGTCCTTACAGGTTGTGACTGGAAGATTAATCCGGCTCTGTAATCGGAATCGGTTCTATGTTAGATCTTAGTATGGTTCTAGACAACCCAAAATAATCCAAACCATCAATGCATTTGAGGAGCAATCTCTCAAACTCGCCCGTCAGGGATGTTCTTTTCTCACTCCCATATATAAAGACCGGAATACTAAAAACTATTGCGACTTGGTCTCTAAAATAAGTGAGCATATACCTATTTTGTTTTGGATTCATTGATTTTCAGACCAACGAAAAAGCTGAGAATTGCTCAATTTAAGTCAGTAGTTCTTTTACACCGTTGACATTCAATCTAATTACTCAGATATTATCTACAAGTTTAGAACATGGGTGAACCGCGGTCATAAAATGTTGTTCTGAGTTTTTACCATTATTTATTGTGTTCCAGTGGGTAAAAATATGAAGGAAAAGTTACTGATGTATAGAGATTCAAATCTATAGAGATTTAACAACCTTTGTATTTTTATCATTGGCAGTATATCTATCTAATTAAAGTATACGTAAATAGAATAATTCGATCGAGATATATCAATTAGCATGCTACGTAATTTAATTACAATTAATTAGCTACCATATATGCAGTATAAATATTTAGCTTCAGTGGTCCTAGAGTGTTAACATTTTATTTACTAAGCAATTGAACTACCAAAAAAGATTAAAACCTTGCAACTATTCCAGTTATAATACGAGTACCAATTCATAGAACTCTATCCATCTGCTGTAAGCATCTACAACTATCAGAAACTCTTTTGCTAGAAAATAGAAATCAATATGAATCCTTTGAAATGGGTAATTTACTCTGAATAAACTGTATACGCCTTATTACGGCTTGTTAGTTGACACGACTTACATTGTTTTACAAATCTAGTTATATCCTTATCGATTCTTTCACAGTTAACACTACTTTCTAGCTAACTTCTTCATTCGTATAATCTCAGAATGATTACAATGCATTAATTTCAACACACCCTGTTGAATATTCTTCGAAACCACTGTACGATTTCCAAATAGAATACATCCTTTCTCAATTGAAAGAGATACATTCTTTAAATAATAATTTTTAAAAATTTTGGGAATATTACTGTCATTCCAACCGCTCAAAATATAACTACGAAATTTACTCTAAAATAGATCATCGTCCATTTCACGTTTCACTTACACAATATCAATTTTGATAACGTCACCATCTTCTATGTGATCAATGATGTTCTTTCCTGCCTCATCTTCCTCGGAAATTTCGTCATTTCTTGGAAACCTGCTGAGACAGTCAGCATTGTGATTTTCAGTTCCCTTCCTATACTTTAATACGTAATCAAAAATTGCAAGTCGGTTTACATGCCTTTGTAATCTAGACGCTCCTACCGATCATTGTTCTTTTGTCTGCGACAATATCCCCTCCAACGAGTAATGATCACTGTATATCGTCAGCTGATGACCATAAATATATTTACAAAATTTTTCTATTGCAAAAACATCCGCTAGCGCTTCTCTGTGTAATATATCGAATAGTTTTTTTTCAGATTTAGTTATGGTCCTTGAAACAAAAAATAAGTATGTTAGCTTCTCTTTAAAAAGAACAACACCAAACTAGTTTATCACGTAATCCTTCCAATGTCACATTACCAATTGAAATATCATCAATATAACCATAATAATCAATTATCCATTATGGATTGAAAAATTGATGATGCTGGTTTCAAACCACAAGTATCTTTTATACGCATATTAGCCTCTATGTGTATTATTGTAAATATTTGTTGAGCTTTATTACTCAATTTTACGTCCACACACCCTTTAAATCAAATGAAACGTAAAATTTACTACCAGCTAGACTGGCAAGCAGTTCATCAATAACAGGTAATGAATAGTATTGTGATTTTGTAATTTTACCATCTTCCTGTGATTCAATTATACCATCCAGTTCCAATTGTTTCTCGACTCTGCTTTTTAAAATGAAAGATAACGTATATGGTTTATGGAAAATCGGTGTTGCATTTTCAATCAACGGTAAGTGTTCCTTAATTGGTTTTCTTAAATCACCATCAAATCCCAAAATCATTTTTTTCAAAAGTTCCTTATTCCAAAATTATAAATATATAAATATAAATATTTTATTCCCTATATAAATATTTTATTCCCTAAAATTTCTTCTAACTTAATTTGATGAAAAATTATTTTTATTCTGGTCAATCGTGCAAGGCTCACACATGCTCCCGTGTCAATCTCTTTCTCAACTAATTCATTTCCTACATTAATCTCCGAAAATTGAGCATTCGAATATTTCCTGTTTTTTGTGCAAAATTCGAATTTAAATTAACGGAATTTAAATCAAGAAACTTCCTACTTTCTAAAACCTTATGATCTTTAATCTTAATTGCTACCACTTGATTTTTTACAGTAACATTATTAGAACTATTACTTTCTATATCATGCAATGTCAATTGTCCAAAGTCAAAATTTTCTAACTCTATTTTACCAATATCTTCTTTTCATAACGTGACTTGAACCTTCAGGATCACATCTTGTACCGTCAGTTCAACCATATGTTCTGGCATATTCAGATAATATCTGTGTAATTGGAATAAATGGTAATGGTTTAAGAGAACTACTGGTTTCACTTGTACGATTCTCAGCTTCCGTTGGTCTGAAAATCAATGAGTCCAAAACAAAATATATGATCAATGGATTTAGAGACGTTTTATTCGAGAACAGGAACTTAATGGAAATCCCATTATAAACCGTTAACTAAATAAAAGAACATCAATTACGCTGGCTCGGTCATGTTTTGCGATCCTAAGCGGATAGTGCAGTAATCTCTTAAAAGAAGGCCACCATTTCGTAGACGCAGAGGTCTTCTTTGGGTTGTCTAGAACAATACGAAAACAAGCTTGGGATCGAATCCGATGGAGCCATAAATGCGTAAGTAAACTCGTCCATGATTCAAAAGAGGCATGGGCGACTTGAAAAGTGTGAAAAGTTTGTCAAAGTATAAAAAGGGTACTTTGGTTATGTTCATAGATGTGATACATTTCAAGATTCTCAGAGCGCGAAAATATACATTCAAAAACACTGCTGTGTGCAGATCACGCTACAGTTGTGCAGTATTTGTAGACGCAGGCATCATGTAATCTTTCATCCTGTGTCTGAAGTTGCCAATAATAAAAAGGGTGATGTCGAAGGTTCTAACAAAGCTAACAAACTCAAAACAAACTTTTTATGAAGACTCATAAGAGGCAGGACGATGAGATATATGAAATCAAATTTTCGTTTAAGTATTAGAAATCTAAGATTGGACAACTCTTTAATAATTCCTACTCAACGTGTTTTATTCCAAACTTTTATTTCCGGACGTTTTTTTAACGAACTTTATCGAGAGATGAAGTTCTACAAGAACTTCAATCAAATGAGGGAGTACTTAGAAATGGGGGACATATAGTAAAAAATTGCCAAAGCAGCACGAGTGAAAAGGCGACAACATTTGTTTTGATATTTTAGACATTTGATGGGGTAAACATCATTAGGTAGTCAAAGAATATAGCAGCATCACCAAACTTCGTGTAGTACTAGATGGTTTCATTAAAAACAGCAGTGGTATTTCGTTAAATGATAATTTATTTGTCGGCCGACCATTCAGCCAAAATTGTGGACATTTGGCGCTCAAGATGTAGAAAATGCAGCGAAATTGAACGAAAGCTTAATACGAAAATTGCCGTGCTCTCCAAAAATTTGTCGTGCTCTCCAAAAATGTCGATCCAACATATAAGGTTTATGTGGTACGGCCCATGGCACAACCATTAGCAAATTAATTATGCAGTGATGATACTTATGCAGTATTAGTGCATGGTTTTCAGTGAAAACCGAACAGCAAATTATCTCACCGCCAAAGAAAAATTATGTGAAACACATTTTGCGGACAAACGCACAAATGAAGGACGGTTTATTTTAAAATTGCCATTTAAGAAGGACATTGAGCCATTAGGATAAATCAGAGATAGAGCTATCAAACGACTTTTCGCTGTTGAAACCAAATTATCGAAAGACCCGATATAACCTACGGCGAGATTATACGGCGTTCATGCGCGAATATACGAAATTGGGCCACATGGAATTGATTGATCCCAAAATGTTGGTAAATGATCCGTCAAAGTCATATTACATGCCACATCATGCAGTAGTAAAACAATCAAGCTACGTCCAAAGTTAGAGTGGTATTTGATGCTTCGGCTCAATCTACGACAATCGTTTTATTCTATCCAAGCTTGTATTCTATCCTCGTACGTTTTCGTAGACACCCAATCGTCTTCACCAGTGATATCGAAAAGACGTACCGCCAAATCAACGAATTTTCAACGAATAGTGTGGCGTGAGTCTCCAGAACTACCAATTGCTACAGCACCGTATTTGGACGAATATATGATCGATAGCCGATAACAAGTTTCCAGGTACTCCAAAAATCATTTCCCAAGATTTTTATATCGACGATCTCAAGCCAGGTGCCAATTGTGTGGCAGAAGCGGTAGAGATCCAAAGTGAAATTATATCTTTATTAGGTTCAGTAGGCTTTCATCTACGTAAGTGGATGTCAAACAACCCAGAATTGCTGAACACCATACCGAAAACCAGCCAAGAACTAACACCCATCAAAATCTCAGAAGGAGCACAATCAGTTAAGTTATTAGGTCTAGAATGGTGTCATTCATTGCAATCTGACCACGTCAAAATTTTGAATTGGCCGACTCTACAAATGTTCTATGGTGGTTATTGTCTCATCCAAGATGCTGGAAAAATTATGTTGCCAACCGTACATCCGAGATACTAGAATCAACAACGAGAAATAATTGGCACTATGTACCAACAAAGGAGAATCTAGCTGATTGCGCTTCACGCGGACTTTTACCATCAAAGATGTTAATGTTCAACTTGTGTTGGAACGGCCCCAAATGGCTTCATCAAGATCAAAACCATTGGTGTAGTCATAAAAAGCTGTTCCGCAATAATGTACTAAACAATACTGTACTCGACAATACTGTACTAAAACTACAAGCCGGTGTCCATCATTATGAATAGTTTTTCTTTTATTTTGCATTTTATATTAAACTGATACTTCAACCCACCAACTGCTCCACCGTTCAGTGGTTTATGAAAGGCCGACTTAAAATCAACCAATATACAATTTGGCACCGACTGACTACAGCTGCTTTTGAAGCACATGTCAAAACATTTTTTGAACCGGAGATCCGAGTAGTATTTAACCGTATAGTACCCTAAAGGTGATATTGTACTGCTGAAAATTAAAAAAATACCACCAGCACATTGGACTCTAGTAAAATAGAGTATCTTTAAAAGCACACCATGAGAGTTATATCAATTGACGGTTTCCGACTTCATCATGCAATAAATTTGAATATCAAAATTCACATTGGAAGAGACCACTGGGAAATTATCCATTGAATTAAATTTATTTGGAGTCATTCAAGATTCAAAACTCTCTTTCCTTTGAAAAATTGTATGAAGGAAATTTGGATGGGCTTACCCAATCGCGCGACGAAAAACGTAAAAGTCAACATGAACTAGTTTTACACCACCATAATTGAGAAGTCAGCTTTAATAATGTGTTAGATCCTATAAAAATAAATCACCGTTGTATACGGTAAATACGTCATGTATATGTCGGTAATCATGAATTTAAAATCCCTACTCGATCAAACTTTCAATTTTCATTCATACGTCTCGCACCATATCAATCTATCTGCAGACTTGTAAAGTAGACTAACCGGACAAAATTATGATGTATTTTGAATTATGATTGATGTTAAAATAATTGCAAATCAATTACAAAATGTTGGCATATAAATCATATTATCAACAAAAATGTCAATTGCTAATCAAATTCGCAATTGTTTGATTTATCTTGTAGAATAAATAAAATTGTTATCAAAATAATATGACACGAGACTTATGTGTAAATGTAAATAGAAGCCGATAAATTTTATCATTGCTGCATGACTTGGAAATTTTGACAGTTCGTGCTAATCGATAGTAAATGGAAAATATCAAACAATTGTAACGGTTTCAAAGCAAATGACCTTCACCCAAATATATGTAAGTGACTGCATTATCAGAATTAATAAAAAAACGATACGAGAATTTTCCATTAGTAAGCATAGGAATAGTTGCGCCTATTATCTTAAGCAAAATCATGGTCCTGAAAATTAATTCGCTTGGTCCTGTCCTACTCCCTTTATTTGAAGAAAAAAGGCACCATATATTCTGATCTATGACTGTTTAAATTGTTACCATTAAGCAGACTGCATTGTAACAAAAGAAAAAGTTGTTAGGGAAACTTTGCTTTGTAGCCCCGGTAGAAAAACGTTTTTCAGTTTTCAGAACATCTAAAGTTTTAACGTTCAAGTTTGGAAGGTTCAGCTAGACTGTGATTAAATCTTCATTGGAGAAAATGTTAAGTAAATTCGAAACACCGATTTACAATAACCCAAAACTGTCATTGGAATACTATTACGAACGGATTGTTTGGGTGTTCTGTAATTTGCGAAAACAGAATGACTTATTGAAATATCCTAATGACGTGGACTTTATCCTAATGTTGTGGAACTTTTTAAAACTGATTGAATTTTTTTGCCGCTACATCAAATGAATTGTGACTCCCGTAATTTGTTTTATGAAACCTCGGCTGAAAAAAAGTTCGATTGCGAATCATCAGATTATTAGCAGTAATATCCAATTTAGATAAAAGAACGGAAGAATCGATTAGAAGATCAAACATAAAACCACAGCGGAATATAGATAGCACGTCTAAGATGCAATGGTTGAAGCTCAAGAAGCTTACAACGCCTTTCGTAAGGTAAGTGTTTAAAATTGTTATTGTTATTGCGAGAAAGGCAATAACTTATTGACTTGGTGAATCTTCTTTGGACCTTCTCAATTCTTTGGGAATAAACATTGTATTGTGGACTCTATATAACTCATATATATATATTCGATATTTGATCTCACTAAAGCACAATAAATATCCTTCAATAATTCGAGATTTTTGAACGTTTTACATGAACGAAACATGAAGCCATGCATGGAATTTGCCTTATTAATAATTTTTTCCAAATGTTGGAGGAAAGAAAGTTTTCCATCAAGAATTAGTCCTTGAATTTAGTGACTTTATCAATCAAACAATTATTAAAATTATAATTACACGTTAGAAACAACTTCTTCATATTTAGATGTAGGGCGTGGCATTTATTGACGTTTAACTCCAACTGGTCGGAAAATCTTTAAATCATCATCATAAAGTAAACATTGAGAATGCTAAAAACAATTTATGACAACGTTAATAAAAACAGGAACAGCAGTGGACCAAGATGGCTTCCTTGTAGAACATCAGAACTAACATCATGTATATCCGAAACAAAATCGCCCAGTTTTACTGACTGGACCCGATCAGATGATAAATACGATTTAATCCAAAGAAGCAGTCGAGGGTGAACACCAATCAAATGCAGTTTAGACAAAAGAATTTAATGAGAAATTCTGTCAAACGCTTTTTTAAAATCGGTGATCGCAACATCAACCTGCAACCCATCTTCAAAAGATTCTATTGTGAACCCAATAAATTCCATGAGATTAGTTGCAGTTGAGCGACCTGGAAAAAATCCGTTTTGTTGTGGATTAATTTTGTTTTTTAATAGATTAAACATTATATCACGAACCAGACATTCAAAGACTTTCGCAACTGCAGATAAAATAGAGATAGGTCTATAGTTTTCAACATTAGAAATTCTGTCACCATTCTTAAAAACCGGAACAACATTAGCAGATTTCCAGCATTTCCATGCAATGAACTATCAAAAATTAATTTTAAGGGAAAAGCCAGAGAATGCGAACATTCACGGAGTATATGTATAAAGCTATGTTGTTTGGGCGGATAGCAATTACTCGTCACACATGGAAATGCCGAACATTTAAGTACTGATAATATTACTTAAAATAGTCTAAAAATTACACACCCGAAATAGCCAAATAAAGTGGGAACCTTAGTAATTTCCAGCAAAAGTTAAGTGAATTATTTTAAAGATTATATGTATATGATTAATAAATTAATTAAACGAAAAAAGTACAGCCACAGGAACTATATCCTACCAAACAACAATCATCGTCAATATACCATCTTAAATGCGTATTGAGCCGAATAACGATTCCGCAAACTCCACAGCTAACGGCGGCTGGTAGCTGTTGTGTTGGTTGCGTTAAAGAACGCAACCAACACCACAGCCGCCAGCTACCGTGCGCTGTGGAGTTTGCGGAATCGCTATCGACTCGATATGCCACCAAGATGGCTTTGAACGATGATTCGATGATTTGATACTATAGTACTGCCTGCAGTCTGCACTGAAATATGAAGAATTTTTTTTCTATATATATTTAACAAGGGTGCATCAGTAGTTCTAGTGAAGTATAAAATAAACATAAAAAAAAATAAAAAAATGTATAACTTTCGGTATGTAGGTACACAAAATTTAAATCACTACACATATAAATTAATACAAAATTAAATACTACAATATAAATAATACTACCACACAAAAAGATTTTATTTGTTTTTGGTTGGAACAAAACCAACACAAATGTATATACAAGCCATGAAGTTGCGATACTCATGCCAAAAAGTGACTACTATACCTAAGTATTAGTGTTGTGACGTAGTATAATTTGTATATACTTTTATTATATACTTTGATGTAAATAAAAAATGAATACGAATGATGGAACAACAGTATGTTGCGCTCTTTAAGACAAAGCAAAAAACAAATTTATTATTTAACGAGAGAGAGAAGTATTGTTATTATTATTTACTTCATTATATACTATACTATATACTAATAATTTAGAGCAGAGTGGACAGTCGCAAAATATAATTTTTGTTTCGTTTTTTTTGTAGAAATGTTATGTACTTTGAATTTAGAGGAGTATGGACAGTGCGAAATATAATTTTTTGTTTCGATTTTTACTGTAGTCAAATTCACTAACACATACACCAAATAGTAGTCATAATATGTTTTACTTAGCCAAGCTTCATGGCTTGTATAATATACAATAGTGTTGGTTTTGATTGTATCAAAACCAACACAAATGTATATACAAGCCATGAAGTTGCGATACTTATGCCAAAAAGTGACTACTATACCTAAGTATTAGTGTTGTGACGTAGTATAATTTGTATATACTTTTATTATATGCTTTGATGTAAATAAAAAATGAATACGAATGATGGAACAACAGTATGTTGCACTCTTTATGACAAAGCAAAAAACAAATTTATTATTTAATGAGAGAGAGAAGTATTATTATTATTTACTTCATTATATACTATACTATATACTATGAATTTAGAGCAGAATGGACAGTGCAAAATATAATTTTTGTTTCGTTTTTTTTGTAGAAATGTTATGTACTTTGAATTAAGAGGAGTATGGACAGTGCGAAATATAATTTTTTGTTTCGATTTTTACTGTAGTCACATTCACTAACACATACACCAAATAGTAGTCATAATATGTTTTACTTAGACAAGCTTCATGGCTTGTATAATATACATTTGTGTTGGTTTTGATTGTATATATACGCAATTGTGTTGGTTTAGAAAATAATAATACAGTTACCATCGTAACAGCTAGGTGTATTAAAATGCAGAACTGGTTTCCACAAAATATAAATATTATGATCGAGTAATGTACACCAATATGTTAACAGTCTATACACTTGTACACGATATAATGTCATAAACTTTATTGGTCTATGTATAAAAAATACAAAAAAAAAGAAATAGAATTAGTTGGTAGCCGGATACATCACTGTACGGATGTATTTGAGTAAAATTAAAAATGATATAGGCCGGAATCATTTTTTTTTAATTTGGAATCTGACAAATCCCAGAAGTGGGATTATTTCTCGAATAATCAGTGAAATTTCGTTGATTTTGTAGAAAAAAAAAAAATCGTATAAAATGCCAAGAATTAACGAAACTGATTCTGAAACACTCACTGGTGTAGCATTCAAAAGTATACCAGCAGATTTTTGATTTTTGATTATTTTTACTGATGATATACTGCAGTGTCTGCTCCATTTCCATTTGACTTGCTCGCGTGAGAGCATTGATAAGGCAATTAAATGGGACGTGTCTAATAGGCTAGAATTTTATTCAATTACAAAAAACCAAGTCAATATTTAAATTTCATAAGATGCTGTAATTTTTATTTTACTCCATCAGAAGTCCTTAAACCATATATAAGGCTTATTTAGGACCATTATGGAATTTAACTCGTTTGTCCTATAGGTGGAGCAAATATTACAAATATTATTTTGGTCACTGTTCTTCCGAAATTAAATCTCTAATATCAGTGGCATTTGCCAGCAAATGCTCATTCCCTAGAGCTATCTCTATTTAGAATCAAATATCAGGTTGTTTAAGAGGAGCCTAAATACCTTCTTGAAGGTATAAGAAGTCCGAGATTAAGAAACCGATGTTCTATTATTACTTGTAATATGTTCTCGGTCAGAGTTTTATATAGTTTTCTCTGACCAAAATTGGGTTTAGTCTTTTCATTGTATTTTTATATACGTTGGATTCCTAAAATCAAAATCAATGCATTACAGAAGTCTGAGAAAAAACCGGCTACACACGTAATGATTATTGTAAATTACACTCATTTCAAACTTTAAATTTAATTTAATAAAAGGTTTAAACCACAGTTGGGCGTGTAAATTACACAATGTAATTTACTGGGCTTTTTACATGTAAAATGTATGTAAAATGTAAACGATTATTTTATACATACTGTAAAATATAAATCAACTTTTTCATTACAATCATCGCCATCTGTTACCAAATCTCTTAATTAAAGAAAAATTGACTATATACTACAGTGTAGTGTATTTGTGTTTATTTATTGTGATATTTGTACATATGCATAAATGTAAAATAAAGTGCAACTTTCCTATGATAAGAAATATTTTGACAATGAAATCTTGACACCTGCTATCAATAAATGTAATTTGATTAACGCTTCGTTTTTCGTGAGAGGAGTTAGCATATGGAATTCCTTGAATGGTAACTGCTGGGTTTCAAAAAGAATATTTTTCCCAAATTTAATTATTAATGTATGAATCAATTTATCTAGTATTAATTCTATGGTAAGGTTAGTATTATGGTATTGCTGCAAACTTAGGTTATGAAAAATTATTAATTGTAATTAGAGTAAGAAAAATTAAATTGAATTAATAAAATTCACTACAGTTCCACGCTTAAATTCGATAATCATATTCGCTACCTCTTTACTACACTGGACATCAAAGGCATAATGCATAGGCATTTTATCGAATGGATAGAATACGGCTAGTAATTTCAGGTATACATTTATTTGATGAGGGTGAGACGGGTAGTGATAATTTGGTTGATTTTGTCCTGTTTGAAATTAATAAAGATTTAAATTTAAAAGCCATTCAAACGAGTATAGATTCACTTCATTCATTTCACTGCAGAGAATTATTTTATTTATGATTAAACGTCAAATTGTAATTAGTTGTCCGCTACATATCGAAAGAAATATGCACTCTTAAAAATATTTGTCACTAGTTGTCACTATGTCACTATGTCACTAGTTGTTTATTTTGTCGAATATAAAAACTAGTTTAAGACGTAAACAGATGGCATTGTAGAAGGATAGGTGATTTTTATAGTATCAATGTAGATAACTAAAAGTTGAAAATAATTATGATTAACCATTTAAATAAAATGTTTAATTGGATTTTCTAATGCAAGTTATTCTTATAAACAAATGTTTGTATCATTTATTCAATATTTTAAATTATTTCTGGACGGATTCTCGTTTTTTAAATATAATTTACATATTTTTGTAATATACACATTTTTTTGTAATTTACGTTATTTACATGTAATATGGAGAAAACGTTTTTTACATGTAAAACGCCCAACCCTGGTTTAAACCCACCGCATAGCCGTGATTTAAGTGGAGTTATCCCTATGCAAAAAATAATTAGTATCTGTACCACATCTAAATAACAACAAAATGGAAAGCATACTCCAGAAGCAAGATGAAGCAGGTGATAAAATCTTCCAAATGGAAACAAACTATCGTAAAGATGGAGACGATAGGAAAACAATAACATATATGGAAAGAAGGTTGATAACTTTAAAGGCGATAACTTTAACAGCTCTGTAAAAGGGCCATGCATATCTCGAAAGACGGAAGAAAGTTACAGACGTAACAAATTGTTAACGAATATGCGTGAACGACTAAATACCTCTTCTACGAGTTCAACAAAGCAAACTGAACAGCAAAAAACCAGTTCAGATGAAAAGACAATGACATCCGAGAAAATCAACAACAACAAGCTATTAAAACTACAAGACGTCCTCATGCGCCAAATGTATCAAAAATTGGCGTCAATCAATCATCCATTGGAGACTAGCAACATGTCCAAAGAATACAATAAAAACAACTAGAAAAAGACAGAACAGAAGACGACGAGCAAACGTCTGATTATTTTAAAAAAGATTATTTTGGACAGCTACAAGAAAAAGTAGAAGCCACAATGATCGAGTTGCAACGAGTTAACGGCGATAACATAACTTCGTTAGAAGCAGTACAGATGAAACTGCCAAGTATAGAACTATCAAACTTTTACGGCGAATATCACCAATGGGAGACATTTAACGACATATTCACCGTAATTCATCAAAACAACAAAATATCTGACACGGTGAAGATTACCTAAAATCACACCTACAAAAAGGAGCAGGTCAACTCATAAGGCATCTAACAACAACAGATGATAATTACCAAACGGCCTGGAGCATAATACAAAATAGATATAAGAACGCAAGGTTACTCGCCAACCATCAATTCAGTGCATTACTATGACTAATAACAATTCAAATGGTGTCCACATAAGCGGTTAGAAACTTGCACGATACGACAAAAGAAATTCTGCATAACATAAATTGACTCAACATAAGTTCATCCTTTGAAGCTTCATATTAATGAAAAAATTGGCTCCAAAAAGATTTCAATCGTTGGAAGCCATGGGCAACAACAAACCAACGATAAGCCGACCGCAGTACATACCACCACTAAAACGAGCTTATACAACGACAGCAAGCAGAACATGTTGGGTAAATAGTTGCAAGGAACGTCACAACTTGGATAAATGTTAGCAGTTCAAAAATATGTCAACAATAGAAAGACCAGGGCTAATAAATGCAGCAAGCCTTTGTGTACGTTGCTTAAACCGGCACCAAAGGGTGTGTAAAGGGTCACATAACACCCTATTATACTTCAATAACGCATTATCAAATGGTGAAAACCTGAGTTCAAAACGCGAAAACCCTCATAGTAAATCAACAGGGACAAATTTTGTTAGCAACCGCAGTAATTAAAGCCATAACTGGCACGGAAAGTCAGATCTTGCTAAGAGCATTAATCGATCCTGGATCACAGGTGACATTAATCTCATCAAAGGCCGCTAATCTACTAAACCATAAAAAGGAAAAGGTCAACGTCTCTATCTCAGGAATAGGGGGAGATAAAGCCGGCGATTGTAAACATTTAATCAATATCCAAATCTTACCAAGATTTGAAACCGAGTTTCAACTAAATATCGACGCCTTGATATGTGATAAGCTCAACCAACAATTACCGGAGGTGGACTTTGATGCAAGATGCTGGACCCATCTCAAACAAATACAACTCGCCGATCCTTATTATAATAAGTCACAACCAAATGATCTCATACTTGGTGCAGACTATTATCCAGCATCATAAAAGGAGGTGAATTGGAATTAATGGCACAACAAACTGAAATTGGATGGGGTCATCATGGGGTAATCAAAGAGGATAGTACCACCACAAAACTCAGGGTAGTGTTTGATGCTTTGGCTAAAACTTCGACAGGAATATCTTTAAACGATTGCATGAGGAATGGTCGCAAATTACAAGATGACCCAACGAATATATTATTGCGATGGCGAAAATACAAAAGCGTAATGACGGCGGACATAGAGAAAATGTATCACCAAATCTGGATAAACGAACAAGAGCAGAATTACCAACGAATATTATGGAGAACTCAACCATTTAAACCAATGTCATCTTATAAACTTAAGACAGTTACATCAACATAAACCAGTTTCTTGGCCATAAGAGCTTTAAGACAGTTAGCTCTTGATGGAGCCAGTGAGTATCCAGTAGCAGCATACATCATATTACAAGATTTTTATGTTGACGATTTGCTGACCGGATGCCACATTATAAGGGATGTGTGCCAATCAGTTCGCAAATTAAAAGTACTAATAGATCGAGGCGGATTTATCGTACGAAAATGGTTCTCTAACTGAAGTGAATTATTAAAACATATACCAAGAGAGCTGCACGGTATGCGGGTAATATGGAAATCAAGTTAAACGATTACATCAATACCCTAGGCATTTTGTATGATTCACAAGAAGATAACTTCTACAAAACGTTCGTTAGTATCTGAATCATCGAAGCTATTTGATCCATTTGGATAACTCTCCCCATTAACAATTACAGCCAAAACTATGATACAAAAAATATGGTTAAGTGGATTAAAATGGGATGAACCTCCACCAGAACTTATCATCACAAAGTGAGTAAAATATAAGGCAGAATTAGGTAATATCAAAAACATA
Organism: Tipula confusa; assembly: GCA_963556175.1. NCBI lineage: Eukaryota > Metazoa > Arthropoda > Insecta > Diptera > Tipulidae > Tipula > Tipula confusa. Next base: position 143,151,390 of record OY744477.1, on the reverse strand, counting down.
AAAATCCAAAGGTGGATCATAAGCATCTAACAAGTGTAGAACTTCGAGATGCAGAAACAACAATTCTCAAGGCACTACAAGAACAAGATTTTCCTAATGAAATTAGTTGTCTTAACCAGGCTAAACAACTTAGCAAAAGAAGCAAGCTCCTATTACTGAATCCAACTTTAGATGCAAATGGCTTGTTACGATTGAATGGACGACTTAGAAATTAAGCATTATCAAGGTCCAGCAAAAATCCCATAATCCTGGATAAACACAACCTTATAACACAAAGAATTATAGAAAATGCTCATATAAGTACCTTACATGGGGGTGCCCCCAATAAACGTTGTCACATTTAAGAGACAAATATTGGATTATTGACGGTAAGCGTGCCGTACGTCGACTAAATCAAAAATGCATTATTTGCTTTCGTAACAAACAGCATCATACACAACAACAAATGGGAAGCTTACCGTACCTCCTAGAGCTCGGCTGGAAAGACCGTTCGCAAAAACGGGCATCGATTATGCTGGCCCCATTAAAGTAAGAACAACTAAGGGAAGTGGTAACAAAACTCATAAAGGTTACATCGCATTATTTATCTGCATGGTAACAAAAGCCATACATATTGAAATTGTAAGCGAGGATCATGCAAGGACATCTACTCTGACAATGGGACATAATTCGTTGGAGCGAGCAAGATAATGAAAAAAGAACACCATTGCGCCATAACCACATTATCGGACGAGATCGCCGCTGTCATAGCCAACGACGAAACCAATTGGCATTTCATACCGCCGATGACACCCTATTTTGGTGGCATATGGGAAGCGGGAATTAAATCTATCAAGTTCCATTTAAAACGAATCATAGGAGAACCAACCCTCACCTTTGAGGAGCTTTACACAGTAACCACACACATCTAGGCATGCCTGAATTCTCGACCGCTATTTCTACTGACTAATAATCCAACAAATCTATCAGCTTTAACACCGGGACGTTTTTTGATAGGATTGATGGTTCTCTTAAGTCATTGCCGGTCGCTTATATAGATCATATCTCTTTAAAAACAAGATGTCACCTTGTTGAGAAAATGGTTCAAGAAAAATGTCCGAGATGCGGACTTTTTTATCATTGCAATCGGATCCTATTCTAACCATATGGAAGAGATTTAATAGATCGGTTAAAACGTTAACTGAATCTATTCACTTAAAGAAGTTCATCACCCGGATTAAAGATAGTCCAGTCCGATATCATCATCCACATTATGTAACACTTCAAGAAAATACCAAATTAGAACAAGAGATAAAAACGTTCGAAAAAATAAAGATACAACATGAGGGGAAGAATCATCGCATATCCACCATTACGCAATGACTCTTATAATTTCTGGGATCTTTTTAGTCTTAGCTGTCATTTGGGGCATAAAATATATAAAACAAAGACGAGCAAATCGTCGCCCGGAATATGTCGAGTTCAACATTAACATCAACAGGATCATAAAATATCATAATTACTACATAATTACATAATTAATTTATTGCACAATTGAAATATGATAATTGTGTAGTATGCATAATTGTAAGCATTTATTCTGTATATTAGGATCTAAATTTTCAACAATAAATCAGAACGAAATTATACCACAAGTGTTTTAGTTTTGTTATAAAGCAAATTTAATTCAGAAATAATTAACCCCCAGCAGCGGTAAGCTCACTGTTTTTTGAGATTAAACACCGATTTTGATGATCGATGCCCTACTTGAAAGCTCTCAACACCAGTATTGTTATTGCTTTAAAGTATTCATACATTGTCACAAATCATTTCTAATAGGGGCCCGATTTTGATGATTGATACCTTAATCGAAAGCTCTCAAGAGCAGTATTTCATTTTTAAGTTACGTCACATAGATTTCATCTATTTTGCAATAAAGCACGTCAAATTTTGCTATAAAGCACCGATCGAACACATTAAACCTTTGTTGTTTAGCTCCACCAGCGGAGTTTATCTTACTTTTCGTGTTAGTCATTGTTACACTATACAACACTATTTTTCATTTTATAGAAAATTTTATACTTTATGACATTATGACGCAACGAAAATGTAAAAAAAGTAAAGATCTACTAAACTTTAGATAAGAATTTATAATGATTTAAAATGGAGCACGACAAAACTATATTTCGTCTGACTAATTTATTGTTTTAACATTTAAAACATTGTAAAGATATAAATCAATTAAAATTACAAAAAATCAAAAACTCACGATTCTTTTGATAATTTAATTATCGTCATAATCCTAAAAATAAATAATAATAATTTTATTACAATAAAAATAACAAGTTTAAAATTATTTACTAACTTGGATAGATTATTGATGTTCCTCACTGACCGATGCATGATCCATCCTCTTCAAGTATAACATTAAAAAATTAACATGGCGGCTACGCCAATTTTAGCCAATAATTATCTGTAAATAATCAAAATAATTTCAATCAATTGTTTTATAACCGCACATAACACAAACACAAAATATCACATTACATTATTAATTATAAAACTATTAATATAAAATTCACCATTCAAAATGGCATCCAAAATAAAAACATTTCTACTTTTATTTATTTCACTAACAAAATTTATTACGCACTAACTACCGGCGATTTCAAAATACACATTAGAACTAATCTTGTTCGAACTTATAATAAAAATGTACTACCACATTTACAGTGTAAATGTATGGTTCAAAACTTGTTTTCACAGAATCAAAATGCAATAAAATTTATTCCCCGTTATTGATTTGTATATGGTGCAAATGTTTAACTAGCAAAGTAGGCCTTCCACTGCACATATACACTTATTTTACAGACACATTTATGTTTTTATCACAAATATTTAAAAGAATTATAATACAAATACCAATTCGTAAAAATAAAATGACTGTTGAACTTGAACTTGAAACTCTCGATATTATAAAAAAAAATACAAAAAAAGGTGTCCGTTATTTTATTTTGAATTAATAAAATCAGCTGACTATAAAATGTTAAGAATAATATGGGCAACAAGGACACACATACAAACTGAAATTCAATTAGAATAAATTTTTGGTTTTGTCTGGTGAAAATTGTTGATGTTAACAACTTGGACCCGCTATTTTCCTTTATAACCCTTTATTAACTTCATCACATACAGTAGGTAAAATTTGGAATGGTACCGAGTTCTGTCGGATGATATTAAAAAATAACGAATTGAACTCGGCACAGCAGAAGAGACGAAGTTGGTTCGGAATGATTTAGCTATAGTGGAATATAGCTAAAATTCTAGCAGCATTGTGAGGAAAACTTACAATGCTGCTGGAAAAAAGTTAATTCAAGCACATATTTAAAGGCCCTCAATAAATATGCAATGGTTTCCGAGTGTAAATTGATACGAACAGACTTCCTATTGCAGTAAGATAATGCTCCAAACCACAAATATAAATTTATAACTAAATTTCTTAAAGATTTGGGTCAAGAAACTATAGACTGGGCATCATAAATCCCCGATCTTAATCCTAACAACAACTTCAACATTATTGCAATTGTGCTAAGCAACAAAATCATTCAATATTATTGACTACCCTGTCACCTATATTCAAATTATTTTTATTTTGTAAATCCACTCTTCATCCAACAACAAAACATAATTCCATATTTTGTGCAGCGGACAAATGAAAGTCAAACCGGGTGACTCTTCATATTTATATTTTGTGCACATTCCTATTTTTGTCTGTGTTTGGGGAATATACAACATTTCGTACGTTAAAATGAGCATTTTCAATAAAAGCGAGTTTTGGGAACTAAGTATCGCAACAGACATTGCGACAAGCAGAATTAAATTAATAATTTTAGTTAGGGGCAGTAATCCGGAAAGGGGAATATCAGAACACTTTAAATGAAATTTTTTAATGATAATATTATGTTCTTGAATATGTTGGAAGCCGCTTGTATAAAAAAGGTAACCTTCGTACCCATTACCATTTTAAATGAGGGATAAAAACGTTAGGTGCTCAATATTATTTAAACGGCAGGTCTGTTAAAATTCAGATGATGTAAACTGCGGACCATTATCGCTTACTATCGGGGTGGGTCATCTTTCGATTGCAAACAGCTGCTGGAGAGCATATATAGTGCAAATTGAAGTGGTCTTCGACATTTCTCCATCAAACGGATATTTCAAAAATGCGTCTACGGCGTTTAGCCACATTTACGACATAAATATCCCTGCGAAATCATACACCTTGATTTCGCTGGGATATTCCGTTTTCTGTGCTGACCATTCAGAAAATTCTTTTTTTTGATAAATGACCATAGGCTGAGCAACTCTCGCAACGCTTTACCATATTTTCAATGTCATAATCAATCGATGGCCACCAGCAATATCCTCTAGCAAGTTGTTTCATCCTGGTAGTCCCCTAGTGTCCTTGATGGATCAACTTAAGCGTTTTGTCTTTGTTGGTGGAATGACTACGCATGTGTGATCTGTCTACACAAATATAAAATTCATTAAATGCAGAAATTGTGTGTTGTCGCCAAAAACAGGCGGGGAGGTAAGACATTTGGTTCGAGAACTGTGGTAAATGTTTTGGCCATCCTATTTTTATATATTCTAAAATTTGACGCAGCTCGATATTATCATGTTGTGTGTTTTGGAATTTAGGGCAGGTTTCGATTGCTAACTCGTATATATTATCAATGAAATGGCTGGCTTTTTCAATGGAATCGGTGGTGAGATCAGGGCCGCTAGACTCAGGAGAGTGCGTCTGCGTTACCGTGCATGTGCATTGGCTTGTATAAGATTCCGTATACTTGTACCATTAAAATAATCGCCCATCTTTGCAATCGATTGATGGTGTGTATTGGTAATTTTTTATTCGGGCTAAATATTATGAGAAATTGAAACGTGAGAAGTTTGGATTCAAATGCGATTGGATGTTCGGTTTCATCCGGAAAACCATATGAGAGTCGACCACCTATGCTCATCGCAAAAATTACTCAAACGTGCAACGTTCTCAATAGCTCTCTTGAGTTGTTGGAACGCCTCATCCTGCACAGTCGCCTATTAAAATTGACAATTGGCGCTGCTAAGCTGGTGCTCAAATCATTGGTTGATGATGGAATGCCGTATTTGGTCCCAAGTAGTCTATCTTGATTTTCGCGAATTCACATTTATTGGCTCGATTCACATTCACTGGCAATCACCTACTGAAGAAGCCCCGAAGCACTGGCAATACCCAATGGTAGTTGTTGGAACTTATAAAGCCTAAACGATGTGTCCGCTACCTCCGTCAGTTCGATTTGAAAATATGCATCTTTTAATCGATGTTGGTGAAATATTGCCTACTTTGTAGTCTATAAAATACCTCGTCAATTCTGGGGATCGGATGCCGATCAATTTTAAATTGTAGATTTAGTGACACCTTGACCAAAATTCTCCGTTTGATTTTTTTTATTGTCACAATTGGGGTTGCCCATTGAGTGGTTTGTACCGGTTTAAGCACTCCTATATTGACGAGTCGTTCCAGTTGACAGTTTGACGAGTCGTTTCCTTCTTGACAGCCGCTTGAATTGCAAATGGAATGGGCCAAGTCTTAAAATATCGAGGCTCACCATTAAATTTTAGTTTTATTTCAGCCTTTTTATTTCAGCCTTGTACGACGTACATTTTCCCAGGGAATCTTCAAACAGTAGCTAATGATTTTAAACCAATTTAGCAATTCCGCGTATCAGTTCGCCTACGGAATTTTCTACGGACACTGAAAATATATTACTAGACAGTTCTATTGTTGGTGAAATATTGCCCACTTTGTAGTCTATAAAATAGCTCGTAGATTCTAGGGATCGGATGCCGATCGATTTTAAATTGTGGATTTAGTGAATCCGCACACATATAAAATTTTCCGTTTGTTTTTTTTTACCGGCACAATTGGGGTTGCCCATTGAGTGGTTTGTACCGATTTAAGCACTCCTATATTGACTAGTCGTTCCAGTCGACAGTTTGACGAGTCGTTTCCTTCTTGACATTGAATTGCAAATGGAATGGGCTGAGGCTTAAAATATCGAGGCTCAGCATTAAATTTTAGTTTTATTTCAGCCTTTTTATTTCAGCCTTGTACGACGTACATTTTCCCAGGGAATCTTCAAACAGTAGCTAATGATTTTAAACCAATTTAGCAATTCCGCGTATCAGTTCGCCTACGGAATTTTCTACGGACACTGAAAATATATTACTAGACTCATGTACAATTTTAAAATTAAATGAATCAAACCAGTCGATGCCCATAATGTTCGATATATCCGTGGATCCAGCAGTTCTTTAACACTGTTGCCGTTCAGTCCAACTACACAAATATCATCTGCATATGCTAGAACATGGTTGGATTGATAGTACAAGATGTGATCATGAGGTGTTTCACTTTTACGAAAGATAAATTCTAACATGAGATTAAAGAGTAACGGGGACAGAGCATCTTCTATATATGGTAAAGCGTTGGTAAAGGTGTGATTCTCTCTAATACTAAGTAAGACAGTAATTTGTATGCTGTGCAAAGAAGAGCTATGCCACGATAGTTTTCGCATTTGAATGATCTCCTTTTTAAAGATAGAGCACAACGCGGCCACTTTTCATTCATCAGACATAACTTCGCTTTGCCATACTAATCGAATAAGGTCGAAAAGATAGAATCCCCATAAAGTATCCCCTCCGAATATCAAGAGATCGGATTTAATGCAATGAACCCCAGAGGTACGGTTTCTTTTTGGACTCTGCATGGTCAGTGTAAATTCCTCGTAGGATGGGTATGCACATCTCCGCAGTCTGTATTTGACACCTCTCAAATAAAGCATTTGACATTTGTTGAACATTGAGTAAATCAATGAAATGCTCCTTCCAAGTGTCTGGTACTTCATCGATTTTAACATGGATAATTCCATCCTGGCTCATTGGTAATGGCGATTAGGTCTCAAGGTATGGTGCAGCCTAGTGACTTCTTTAAAAATTACTTTCGTTTTGTTCTGCCGTGCGATTGTAAACCGAATTCGCGCTTCTATAAAGGCTATTTTCTGTTGCTTGACAGCAAGACAACACTCCCCATCGAACCAATTATTTTTGGGTTTAATTTTTACCATACCTATGGTCGCCTGGCCAACACTGACAACCGAAGTTTTCAATACCTTCCATAGAGCGTTCACATCATCAGAATGGGGGTTGCTTTCCATAATGCTATATTGCTAACAAGATTCTGATATTGTGTTTTCTCATCTTCGTTTATCAGACCTTAACAAAACTGCCATCCCTAACAAAACTGCCAAGATCTAACAAAACTGCTAAGATGGCAGTTTTGTTAGATCCCTAACAAAATCAGATCATCCAAATTATTGTAAAATAAGTCTTTATCTTTGGATTGGCTTTCATCAGTTTGCGCATGAACATTAATGATTGACAGGTTGGCCAGTCACATGCGTAAACGTAGCTGACACGTACGATTATCAACTGTTTTGAAATCCAAACAGCCTGTATTACTGAGGCCCAAGGAGAAAACCAACACCAAGTTGCCGAGGTCATCTCCACTGTAAAGCAATGTTTAGCCTTAAGACATATGGTCTCAACCTACAGTGCCTTTATCGACACGGTTTAATTCTTTGTCCGAGGAGAAAGAAGACACACCATCACCAAAAATAATATTAGCGCCTCCAATATTTGTGTCTGGCGTAGAAGAAATCAATCCTTTGACTGACTTGCTAAAGGAATATACAAAAGACAATTTTGATAAGGTGTGGCATGTGGGATCACATACAAAATAAAGCAATGCTTACCTCATGACTTCTATAGAATATTAACATCGTATTTAAAGGACAGATATTTTATTATAAAATACCAGGATGTTTATACAAATGTCCGTCCAATTAAGTCTGGTATACCACAGGGTAGCGTGCTTGGCCTACAAGCCCTTGTAGATTTACCTACAAGTAACTGTTGCAACACGAAGACCCCATCAACGCGATAGAAGTTTTGCAGGAGAATAATAACAGTATTCAAGTATGGATGAAAAAATGGCAAATTAAAGTTAATGAAGCTAAGTTTAAACATGTTACCTTCACGATGCGAAGAGGAACATGTCTGATGGAGTAAAATATTTAGGTATTCACCTCGACAAACAAAATATATATAATATATATGAAAGGGTGAAGAAAGCTACAATAGCCCTATACTCCTGTAAGAATGCCGTTGGGAAAAGATCTTACCGCGCTGATGTCACGCTGATACAGAAGTACCATTTGCCATGTGTAAACTGCTCCTTAAGGAAGAATCTTAAAAAATCACAAACAATAGATGGTCAAATTGTGCCTCATGTGTAATTACTCGGCAAATTTGGCCAACACTAGACTTAATCAGGTCTAACCAATTAATATCAATGCAACCGTGCAATATTACTATATTCTTAGGTGTCATTACTGTACACTGTCTCATTGAGATAGAATGCGAATAGACTGGGCGTTCTTTGGATGATTACTGTAGAAGTTGTAGGGATGATGTCCTAGCCTGTCTTAATACAAGTTTTATTTTTGGGAGCTCACCTCCTGTGTGATCTGTTAGACCACAGTAGGATGAGTGTCAGCAATAAGAACTGCTTCGTTAGAAGCTCGAATTGGTTCCAGTAGGTAGAGAGTTAAAAATATATTTGTTGTGGTAAGGCTACGGACCAATTGTGCTTATGCCAAGTCCTTTAGGATGGCCACCTTTACCTAATGTGGGCTTCCAGCTTTTAAATTCCAACGATCCCAATGTTCCAGCAATTCCAGCGAACTTGGTTGCCGAATCAAAAAATTGTTCGTTTAGTTCAGCGTATCGCGGAGCAGCATAATTTGGGCTAATTTCTGAACTTGATCCCCAACTATTTGGGTGGACCCACTCAATGATAGTTAGAGGCTCGGAAAATCGCCTTCTGATACAGATATAGGACTATGTAAAGTTTAGAAGCCTATAAACTGAGAATCATCGACCCAGACTAGTTATAATTTTGGAAAAACAGAACATATTACAAAAATCCGCGTATTTTAACAAATCAGGAGCAGGCCTTAGAACCAGAAAAACAACTGGAAAAATAGGGTTGAAGATAAACCAGAATGACAGAAAGTACCATTAAAAACACAGAATACAAGTCGAAAACGAACCACTCGACTGGATGTGCTTTTAATGTTTTAAGAGCGGTATCGCATGCTGAACTGTGGACTTAGAATTTATTGGTCTGAGGAAAAAACAGAGAAAATTACAGAAAGAGATTTTTTGTTAGAGGTGGAAAGCACTGGGGACCAAACGCAAACAGCTGTTTTCCAATTCAAGTCGGAGAAAAGTATCGGTCATGAAGTTGATGTTAAAGTATTCATACAGGAAGCGCTTATAGACAAAAGAGACATTGATGTGGTGACTACACAGGACAAAATACTTAAGACTCTTTAATTGCTGGTGGGAGAAACAAAAGAATATGCCTGTATGAGAACGGTTAAAGCGTCTCGACACAAATGGCTGTGATTAGCTTGGCAAGTCTATAATAGCATAAAATGCAAAATTTACAGAATTTAAAAAATTAATTCAAATGTCAAAAATCTTAACGCAAGACCTGCTACAGCAAACGTGAATTGAAAGTAGACGTTGTGCGTAAAAAATAGCTGTGAAAAATAAAGGATATTTGAATAGTAAAACTTGGGCAGCAGATTTCTCAAATCACACTTCTGCTGGAAGGTGCCAGTGTACTGGTGGTTCAAGGATCAGCCAAACTGTTCAAAAAATACCTTCGTGCTAGATGCTTATATCAAAGTGCAAGCCCCGAAATGAATTAAAAGTTACAAAATCAATACTGCGCTTCTCACTTAGTACTTAAGTATTCCATGAAAGCAAGCGAACGATGATGACGCTTTCAAGAATTATACGAAGAGGGGAATGGAATCTTTGAGGCAACCCATATAAAAAAGTTAGGTTAAAGTTCGGAGGTATATACACAATGTAAGCCTGTCATGCCCAGAATTATTGGAAAATATGGCCTTTCTCCCTATGCGATTTCCACAACAGCCCGGTTACGTGAAATTTATCGAACCAAGGGGCAGGGATAATAAATAAGTCTGATTTTCAGTAGGAAAAAAATGGAAAGCATAAATTCAACAGTGGCTCAATCACCTCTAGCTGGCACTACCTGTGCGAGGGTTACGGATTTCAACTCCAAATATTTTATCTAATAAGATCATATATTTTTCTCAAACAAATTCGACCTATCAGAAAGAACAGAAATTATAACAAGTATATTAAACGAACATAATGAAAGACATAACAGTAGTAGACAGGACACAGATCAGAAGATAGATGTGCAATACCAGGATAACCGGGCAGATCTTGACAAAATACCCGACATAGTTAAGTGCATACGGAAATTCTCAGGATAACCTGGAGAATTTAGTTCATGGAAGAAGAGTGTAGATAGAATTCTACGGATATATGAACACCTCAAAGGCACACCAAAGTATTACGGGATTCTTAACGTCATAAGAAACAAAATTGTAGGGCATGCAGATGTAGCTCTCAAGTCTTACAATACCCCATTACATTGGCAAAAATTGCCAAATGCCTTACCCTGCACTAAGCAGACAAACGGAATCTAGGTACTCTTGAATACCATATGATGACGTTGGTACAAGGCAACCAAACTATCCCAGAATTCTACCAGAGTGTTTATCAACATCTCTCGTTAATTCTAAATAAATAATCCTCCATGGACCTATGTCAAGAATCCATGGACAATCTAACGGAAAACTATCGAGGCAAAGCACTCGATACCTTTATTAGAGGCTTAAAAGGAGATCTACCACGGCTCCTAAGTATTCGTGAGCCTAGTGACTTACCTAGTAGCATTACAATTATGCTTAAAGTTACAAAACATGGATTATCGAGCGCAAAACGCTAATCACAGTGCTCAAAACATTCAACGTATACCACCAGTTCCTCCACCGCCTTTCATTTGAAGGAACAGAATGTCTATATCCGCTAACGGACCACCATTATTTTTTCCACAACTGATTCACAACCCCCAAACCTCGTTTGAAAGAACAAAGACCCAACCTAACCGACCCCAATTTCGATATCAAAGCCCACCAGCTTCAAGACAACAAAACCAGCGTTTCAGACCTTAATTTGGGCACCAGAGTAAAATTGTAAAATTTTTAGTAGATACGGGCTCTAATAAAAACTACATTAACCTTTCATGGCCAATTCAGTAGCAGGGAGTATCAAAATCACTCACCGCTACAATTGACCTATTCGGACCTGAACGGAAATAAAAATTCTTTATTCTTCCTAGTCTAAAATCTTTTGGCGGTATAATTGGTAATGACAGCCTAAAAGATCTGGGTACCACACAAATAGTGGATTCATGACTATCTACCCTAACATCAGAATCACACTTAAACAACACATATCGGACTCTGTAAACAATATTAATTTAAGAATCTCACATCTCAATTCAGCACAGAAAATGACATTAGACAAAATAATAAATAACAACCCTAACTTATTGACTGAACCAGAAGTAAACGTTAACCAGAAGCTAATGTTTACCACCACAATAAAAGGAGAAATTAGGACGAAATTAGTATTTCTATACTTGTCTCTATCCTTATCCTATCTGCCTCAAGGATGAAGTAGAAAAACAAATCCAACAATTATTGTCGGATGAAATAATTAGACCATCGAAACAACCCTATAACTCCCCAATATGGTCTGTACCCAAAAAGGAGGACGCATCGGGAGAGACAAAGTATAGAATGGTCATCGACTACCGCAAATTAAATACGGTAACAATCCTTGATAAATATCCAAGAGATTACCGACATTCTAGCAAATCTTGGTGAAAATAAGTTATTTACCGTCCTTAGACTTAAAGAGCGGCTTTCACCAAATCCCGCTCAAGGAGACGGATGTCGAGAAAACAGCATTTTCTGTCAACCATGGCAAGTATGAATTTACTCACCTTCCTTTCGGCCTAAAAAATTATATTCGGAAAAAATGAAAAGGAGTACTTTGAAAACATCGAAATGATATTCAAAGTTCTTGAAAGAGCCAACCTTAAAATTCAATTTGAGAAATGTGAATTTTTAAGGGAAGAAGTGGAGTTTCTAGGATTCGTCTTCAGGAAGGACGGAATTAAAGCAAATAAAAAAAGTCAGCGCTATAACAGAATTCCCCGTCCCAAAAACAGTAAAAGAAAGAGCTTTTTAGGAATGTCTGGATTCTACCGCCGTTTCATCAAGGATTACGCTAAACTAGCTAAACCCTTGACTGCATCTTTAAGAGGGGAAGACGGGCATGTGTCCAAAACAATTCCAAAACATAAACAGGTACAGTTTAACGGAGAACATATATGTGCTTTCAATAAAATAAAAAATTAAATAAAACTTCATTATATCCTATATAAAAGCAAAAAAGTGCAAATTTTCATAAATCACCAAACTCCAAGATGAAAAGATAGAAGGCCATCCTGGAGGAAGATAATTACGAATTAAAATATAAACCAGGTAGAACGAATGTGGTAGCAGACACTTTGTCAAGAGTGACAAATTCGACTCAACACAGTGGCGACAGTTCTGCGCACGATCTTATTCCAACGATCGAGACTCCCATCAATGTCTTCCGCAACCAACTGATAGGAAATGAAGACTCATACCAAATTCAAACACCTTTGTAAAATTATTTACGACATACTATAATTAAATCAGTTTTCACCAGTTTTCTTAATCCAAATACAATAAACGGCTTAAATACTGCTGAAAATACTTTGGGTATAGTCCAAGAAGTGCACCCAATACATTTTAGGAACTATAAAATACGATATACGAACAAAATAGTAACAGATATCACGAACAAAGCGGAACAAGAAGAAACAATTCTAGCGACTCATAGACGAGCTCATCGCAACGCTGACGAGAATAGAGAGAAAATCATCCAATCGCAACGCTGACGAGAATAGAGTATCATTTCACTTCCCAAGGATAAATAAGAAAATTAAATTACTGGTCGAACAATGTACAACATGCAAAAAGAATAAGTATGATCGACACCCGGGAAATACTATCCACATACACATATATTCCACTGAAAACCAACTAGCCCTCACAGCAATAGATAAATTGACAAAATACGCAGTTTGTAAGCCGCTCAAATCTTGAGCAATAGAAGACATCAAACAACCACTCAGAGATATCCTATTTTCCTTCAATGTACCCGAAATTGTCGTACTGGACAAAGAACCATCACTCAGCTCAAATACAATAACATCAATGATGGAGGATTCTCTGAAAATTTCTGTATTCAGGATTCCCCCTTACAAAAGCGAAGTGAATGGACAAATATAAAGATTCCACTCGACCCTTGTAGAAATAATGAGATGCTTGAAAGTAGTTGGAATCGAAAGATCATTTGTAGAGCTGCTTAAAAGATCAGTGAACACAATCATTCGATACACTTTACTACCAAAAGAAAACCGGTAAAGTTATATTTCGGAAGAAGTCCAAATGTGTCGCCCGAAGAATTCGACCAAGCACGCCTAAACGGCATAGAAAGCCTTATACAAAAAGAAGAACAAGATATAACATATTACAATGAGAAACGAAAGCCTATAAAAATATATCAACCAGGTACCAAAACCTATAAAAATATACCAATTTATTTACATTAAACAGAATGTTAGATTAGGGTCAAAACTGACAGCTAAGTATAAACATGAAATAGTTAAAGAAAATCATAATACAACGGTTACAACCGAGTCAGAAAGAATTGTGCATAAAAGCAATATTAAGTCGTAATGTTGGTTTAATTACAGGTACGAGGTACGCTTTCCAAGGTCAAAAAATAAGAAAATAATTGAAATCAAATATGATCATATATATTAAAAACCGATAACAAAATATACGGAATCACTAGTAAATGTAAGACTGTCAAATCCTTATCAATATGCAATCAAAAAAATATAATGCACCTCTTGCTTGCCAAACCTGCTTAACAGGTCAAAACGTAATCAGACTAGTAGTCAAGATATATTATATATCGAAAAAGTTTTATGACGGTCCATTCTTCTAAAAATAAGAACAATGACAAACAGGACATTTGAAATTTAAGAGGGGAAGAGTTATCACACCAAAAACTAGGTCTTCATATTTCGACAATTGATCGTATTGCTACATTTTGCAATACGACAAAACAATAACATGCACATTTTACAATGCACGTTTTGCAACCAAGCACTTCTTTGAGAAGAACTTAACTTTTATATATATATATATATATATATATATATATATATATATATATATATATATTATATATATATATATATATATATATATATATATATATATATATATATATATTTATATATAATATATACAAAAAAATATAATAATATGACAATATAATGATCAAATCAATAACTTACGTCAACATTATTGCAATTATGCTATGCAACAATATCATTCAATCTATTGGCTACCCTGTCACCTATATTCAAATTATTTATATTTAGTGACTCCACTCCTCATACAACAACAAAACATAATTTCATATTTTGTGCAGCGGACAAATGAAAGTCAAACCGGGTGACTCTTCATATTTATATTTTTGTGCACATTCATATTTCTCTGCGTTTGGCCAATACACAAATTGGAATACGCGTCATCTGTTTTTTATATTGCGCTCATTGACTATGGCGATAAAACCGTGACAGTTAAAAATACATGTTTGTCTTGTGGGTTAAAAGTGATTAAAAATAAATCGAAAAAACACCCGAAAAAGTCAAATAAATAAAGAATTTCCAACAAAAGTTGAAACTTTAGTAAATGCTGATAAGTGAATTCTTTTAAAGATTATATGTATAAACATAAAAAAAAGTGCAGCCACAGGAACTATATCCTACCAAACAACGGTCATCGTCCAATATACCATCTTAAATGCATATCGAGCCGAATAACGATTCCGCAAACACCACAGCTAACGGCAACTGGTAGCTGTTGTGTTGGTTGCGTTGATGAACGCAACCAACACCACAGCCGCCAGCTACCGTGCGCTGTGGAGTTTGAGAAATCGCTTTCGACTCGATATGCTCTCAAGATGGCCTTGAACGATGATTCGATGATTTGATACTATAGTACTGCCTGCAGTCTGCACTGAAATATGAAGAATTTTTTTTCTATATATATTTAACAAGGATGCATCAGTAGTTCTAGTGAAGTATAAAAATAACATTAAAAAAAATAAAAAAATGTATAACTTTCGGTATGTAGGTACACAAAATTTAAATCACTACACATATAAATGACATGAATACAAAATTAAATACTACCAACATTAATAATACTACCACATTATTTGCTTTTGGGCGGAATCGAAACGCAATATATTATATCACTGTATGCGATTAGGCAAAAACAAAAATAATTGTAGGGGAACGTAAAAATTACAATAACATTTAAATGACGATTCGTATGAAAAATTGATATAATACACCCATCCCCCGCTTAACGAAAACTCTAATTAATTTGAATGAAATTTCGCAAATTAATTTCAAAATTAAACCAAAATTTTGGTTTACGTAATAAAATTTCGATTTACGAAATTTTTTTACATACATACATAATTTACCTTTTTGAATTATATTTTACGAAATTTTAATATACAAACTTTTCGTAAACAAATTAATTTCGTTAAGCGAGGGATAGGTGTAAAAGCATATTATCACCACCAAATACAGGTTATTATGCAAAATAAAAAAAAAACAAACAATTGTATATACGCAGTAGTGTTGGTTTTCAAAACACAAAATATACATTTAAAATTTAACCGACATCACAATATAAATACTAGTCTACATATAAGTGAAACTTTAAAACAACTACGAACAATCATCACAGACTAATAACGGGTTAAACTTTTATTTCTGCGCAAAAGCTATATATAATGAAACACAATTCAACTGCAATGTACTAATATCATGAGATGGACCAATATTTGGGTTTAAATCCATTAAACTTTAATTAGAATTTAGACTACACAAAACTAAGATCTGGTACTCTCATTAATAAATATTTCGAACATACCTAGATTTAATATCTAACACTTCGTATAGTTCTACAGATTCACTATTTTCCAACACATATCTTCACTGTTTAAAATTTGCAATATTACTGCCTGTAATTGATCGTGCTTACATCTGTTGATGTGTTTAGTTCAATTTTCAATGTTTCTATTTGTTTTGCCTCACCAAAATTGTAATTGTGTTCGTGCATTTATTCTAAAACAAGTAACTGCGTTATACAAATTACAGATGCAGTGTTACGCACTATATCTGTTTTGGCTCGATTTTATCATGATTTTGGTGGAGTGTGAGATATAAATACTATATCTCTGAACGAGCAATGAACTTGAAAATCTTTATCACAAACCCGATACAAACAACGTGTTGATTAGGGATTTTTCTATGATTTTACCGTTTTTGTAATAGTGACGTTAATGTTTTTTGTAATGACTTGGATGATTTGCTGGGAACAATTAACAATGATGACATAGTTATTTTCCAATAGTGCCTATACTTTTAGTTTAGATAATTTATCACTATATATTTCTGATCATAATTTAGTTTCACTCAATATTTGGTCAGATTCAAATAGAACTGTGCCATCTTATAGTGTAAATAGTGTTAAAGTTAATTATGATAAGTTTAGAGATCGTCTCCTAGTTGAACAATGGACCCTTGTTTATCCATGGGCCGAACCATCGTTCATGCCATTACAGGCTGGTTGGAGCAATAGATGCAGATAAATATATAAAAAAAATCGCGAACCTGTATTCGCGCGTCCTCGATTTGGGTAGTAATGGCGTAAAGTAGGACGTTAAGTTTGTCAAATTTTATAAAGCTTCCAACAAAAAGTGATTTGCTGAAACCAAGCCATCTTCTTAATTGGATGATATCCTTACAGTTTCCCTACGAACTAATTTATGATCCACTGTTAGAGACCCAGATTAAGTGATAAATTATAATGTTGCTATTATTTTTTAATTAATCGGTTGGCGGCCCATACACCCGATATAACAAATATTTTTACTTAAGACAATCTTTCATCATAAACTTTAAAATTAATTAAGTGCGTATAGAGGTAAACTAATCAAAGGCGATATAAATCGATCAAATTTTATACTCACGACAACTATATTTCCATTCAGTCAAATTGTAATTGATATGCTCGTCATTTTATACAGAAGTTAAGTGAGCCTTATTTCCGGCAACCGTTTTTAAACCAAATTTTACGATTAGAATACATTCTTTAGATAACATATGATGTCTAGTTATCAATTGTGAAGTGAGTTATTGATCAGCTTAGTTAATTTATGAGTCGCTACTAGTACGGATTAACTTCTTTTTTTTTGTCTAAATTAAAAATAAATCAAGTGTGCGTTGACCTGTCAAGAAGCAAAAAAATAAAATAAACAGATAAGTTTTTGTGAAGTTTAGGTTTTTTTTTTTTTTTATTTTTATTATTTTGGTGACCTTGGGATCTTTGTGGCGGAATTCACTTAGAAGGCCTTGTCACTGTAAGTGAACTTGGCTGCGGAAGGGCTCCATATTCAATCTCTAATCGATATCGGACCCTAAAATTGTTTTCAATGTTTACGATGTTGGAAAGTAGAAAATAAGGCGCTAGGAGAAATAGGTAAGAATACAGGAATTTGTCGGTAGTCATACCTCGAGATAGCAGATCTGCAGGATTGGATTCGGTTGGCAAATGGCTACAATTGTTCTTATTTAATGTCTTATATAGTTGCGATGTGATACAAACGTTTACCACCTGGATGGACATGACCTTATCATGTTAAGCGTAATCGTCGAATCAGACCAATCGACAGTTTGCTCGACTTGGAAATTAAGGTTTTCGGATACCTTGAATGTTAGCTGTACGAGTAATACAGCTGCGCACAGTTCTAGGCGAGATTATGCAATTTTTTTGAGTGGTCCGACTCGGACCAGATGATCGTAATTCAGTGATCTTAATACTACGAACGTATAGAATCACACCATATGCACGTTCGCTAGCATCGGCAAATCTACGTATTTCAATGATCTAAGGTTCGGTTGTCCTGAAAAGATAACGTTCGATAATAAATTTATTGAGCATCATAAGGCTCTCTCACAATCACAGTTGCCAATAACCCAAGTGGATCGTAGATTTCAGTGATCTGGGAGAAAATCGTACGCTTTGATATGGTTTTATTATCCTGTAAATTGACTAAGAACACCAAGTGTTTTGACCACATCATCTTCGTCTTTATTGAGCTGCATTTCTATAAACTCAGGATGTACATCTTAGAGAATTTCGAAACAGTTGGAACACCACTTTCGTAGTTCCATGCCAGTGGTCGGCAAAATGTTTAAAAGTTGACTTTTTAATGTTTTTGCAGCTGCAACTGAATTGGTTTCGGTAAGTAAATCGTCCGCGTATATATCTTTTTCAATCGCAAGGGCTGCAATTGGTAATGTACTTTGGCCATAGGTCACCGTTTTTAACTTATATATGTCAAGAATGGTTCATCTTGCGACCTTCGCCATAATATAAGTTGTAGGTTGTGATTATTTTCATGTACTTGAATTTCCCTATACATTTTGGCGATGTTAGCGCTAAATACATAGGCATGTGATGAAAATCGAAAATAGAACGCTCTGAACTACTGGACCAACCGTCAGAATTGAATTTAGTGACCTTGCGATGTTTTAGCGGAGCCGTCGAAGACGACTCGTAGTTTGTTTTGGCGGAGCCGTCGAAGACGACTCGTAGTTTGGTTGATGAGCTTTGCGGATTTAGTATGCAGTGATGTGGAAAGTACTACAGCTTCTGTAGTACTTTCAACAAAAAGTAGTTGATGATAAATCTCGACTCCTATCAATAGACCGATGTCTTGCGATTTAAAAAGTTCAGGCCCATATATGAATTTACTGTGATTTAATCAGCTGATAAGCTCGTAATTTTCGAGAGAACTTGTACTTCCAACTAAGTACAAAATATGGATACCGAAACTACGAAGTTAGAGCCAATTCCATGAATTTTGATGCTGGAATTGCGATGAGGAAAATATAACCGCAACGCAAATGATTCTGTCATGAAGTTTAACTATGAACCCGAATCTACCAGTGCTCTTCTTATACTACAGGTTGCCCAAACTGATCCAAAAACTTGACTAATGCGGTTGCCAAATATTAAATTGATGAATGGTATCAATTTAATATCGGATACGGCAACGGCAAACGATGAGATAGATGTAATGGCCAAAGTACTGGTATTCGGCTTGGAATCCATTCATGCTTACATATTTTGTAGTTTTCCTGTTGTAGTCGGTTGCTTAGAAATTGTATGTGTTGGTGAAGCACCAGTGTCTCCGATGTGCAACAGCAGGCGGTGTAGTAAATTACAATGTTGGCAGCGAAAAAACACTGGCCATGCAAAAACAATATGATCCGGATAAAGGCAATTCTAGCACTACTTGGAATATGTTACAAAATTGTGACGTTGATCTACAGGCATATGTAAAAAACTATGACATCGAGCCAAAGTGTGTCCGTTAGTTTTACATTGAACACAATGGTAAGTTTATAGTTTAGTGACGATTAACGATGTGGTACGTGCGCGATTGGATCGATTATTTCTTTTCGATGGTATCTTTGTTAGAGGCATAACCGGGATGGAATTTGTATGACTTTCTAATCTATGTGCTCTAGCAGACAGAAAATCATACATATCGTCTGTCATTGGCTGATGAGTAAATGAGCTGCTTCATTCCGGGTTCGGGGTTCCGGTCGAATGATTGATTTGAAGGTAAACAATTGATGAATGCATCGTCCACAGATGAAGTTTGGTTTATCTAATAGAATCTATTAGAATGTCTCGGGCGACAATGTAATTCTCATCGGACAATTTTTAAATATTGAAATTTTTGAAAATTTTGAAAACGAATCTTATCTGGTAACAGCTTAGTACCTAAAATCTCGTATGATGGTAACATGCGTTGGTAAATAGAACAGATTCCATTATAATCTGCCAAGCGATGCTTGCCTTTGCAGTCATCTGTTTTTCTTCAATGAATGCTTCGTATCGTTCTAATTTTTCTCAAAAATTTTCGATAAATTGATTGCACCGACGTGGATCCGAAGCAGGCGCCATTTTAAATAAAAAACTCATGATTTTTTACTGGAACTGTTATCAATTGTTTGTTAACCTGTTATTAGTCACTCTGGTTAAAAGAAAACTAGATTTTAAATGATTTTTACGTCGATGATCTCTTAAGAGGCGCAACGAACATCAACGATGCTCACAATTTGAAACTACAGCTGATCAAGTTATTGTGTCCAGGTGGATTTCCTCTCAGGAAATGGGTTTCAAAGATTCCTTCATTCTGTGGTGTTTTAGATCCAATCGTATTTGATGACAACCGAGCAACAATAAAGGTTCTCGGGCTAATTTGGAATCCAAAAAGACACATTTCAATTCAATGTACAATTAACTGATGTCGGAAAATACACAAAACGAGCTCTTCTTTCCGTGACGCGAGTGGGGCAGCTTATGTAACAGTGATTTACTACAGACATCAAGATGAACATGGAAATGTACAGGTCAACTTATTGGCGTCAAAAACAAAGGTCGCTTTATTAAAACAAGTTACGCTTCCTAGATTAGCCGATTGTTCAATAAAGTAAGAAACGAGTTCTCACACGTTACAGTTAAATGATGGACGGATATTACGATCGTTTTGGCATTGTTATCAGCTCAACCTCGTCGATGGCAAACGTTTGTGGCCAATCTAACATCAGAAATTCTATACTCTATGGTACGAGGCAAATGGAATCACGTGAAGTCGAGTGATAATCCTGCAGGTTGTGCTAGTAGAGAAATGCTACCAGAAGAACTGAAATCATTCAATTTATGGTGGCATGGACCGAAGTGGTTAGAGCAACCTGAATCATCATGGATGTGGATTCCTAAATTCTCAACAGCTAAAGAAGATACCGAATGTTTCCAACAGCTAAAGAAGATACCGAATATTCATATATCCAGCCAACAAATGATACACTGAACAGATTATTTAGCTCTTAGTAAAACGAGAGCCATCTTTTACCACATTAAATACCTTCATCCCGGTCCATCCCTATTATTCTCCCTGTTAAAACAAAAATTTTGTATTGTAAATGGCAGAAGTATGTCCAGGAAGGTTGCGTACAAGTGCGTCACATATACGTCCGGCAAAGCGCTGTTACGAGCAATAAACTCATGGTAACATAACCGTCATCTCGGGTAACAATTTTTAGGCCATTTAGTTGAGTTGACGTGGACTTCTATGGACCAATTTCTATTACCATCAAAAAAGACAGAGGCGCAAAACACATTAAAGCTTATATATCGGTTTTCGTGTGTATGACGACAAAATGTATACATTGGAAGGTTGTGTCAAAGTTAACCAATGATTCATTTCTAGCAGCGTTAAAAAGATTCATTGCTCGACCAGGGCTTCCGTCAGAAATCAATTCGGATAATAGCATGAATGTTGTGGGGGCTAAGCGAAAACTTGACAATCTATATACTCTTTTTGACGACATTAAGGATTCTAATATCACTTCAAACTACCTTAGTGATAATAGTATATCATGGAAGCTTATATCTCCAGCACGTTCAAATTTTGTTGAGTTATGGGAAGCTGCCATCAAATCCATGGAGACACACCTCATCCGGGTGACTTCAAATTTTAATTTGACATTTGAGGAGATGGCTACATTAACCGGGTCACTACCAAAACATGAATTGGAAGCAGTATCATCCAATAGGCTTTCGAGAATCCCAAAACGAATAGAAATCAGTCTCAAGCAAGATTTCAAAAAGTATATTAAAAGGATTTTGATTCTTTTGGCAAACTGCATACCTTTCTTTCTCGACCAGAAATACTCATAGATCAAATACATTCGATTTGGATTTGGCGTACGTTAATCGGACTACTCTTGGATACCTATACCGCAATATATTGGACTTTAGCTATTGTACCCGGATCATTCTAGTCAGTTAAAATTAACATTGCATCATTTCAACCGGATAATCATCGCATGATTTATCTGAAATATATTCACAGTCTTTATAATGTTGCCGTAAGCCATTTAGGGAGTTATCCCTAGGCACTATGTTAATTGAAAAAAAAAAACTCAAAATTGTGATCACTATATCGCGTTCAAAATCTATCAATGAATCAATTACATTATTTTTCCCTAACCTACATAATTTAATTGCCGATGACTGCTAACTATTTTCTGTTCACGTGTGACAACCTTAAATAAAGTGCGATACCAAGGGACTACATAAATGACTTTGATATCGAGATTAGATTGAAACGAACGCTTATTTAAGGCTTTTCCTTCTTTGACTGAGTGTATCTACGTTACAGGAGACTATATACAAATCTAATCATTCAGTACAGGTAACTGAAGTAGTTCAATCTCAAGATCTACACCAATTAGCACATATTTTAATCGTTTCAATACCAAATCAAATTGATATCGAATGTTGATAATTTTATGAAAAGCTTTAATGCATTCATTTAATTAGTTTCAATTTAATCATAAGACAAACATAAAGTTTATCGCGAAATGAGTCTCGAATATAAGTATCTGTTTGTTCAGCGTTTTAGAGGTTAAGTATTAAAGACTATATGCGATATCGAAGGTCTTACGAATCGATTGGGACGCTTATTATATATTTATACGTTGATATTGCAAATACCCACGACATAAAAAAAACAAAACACAAACATTACATTTTTTTTCTTTTGTTTCTAATTTTACCTTAACTAAGCGCTTTGCTTATATTTATAAGCCGTTTTCCATATTTCGAATAAACAAATTGTCGAATGGAAACGATAGAATATAGCAAGCGGCATCGAAACATGCGTAATAATTGTCCATGCCCATGTCCCGAAAAATGCGAGATGTGTTGGCCTAAAACTGGCACGATTCTTAATCAATGTGTTTATAAACCATATCGCCATATTGGCAACAAGTAAAAATGTTATAATCTCTCGGCCCGGTTTCACATGATTTTGTTGTTTGCCCTTACAGCGGCGCCACCATGCATTCAATATGAAAATAGTTTGTAACGATGTTTGTATGAGTGAAAATAATTCGGCCACGAGTCCTTGTACGCTTGCATAATCCTCGGGGTCATCGTCATGTATTGAAAAATGACATCCGATGATGCTGAACAAACAATAAATATATACTCCAGTTTGTGCAAGTAGCAGGAGTGTACAGTCAAGTCCAATACCATGTTCACCATACTTTTTCGAATATTTTAAATCACGCATTTTTAACATAACGATTATGACGGCCATCGAAGTGATCAAATACATTACAATTTCTGTAACGGTTACTTCCAGTACGGCCATACTTCGTAACGATTTTTCTTCGATCAATACAAAATACATGATTAACGAGATTATTGTCATGACAATAATTAAAATTCCACCAAAAAGGCCGCGATGTGCTCGCGAACAATCGACCGACAAATGATTTGAGTCTTTTTGTTCGGACGGCGGTTTCCGTGAATTTCGACGTGACGATTTTTGTATATTGCTAACACTTTTAATTTCCTTCCACATTTCGAATAGAATAACGGCACAAATAAGCGAGTACTCAATTGTGCACGGAAATAAAAATGGTGATGCATTTTGTACCAACGAACCCATAATATTTGTGCGCCGGCAGTCGACAACGATTTCGGAAGCTGTTGCTCGTTTTGTAATTGCATGGGCGGTATCATTTGTTTGCGTTACATTTTTTATAATTCCTTCAGGTAAAATATGTCCTCCATGTGCTGCATCGTGATTTATATGAAATATTTCATGTTTTGTCTCCTCGATCAATACATAAAGCCATTCGCATAAATTTGTCGCAATCATATGCATTAAACCAAATCTTGAGATCACCTTATGTCGTTCCATTTCAAATTCTTGTGAACTTAAAAATATAAATTGCATTTGTACGATCGATAAAAACATACGAGCGGCTGGTGTTATCGCGACCAAAACATTGCTACAACCTTCTTCACCTAAAAACGAATTATTTTTATTAATTTCAAATTTAATTTCATTTTGTAATATAATTTTACGTTTTAATTCGAAATACTGTCCAAATTCTAATCCTGAATACACCATGCTACCGATGCCAAACGCAACCGCACCAACACGTAAATAAAAACTTCCATAACGTACGCCACGCTTTTTGGGACCCAGTGCACTCACTTTTTCGCCATTTTTATCATCTGAAATTTAAAAAAAATTGTATGTATGCAATTATTATGAGTTCTGGTGATTTGTGGCCGAAGACTTTTTAGTTGTGAATCAATAATCGTGATTCAAAACTTCCTATCTAGATTATACAGTAAGCTTAAGATTTGTGTCATGGCGATGAGACAATGTTACATTCTTAGTAATTTTCTGAATATTGCAGAAAGTTAAGATGCGAACTTAAATCAATTTCCTATATAGATAGTCCTTTTTATCAAGTAAAAATTGAACAATCCAGTTTTAACAAAATAACTTCCCAGTTGAACGTATGTTTTTGATATCTACTGGAAATACCAATTCGTTGAAGATTTGAAATGATTCCACTTGCGATAGAGGTAATTGGATCAGAATTATTATTATTACGTCGATTATATCGTTTTCTTGGTATTGGTCATAAAACGGTTAATTCAATTGTTTTGCAATGTTAAATCAATTTTTTTAAAATCTAATTTATATTAATTTTAAAGTTTTGGGTTAAATAAAGTGTATATAAATTAGATTTTCGGTGATTACATGACGTATTGGTCATTAAACCGTTAATTCAAGCGCTTATAACGATTTCATGGTTATGTTTAATAATATTGATGGTTGCATCGATAATTGTGGTTTGACTTTTTATTAGATTCATTAAGTGCTCTTTGTTTGATTTACTCCATGTGATGGCTTCTTTATAATGCTCGGCTTTCTTTGAGTTAATACCCCGAACAAGCCACCAAGTACAAATCCTTCTCCTACTCCTCTTTTAAAGCGATGTGGTATCCGGTTGAATTTTTGAATTAACCGATTTTGTTGGTTAATATTTGTGAACGGTCTGTTGCCTGTCCTCTTGATTTCTTTTATATTTTAAGAGTTTGGTTTTTTCGAAAGCTTGTGATGCTTCTTCTGATCAAGTAATCTTGGTTTTATAGTTTTTACGCTTGCTACCGATAAAATAATTATACAAAATACTCGGACACTCAGCAGCATTGGGAATAACAGGTTGGTAAAAATTTACCATACACATGAATCTTCGTAGATGATAATGGCATCAACTTTCCCTTTGGAAGATTTGATACCCTCTGAGTTAATCGCATAACCGAGGAACACTATCTCGGGTGCAACGAAAACACATTTACTGATGTTTATAACAGAACTATAGCGTCTTGAAGACGATTGAATAAAATTTCTAGATGATTCAAATGCTGTTCGAAATTTTCGATGCTATCAAAATATCATCCAAATAAAGAAACGCGAACGATAAGTTGCGGCAAATTGAGAAAATACAATGCTGAAACGTTTGAGCAGCGTTCCAAACATGAGCATGAACTCAAAAAGTCCGAATGGAGTACAGATAGCAGTCATCGGAACATCCGATTCTTTCGAACTGGTGAAAAGCTTTTACTATCTCAACTTTAAAAAAAAAAAGAGTATCCATCTAATTGTGAGATAAAATCTCGCAAAATAGGTACGGGGTAACGGTCTGGCTTAGATAATATAAGTGCACGGTAATCGTCAAACGGACGATACTGACCGTCACCTTTTTTCACCAAGTGACGTGGACTTGACCAGTCACTGCACGAAACCTTATGCTTGTATCGACCGTGGTGGTAACAAACTTGGTCTTCGTTTGAATTACGGCTTCTAGATCCCTGACGACTTGGATAACGTGTTCGAGAACTACTACGACTGCGACTCCCACCAGATTTCCAACACAATGTGACGGCTCTTCAATAGAACAATTTGATGATTCCCACCTTGGTGCTTAGCTAACTGTCTGCCGGTAATAGGCCAATATGTCTGTCGGATGGCTGCCAATAATCCTTGTGGACCAACGGCCAAGTGTTTAATTCATTAACGTAAGCGTGATGAAATGATCCTTTGGCATTCTTTGAGAACTGCAGTCGGCCGCCAACTCGAAGTATTTTTTGATAATCTAAGAATATAGATAACGGTTTAACAGACTGGTCACGAATGTTGTAATTCCCTTTTTGAAATCCGTCATGAATTTTTGCAAATGCCCTAGATTGAATAAAGCGCAGAATTATGGTAAGGCCCTCGGTCTATTTCTCGGTCTTAAAGTCTCAGTGCTTTTCATGGTGCTTTTGATTGTATTGTTGAGGAATCGAGCTTCATACGCCATTGAATTGCATACCCGGTTGTATGAATTGTTTGCATGAATACGATTTAGGGGACCATCGCCGTCTCCCATCCTCGTGAGTATGTTGGCAATAGCAGTCTCGTTGCTTTGGGATATTAATACCTTGGCATTAATGCCTTGGGAATGAGACTAAAACTGTTAGATTTGATTTGGACACTACGTTTAACCAATCCTTTGACTTAAACTAAGACTGTATGGTTGATACCGGACTTGCCACTTATGTTGGATTTGATCCAAGGCAACGTGATAAAAGAGTCACTACAGTAAAAAAATCTTCAACTATAAAATTAACGATAGTTGCTACCTTTTTCATGAGACTTACTAGCAATACTGCGTCATACAGATCTAATCTTGGTAAGGTATGCTGTATAAGTTGGGCTATTTGAGATGTTGCGTACACCAGTGTAGAATGATAGTTGTTGGAGTCCTGATATCTCACAAACACAACTGCATCGTAGGTCTTTTTGCTAGCATCTGCAAGACCGTGCAACTGAATGTTTTGTGGAGATTGGCATGAATTGAAGATATGTCGAGGGATTTTTAGTTTATTTAAGTCATGCAAATTGTTGATGAACTGACTTTCATCCCAATGACTTTTAAATGACACCTTTGTAGGATAATTGTCTCTAGTACTATGACTCAGGCCATGGCGATCAGGCCATTTGGATCAAAAATGCTGCCAAGTTGAAAGATGACTATTGTTTTGGTAATTCTCTTTAATTCCGATATAGACATAGTCACCTGAATGACAAAATTATCTAGAAAAGGCTGCCAGTATAAACCTAATGCTTTTACACAATTGTCATAACGGATCGTTAGCTTGGTTCTCGAGTGCCAGTTGTAGCAAACAGCGAGTAGCCAAATACGGTGCTGTTGTAGTTCCATAAGTGACAGTTTTGACTTTATAAATGTACAACTCTTCTGCAAGGTTGTAACGCCAGTAGATGTACTGATATTGTTAATCACAAGGGTGAGTGAGTATTTGGCGGTACATCTTGCAGATGTCAGCATTCAAAGCATATTTATGTGACCTTGACAGTTGATATGTTCGCAAGTCCATCAAAGATTCTTCTTAATTTTGTAGAAGGGGATTCAGGCTTCACAATGCTGTGATGCGGTAAAAAAAGAATGTGGAGTTTCGACTTGTTTTACTAACTCCATGTGGCCTAACTGTTCGTAATCACGCATAAATTGGTTATAAGCTGCACGCTGTGCAGGATCTTGGTTTAGCTTACTTGCCAGGTTAAGAAACTTTTTTTTTATTCGTAGAGCTGGATCACCTAATAGCGCTGGGGACTTGGAGAACGGTAACTTAACAACAAACCTTCCCAAAGCACAGCTTGAGAATGTTTCTGTAAAATGACGATCACAATCATTTTGGTGCAGCGATGTTATCATGTTCATACAGCCTCCCCAACAATTCATGTAATCGTTGTGTTTTGGAACATGGGTCTACTTCACTACAACACCCATGAACGGTTACTATCGTAGCACCAATACGACCAATTCTATTATAGTAAGATTGGTAAATTTTGGCTTAACTGAATTTGCCTTAGAGTTCCGCTCCAAGAAGAAGATAAATTGACTGAGATACGAAAAACTAAGGATCTGCCAACTTGATAGTGGCTGGGAATGACCAGCAGGATTTTTCCAAGTATATTGACTCTGTATCTAAAAATACAAATTTAGTTTTGTTGGCCCAACTTTCGTCAAATTAGCTGGTAAACTCACTTGGCCTTTAGTATTGGCATGAGAAGATGTAGATTGTGACTGCGTTACTTGTAAACGACTCGAGTGATCTTGAAGGTTTGACCTTGCTGATTTTACGTGCAAAAACCTGAGTGGGACATTGTTTTGAACTATGTGATGATCGCAAACAGTTGGTGTATAGCTTGAGACTTTTCGCATTCTATCTGCGTTCGCCGACAAACATTGCTTAAAATTCATAGCATCGCATAATTGAGTGTCCTGATTTCTTACACAATTCACATTTAGAGAGAGAAACAAGCAGCTAATAATGAGCCAATGTCAGACTTGCTGCAATTATCTATTCGAAGATAGCGAACTTGTATAAATTCACATAGGTCTCTAAATGTGAGCAGAGCATTTCGAGGGGTTTATATTTCGACAAAATATTTAAAATTGTCAGGCATTTATCGTGTCATGTACTGTGTGTGAATTAAAATAATTTCTAAACTATTAGGCTGCTACATGCACTCTCTTTCTTTACTATCGACATAACAACTTACAAACCATTTTTGTCACTTATCATTTCTTTCTATGGCAAGTGAACGACAACGGAAAACTTATAACATTTAAATCAAAATCATCAATTTTGCGCCACCTACATTACAATGAATGACTCACTCTAAAATATGAAAATTACTTAGGACATTCTCTGACAAAAATTTTTCTACTACTTGGACACCAGACATGAATTACAGTGCTAATTAAACCTACAACCAGTTACATAATTATCCGTGAAACCAATTTGACTTTCCGATTTGCTATTATGCCATCGATTTAAATGTCATAACAAATTTATATTACATATATACATAGACAAAACATTTAAGCTCATTTCAAAATACTGTCACCGCCAGATACATCGCTAAACGATTAAACGGTACATAATGTATGTTGATACACACTGCTTATGCTTTTCATATTGTAAATTCATATCTGTTCACATAAACGTTTCGATTATGCATGCAATTTTATGTAATCCATCTCAACGTTTTTAAAACGTTTTTTAACCAGAATTCCCATGACCTTAAATTCGTTCGATGCAATATATACTTTCACCTTTAAGGGAAATTGAATGATGTCATGGATATAGTGCAATCATTTATCTATAATTTGTGTCGGTTATAAGGAATTCTTAGTAATGTTTCAAAAGGTAGTTGGATTTTCTAGTACCAAATGTCTGCATACATAAACCAATACCGTTCAATGATTGTCGTGTACCAGAACACAGTTGTAATATTACTCCAAAGAAGGTTTGCTTTACATATATGTTGGACATTTCCTTTATGTTGTTTGCATATAATTGTGAAAGGTTACACTTTTTGGTTCAATTAAAGTTTCACTCTGTTGGTGGAATATGTTGTCTTTTGGGTTAATCTCTATGCTATGTGTTGCGCCGCGGTCATTAGGGTAGAGACACTCTTCTATTTAACCGTGTTTATGGGTTGATATAAAATACCATGGGTTACTTATCAGATCAATACAATATACGTTTTACACAGCACAGGGCTACAGGGCTTACCACTGTGGCCACCACTGACTACAATATTTCAGTATTACAATAATCTACTTGGAACAAGCTTCAATCACGTGCATAAGTTTTGGACATGGAACATAACCTATAAACTGGGGTATTTTACAGAAGCATTTTAAAATTGAATTACTATGTATTTAAGTGGTGTAAGAGCTGGGTTAATCTACTTCGATAATAACTTATAATTTAATAAAATTTTTAAAAAAATGTGTACTCACGATAAGTTAACATTGAAAATAGTGCTCGATTCCTTAGGTGCGCCACATACATAAAACCAACAAAACCAACACTTCCTAAATATAAGTATAAATAAAATCCTTGGTAAAATGATGCCGGTGCCCTTACCGATAATATATCGGTGACGGGTAACGCAAATCCTAGAACCACTATAAATTTGGCATAAAATGCTGATAACGCTGTTGTCAGAGAATCGCTAAAATGTAGAATTAATAAATTACAATTTTAACGACTTTAACCCATTTATTGAATAACACTTACTCTCCAAGACGTCGATTCTTTCTTTTCGATAGATCAGCCATCGATGAAATTTTATTTGTACCATTTTGAAAATTAAGTGACGTCTTACTACCCGCATTCCCCGTAAAATATCTAAAACACAGTAAAATTATGAATGAGCTCAGAGATAGAATAAGATTTTTATTTTTTATACTTACTCCATCATACGTTTTTGTTGTGTCATGAACGCATTCGATGGCCGACGAAATGCATTTAAAATGGCCGATGGCCGACGTGATATCATAACAAACTCATTTAACGATTCTTTTTCAGCCGTCATACGTCGGCTGCTCGCATTCGATATAGTATCCGTGTTGTAATTATTGTGATGGGCCAACGCTAACATATTATTTGGCTGTGACGGGTGTAACGTAAATTGGGCGACCGGTCCATTTGGATTAATTGGTGTGGCCGGTGTCACGACAATCGATATCTCATTATTTTTATTCGTGTTATCTTTAAGTATTGAACTGTAAATTAATGTTAATTTAAAAAAAAGGTTTTAAAAATTTGTTAATTAATTTGTTTATGTTTGCGTGAAAAATTTACGAAATTGATTATAATTATTTTCAGATTTATAAGTGGATCACTGGTTTGAACTAGATACAATTAATTTTTCGTATCAAAACAGATTGTATATCATGATTGTAGCAATACCGTCTACTGTATTCCTACCCACATTAAAATTTTACTAAAAACTTAGCAAACAATTCTTTATCCAGATCAAATCGAGTGTAGCAATGCTAGACCATCACTAACCTACTGTCTACACTATGCAAATCCACTGATATTTTCTTTCATGATATAAATTTTAACAATGTATGTGTGTATATTATACACATTTTGACACTATTAGCAAATTATCAGGAGGCTGTTTCACATAATTTTATTAGGAAATTATCATGAATTGTCATAAGAAATTAACGTTTGAGGTTATGATTTTCTATTTGTATTTGATCTCTTAAGATAACAACAAATCTTAACCTTAACAGAATTATATTTTGAATTATTCAAATTAATAACAATATTAAAAATTTCATTTCGTACCGAAAGTATAGTGCATATTTTATTTTGTACGTGAAATATATTTTTTTAGTATTATGCATTTTAAAGTGTAAAACACGAATTCTTATCAATAGTATTTCGTTATATTGTACAAAAGTTAGCCGCGTGAAATTTTTGAACGGACTGTTTTGTCCTCGCTTTCAAATAATTTATCTTCCAAAAGATTCGATGTACGCTCGGTCATGAATGGATTAAACCAATATATCTAATTTCTCCCTTTTTCCAGGTCTTTAAGCTTTTCTAAACATCATATTTTTTTTTTATTATTCGAAGATTTCGCTCCATATTGTATGATTTTGTTAAATATACTATTTTATAACTTTAAATCCGCCCAGCGCGGGATAGCCCTTTTTAAATATTGAACATCCGGCGTCCCACTTATCAATATCGGAGTCTAATCAAAGTAAAAATGTTGGATCTCATAAATCATTTCATGCTTTGTAATTCCAACAGTTTTGTTAATACAATATTTTGTCAATTCCATGAACTATAATATACCTATCCAATAACATGGAAATAATTCATAAAACGTTAAATGTAACCCGAGTTGGTGACCACATAAATATGAATGGCTGCAAGACACTTGCAATGAGAAAATGATGTGGTTTGACTCATGAAATCTCAAAAACATTTAGCAAATATTAATCCACCAACCGGATCTTTGAAGGATCTTCAAATTTTTTTTTCTAAAAAGTTTAAAATTTTGAGGAAAAATCATTGCCTCAGAAACAACATTTTGCTACCATTCTGTGATGCATTCACAGTGTTATATTTCAACTGGTTGTGCAGGAACAGATTTTAGTGGAATGTTTCCAGGTTTCTTTACGGCTTTAAAGTATTATTAGAAGCAAACAAAAACAGCTGCAATAATCAATCTCTTGATCACCACATTCAAAGAATATTTTACTTGGTAATCTGACGGCTGCATCAAATAAAGGGAACATAAAATCGTTTTCTTTAGTGGTATCCAAGAACGAAACTTTTTTTGCTCACGAATTTAGTAGCAGAGCTAATGGCCAAAGAAAGTTTCAAACTGACTAGCAAAGAGTTTCAAAAATATTTAAAGACTGAAGATGCCGTTACTGAGATATTTATCCTTATATTAATTAGCAAACTATATATTAAGAATGATTGTATTAAATTATAGATGAAACTGTTCTGTTTTATTTATTTTATTTGGAATGGTTTCGTATAAAATGATTATTTTCTGTCCCGCACAAGTATTTTTGATATCTGCTTTAGACCCCAAGCGACAATTGCTAAAAATCAACTAATTTTTCGATAGTAATAAAACAATTTTGTTTGACATTTGAAGATATTATTATGATAGTGAAATGCCCAGCCATGCAATTTTTCCGACAAATATTTATCAATACATTGGAAAAAAACATATACTACCATAAAATTGCTGATAGAAAATATCTGTAGATTTGCACAGTGTAGACAGTGGGTAAAGTAACAAATAATAAAATAACGACGTCAAAATTCGTCGTTATGGCGACTTTGGACTCTTTTTTTAAAAACCGTTAATTCGTAGTAAATTCTGCTTGTTTGCGTTGCTTGTGCATCAACACGAAACACAAAGCGCGAAAAACCGCTGTCGTGTAAACTATTAAAATTTGACTATTCTGTCAAATTTTATTTCATTTGTTTAGTGAGTGTACCGATTGCTTTGTTTTATTTATTATGAACAAAACAATAGAAATGAAATATAGTGAAGAGGAGTTGGGAATTCATCGTAGTACAGAGTTTATATATATATATATATATATATATATATATATATATATATATATATATATATATATATCCATATATATCCATATATATCCATATATATCCATATATATATATATATATATATATATATATATATATATATATATATATATATATATATAAATATATATATATATATATATATATATATATATATATACACATATATATATAGTTAAATATATATATATGTATATATATATATATATATATATATATATATATATATATATATATTTAACTATATATATATGTGTATATATATATATATATATATATATATATATATATATATATATATATATATATATATAAAAAGTAAAAAGTTTTTCAAATTAAAACAAAACTTTTAGAATTGAAATTTCTTTAAGAAAAATGTTTGTTTCTTTACCATTTATCTTTTAACAATTACTCTGCGACAATAAATATTTTTTGATTAAAACATAGTTCAGACTCTTGACTTTCAGAAAAGCTAACAATTTGTCATATTTGCAATAATATGTTATCTAAAAAAATTAAAAGATTACAATAAAAATTTAGCATTTCCGTTATTAGCCGCAAGTATTGAGGTAGAAATAAGTACTGGTATTAGGTAATAATATTTCGCAATATTTACAACACATTCTCAAAATGACCACCATTAGCCGTTACGCATTCCAAACACCTATTCATAAATGGATTGCGAACTTTTACGAAAATATCCCGTTTGATTTCGTTAGAAGCTTCATATATTCTAGAAATTAACGTTGCTTTATCTGGGATAGATGAAGAGTAAACTTTAGTTTTTATATGGCTTCAAAGGTAAAAATCGAACGGATTTAGATCCGGTGATCTTGTTGGCCAAGATATAGGTCCTCCGCGGCCAATCCATTGCCTTGGGAACAAAGTGTTTAAGTGGGATCGTACATTTCTTGCAAAATGTGGTGGAGCACCATCATGCATAAACCACATACATCGTAAATTAAACTTCTTCCAACAGCTCTTCAAATTGATTTTTTAAAAAATTTAAATATTTTACACCATCTAATCTATCTGGAAGTATGATCGGGCCTGGTAATTCGTCTCCAAAAATACCACACCATACATTTACTGTGAATTTATGTTGGTAACTATTTACAATTTTTAAATGAGGATTATTTGATGACCAGGAATGCATGTAGTATAAATTTATACATCCGTCCCGAGTGCAGCTTCATCTGTGAAAATTATCTTCTTCGGAAACCAAAAATCTCATGTTTGTTGTTCAATTACCCATTCACAAAAAATTGTTATTTATTCAACATGTCAAATTTTTATTGTAATCTTTTAATTTTTTTAGATATTATTGCAAATATGACAAATAGTTAGTTTTTCTGAAAGCTAAGATTCTGAACTATGTTTTAATTTCTATGTTTTAATTTTAAAAGATAAAAGGTAAAGAAACAAAATTTTTTCTTAAAAAAATTTCAATTCTAAAAGTTTTGTTTTAATTTGAAAAACTTTTTACGTAAATATTCATACTTATTATATCTCATTTAAAAGAAAATTTAATCAGCTTTTTAACGATATAAATATTAGGAAAAACAAATGGTTTTTAGATGTAGATATTGAGTTATCTCTAATACAAGGTACAACGTTGGAAGGACCCTCTTCAAACGTCTACAACTTGATAGGGGGGCTTCACAGTGCAAAGTGGTAGAAGTAAAGTCATATTCGCTTTGATCAAGGAATCCAACGGTACTATTCGTGTCAGCCACTTTAGGGACACCCTGTATATATATATATATATATATATATATATATATATATATATATATATATATATATATATATATATATATATATATATATATATATATATATATATATATATATATATATATATATATATATATATGGAAATATATATATATGGATATATATATATATATATATATATATATATATATATATATATATATATATATATATATATATATATATATATATATATATATATAATAATAATAATAATAATATGACAATGTAATGATCAAATCAGTAACCTACTTACGTCAACATTATTGCAATTGTGCTATGCAACAAAATCATTCAATCTTATTGACTACCCTGTCACCTAAATTAAAATTATTTTTATTTTGTAAATCCACTCTTCATACAACAACAAAACATAATTTCATATTTTGTGCAGCGGACAAATGAAAGTCAAACCAGGTGACTCTTCAAATTTATATTTTGTGCACATTCGTATTTTTCTCTGTGTTTGGGCAATATACAAATCGGAATAAAACGCATCATTCGTTTTTTTATGTTGCGCTCATTGGCTATGGCAATAACACCGTGACAGTCAAAAATGAAAATTTATAGCATAAACGTATATAGTGTATATACGTTTATGCAATATATGCTATATTGCAATATATGCTATATGCAATATATGCTATATATGCTATATTGTTTGGGCGGATAGCAATTACTCATCACACATTACACACCCGAAATAGTCAAATAAAGTTGAAACCTTAGTAATTGCCAGCAAAAGTTCAAACTTAAGTAAATGCTGATAAAAGAATTATTTTAAAGATTATATCTATATGATATAAATTAATTACAAAAAAAGTGCAGCCACAGGAACTATATCCTACCAAACAACGATCAATCGTCCAATATACCATCTTAAATGCATATCGAGCCGAATAACGATTCCGCAAACACCACAGCTAACGGCAACTGGTAGCTGTTGTGTTGGTTGCGTTAATGAACGCAACCAACACCACAGCCGCCAGCTACCGTGCGCTGTGGAGTTTGCGGAATCGCTTTCGACTCGATATATGCCCTCAAGATGGCCTTGAACGATGATTCGATGATTTGATACTATAGTACTGCCTGCAGTCTGCACTGAAATATGAAGAATTTTTTTTCTATATATATTTAACAAGGATGCATCAGTAGTTCTAGTGAAGTATAAAAATAACATTAAAAAAATTAAAAAATGTGTAACTTTTGGTATGTAGGTACACAAAATTTAAATCACTAACACATATAAATGACATGAATACAAAATTAAATACTACAACATTAATAATACTACCACATTATTTGCTTTTGGGCGGAATCGAAACGCAATATATTATATCACTGTATGCGATTAGGCAAAAACAAAAATAATTGTAGGGGAACGTAAAAATTACAATTACAATTACATTTAAATGACGATTTGTATGAAAGATTGATATAATACACCCATCACTCGCTTAACGAAAACTCTAATTAATTTGAACGAAATTTCGCAAATTAATTTCAAAATTAAACCAAAATTTTGGTTTAAGTAATAAAATTTCGATTTACGATTTTTTTTACATACATACATATTTTACCTTTTAGAATTATATTTTAAGAAATTTTAATATACAAACTTTTCGTGAACAAATTAATTTCGTTAAGCGAGGGATAGGTGTAAAAGCATATTATCATCACCAATATACAGGCTTTTATGCAAAATAAAAAAAAATAAACAATTGTATATACGCAATAGTGTTGGTTTGTAAAATACAAAATATATATTTAAAATTTAACCGACATCACAATATAAATACCAGTCTACATATAAGTGAAACTTTAACACAACTACGAACAATCATCACAGACTAATAACGGGTTAAACTTTTATTTCTGCGCAAAAGCTATATATAATGAAACACAATTCAACTGCAATGTACTAACATCATCAGATGGACCAATATTTTCAATTTGGGTTTAAATCCATTATATTTCGAACATACCTAGATTTAATATCTTACACTTTGTATGGTTACACTGATTCACTATTTTTCAACACACATCTTCACTGTTTAAAATTTGCAATATTACTGCCTGTAATCGATCGTGCTTACATCTGTTGATGTGTTTAGTTCAATTTTCAATGTTTCTATTTGTTTTGCTTCACCAAAATTGTAATTGTGTTCGTGCATTTATTCTAAAACAAGTAACTGCGTTATACAAATTACAGATGCAGTGTTACGCACTTTATCTGTTTTGGCTCGATTTTATCATGATTTTGGTGGAAATACTATATCTCTGAACGAGCAATGAATTTGAAAATCTTTATCACAAACCCGATACAAACAACGTGTTGGTTAGGGATTTTTCTATGATTTTACCGTTTTTGTAATAGTGACGTTAATGTTTTTTGTAATGACTTGGATGATTTGCTGGGAACAATTAACAATGATGACATAGTTATTTTCCATTAGTGCCTATACTTTTAGTTTAGATAATTTACAATTATATATTTCTGATCATAATTTAATTTCATTCAATATTTGGTCAGATTCAATTAGAACTGTGCCATCTTATAGTGTAAATAGTGCTAAAGTTAATTATGATAAACTTAGAGATCGTCTCCTAGTTGAACAATGGACCCTTGTTTATCAGGAAAAAAAATGTAATACAGCATTCAATTTTTTCTTAAAAACATTTATTACCCACCCATATTGGA
This sequence comes from Tipula confusa, assembly GCA_963556175.1. NCBI lineage: Eukaryota > Metazoa > Arthropoda > Insecta > Diptera > Tipulidae > Tipula > Tipula confusa. The sequence continues at coordinate 143,113,713 of OY744477.1, read as the reverse complement.
TTGTCCAGAGAGAAAATTACTTATCGCAATAACAAAAAGTTAAAGCTTTGGATGAATTATTATCTTTTGTGTAAAATTAATAATTGCTTGTTTCTTTAAGTAGGCGTGTAGGTTCCTCTTGAACACTTGTAAATTAAATATTGTAGGAAAGACCGACGAATCAATTTGATTCTACAGAGAGGTGACTCTAGGGAAAAATGAAAATTTAAAATAGTTAGTTCCTCATCTGGTTATATCTCAGGTGAAGCTATGTTGCTTTGTACCAAAACGAGTGGGAGGCCTGCTGACAAACGCCGCTGGTATTAGAGATTTAATTTCGAAAGAACAGTGACCAAAATAATATTTGTAAAAAAGCGATAAAGCACCTATTTTGCGTCTGTGCCCTAATGAGTCAATTGATAAAGCAATATTTTTATCGTTAATCATGTGAATAACTCTATTTTGAATTCTATTAAGACATTTGAGCTTTGATTTTAGAGCACCATCCCAGACAAATAAATTAAATTCCATAATGGGCCTAACATAAGCCTTGTATAATTTAAGAACTTCTATAGGGGTAAAATAAAAGTTACACCGTCTAATGAAACCCAGATACTGCCTAGCTTTTTTTGCAATAGAATATATATGTTATTTCCAAGAAAGATCACTCGAAATGTCTAAGCCCAACATTCTAAGAGAAGAGGACCTATTAATTTGAATGCCGTTTATTATGGGTGGACTTAATTTTGAATTTTTTTTGTGAAAAAAGACACGCTTGGAATTTCTATGGATTAAATTCTACCCCTATTAGATTTGCTCCATTCAATGACCTTGTCAATGCAAGTAAGAAGTGAACTATTCATAATTTGACGAGAGCAAGTTTAATAAGAATTGCAGTCCTTTTGGCTATTAAACTCAATAGAAGCAGACACTGCAGTATCATCAGCAAAAGAGTGGATATTACATGATGCCAATTTAAAAATATCATCGATATAGATTAAAAATAAGGTAGGTGACAAAACTGAACCTTGCGGTACACCAGCATTGATTTCATACGAGTCGGATGTAATGCCGTCTAATACTACCTTGATCGATCGTCCCATTAAATAACTCTCTATCCATTGAATTAGAGAACTATCAAGATTCAGTGACCGAATTTTATTGATCAGGCTTTGATGCCATACTCTATCAAAAGCTTTTGAAATATCTAGAGATACTACACTTAACTCAATAAGGGGATAGAAGATGCTAGCAAACGACCAAAAAGTTCGATTGTTTGATTTAGAATCAAATACATTTCGTATTTGATTACGAATTTTGAGGTCATGGTTTAATTTAGACCTGATTATGATAGCATTCGATTTATTATGGGCTATTCTAAATTTAATGAGATTTTCATTAGAAGGATTACTGAGATAATTTAAATGAGCACATTTTTTCTCGGAGATAGCAGACGGATGGTTTAATTTTCATTAAACCATAGAGTTTTGTGAGGCCGATTCCTTTTATAAGAGCTAGGAATGAATAACTTAATTTCTTCTTAAATCACCGAAGTTATAAGCTTGAATACTGTATCAGCATTATTACTTTTAAAACACACAGACCAATAAAAAAAGAGAAAAATAGATTAAGACTTTGCCAATTAGCATCATTAAAATTCTAGATTAGTCTAGGTGTACATGTAATGTGTTTCGAGGTAGGTGGGACAATCGGAAATTTCGATTAGACCAATGCATATTCAGAAAGACCTAGAGGACCATTAATATCAATAGAATATTTGTCAGGCATGGTAGTCAAACATTAATCCAACAAATGAGATGAATGACCTAATATGTCAGGGTACCGAGTTGGTTTGTCTACAAGTTGGACAAGACTATTTATCGCCGAAACAATTCAACATATTCACCTGTTTGATCTCTTGTTTGAGAAAATCCTAACCAAGTGTCATTATGAAAATTAAAATCTCCCAAGACAACCACTTCAGACATTGTAGATATCTAGTAAATCATATCAATTGATCTTGAAATTATATCAAACTCGTGATATGTCTCTGCATGTGGTAGATTTGGACTACGGTACAGACAACACATAAAAATAGAGCAAGATTCGAATTTAATTTCAATCCTCAAAGTATTAACCGCAGGATTGAAACTAGGTAAAGTAAATTTGGATACATTAAAGTGGAGATCATTACAAATAACAACATAAACCGGACACCAACACAAATATCGACCCTTGGCTATCGTACACGGACACGAATCGGAAACTGGAACATCAAAACTCTTACAGAAACATCAAGGCTAGCACAAGTAGAGAAGGAAATTAAAAGTTATAACATCGAGATTCTCGGCCTAAGTGAAGTCAGATGGAAAAACAGTGGAGAAATAAACACGAGCAATGGAAATTATATGATATTCTCTGGTAGAGACGACACACAGGAACAAGGCGTGGGCATATTAACAACAAATAAAGCAAGGAAAGCATTGATGGCCATTCATCCATTCAACCAGTTAACAGAAGAATTATAGTGGCAAGGTTCCATTCAAAAATATGAAACACAACTATCATTCAGTGCTATGCCCCAACAGAAGATGCAGAAGATACAACAAAATGTGAGTTCTACGAGCAATTACAAGCCACAATAGCAAAAACGCACAAAAATGACGTCAAAATCATACAAGGAGATTTCAATGCAAAAATTGGTACAGACAACATCAACCTTACCACTATCATGGGAAGAAATTCATTAGACTCTGTGCGAAATAACAATGGAGAAAGACTTGTCGAATTCTGTAGCACAACATATTGTTCATAGGCGGTAGTAGGTTTCCACACAAAATATACATAAATACACATGGACATCACCGGATGGCAGAACTAAAAATCAGATAGATCACGTAATAATCAATAAGAAATTTCTCAGATCACTACAAGATGTAAGAACAATGAGGGGCGCAGATATACACAGCGATCATCAACTGGTAGTAGCACAATTCAAGATCAAGCCAGCAGCTGTAAAACATTCGAAGACAAATAGAAGGAAATTTAACACAAATAGAAGAACGATGGAACCAAGCAGAAGAAGCCTACATCAAGACTACCACGGACGTACTCGGCTACAGAGAATACAATCGGAAACCTTGGATCAGTGATGATACATGGCAGAAAGTTGAGGAACGCCATCAATTTAAGTTGCAAATGTGCCAACATAACGCGTCAAGTAAAGAAGATGGCAAGGAATGATCGAAGAAAATATACAGAAAGCATTCTCAAAGCTGCTGAAGAGGTAGCAGCAATTCAAAATATACGAGCACTACACCAGTGTGCAAGAAAGGTCACTGGTAAAATTACAAATATACCACCTATAAGGGACGCTAATGGTCAAATACTAACAACAGATGAAGCGCAGTTAAAGAGATGGAAGGAATATTTCGAAGAAGACGTCGTCGTCGACCCCGAAAATCTCCAGTCATCAATTGACATCAATAACGAAACTAGCAACATCCATCCACCAACGGAACGGGAAGTTAAACATGTCATTAATAGACTGAAGAACAATAAGGCCGCTGGAACAGACAATATAACCGCCGAAATATTCAAAGGAGATTCATCTACAACTGCAAGCATATTAACACCAATAATCCAAGAAATCTGGAATTCTGGGAGAAACCCACTGAAATGGAAAGAAGGCTTGATAATTACGATACCCAAGAAACGTGACCTAAGATAATATAGGAACTGGAGAGGTATCTCCCTCCTCAACACAACAATAAAGGTACTCGCAATGATCATCCTTGACAGAATCTAACCTACGATCAATGCAAAATTAAGAAACGAACAAGCTGGATTTAGACCAGGAAGAAGTTGCACTGATCACATCAACACAATCCGTATCATCACTGAGCAATCCAATGAATGGGATTCACCATTGTATATGCTCTTCGTCGATTTCGAACGCGCATTCGATACGATAAACATGAACGCAATATGGCAGATACTTTGTGAAATGGGCATCCCAAAGAAATTAATTGAACTCATACAAGAAATGTATCGGGATGCTGGGAACCGAATTCAATACAAAGGCAAACAAAGTGAAACATACTACAACACTCGAGGAGTAAGGCAAGGTTGCGTACTCTCACCAATGCTGCTCCTAATCGTATTAGACAGTGTAATGCGGAAACTAGATAACAAGTCCCCTAATGGCATTCAATGGGGGTTAACTGGTAAACTCAATGAATTGGACTATGCAGACGACATATGCTTGGTCACACACAAACACTCCGGCATGCAGCAGAAACAGCTATCAGATCTAGCTAATGAAGTTGGTCTCAAAAATAATATCAAGAAAACCAAGGCGATGACACTCAACACAAATATAATCACACCGATACACATCAACATTATACAAATTGAAGATGTAAATGAATTCGTATACCTTGGTTGCACAGTAACGAAAATAGGTGGAACAGAAGAAGACATACACAAACGTATAAATAAAGCCACATATACATTCAACATGTTACACAAAGTCTGGAATACTTCTGTCCTGTCGCGCAAGACCAAGATACGAATGTTCAAACTCATGTGTGAAATCGGTACTACTGTATGGGTGTGAGCCATGGAAGCATACAGGAAAAACCATACAGAAGCTATAGGTATTTGTAAACAAATGCCTTCGACGAATACTTAAGTGCTTCTGGCCTAACACGATCAGTAACATCAATCTGCACATCACCAAGAGTAAGAGAGGGGATCGGTATGATGGTGAGAAGATTGGAGATGGTGAAGCGCCGCGTACTTCTTCAACAGGAGCCATGTTTATGAAACCGTATTACGATGGTTTGCTGACGGATGAAGAAAGTGACGAGTTCGATGACAAATCAGCTGGGATATATGATGAAGCAGGAGGGCCGAGTGGTATATAGACGATTATGATGGGAAGATTGTAAATTACTGTACATGATTAATAAATAAATTAGTTCAATTTTGTATTCAACATTGCTCGGACGTGTTTTTCAATAATAATTCTAAGTGTATTTTTGCCATTGTTGGCCGGAATTTCTACTTTATATAATATATATATATATATATATATATATATATATATATATATATATATATATATATATATATATATATATATATATATATATATATATATATATATATATATATATATATATATATATATATATATATATATATATATATATATATATATATATATATATATATATATATATATATATATATATATATATATATATATATATATATATATATATATATATATATATATATATATATATATATATGTAATAAATATATATGTGTGTGTGTGCTAACATACACAACAAGTAAGTTGATTAAAATTATTAATGTAATTATTGAAATGTGATAATAAAATATCGCGATGATAACAATTGTAATATGCAAATATTTGCATAAATACTTGTCACATACATATTTGCAATTTGCGAATATTCGATTTAATTTTTTTGCGTTACACAAAATATTTTAATCGATTTGTAGCAAAAAAAAAATAAAAATAAAAAACCGACCAAAAATACCACTGAGTGACAAATTCATTTTGACAGTTATGAATTAATAATGGAATTATTTTTGTGGAGATTGCAATGGTGTTAAATGGTCTAGTTCCATAAGGGAATAGAATATTGTGACTATGATTTTGGGATTTTGTGGTTGATTGAATATTATGGGGACAATATTTTCTGATTTTTAATTGTACAGTTAAAATTTTAGTTGTATAAATTAATAAATCTAACTAAAATTATTTATGTAATTGAAGAGAACTCGGTCGTGGTTAATATCTTCGTGGTTGAGGTCATAATCTACATGAATCTCAAATTTCATCAGCAAAACTCTTATCATCCACCGCAGAGTCTAATTCTGACACTTTTACACGACAACGGGGTAATATAAGTGTTTTCAGTATTACAGTATTAGTTCTTTTAATCAATTTAGTTTAATCAATTATTTCACGTTTTAAGTATTTCACAAATTAATTAATTTGATTGGTTATATTCCAACTGTTTGGACCTACAACTACAGTTTAGCTTCTAAACAGTTTTATTGAAACATCCTACTTTACACTATTGCCAACCAAATCAAAGACGAGGGGCTTCAAGTTTTTTTATCTGCATAATTTACATTATCTTACTTGATTTACGGGCCTGGAAGATCGATTGGCCTATATATAGGTACTATAAATCAACTGATAACGTCGAACTAAAATTTTTTGTATTTGTAAAAGCGAGACAGGAGATCAATAATGTGGTCTCTTTCCTTATACTTCAATATACGAAGTGACATAGCTCATTCATAATTAACTGAGCAGTAGGCTACTAAAATTTTTCTAACAGTAATTGCGATCATTAAATTTAATTATTTTGTAAATTTAGGGTAGCGCTACAAAAATACACCCTGGTTGTCACTGACTACTCTGAAGGTGATCAACTGACAATTGTAATTGTTATTTGTGAATTAATGCTGTGTCTACATTAACATTTCGTATAACCGACTTTTCTAAATTATTGGTTAGTTTGTATCAGTTATTCATAGATGGCACTAGTATTAAAATTAGAAGCTATGACTATTTATGATTTGTAATTGTTACCTTTTTTTTGATAACTTAAAAAAAATGTTGGCTAAAAAATATTGAGTTTATAACATGTATGCATGTATACATAAATATTGTTATTTAGATACTTTTTTGATAGTTTCCACTTTTTCATTTTGCTCATTTAATAATCTCTTCTGTTCTTATTTATTCATTCTAAGCTGTGTAGAGCGGATATCCATCAAACTAATGTGGCTTTTGGACCATAAAGCTGGTCATAAATTTCCACCAATGTTTGAACTACGTTCTCTGAATTAAACATTTAATTCTTCAGTTTACCTGTCGTGAGACTTCAATAAAGGTTTCTTCCTGCTTCATCTCGATGTTGTTGAGATAATCGTTCACATAAAGTTAAACAACTATAATGGCTTATTTTTATTATCACATTAAAGAAAGTTTTACTTCTTTGCTGTAAATAATTTTTAATTTTTATATATAAAACTAGAAGTATTGAATTCTTTGTTTTTATTAAAACAAGGTTTCCTTATTTCGTTTTATTAAAATTAAAAAAAGAATAAAATATAATGGCTTCTGCTGCTCGAGGATATTTTGCGTAGATGTATTGGCAATCTGTTTTACGATGTGTAACGTGTTTCGATTTTTTTTTGTTATTGTCGCACCTGAACCATTATGGTATTTTCGGATTTGCTTTCTCATTGAGACTTGATGGAACGTCCAGGTTAAGTATCTATTTGCGATACTTGTAACTTTATTGTCGATTTTCTCAGGTGTTTATACAATTCTAAGGTATTTATACAATTTCTTTTAAATAGGGGAATATTGATTGCAGGTTTATCATTCAACATTTTTTCATGTTAAAATGTAAAAATGTAAAAATGTAAAAATGTAAAAATGTAAAAATGTAAAAATGTAAAAATGTAAAAATGTAAAAATGTAAAAATGTAAAAATGTAAAAATGTAAAAATGTAAAAATGTAAAAATGTAAAAATGTAAAAATGTAAAAATGTAAAAATGTAAAAATGTAAAAATGTAAAAATGTAAAAATGTAAAAATGTAAAAATGTAAAAATGTAAAAATGTAAAAATGTAAAAATGTAAAAATGTAAAAATGTAAAAATGTAAAAATGTAAAAATGTAAAAATGTAAAAATGTAAAAATGTAAAAATGTAAAAATGTAAAAATGTAAAAATGTAAAAATGTAAAAATGTAAAAATGTAAAAATGTAAAAATGTAAAAATGTAAAAATGTAAAAATGTAAAAATGTAAAAATGTAAAAATGTAAAAATGTAAAAATGTAAAAATGTAAAAATGTAAAAATGTAAAAATGTAAAAATGTAAAAATGTAAAAATGTAAAAATGTAAAAATGTAAAAATGTAAAAATGTAAAAATGTAAAAATGTAAAAATGTAAAAATGTAAAAATGTAAAAATGTAAAAATGTAAAAATGTAAAAATGTAAAAATGTAAAAATGTAAAAATGTAAAAATGTAAAAATGTAAAAATGTAAAAATGTAAAAATGTAAAAATGTAAAAATGTAAAAATGTAAAAATGTAAAAATGTAAAAATGTAAAAATGTAAAAATGTAAAAATGTAAAAATGTAAAAATGTAAAAATGTAAAAATGTAAAAATGTAAAAATGTAAAAATGTAAAAATGTAAAAATGTAAAAATGTAAAAATGTAAAAATGTAAAAATGTAAAAATGTAAAAATGTAAAAATGTAAAAATGTAAAAATGTAAAAATGTAAAAATTTGAAACACTAAACTTTGTTTTGCCGTGCTTCACTTTTGCTCGGAATTTTTTTAAGCGATGCAATGCTTACTTTGCTTAATTATTTGCAACGGAATTCATATTCTCGTTTAACCTGTTATCTAGAGTATAGTTCCACTAAACTCTAGAGTTAAGGTTTTCTTAAATGACCTGATATAGTGATTATCGACTCTGTTTTCTGATCAGCCAATTAAAGACCAACTAAATAAATTTATTTGTGAACACTTTACTACTACAAACATGAGATAATCATCAAGCCAACGATCTTTGTTTACAGCAATTGGCTGTAATCCAGCACGCGACATTTTTGGGTCAGCTAGAGAGTCCATAACTGTAAAGTATAAACGATGAGTGACGTCATGAATATGTTCAAATAATTTAAGCGACGATGATGTTAAACGAAATGAATTGAATTTCCATGCAACACACTATCAATCACAATCACTTCTATACTAATATATAGAAATATCAATCGATCACGTAACAGAAATTTATCGAATTTTTTTTATGTGTGATTTGTGTTGATTTCACAATATATAATTCTATGTACTCGTATGTGGATTTTTTTTTTTAGATTGAACATAAACCAATTTTGATTTTATGTTATCAAAAAAATAAAAATAAATTTACACAATGGGATTGCGTCGCTTTGATGAATTCACAATGCATAATGGTTCAGAATTAATTAATTCTGATGTCATATAACTATATATGTGGTGTATGTGAATGTGTCGTATCTGTGAATGTGTGAATGTGTCGACTTTTACATGTTGAGTTGAGAAAAATTTTATACGATTTTGATAAGTGAATTAAAATTGGGTGATGGGTAAGTAACAATTTTTTGAATTTTCAGCTAATCGGTATAAATGGATTTAAAAAATTATACTGATTTATAGAATCACTACTGCTTTTAGGTAGCTCCTAATGATTACTTAAGAAAATATAATCAAAGTTACTGTTAAGTATAACTTATTATTATATTTTAAATATCCAATGAAAACCGAAATCGAATAACTTTGAAATCGGCAAGGGCACATTATAACTATGAATATTTTGGCCATGATGGTCGGAAGACATGAGCTACACATTCAATGACGATGTAGAATAGAACACAAGTATAGGTGCTCATCGATGTCTATGACTTAAGAATCTTACGGATACGTGCTCACACTAAGGGAAACTGCCTTGGTGGACTAAAGATGTGACTCCCAAAATAGTTACAGTTATAAGAATGTGCAAAGTGGAAGGACCAACAACATAACTAAAATCCAGATAATTGCTGATATGGCATGTCAAAGTTGATACTTCAGCGTCGTTGACAAAACAAGCCAGCTAAATCTGAAGTATTACAGAGCATGGTAATGCATATCCATATAGGGCTTTAATTATGTATATTGTCGAAGTATTTACGGTAACAAGTTTTACCAGGCTAGGCATACTAAAAACGGTTAGAAATGATAATAACGACAACACGAGAATATGAGGCATTGAAACAAATCAGACAACCAACGAAAACAACTTATGTTGAAATTGGGGAAATAAATGGAAGCGAAATCACAACTACCACAAAATTAGTTATCTTCCGAGTACAAGCACGATTTTCATCAAACTATTCCATGAAAATGGAAGCCTTAGTGTTGCTAAGTATTACACGACCTTTGATAAGAATTTTGACAGTAGAAGATGGGATCATTTAAATAACCTATTGTGGGCGGATAATCAAACTAACAATATCGACATTCTCCTACGGGTGCCGATTGTTATCCGAATATTTTGATACCAGGTAGTCAAGGGAAACCAAGGAGAACCAATCGCTCAACAAACAGAGCTAGGATGGATAATTTTCGGTAATACCTCAAACAAAACCCCATCCAGGAACGAGACACTGGTTACATTGGCGGACATCGAAAAGCAATTAAAGAAACTCTGGGAAATAGAGGAACTACAACCTAAAATGCGAATGACAGAAGAAGAAACTATGTGTGAAGAACATTATCAGCAAAACTACTGTCGAGGTACTGAAAGTCGTTATATAGTACGAATTCTGTTTAACCAACAATTACCATCTCTCGGGTCATTCAAACAAAGAGCCTTAGCTAGATTCATTCAGCTTGAACGACGTTTGTCAATAGCAAATGAATTTTCCAAAGAGTATCGAGAATGTATAAATGGATACTTCAAAAATAATTCGAAGTGATTTCTACGTAGATGGCTTGTTATCAGAAAGTGACAACCTAGAGAACGCTCAGATAGCGCAAGATCAACTGATTAGCTTACTACTGGAATCCAGGTAGTAATACATTTGGATTCAAGGTGAATCTTAACAACAAACAAGATAAAATGACAAAACGAAAAATGTTATCAGAGTCATCCAAATTATTTGATCCAGTAGGATGTTTGTCTCCCACATTAATCCAAGCCAAAACCCTTATGCAAACTCTATGAACCGCTGGCGTAACTTGGGATCAGAAAATGCCTAAAGACTTTGAACTTATGTCTCACTTCCCAAACTGGAGGAGATAAAAATACCAAGGTGGATCCATTTTGATTCAGCCTTACCGGGAGAATTACATGGTTTTTGTGGTGCTTCTCAAGTAGCTTACGCAGTGATATACTTTTATAACAGGTCATCAAACAAGGCAACATTGTTAACATCAAAAATACGAGTGGCACCAATAGCAACCAAGTTAACATTGCCAAAATTAGATTTATGTGGTGGTCTACTTACGAACTTAATGCTCAAAGTACAACAAGATATGAAGTTTGAGCAAACTCCAACAGCAAACTCCAACATATTTCTGAACAGATTCGATTATTGAATTCTATTGAAGCAAACGAATTAATTACGCATAGTTTATGGTGGAATGGTCCTCAGATTAATTTTGATAAGGCAATGCAGCTAGTGCCAATGATAGCATAGAAGTAACTCCAGATCAACCGGAACTAAAACCACGAGAATTGGTAGCCACTATATAAAATTTTAATACTATTAAAAGGATTATGGTATATGTAATGTGATTTACCAACAAATACCGGATAAACGTAAGTCAAGAAATCCCAACGGCAGAAGAAATAAGAAAATCTTCTCAACCTTTGATTAAACTGGCACAGAAACAACATTTTAACACCGAAATTCGCAATCTTATAAACCAAAGATTTTACAAAATCCAGTAAAATTAGATCCTTGTGTCCATTTCGACACGATGGAATTTTACGTGTTGGTGGTCGAGTTCAAATGCAGCAACTTGGAGCTACCATGAAAGGCATTCAGTTATCATCCCAAAAGATCATCCAAATGAAGATGCCACAAGGCACACAAAGGTTATTCAGTAATCTTTCTTTGCATGACTACTAATGCCATACATATTGAACCAGTCAGCGATATAATCATCGCACCTTACAAAATATTTACTGCACGTAGAGGATTGTGTAGGGATCTATATAACAATAATGGTACTAATTTTTTCGGTGCTAAAAACCAACTTGCACTTGAAGTGGTTGCACTAGTTCCTACATTGTCGAAATAATTTGCCCAACTGTTAGCAAACGATGGAACGACGGCTCTGTACTCATGTAAGTACAGAGCCGTCGTTCCATCTGTACTCTGTACTCTGTACTCTGTACCCATCTCTGTGCCTTCGGTAAGAGATGGGGTCTAAAACCAGAGCTGGTACACTGGCTCTTCACCACTGTAGTCGGACTGATTCTGATGTATGGGGTGAGTGTGTGGTAGTCAGCACTAGACAAAAAAACTTATTAAAATATGAGAAGGTACAAAGAACGGCCCACTTGCTTATAAGCGGGGCACTGAGGACAACCCCTACACGTGCTCCGGAGGCTATGCTCCTTCTTTCTCTCGACAGCTTTGGTAAGCAGAGAGTGTCAACTACGGCTGCACAACTCTCTGCCGTGTTTGAGTGGAAATGTTTACAGACGGGCCACTCGACGATTGGCAGTTCGCTTAAGGAAGACTTGGCGAATAGTGACTACACAATACCGATTGTTTGCTTTAAAAAAAGCTTCCAAACCATTATCCACTCCAGAAAATCTTGGGGGAACAGGTTAACAACAGAAATTACAATTCTACACTGACGGCTCCAAGCTAGAGGGCAAAGTCGGAGGTGGAGTCTATTGTGACAAATTAAATGTGAATATATCCGTTCGTTTTCCTGTCTTGGTTGTTGCATAATGTTATATCCACAAGGTATAACAAGATATAACAATATAAGTGGACACTCAGGCGGCAATCAAGTCGCTGAAATCAGTTTCTCTGACGTCCGTGGCATCAGTGAAATGCTGCTCATCTCTGAACGAGATGAGTGAGCATCTCAATATCCAGATTGTCTGGGTCTCCGGTCACTCAGATGTTCTGGGGAACTGCAGGGCTGATGAACTGGCAAGGAAAGGTACAACTCTCCAATTTAAACCGGAAGGGGAAAATCTGGGGAATAACACCATAACATGCAATGTAGCTCAGCAAGTCTGGCCGAAACTAGACTTGAAGCGCTCCAAAACACTACTACCTCTACGTAGACTTGACTTAAACATAGTCGTGGGGGTGCTCACAGGATACTGTCTCATTGGGGAGCATGCGAGGAGACTTGCGTCAACGGCAAATGACTTTTGTAGAAGCTGTATGGATAAGGAGGAGGAAGAGACTGTGAGCCACTTCCTCTGCTAATGCCCGGCGCTAGCTTACAGGAGGTACAAACATCTGGGCAAGTATTGTTTTGACGGCTTTATGGATCTCAAGAACTGCAATTTGCGAGATATCTTACGCTACATAAGTAACTCTGAATGGTTCTAATGAAGATGAAAGGGGAGTAGGATCCTTTGGTATCACAATGGACCTTCACCGGTCTAAGTGTGCGTTAGCAACCACTCTAACCTAACCTCACCTAGCAAACGATGACACAACTTGGCATTTCATACCTTGAGCTTCACCTCATTTTGGGGGAATCTGGGAGCGGCTGACTTTCGAAGAACTAGCAACGGTCACATCTCCAACAAGGCCGATTACGGGTTTATCAGACATGATATTGACGAACATTACAGCTGCGGCGATGGATTTAACAACAAGATAATAGTGGGAATCAATAAATCAGGTGAGCTAACAAATTTCAAGAAAACTATCAATTTTTTATTAGAACGGGCTAAAGTAGTTGAAAATATAGAGTTGAGCGTTGGGAGTTGTAAACCATTGAGCATCGTGAATTCAAAACCAAAATTATTAGAATCATCTCATCCACAATGCGTGATTTGTCAAAAATCGCATAAAATATTTGAATGTCCTGAATTTTTAAGCTCAAACTGGTTTCAGTAAGGTAGTGCGCAGAAGAACATTTTGTGGTAAGGCTATGAACCACATGTGTCTATGCCTCGTTTTTGTTGGATACCCACCTAAACCTAACCTAACCTAGATACAGTCAATTATTTATCAGTTCAAGAATTTTCCATTGGGTTACAATTTGCAATTAAAGCTGCTTAAAATCAAAGTTTTCCCAATGAAATAAAGTTTGGGCAAAAAGCTAAATTCATCCAATAGTTTACGCAACTTAAACATATTTTTAGATGATTCTAGTATTTTAGGAGTAGGTGGTAGAAATCGCCATTTAAAATCGAATTTTAAAATGAAGTAACAAATTCTTCTGCCAAATGATAATTTTACTACCAATTTTATGAAGTGTTTACATAACGAATATTTTCATATATGTCAAAATTCTTTACTAGCAATAATTCGTCGAAATTATTGGCCATTAAATGCAAGGTCAACAATAAGAAAAATTTGTCATTTGTGCGTCCCCTGTTTCAGAGTAAAGCCAAGAGACAATACTCAATTTATGGGTGATCTGCTAGATTATAGATGAAATTTTTCACATCCGTTTGCTCATACCGGTATAGATTATGCTGGACCTATTATGTTAAAAGCTCAAAATATATTGCACTGTTTATTTGTATGTTAACAAAAGTGGTCCACATTGAATTAGTTAGCGATCTTACAACTAATTCGTTTATTGCGTCTTTAAGAATATTTATTAGGCGTAGAGGTAAATCCAGTAAGTTATATTCCGATATTGGTTCAACATTTTTAGGCGCTCATCGAGAAATAAAAGAATTATTTCAATATTTTAATGCACAGCAAGCAAAAACCGAAATATCGAATTATTGTGTCTCTCAAGAAATTTAATGGTCATTTATTCCCCACATTCTCCAAATTTTGGCGGATTATGGGAGGTAGCAATAAAATCTTGCAAATATCATTTAAAACGTGTAGCAAGAAATGCTTATCTTAATTTCAAAGAAATGACTGCACTATTAGTACAAATTGAGGCATTTTTAAATTCCAGACCTCTAACTCTTCTTTCATTAGATACAAATGATTTAACGGCTTTGACACCAGGTCATTTTTTGATTGGTCGCGAACTCATATCTATGCCAGAACCCTCTTTAGACAACATAAAACTAAATCGTTTAAATCGATGGCAATACATCCAACTAATTCAAGAACAAATTTGGAAAAGATTCAGCAGTGAATATATTTCGCGTTTACTAATATTGAATTCAAAAACGTTATAAAATTTTTAAAATTATTTGTAGCAATATCCAAAGGGTTATGCGTACCGTAATTAGTTCTATGAAATCGAGGCTGGAATAAAGAACGATTTCTAATATTCAAGTTTTTTGCCAAAAAGTCGAGATTAGACAACAAATGAACTGAGTCTATGCTACTTTTAATAAATCATAGCTAAAACAAGCCAAACTAATTGATCGTCTGTGGTGCAGTGGAAGTAACTGAAAAATTTTACAACGATTCATGTAAGCAAAATGATCATTATTTTTTAAAATACAGCGACATAAGCGACTTGTGAATCTGTGCTGAATTTTTTCTAGACGGTTAATTCTAATATCATACTGAAGATTCCATATAATTGACAGGTATTCAACATGTGATCTTACTAATGTGGCATAAACAGACCTAAGCAACGGACCTAAGTGACTGCCCTGAGGAACACCAGATGTTGTTTCATATTCACTCGAGAGACATTAAGTGAACTTAACACATTGTCTACGATCACAAAGGTAAGATAACCACAGCAGCAAGTTTGAGTGAACACCAACCTTCTAAATTTAGATAAAACAATCTCATGTGAGATTCTATCAAATGCTTTTTTAAAGTCAGTGAACACCACATCAACTTGCGAACCATCTTCAATTGAATTTATCACAAAATGTAAAAGTTCAACGAGATTAGTTGCAGTTGATCTACCTGGAAAAAAACCATGCTGTTGTGGGATAATAACCTTACCAAACTCAATAAACAATAAATCACGAACCATACATTCAAAAACCTTTGGAATAGCGGATAATATTGAAATAGGCCTATAATTCTCAATTAAATTTCGATTACCAGTTTTAAAAATCGGAATGACATACGAAGTTTTCCAACTGTCTGGAAAATACCCAATAGAGGTAAAATTAATGATTGAGCACATTCACGTAATAAAACCGCAGGCACTAAATGAGGGCCAGAATTATAATTTGGTTTTAACTTGGAGATATATTTAAAAATAAATTCAGCATCTAAAGTAATCGAACCCAAATTTCCAACAGTTGAGCAATTGGTCTGCTCGTCAATGACGGGATTAGCTGATAATAAAAAATTCGATGAAAAAAATTTTGAGAACATAACGCTAATATCTGCAGCACATTCAGACTCCTTGGCACCAAATTTTAATGTCTGTGGATATCCAATAGTTCCTCTTTTGGAATTAATGAAGGACAGAAGCATTTTGGATTAGTCTTGATATTACCCTTAATCCCAGTTATATACCGACGAAATTTACTACGATGCATTTTTCTAAATTCACGTCGCACTTTTAGGAATGATATATAACCTAGCGAGTTAACATGATTCTTAAACTTTTTCCGTAACCGATCCATTTTATTCTTGGCTGTTATTTTATCGGCAATTTGAATACTAACTTTTGGTGGTGTTGCAACCACCTCATCATCCGTGACTAGTTTCTTTTTGGTTTGGCGCATTGTTCTTTTTGCAGCTCCTTGGCCAGAGATAATAAAGCTTTTGACATCATTGGATAGGAACTGAAGCATATTTAACATCAATGATATTACAGCATATTTAACATCATAATATCTCTGAGCATTCATCGCAAAACCATTTAATACTTTTAGTGGCAAACCAAGGAAACGCACTATTATTTATTCCTACGCAACCCGCATGAACTACTTTGTTGCACGGCCCACTACAGCAGATGAGCTTTTTGGAAGTGGAATTATTGCACGTAGATATAGTACATGTTTTGTTTGGCATTTTTATATTTGATATTTTTAGATTATTAGTGAGGTTTACAAGATGCGTTCCACACAAAGATAAAAATCACAATAGATGACACTACTATGTAGTTGGCTTGAATCCAGACTATCGGCAACTTCAACTACTTATACGGTGTATATGTAGTCAATCAGCAATATGACTAATTTATTTTGTGTAAACGTATACGCGGGAAAACTGACAGCTAGTTAAAATACAAAAAAATATTTTTTTTGCCTTTGCAAGTATTTACAAAAGAAATCATGATAATACTGTAATATTACTCATATAGAAAGATTATTGTCTTATAAATAGAAACTGATGGAAGTTTTTAATTAAATAAATTTATAAATATATTTAATTTAATTTTCAAAACGAACACTTGACTTAGAATACACTTGACTTGATAAAGCACTAAATCATGTAGATCATTTAAGAAAATCAGAATAAAATATTCATTCAAACTAACAATATTGTTCTCATTCTAACTACTAAACCCCACCCGAGTAAACCAGTAGTAAATACTCACGAGTACAATTTTACAACTTGAACATAAGTGAGATTTAACACTTCGCCTTTATCGACATGAAATTCTCGAGATTCGTCGTATGATGGATAAAACCAACTTAGTTAGACGTCTCCTAAGAACGACACCTCTAAAACTAGGGCAGCCAGAATAAAATAAACTAATTCGGGAGTAGCCGATGGGTTATACCCCCACAAAAATTGATCACCAGATATTAATGACAAATTGCTAGATCAATTGTTATTTAGTTGTAATAAAAAAAAGTTTGAATAAATGAGATAGTTTAGAATCTGATTCTTAGTAGTGAACGGCAATGACTTGTCAAATCAGATAATTCAAGCAAAGTAATTATATATCCAAAGTAGCTTAACTAAACATGAAAACTAAATTATTTTTTAAGTAAACAATCATTATTTATGTCACCAATTTGACGGTTCACTTGTTTTGGTATAATAATTTAGAGTTTTGACTAACTACAATATACCTGCTGATTATTTAAACGAACACATACAGCTGATTAGAATTAGATTTCATGCGAACTAGATTTATAACAATCAGCAATATTAACTCGTTACAGTCATCCACATTTATTTAATTAAACCACTTTATAATTGAACACTATTTAACTTAAAACATTACTTAAAACCAGTTTTAGTACAAACACCTTACATTATCTCGTAAGCTTAGCGACGTAATTATGACGTTTGATCGTTCTTAATTCATATTATCTCATACCAAACAATCAAAACACTTCTTCAAACAATTAAAATTTACCTTGAACTATTTGCAGCTTCTTCGAGTACCGTATCCATAACACAATCGATACGTCATACACGCACCCGACAAAACGTTTATCGAAAATGTCTTGTGATGTGAAAGAATCAATAAACAATAAAAATGAAAAATTAGCGCGTCTCGTTATAGATTTTCTCACAATGCCATAAATCACACATATGAAAAAAATAATTAACACGCAAGTTAACGTCTTATAAAAACCAAATTAATTAAATTATTGTGATCACGATTTTTTTAATTTTGTACACTAAAATAATTATGATTTTTGTCTGTTTATAATCTTTACTGCTCAACAATCTTAGACTTACTGATGTAAAAAATATTTCTAAGATAATTTAAAGTGTTGAGTGCGAAGATGAGATGAACAGAGAAGATACTAGTCATATTTAAAGTCGAATATGCTAATTATAATTATTGAATTGATGTATATTAAATATCGACTAAATTATTTATTTATTTTGCTAAAAATTATGACAAAAGATCGAGAGTACAAAATTCTTTTTTGTGAAACTGTTGGCACCAGTTTAGATGTTTTGGTTTACAAACACTGTATTAAACTGACCATAAATCATCTTTGTATAGTGCAACAAAAGATAATAAATTGTATCAATGTTAATTGCTAATTTTACTGTTACGCTGGATTTCCTACCAAAAAATTGCATTTCACGAACTTATGATTAACGACGTAGCACTTAAATAATAAATTTCGTTGGTGATAAAAATTGGATTAGATTTAGGATTAAACTGTTATAAATAAATAATAAAAAGTATGATCTATAAGCTTGATTAGCATAATAATTAACAATCGCGTAATGTTCATAGTTCTTCAATTGAAAAAAATAAATCTTAACTGAAAAATTCTTATACGAGCAATTTTTAAATTTTTTTTTTATTAAGCCTGTGGCTTTATTCTTGAATCTTACTAAAAAGAAACTAACAAGATATATACGAATCTTACAAACTAACCTTATTGCTATTTTTATAAGTCTTAACCAATGTTAATACTTATTATTTGTGTGCGCCATTTACTTAATTTATAAATTCAATAGTCCAAGTGGATCAGCTCTTCTCAGTCGTCTGTATTTCGGTTGTTTTAGAATGTTCTGGGCCATAGCATTGGGATGTGTCTCTAGTTTTGAACAATATCTCGAACTCTCAGCGAGTTCTATTAAGTGATGGAAAATTTTATTTCTCTCTTTAGAAATATTCAAGTATGGAAATTTACGGGCCATATTCCAGAACTTTCCCAAAAAATCATTTTAAAATCCCATTCCCATCCTACATATAGAATTTCATCATAATCGAGTAAGAACTCACCGGGTTCCTTCCTAATTGGCCATATTCCAGAACTTTCCCAAAAAATCATTTTAAAATCCCATTTTCATCCTACATATCGAATTTCATCATAATCAGTTAAGAACTCACCGAGTTCCTTCCTTATTGGTCATATTCCAGAACTTTCCTAAAAAGTCATTTTAAGTTTAAATCACATGTCGAAATATCCTGTTTTGAAATATCCAGTTTTGTACCATATCTCGTTTTGTACCTTATCTCGTTTTAAAATATCCAGTTTTGAAATATCCTGTTTCATCAAATCCAGTTGTAAAATATCCAGATTCGACCGGTACCCGTTTCGAATATACCAGGAAGCTTTCGTGATCCTACAAAATATTTTTGATTGTGTACGTTGCAAAAATTTTCTATTTGCTGGGCTGGTGGATCCCCATAACTGAAAACCTCTATGCCAAACTTTGTCGAAGACTTGTGCAATATCCAAGAATACAGCAGAACAATATTTTTTTCTTCGAAGGTGAGTTTGAATGCGTTGACAATTCTGTGAACTTGCTCTATAGTGCTGTGCTGATTTCGGAAACCAAATTGGTGATCTGGTATAATATGCCGTTCTTCTGGAAAGAAATCATGCTTATTGGACGATATGATGAGATTTGTGTCTCATCTTTTCCAGGCTTCCACTTTTGAGGATTGTATCCAGTTCGCATGATTGCGTTGAGGATGTACGTTATTAGTTTAATGTATTTGTCTGGTAATTATTTAACCATTTTACCGGTAATAAGGTCATATCCTGGTGCTATTTTCGTATTATGCAATTTTTTATTATGCTCTTAACTTCCCTTTAAACTTTATAGGTTTAAAATTTGGATCATTCACCGTTTGGTTTGGTAGCATGTAGTTGTTAACTTGTTCATGTGGTGAGAATACGCTTTTTAGATAAACAGCGAAAGCTTTGGCTTTTTCTTCATCACTTCTTGCCCAATTGCCACTTGGCATTCTAATGGGCGAACACGAGTCTGCCGGCCTCTTAAAACTTTTAGTAGCTTAAGGAATAGTCTGTTCTCTCTGTTGCCGAGAGTCCACTTAAATAGTTTTGGATACCTTCATTTCTTCTTCCCTCAGAGCTACTTTCAGGGATTTAATTGCTCGATTTAATTTCCATTTTAGTATCGGTGATCTTTGTTGCTGCCACTGCCGTCGAATTTTTCGCTTTTCTTGTATTAATTCTTGGATGTTTTTAGGTAGTTTATTAACTTTTTCAAAAACACTGATGTTAGGTGTTGCTTTTTTTGCTGCTACTTCCAGTAGATCCCTGGGGTAGGCTTCTGCTGCATCAATATTTGCTGGTGTGCTAAGAAGAATATCCAGTAGGCAATTCTCTTCATTCTGTATTGATCCGATTTATTTTTTTTTATTTGTCAGGCGTTTCGGTGCTTCAGTCTTTAGGGCATCAGTACTCACTATTATAATTACTGGTGAATGATCGGATAATAAATCTGTTGCCATAGCATTTGTACGTGCAATGCCTTTAGTTATACAGAAGTCTATTAGATCAGGAATTTTGTTTTTATCCGTAGGCCAATATGTTGAGTGTCCCGCTGATAGATAATCCAAAGAAAGTTCATCCATAGCTTCATAGAGTTGCTTTCCTTTCGGAGTCGTCAATCTTGAACCCCATTGAGTATGTTTTGCATTATAATCACCTCCCGCAATGAATTTATTGCCTAGATGGTTAAAATAAGAAGCAATCTAAGAATTGCTTCTTTTTTATTGCGTGTTTCGGTGGGCAATAGGCTGATGATATTACACAGTTTCCAGACTACTTCTCCAGGCAGATATTTGTCGCTTGGATATGATCTTTGTCATATTTCTCAAGTTCAAAGTGTTTTAGTCTTTTTTTAATCAACACAGCTGTACCACCATGTGCTTTACCATCAGGATATTTAGTGTCGTATACTGAATACCCATTAATTTTGGGCAAGGCCGTTTGCATTCCATATGGCTATTTTGAGGACAGTCATTTTTGGTTTTTCACCACTAACTGCATCAATGTGTTCATATTTTGCATCATTAGATCCATAGTTCTCTTCATCATTGACATAAAGCTTTGCATCATATCTGTAACCTTATTTAACTCAGTTGAGATGTTTCCTTCTTCATTAGTTTGAACTTTTGGAGATATGCCTTTAAGTATACTTGCATATGAAAAGTTTGGATGCACAGCACTATTGACGGTCGGCTAATGGTTTCTATTAGTATAAACTTCTTCCGGTTGCACTTCAATATTAGTTTGATGTAGCTTAAACATGCGTTGTTCAGCCCTTTGCTTAGGATTGATTCTTCTTTTCAGGTCTTTATATACTGGCCACTCTCTATAGTTTGCCGTATGATTTCCAGCGCAGTTACTGCATCTTTTTGCAGACTCATCAGTTTAGTTGTGTTGCATTGTTTGGAACTATGAAGTTCACCAAAAATAACACACACAGCATTTAGCGTGCAGTAGGCTTTAGTGTGCCCGTATTCTTGAAATTTTACACACTGTACTGGATCGGTTCTTTTTTTAGGTTCTTCGACAGTGTTGCGACGATGCAGAAAATATCTTAGGTTATATATTCTATGCTTCCCTTTAGCTGGTTTGTTTCTAATTCGATGCGAAACATTGGCTGTGTCAACTTATCTCGATTGATGATGTTAGTTATTGCTTTTGCAAAGAATGAAAGCAGCGAGCGCAGCATGAATATCGTTAGTGTCCACGTAACTATCGATTTCTTTTATTATAACGACTAAACCTTTTTGGCTTTTTAGTTGATATGTATAGAATCGCTTACCAGTCTTATCAAAATGGTTGATTAGCGTTCTGTAAGTATCAAGTTTCTTTAATGTTTCCTCTTTTAATCGAAGAAACATAAAAGTTACCCTCCGTAAGCACTTCAATTTTTTTATTAAGTCTTTATTTGATTCTTCTCTCAAATAGATTGGTGGCGGTTTTTTATTTTTGGCATTCCACGTCATGAGATGACTCTTCTTAGAGGCGCCAGAAATTTTCGGTACTAAGACTTCTGACCACCTCTAGATCGCATCGATCCCAGTTCTTAGGAATGGTCGACTTTGAGTGCATCGTTCAGCTGTCAAATCACCCATTTCTGTTTATTTGTGGAATACCGGAATACCGATAGTAACGATTGCATATTGTGAACGATTTAATTCCCCGCTTTATGATATTCCTAGCCCTATAATCCAATGCTTATGCATATACAGCATGCATATGGTTGATGTGAATGTCTTGGATTAGTTTTTCACTAATTGCATGGTCCTTCGACAGGATGATTGGATGCTTCGCTGAGTATGGTAGTGATGATTTGTTCAGCCATCTACCTACCCTTACTAGTCCATTGGCATCAATGAACGGATCGAGTGAAGATAATTTGTATTTTGCCGGTAATTATATGTCAGCACTGAGCAATTCTAAAATAGCTAGTCTTCCAAATCTAAGAATGTGCCCCATTATTTTTCTTATTTTGAACCATGAAGAAAATCTGGATAGTAACGTTGTCACTACATTTTCGACGACTAAGTCAGTTAGGACGTTGATATGTTTAGATCCTGCTTCTAATGATGCACCATCTATGTTGGACATTGCTGATATTGTTTTCGGCCAATTTCATTCATTTTGTCTCTGCCATTGTGGCCCATGCCACCAGAGGTCAAAATTTGATAAAAGTTGTGGTTTGATTCCTCTAGTTATCGCATCAGCTGGATTGTTCTTTGAGTTCACATGCCATTTATTCCGGGGAATAGTATGATGCCACCAGAGATGATTGGTGTGATCAGACAGCCAGTAGAGCACGATGATAGAGTCCGTTCAAATGAAGGTTTCTAGTTCACTGTAATCTGGAAAATTTACACAGAACGTTAATAACTTTGACAAAAAGCACTGCGCCGCATAATTCGAGCCTTGGTACTGATATTTGTTTCAAAGTTGCAAGTTCCTTTTTGCAGCTACAATATTGACAGTAATTTCGTCAAACTCGTTGACCGCTCTTAGGTATATGACACTTCCATATGTCGCTTCTGAGGCATCACAGAATGCGTGTAGTTCAAGTCGTTTGGCATTCGATATTGAACTTAGCCGTCGAGGAATTTGAATACTCTCTAACTCTGGCAATAGTTGATAGAGTGTAAGCTATGTGTTTCGTATATTGATTGGTAAGCTCATGTCCCATTCAAGTTTGAGTATCCATAGTTTTTGTTGTAGTATTTTAAACAGGATGATTGTGCGTGGAAGCCAACCTAGTGAATCATAAATTATTGATGCTGTTGACAATAATTTTCGTTTCGTCCCATGAATATGACCATCGCATGTCTGAACCTTGAAGGAAAAGGTGCCGAGCTCTGAGTTCCATATTATTCCAAATGAACGTCTCATCTTCAATTAGCTTCGGGATGGCTTTTACTTGGTCCTTTGGAAATGACTTCTAATGAATTCGACTTCCATTTGCGTAGGTCGAACCCACTTTCCTTCAAAATATCATTGATTTGATCCCTCAGTAGTATTGCTTCTTGAAAACTTTCACAACCAGTTAACATATCATCAATGTAAAATTCATTGTTTATGATATGTGCAGCTTTTGAATATTGTAGATCAGCATTTTCGATTGAATTTTTCAAAGTTTTAACTGCCAAGTACGATGCACATGCAGTTCCATATATGTCACTGTGTTGAGTTTATATGTTTTAACTGGTTCCATCTGAGTTTCACGCCATAAAATTAATTGAAAGTTATCTTTGGTGTCTACCAAGATCTGCCGGCACACCTTTTTAAAGTCGGCTACCATTGCTATTGCATGTTTTCTAAATTTTAGCACAATGGTTGTCAAATCAGTTTGAATATTCGACCCAACTTGCAAGATGTCATTCAGCGAAACTTTCATTGCAGTTTTGCACGAAGCATTGTAGACAACTCTTGATTTCGTGGTACTACTTGTAGGCTTGATCACAGCGTGATGAGGTAAATATTACTTTCTGTTATCTTGAACAGGAATCTCATCTGCGGAAACAAGTGACATATGACCTAAAGCTACATACTCAAAAAATGCAGGATCTTTAGAAAATTTTTCTCCATTGGAATTAGTAGTTGATATACTCCATGGTATGAACTACCAAGGAGAGGTGTCGGAATTTTAAATGGAAGTTTAACAACCTACTGGTCATTTTGACTACGAATGGTAGTGTCTTCGTAAAATGTTTCGCACGGATGAGAAAAGAACAGGGGCGAGCTTGGTGAGATAATTTTATCCACTTACTAAAATCGTTAAATCTTCATGAAGATCATCGTTCTTAATTCGAATGTGTGATTCAGAAGAGGCATGTAAATTTATTGAATTTGCTGACGTATCATTCCATTTTCCCGCAATTAACCAACCAAATTTAGACGATTGTAAGGTAGGTAACCTATTTACAGTTTGTTCTTCAGGATTTAATATTTCGAAGAATACATCGGCTCCAAGCAATATATCGATTTTATTTGATTCCTAAAAGTGAGGATCTGCGAGTTTAAGATTTATATTTGACTTGTTAACAGAAACTAGCTTCATTGGTAATGGTTTCGTAATTTATACAGATTACCGTAAACAGATAAGGAAGCATGACTTTGTTTGAGGCCTAGGCTTTGTGCGTAGGATTAAGTTACAAAGGACTCAGAATCTAGTAATGCGCGGTGTAACTGGAGCTTGCAGGTATGTGATTTAATTCTAGTAATGCGCGGTGTAACTAAAGCTTGCTGGTATGTAATTTGATGTAGACAAGTGCTGTTAGTAATCCCGTTGTAGTCAAGGCATGTTGTTGTCTTATTCTGGTTTCCAGCGCTTATACGACCTTCTTTCAAACAATTACTACATAATATATTATCAGCTATTAACTTTACTCTATTATTGATAGATATATTTTTGAACTCTGCACACTTAAATGTTGATAGTTGGTGCTTGCATACTATGCATTGCCATGATGAGTTCAACTGAGCTGATAGGAATGCTTTTTCTGTCCGTTGGGTACCACATTTATTAGTCACGTCACAAATTTCAATTGCGTTGCACCGCTTGTTCAAAAATTTTAATAGAGTTTCTTTCAAAGGTTGGGAAATTGGTATCAACCGAGTCACTAGCCCATAACTGTTTGGATTCCACATCAATTTTGCTTAATATGATATACATCAACCAGGGATCACGCGTTTCAGCTTCTGGATCTAGTGCACAACGTCCTCGAATTATTTCATCGAAAGATTCAGCGATTCGGCGTAAATAAATTCCCTTACTTTGTTGGCCGTTGCTCAATGAATGTTTGCACTAATGAAGTTACGATAGGAGTTATTTTATCAAACCGATTTCAAAGTTTTTGCCATGCTTTTATGTAATTACCTTCCGTTATTGCAGTATGTAGTATTAAAAAGCAGCTTCACCTTTAAGAAGGCTTTTTAACATTTGCAATTTGTGCACAGTACTGATATTTTGATTGGTATGTACTGTAGTTTTGAGAAGGTCGTGAAAGGAAGTCCAATATTTGTAGTCACCCGAAAATGGATCGATATTTATTTTAGGTAACCTCGAGTTTAGTGTTTGAAGGATCGCGAGAGTTGGTACCTTATAATAAATTTCATCAACTAAGTCAGTTGGTTGATAATTGGCATTATTAAATAATTGTAATTCCAACTCATTAAATGTTGCATATCATAATTCTAACGTGTCTATAGGCGTATTTTAACTGCCTCAAGAAAGTGGCAATTAGAGCACGTGCTCGGTCAAATGGTCCACACAGATAGAAAATCCCCACAATAGAAAATGGATCTGACAGGGAAACGCTCTGTTTTAGTAGGTTTCCCATGAATTATGACCAATTAGATGGCCTTGTGTGAAAACATCGTACGCAGCGGTTAACAAGCTTTCTGGTAATTTTTCTTCCGCCGATTGGCCAATATTTCTCCTTGATCATTGCTAAGAGTGCTTGTCGACATGGATGTAAATAATGGCAATGATAGTAGTTAAAAATTGTAAGTGTAACTTTATGGTTTAACGGTAATATAATTGGTAATTTTAAGGAGTACGGTATTTCTGCGTTTTTGAAACGACCTCCTACTCGCAAAAGACCATCTTTGTCAATGAACGGATTCAATGTTTTTCATGTGCTGGTCCGAGCAATACTTTGGTGACCTAATATCGAGACCACCTTGAAACTGCTGATATTGAATGCTCTTTATGATTACGTTACGACCTTTGGCAAGCTCCTCAACGTCAAGCTCTCCAGATTTCCTGTTTTCCTTTATTTTTCGGCAATTGTTTGCAAATCGACAAACTTATGACATACTTCATTGCAAGATTCTAATTCAGGATTTTCAGACAGTCGCTTTTCTAAATTGAGAAATCGAACTAATGCACCTTGTCTATTACCTAAAAGTTTCGGCAACCCATAATTGTATTTGTCCACTAGACAATAATTTACAATAAAGCTCGGCTCCAATTAGCATATCTATTTCTTGTGGCTGATTAAAATTTGGACTGCTAATGAAATGTTTTGTGGAATTTTCAATTACTTATGTCCACATTTAGCACTAGTTGTGGATCAGTAATTTTATTTAGAAATTGAACCTTTAATTGGTGAGAAAATTGTTTCCAGCATAGTTACCAGCATAGTTATAGTACTGGCAGTTACTGAATTTGATATGCCGTAAATTTGAGTTGATTAACGTTGCGATGGAAGTTCAAGACGATTAGCAACCTTTTATGTTCCCTCCTATCCTAACATTTGTTAGATATAATAAGACTGTGGGAATAGGACCGGCGATAACCTGAACACTTGACAAGCACTTGGTTTCACAGTCTCATCAATCAATCAATCAATCAATCATAAAGCAGGCATTTAAAATGGATCAATCAATTCAAAGATGCAACGGGGTAGTTCCAATTATCATTGTTATCACCGTTATTAGCTAATCGCTATAATACAGAATCTATAGAATGGATATTATTTGTTAATCTCAATATTTTGAATTCATTTTAGAGGTTGTTATAATTTAAACTCGCTTCTAAGATAATACATCTGTTTCTATACAACCGGTAAAGTTTGACTTAAATATCTCTTTCTAGAATGAGATCTTTACCTCCAAGAGTGTTCTTATTTTCATAATTTCTGGCATTTTAAACTGTAAATGTTATGTTCTATAACCTTCAAATATGTTTGCAGCAATACCGTTTGATGTAGTTGGCAACCCTACATGGGTTACTCTTCCTACTGTGCCATGCTGTGCATTAAATTCTTTTTGCTTCTCTTTCCCTCTATTATTTTTCTTTTTTATGTTTAATGGTGAAGTACACGAACGAACAACGTTATCAAATAATTAAAATTTACAACAAAAATTCTGAGTCGGTGACTCCAGGAGCGTTCCAATATTTTGTCGTAATTGTCGTCCCAGTAGACAAGCAATTCATAGTCTAGTGAAAAAAATTGAGTCGAAATATTCGCTGTTGGATGTTCCCGTTCTAGTGAGACAACGGGTTAGTCAAAGCGCTGAGAATATTGCTGCCGTTTTGGCGTTCGTCGCAAACGAACCAAAACAGTCGATTTTGGATCACACTTTGGTGAATTTGGCAAAAGGATCTTGGCTTGCACCCATATGAGGTCAAGTTAACACAACTAAAGCCACTCGATCCTATGAAGTGATGTACGTTCTCAGATTGGGCAGTGGAAATGTTGGAAGAAGATGACCAATTTCATCGCAAAATCATTTTCAGCGATGAAGCGCATTGTTGGCTAAAATGTTTTGTCAACAAACAAAATATGCGTTATTGGTCAGATGAAACCCCTTATGTGGTTCAAAAACACCACTTCATCCAAAAAAATAACTGTATGGAGTGGTTTTCATGCTGGTGGTGTCATTTGGCTATTTTTTTTCGTTGATGAAAATGACCGTCACATTGCATGAGCTAAACATTAATGATTTGTGGTTTCAACAAGACGGACTTGCCACACATCTGGTCTAATAATCGACTAATTGAAACCTAAATTCGACGAACGTGCGTTACATCCAGAAATGGTCCTGTCGACTGGCCACCTAGATCGTGTGTAATTCAACACCTCTAAACTTTTTTAATGAGACTACGTTAAATCATTGGTCTATGCCAACAAGCCGGCGTCATTAGAGGAGCTCAGAGCCAATATTGAAAGAGAGATTGCGGCCGTTTCCATCGAAATGTGTGTCCGATTTATCGAAAAATGGGTTTAACGAAGCGGCACCTGCAAACGTGTCCGTGGTCGACATATGAACGATGTCGAATTCCATACATAAATGTTTTGATTGTACTTCAAGCCAATAATAAAATTTTACCGAGCAATTGGCGCAGTATAAAATCCTGCGGTGTTTGGGACGGGAGGTACCGGGTTCGAATCCCAACGGGGAAAAGTTGGAAAAGGGAGTTTTCATCACCTGATTACTATCGGTGATGACGATGAACACAACTTTGACCCCATGTTGTAGTGCAGAATCCATGAGCCGAACCATCGTCCATGTCAGTACAGGCTGGCATGGAGCAATGCATTGTGCAAATGGATATTCAAAATCGCGAATCTGTATTCGTGCGTTCACGATTTGGCTCTCGTAGGCGTAAAGTAGGACGATAATACAACCGCAGAAAAGTTGGATGAGCTTCGGCCCCAGAAAAGATTGTAGGGATTAAAAATTAAAAATAAATAAAATTTTTGAGATATCTCAAATGGTTAGCGCTTTATTTTAAAAAAAAAGTTGTCAAGTCCTTAATGGAAAACCTGATACATTTATTTCGCGAAACAACTAAAGAAACCCCTTGGTAAAAAAATTCCACGAAGTATATAGAAGGCTCCAAAGGTACATAGAATATTTATTATTGAACTCGGACCCACGGTGTATTCCCGCCCTGTGTTTGAGTGGCTAAAATCAAGAAACTCTATGATGATGTGGGTCTTAAATGCATAGCAAATGTAAAATCGAAATCGAGACCGCGGTGTGTTTTCTATTATAGTTTCTACGTTAACAAGGAAGGTTATAAACCTGGTCAAACTGCACAAAGCCAATAAGTTCATATGGTTTAATGCATTAAAATTGGTCCACAGAGGACACTATGGTCAAAGTGCTCAACATAGTCAAAGAGTCAGAACAAAAATACGATTCTTTGATCGGAGTATTCTTTGTTGTATCTAAAGCCTAGTGGCTACGTCACTACTCTTGGTGAATTGGTAGTGGCCTATTATTATAAAAGAGTTAAAAAAGAGTTAAAAAAGAGTTAAAAAAGATAAACCTAATCTTTAATTACTATTTCTCTAAAAGAGTCAAAGCAATAGTAACTAATTATGACACAATTCAAAAAAGTGTGACCAAAGGGTGGCCACAAGGGTCCGTTCTAGAATCACATCCCTTGTACATCGTCTTCAATAGTAATGAATGAATTTAAAGAATACTAATGACCAAGAAGTGGCAACTGATTGATATTGCAACTCAATATAGAAGTTTCTTCTTCCAAAACAGTAATGATCCAACTTAACGGATCGCTCGATATAAGCTTCTTTAAAAGAAGAGTATAATACTCCGATAATCGTTATAATGAAAAAGAATAGCACCTGGAACATAAAGCATGAGAAGTTGCAAACAAAACCATTCTATATCCGAACATAAGTTTACCGAGTATACATTCGCTCAATATCTGTTTTTGCACCTATTCGTCTAGTTGGAAATTTATGATGTTTGGTCAAAGACATAATGTTCTGGAAATTCAGCATACAAATAATTGCGAACATTTTCATCTTCCTGATTTATTTTAAACCATGTTAGGATAGTATTGCATGTACGTTCTAACGCAGGATTGTAAGAGATTGCTAATGAATTTTGAAATCTCCAAGCTGCTTCGGGAGCCCCAATTTCAAGCTGCTTCGGGATGCTCCAAGTACATGATTCTTTGATGTGTCTTCTAGAAAGCTCATTTAGTTTTAATTGTAAAATCCATGTAACTAAATCCAACCAAAATTCTGTTGTCTGCCTTTGTTCCAAGCTTTCCGTAATGTCAGGTAAATCCATTTTAGATTTCATTTCATTGTACAATACCATGGAGTGTTCCATCATTACTGCTTTATTTTTCCACTTCATAATGCATTTTCCATATCTTTGCAATATGATTTTGAGAGTTATCTCTTTATTAATTGTTCTAAAATAGTAGCGTAATCCATATTGTATCCAATTTTACTTTACCTTTGTTACAGCATTGGGCAAACTGTTTATCAGCTGGCCGCTCTGCTGCAACATTTGTAGAGTGACAAAATTCACATATACTGGTTACAGTTCTGTAAATATGAGGAATAATATTATTTTCAATAAAATTATCACCAATAAAGCTAGCTTGTGTAGTTTTATGTCAGGCCTTTCGTTATTGTCTCTAAAAATTTGTTGAGTAGACATACCAGCTAAGCGATGCCACCGTTGGCATGCGTGTTCTCTTTGTTCATCAGTCATGATTTGCCGTTGGATTTTATCCTTTTTGGCCTTTCGATTTTTTGTTGCCTCCATCATCTTATTGAAGAATTTAATTTGTAGAAAAGACACCGAAGCGGAACACAACACACAACTAGTCAAAGAACTTCAAAGAAACAGAACGCGTCAGCTTCCTTAAAAAACTATAAACATCTAAGAAACCCAAACAAACTAAAACACAAGTGGGTCATGTTGTAAACAAATTTACAGAAAATTCATTATCTGATAAAAGTATTCAACAATTGAAGCCATTCAAACAATTGTTACAAAATGAGGGGAAACTGATTCGGTAAAGGATGAAAAAGCAAAATATACCAACATCGTGGTCGTTCAAAATAAAATAAGTAGGAAGAATTCAAAAACATCAATTCGTCATCGTTCACAGTAACATTACTGATTCCACCACATACATCTTAAGGAATAAAAGCTTCAGATAACTCGAAATTGATCTTTTGCACGAATGTTTTGGTAATCGAATAGTTTTTCTCCTGGGGAAAGCCCTGGGCCCACCGTACACCCGTCTGTTACAGAAACCTTAGCGGCCAATAGTTAGTAAATTTTTGTGGGGTAGGGGAAGGAAAGATGTCAGTAATGACAAAATTGGCCCAGAATTTCATCGAAAAATTATGAACCATTACAAATCAATTGAATTAACCGTTTTATCTTATAAATTTAATTCTTAATTTTTCTTTGCAGTTAAGTCATTCTTGATTAATTGACGTATCAATCAGTTTGAGTGGCAGTAAGCTTCGTAAGGTAATTTTGTTGACAAAATTTTTATTATTTTATAATGAAAGGGTGTCGCCAAATTCACGCCACAAGTAATTTTGATAGAAAACACAGGAATTTAATTAAATTTAAATAAATTTCCGCCACGGGTTTGCTGGTACATCGTCAGTTCAATGATAATTTTGCAAAGATGTGGTTTCAGCGCTTAATTTTCTTTTTCAGGACGTGTGGTTGTAAACTCGCTTAATTAAACCTTCGACTTCAAAAACCCAAAAGAAATTTTTTTTTTAAAAGTTTTAATCCATATGTTCTGTGGCCGAAGCCTCTCTTAACTCTTAACTTTTTTGCGATTAGTTTACCGTCATAATTTACGCCGGTGCCAGCCAAATCAAGGATGCACGAATATAGGTTATCCATCTACGCATTGCATTGCACGAGCCGGTACTGGCATGGACGATATTTCGGTCCATGGATTCTGCATTTCAATAGAAGGTCATAGTTGTGTTCATCGTCATCAACGATCGCAATCAATCCGAATTCGGTACTTCTCGACCCAAAAGCCACCACACATCATTATAATCGAAGCTTTCGTATCAAACAAACATAAATCGATCTGATTTCAATTTTCTACGCCTTATTGTCTATAATCAAACACAATCTAATTGATTCTAGTTTACTTGCTAATTTCTTATTTAAAATTTTTGTTCATCTTTTTGCTTTTTTTTTTATTTATTTATTTTATTATTTATCAGTATAACAAATTATAATTTGATGATCAAATTCAATATCAACGTAATATTTTGTTTAAATTAAGTGAGTAAATATAATATTTTCGATGAGATCGATATCAATTAGTAGCATGCAAAATCGATAGAAATGCAGAACTGGTCACAGCTACATTATATCTGCGAACTTTTCTTGATAGTCTTAAATTGCAATAAACTTTACAAATATAGTAAGATATGAGGTCATACGAACTGTTATTATGACTTCCAATTTGTGTATAAATCAAGTGTTAATCGTTGCGAAATATAAAGAGTCTACCGATTTTGTTGCTTTCAAAATGATTTTTCAATTATTCACGTGCTAGGCTTAGTTTACACTGTTAATTAGTTAAGCACCCATTACTATAAATTATATTATTAACGTATAGTTGATCTTGGCAATTAATTAAGTGTGTTAATAAATTGTTAAAACTTTTAATTATAATAATTTTTTAAATTAATATTTAAATAGCAAGGTTCAAGCATACATCGATATATTAATTATAAAAATCAGATATAAATTCAATGGCATTTAAATTGTGAGGTCATTTGTCTACGACCTCTATATGATACGAGAGATACTATAACTAGTAAAATAAACAACTAGTCGCAACCGGAATTTTATCACCGTTAATACACAATCTGTCACATTGACGATACAAATTCTTTATCTTTAACTGTTTCTTGATTTGTGATGTCTGTAGTTTGAAATTAATGCAA
Organism: Tipula confusa; assembly: GCA_963556175.1. Taxonomy (NCBI): domain Eukaryota; kingdom Metazoa; phylum Arthropoda; class Insecta; order Diptera; family Tipulidae; genus Tipula; species Tipula confusa. The sequence continues at coordinate 143,080,661 of OY744477.1, read as the reverse complement.
ACATACACAGATAATTTGCAAGCAACTTTTTCCTGATAGAATAATGTCCCAATTATTTTTTGTAACAGTATTTAAAGGAGAAGATGAATACCAAATTTTCTACATATCTTGGACAGTTTAACGAATAAAATCAGTCAAATATCTTTTCACGGCAATATTCGGTTGTGATTTACTTCATTATAAATTGCTCCTTTCTTCTACAATGAACTGGGCCGATCTTCAGTTATGTAATAGGTTTAGGTTTGCCTATTGTTTAAGACATTCCTTGCAATAACCGACCAATAATTGATTAATTGAATTAAAATTTCACAAAGATTTTACAACGGGTGGCACCCGTCCAAGTGAAACTCGTTTAACCCAAAACATTCATTATACCTTAACGTAACTTTCATTAGTTTGACAATGATACAATTTCTCTAGAGTTGAACCTAGAGACATCTATGAAGTAGCATTAGTATTAGTAAAAATTTACCAAATATGCTATATAGAAAAAAAAACAAAAGCAGAGCGTAGTGACATCTCGAAAAAGTAGAATGAATTATTAGAAAACAGAGTATTCGAGAAAAATTTAATTTTTGTATATAAGTGGTGTACAGTCGTGAGAGTTGAGTAGAGTTGCATTTTAAAAGCATAAGAGTTAAGATTAGTGTCATAGCTCCCACCAATAGCAATGGATAATCTACGTGTAATTATTTGTGAAGTAAAGTGGACAATAAATATCAGTGGAATATATTCACGATCCAATGGTACGAACCGGGAGTAGGTGAAAACATAACAACTACTTAGTTTCATTATTGTAATAGGAAACTTAAAATGTTTTTCATACAATAGAAAAGTGTCAAGCAATTACAAGTGCGATGACTGCAGTATTGTAGTGTATAATTAACAAACGAAGAAGTTGATTTCTAATGATACTGTATTATGTATTAAGGCGAAATATGCGGCCTGAGCAACAAATGGCATTAAACAGTAAGCAGGCATTTAAGTCTTGGTGATTTCGTACGCCCGTGTTGTTCACTGGAGGATATGTGGAAGCGGTTCGGTTATAACCCAGAAACGAGGCTGACACCAACCCATACCTCGACATTCAAGAAACACTCAGTTAGAGTAGTGACATGACCACACGTGAGATCGAATCTCACGAAGACAACCGCCGCGGGTACATGAAATGACATGTAAAAATAATGATTTTAGTGAAGTAGAAGATGACCTATGGAACTCTAAACAAGGCGATCAACCAGACTATTATTAGTAGATCTGTGCCATAAATGACCAGCTTAAAGGCCGTGTAAACCTCCGAGAAAATATTAACAAAGAAAGAGTATTTCCAAAGAAGGGAGGAGAACATCTCCAGCGTATCGTTCAACCTCAACGATTAAGACAGTCAAGATACTCTAGGGCCACTAGCACACAAGGACCTAAAGTGGTCCGCTGCTGGAATTATTTTGACTCATCACATTTGTTCCTAAACTACCGTGATCCGATTAATAGAGTATTCTGTTTCGGTTGTGTTAGTAATGGAGTGTTACGGCCAGATTGTACTCGTTGTAATCCGCCGGAAAACTGGAGATCAGAGGAGAGGTTTACTCGGAGATCTCATCTCGAACAGAGCAAACCGAGAGAAAACACCCAACAACAATCGAAAGAAGTTGCCAGCAACACTGAACTGGAATTATACCGGAAATGGCGCAATTAAAGTCCAGCAAATCCAAGAGTTGCCGCTCGGTTTCCTGCCAAACGGATAAATCAACTAAAACACTACTTCAGCACGTGCCGTAGGTGGCGTAAGCTAATCAACTCGACAATTATCCACTCTAACCATGACAAAAGGCCATACGCCAACAACAGGATCTGTGATCAGTAGACCGAAGGATTACTGGATTCTGGGGCCAACATCATTGTATTAGGATATGGTTGTGAAGAATTTTTACGATCCTGTAACCTATCCTATAACACCACTACATCCCAGCTAAGCACGACAAGTGGTACCACAGAAAAGAATCTAGGAAACATTTATGTTCCGATATTATTTCGCAATCAGACCAAACTACTAAAACTATCCATTGCTCCATCATTATCGTAAAGGCTATAATACTTGGAGACAGATTTCTGAAAAACATACAAAAATAGGAATCACCATGCCAATATATGACCACCAAGTGGTCCTAAATCCAAAACACAAATTTGTTGACCAACACATCATAACCCATTCCCAAAGACAGGTATTAGAAAATGTCAAATCAGAGTTTCCATCATCAGAAAAGTTCGGGTTAGGCAAGACACACCTGATCGAACATGATATCGAAACAGGTGACGCCAAACCCATTAAATAACAATACTATGCCATTTCACAAGCCGTTAAAAAAAATTAAACCTAGAAATTGAGCGAATGCTAAGTTAAGGAGTAATAGAGGAATCACCCAGTCCATGGAGTTCTCCAATGGCGGTAGTACGCAACAGCAATGGTAAGATCAGGTTTTGTCTTGATGCCAGGAAGCTAAATAGCAGTAAAATAAGCATATCCCCTGCCAATAATCGAAGGGTTTCTCAGTAGATTAGACAACACCAAGTACATCTCCAGTTTAGACTTCAAGGATGCCTTCTGGCAAATTTCGCTAAAACCAGCCTCAAGATATAAAACAGCTTTCACAGTACCTGGTAGACCACTATATCAGTTTACAGTGATGCCTTTTTAATTCCACATAAGTTGCACGACCATGTCTTTGTATATTTGGATGATCTACAGATAACTGCTCCAACTTTCGAAGAGCACATAAGGTTACTAAAGATAGTTGCCAACCATCTTTCAGATGCCAACCTCACCATTAATGTTAAAAAATCCAAGTTTCTTAAGCAGTTAAAATATTTAGGACCCATCATTGGAGACGGTAGTATTAAGGTTGATTCAGACAATGTAGTCGCTTTAAATGAGTTTCTTATTCTTAAAACAGTTAAGCATGTTAGACGATTTCTTGGAATGAGGTGATGGTACCGCAAGTATATTCCAAACTATTCTTCAATCACGGCAGCACTCACAGCAATGTCTCGCTGCAGTTCTTAGTATAAAGAAATTCCGAGGCTATGTGGAACGATATGAAATTGTACTAATAACAGACCACGCAAGTCTCCAGTGGTTAATGTACCAATCAGACTAGCCGGTTTGAGTTTAAACCTCCAAAGCTACAATTTCCGAATTGAATACTGTACAGGGGCACAAAATGTAGTTCCTGATACTTTGTCTCGCATACAAACTGTTGAGGAAGCCACATTGAATGTAACTGAAAATTCCTTTCAATCAGATCTACAGTCATCAGATTTTACCAGTTCGTAATACCAAGAACTAAAGAAGGTACTTATGAATATGAAGCCTAGGCCCGCCAATATCAAAGTTATGGATGGACACTTACTTATACATAAAGAAGTTATGGATCCCAAGTAGTCTAATTTCAAAAATTTTGGTCCAGACTCATGAGTCTCGCACAGCAACGCATATTGGAACAGGAAAAATGTTGGAGCTGATACGCCGGCATGTTTATTGGCCTACTTTGGTTAAAGATACCAAAGACTTTGTGCGAAGGTGTGGAATGTGCAAATTAAGCTTTCCTTCTGCCGACCAACTCAAATAACAAATACCGTCCAATACTAACTGTAGGACAAAATTATTTAAATTTTAATGGGGCTTAGAGCAAAAATGATACTCTAAACCACCCCATTCAAAACAACTACGGGTGATTCATTCGATGAATAAAAAATGAATCACCATCTTTGGGGTCCGGTATCCCCATTATTTTCCCTAATTTGATGAGTATGTCATCACCTCCGCATTCCTATTTGAGTGCGGCAAACTAGGTTTATGCTCATGTACCAATAACCACACGATCAACTCCTCTACCGAATAGAGCTGCAGGAATCGAAACCAGGTTTGCTTTTCTGATGTTAAAAACGGTTTCAGTGCAGACTAGCCAAAGAATTTCAATTTCATTGCAATTAAAAAACAAATGAATTAACAGTTCAACTTTGTGAACTTTGTGCAGGTTACAGGTGGTTTAGCATAGGTGATAAATGATTCGACTAAAAACTTATTTTAGAGTTATTTAACTTTAGCTTTATGGAAATAGCTTTTCTTTAAAATGGCAATATTATTTCCTTCTTAACGAGTCTTGGACGTCTACAATAGTCAAATTTTAGTATTTTCTAGGTTGTGAGGGTTTGACACGAATTAAAGGAAAGACAGATACTGGCATTCAATTTACACATCCGCTGTCGTTAAACAGACATAGTGACTTTCTCACTACTATAGAACTAACTTAATGGTTGGATTTCTGTGGCGTACATTAAAAGAATTGGACAACCTGTTAGCATTTGTTACTAAGATTCTTCTCTCTTTAAATATTTCATTCCATGCAATTTTTTTGAGGTCGAAGTTCTCCCAACCTTTTATGGTTAATTCAACGGCATAATTTAGGCCACTGCCACCTACAGTGACAACGAACGAATATATGTTCACTTTAAAAATTCATCTGCATATGAAATTGCTCCAGCCAGCATGTACTGGCATGGACGAAAGTTGGGTCCAAAGAATTTGCTCTCCAAAAGGGGGTCATAGTTGTGTTCATCTTCATCACTGATCGTAATAAAGTTATGTAAAATGTCTTTTTACATCACTTCCTCTTCGGGATTCGAACCAGACAACTCCCGACAGAAACGCCACAACTTTGACCATTGCAGCAATTGCTGACCATCATCATCTTAAAAATGATTTTTTTAAATGTTGAATTTCTATATTTTAGTATGGAATTTATTACTTTTATTAATTTAGAAGACTCCTGGTATGAAGGTCTGCATAGGAAAAGCCAGGAATATAGTCGTTTTATAAAAAAATATTAGACTAAAGTAAAAATTGGATATAATTTGAAATGCTGGGTTTACTAAGAAGGGATCGGATTAAACCTAATCAAGCTCCAGCTACGAAACCTACTCGAATCCAAAAAAAACATGGAGCATTCTTAAATCCACCACACCTTAGACACTGCGAGCTTATTATGATATGTCCCAGTAAATTATTTTATTATAAGTAGTACCACGAAGCAAGCAACTGGCCAATCATAATGATAATTCTTCCCTGATTTATTCACATGTTTAGCCTTTACATTTTGTCTAGCATGGAAGAAAAATAATGATGACGTATGACCAGAGCCTCCTATATAACAGAGCCGCTATGATCAGACTAATTTTTAACTGAGCTCAATATAAGGGTCATACATTTTTTAAGAGAAATCTATTAATGTTTGTTTCATTATAAGGAGGAAGGTATGCCATTAACATTTAATACCGATATCAGCCAAATGGTTGCCACGGCTACGTTTTCAGCACCATTTCCTTTTCATGAAATTTTCCATGACCAATTCGCACATTTGCGGCTGTATGTCCTCGATAATTTCACAAATTCTATCTTTAAGGTCTTGAATCGAATATGGAGCATTGGCATAGATTACGTTTACGACGTGAAATGCGAATATAACCGTAACAGGATTGACATCAGGAAACGTATTTGCAAAGTGGAAGTCGATAATTATATTGCGATCGATGTACGATCATAACGTACAAACTAATACATTAGAAGTATTAATAATCAAGCACCTTCCAGCACAATTGCCAAATACACAGATACATGGAAGAAATGAAGCGCTAATTGAAAACTTACATTTAGCTGACCCGCATTATAACGAACCGTCACCTATATATTGATAGAGGCAGATATATCTTTCGAAATTTTAAAGATCAAAAACGAGTTAATTCTTTGATTTTACAAAAAACCGTGTTTGGATGGGTAGTTTCGGGTAAATCTCTGCAAATAGTGAGAATACGGAGACATTCACATTACAAACAAAAGAAGAGCTGAGCCTGGAAGATAATTTAAGAAAATTTTGGGAAATTGAGGACCTTCCAAATACCAAGACGTTAGCTCCAGAAGAAGTAGAGTGCGAAATTATTTTTGATAATACTCACCAGAGGCAAGCTGATGGCAGATTTGTAGTAAGATTACATTTTAAGGAGAAATCAGAGAATCTAGGAAACTATTTATTAGTTGCCACCAAGCGTTTTTGCTCTTTAGAACGCAAACTATTATCAAATTCGAGAATAAATCGATTTAGGCCCCATGAGCGAAATTCCAGAATCATGGCGAGAGAATTACAATAAGTCTAATAGTTATTACCTACCTCATCATTCTGCAACGAAAGCAACAAGTGTCACCACAAAGGTTCGAGTAGTGTTTGATGGATCCTGTAAATTTAGTAGTGGGATCTCTCTGAACGATAAATTGATGGTAGGGCCAACGATTCAACCTACTTTGTGGTTTATCTTATTAAGATTACGATATAACAAAATCGCAACAACTTATAATGGAGTCGAATGATAACATTGTCAACAAATGTATACTAAATAACTTTTACGTAGATGATCTACTATCGGGTAGTCATGACTTAAAGAACGCGATCATATTAAAAGAAAAACTAACGAACGTATTAGCGAAAGGCGGATTTCTATATCAAACTCTGGCTTATGAAAGTAGATTGGGATTCCAATTTACCAAGTGAATGTGAAGACGAATGCCATAGAATAGGGAACCAATTTCAACATTTTAAGAGAATAAAAATTCCCAAAATTCATTAACTTGAATGGTGAAGTACATGAGTTTGCAGATGCAAGCGAAGCAGCCTATTGTGCGGTTATTTATTATAGAACGATCTTGAAAGATGGAAATATCATCAGCGGCTTGCTAACATCCAAAAAAAAAGTGGCACCACTGTTATCCCTGCCACGTTTAGAACTTTGTGCATGTCACCTTCTGGCGAAATTGATGTGCGTAGTGAAAGAATCTCTTCAGATTGATGCTGAGTGTTTTGCCTGGACAGATTCTAAAATTGTATTGGCACATATCCAGCTCGGTGGAAAACGTTCATTGCCAATAGAACTAGTCAAATATTGGAATATTTTCCCCGCAGATCATGGTTTCAGAGGTGTGTTTCCAGAACAATTGGTCGACCTAGAAAAATGGTGGAAGGACTCAGAATGGCTAGTTCAAGAACAAAAAGGTTGGACCCACGGTGACGAGTTAGAAAAACCTCATGCAGATTACGGTGTAATGGAGTACAGCAAAAAGAATAAACCAACTGTTATGTTACACAGTGAATGTAACCCGAGTCCAATTGTAACGAGCGACTTTGTTGTGCTCGTTCCCCTGGAACCAAAAATTGATATATGTTGTCCACACTAGTTTCGTTTTTTTTATTTAATTTATTTTGTATGTAGTGTTGTTGTATACCTACTCATTTCCCCTACACTATTTTTTTTTGATCAGCTCGAATTTGTGGCATTGAATTTATAATCGCCAATGTGCAGGACCACAACGAAACGAGCGTAATAATCAAGCCTCTAAAAATATGAAAATCAAACTAATAATTCCGTGAAGACGAACATGGCCATGTTATTTATTTATTTAATTTTATTAAAGTCATTGTGATAATATGAATATTTCATTTTTATTAATTTTTTTCGTGTTGTGATGGTTACAAGTCTGGTTGCGTGCCGACTTGTTCAAGTGACCCCGCCTTCCCTAGCTCCCTAGCACGCCTTGCAAACCCCACCCCCATCAGCTTCTGAGTTCTAGCCGGCTATAAGACCGCAGCAAGGCCTCTGCTGGGAGAAAATCAGTTAACGAAATCGGGATGCGGATTCCAATGGTGTCGTTTTTAATGACACTTATGGAACTCGCACCTTGATCTGTTACACAATTTCGTCGATAAAAAAATTGTTCGAGAAGGAGTTTAATTTATCAAAAATATTCCGAGTGGTGGCTTATGTATTACGATATGTAAATCGGAGGTTTCTTGAACAAATAAGAAACCCTAAGGAGAGATATGATACAGGAATTCGAGGTACGCAGTTCCAGATATGATACAGGAAGTCGAGGTGTTTCGTGTGATAAAAACTAACTTAGCTCGAGTTGTATTCCCCTTACTAATGTCAGCGCTATTGCTCACTCGTACATTGCATTTTTTTATATTAAATCAAAGCCTCCTATATTAAATCTAATTTTAATATTGAATGTGCGTCAATTACATCCATGTATGTTTGAGCGATGTTATAGTTGAAATGTCTAACGTAATGAACCAAGCGAGCTATACTAAGCTATGTGGAACTATTTTCAATGCTTAGCTTTGCTGAACTGTGCAATGGGCTTAACACCTACGAAATCTTTCATGTCGTTGACTAACTTTCAATCAAATAGTTAACTAAAACAACAAGTATATTAATAAAATCAGAAACACCCAGTTTCCAAAGATATAAATTTTCTAAATGAAAAATTATAATGTATGAAACGAAAGTTTTTCCTATTAATTTTGATTGTTTATGTATTCCGTTAAATAATTCAATTGAACTTCAAATACATTTTTAGAAATTTCCCAGTACCAAAACAAAAAGTTTAAAAGTTTTTCATTATGACAATGAGTACATCTCCCTTCATAGCCATATATAGTACCTAGGTACTATAGCTGTTGTTATTATTTTGATAGTATATATAGTCAGCACTCGATAACGGGACGTAAACGAAACTATTTCGTGTAGAAAATATTTCTTTAATTTTACAGAATATGTTAGAACTGCATATCTCGGTTCTTGTATCCACCGATATCAACATTTTGGATTTCAAATTAGTTACTGGGATACAAAAATATACAGATCTGATTAAATACAATTCATCCACGCTGAATATAATGCACAAAAATTTTTCTTCATCGTATGTACTTCACTGTACATTTGTAAAATTTTGTATTAAAATTGAATATCATTTCAAATTTTGAACACAATGATCATTGTCTAGAAATTTCTGAATAACTAAGTTCCTAGGGTATAATTATCAAATTTGTGATTTGTTGAAACAAAATTTGGCAAAAAATATTACTAGGGAGAGAAGGTATTTCAGCAGTTTAAAAGCTGCATTTCATAATGCTTTCTGCATCTATATCGGTGAGGTATCGCCTATATAGTAAACCATCGTACCAATGGAGGGATAATATATATATTTGAAATATTCTAATGGTACAATCTGTACCAACGTATTTAGCATATAGTTCCCTAAGCTTAAAATTCGAATCTAACGATCAATTGTTAAAAGACAAACAAAACTGCATTGGAAACAAGACCAAACCAGTGAGCTATAAAGATGATCTGTACTATAATAATATACCTAAATCGCAATATCCTCATCAAACGCTTATAGAAGCGTTTAGGGCAACATCAAGCTTCTAACTTACGACCCCACATTTACATGTTTTACATAAAAACTCTAATGTCGTTTTGATGCACTTTTCAAATCTATGCGGAAGATGATGTTTGTACTAGGAAAAAATTGTCAACCACAACTACAGGCACAGCTAGGTTTGCCTAGCCCCCTCTTGCCTCTTTGTTGAGGACAGTCCTTCTTTCGTAAGAAATTGCCTCCATCCTCCACAAACACAAAAATGTCGTCCACCAGAAAAATAGATATCGTATTTTGTAGAGTGCGACCTTGGAATGTAAATAACAAAGAGAAGGACTGGAAAAGATCGACAGTATGGTAGTGAATGTGACCAAGTAAAGATGGTCAAATGGTAATATTAAAAACAAATTAACAGTTATAAAAAGAAAAGGAGAGGAACTCAAGTGAGTAGATTATCGACAAGTAAACGCTATATTGGTGAAAGATCGATCTCCTTTAGCGATTGTGGAAGATCTACTTCAACGTTTATTCGGAGCTCATTATTTCACTGTTTTGGATTTATCATCAGGATATTACCAGTTAGCGATAAGTCTAGAATGCTCCAGATTCAATACCCATAACCGCTTTTGTTACTGCTGATGGACATTATAAGTTTCTAATAATGTCATTTAGATAGGTTAATTCCCAGCTATTTTCCAGAAAACTATAAATTGCATAGTTGACGAGACTAATGGGAAATAGTGAGTGGTACATCTAGATGATATGAGAAAATTAGAACGGTTGTTAGATGTAATAAAGTACCATGGTTCCTTAACCTAGGCAATGGCCATTTCTTCAAACGCAAGATAGGATTTTTAGGACATGAAGTGTCAGGATAGCGCGTTACAACCGGAAGATCTAAAACAGATCCCGATGTAAATTTTTCACAGCTGAAGAACAGAACTCAGATACGACTACAGTTTATGGGATTGGAGGGATTCTTTCGAAAGTTTATGAAAAACTTTACTATTGCTACACATTTTTGGAAGCGGTACCGCGTTTAAAACATGAAGCGGTTACCGATTTTATATTGAAAAGGCTAGGTGGAATTTCGTTGCATGTCAATCAGTATAAAAAAAATTGACCTGTGTTCTATTTAAACAGACGCAGACCACCCAATGTGAACAAAATTACCATTCATACGAATTGGAAGCATTAGCCTTTGTCGCGATGATAACCGATTGTGCGTCATTACAAGCTTGTTCAACAAAAAAAATGTAAAACCGAGAATTTCAATATGGTGGCTTAAATTAGCAGATTACGATTTTGTCATGCAATATCGACCAGGAGTACAAATGAAACATGTGGTGGTGCTGAGTCGGAATACAAACGGTGCGGAAGAACTGATGCATCCGGCCAGTTTACTTGTTCGTAAGACTGACGCAAGACGCATAAATGAGTCGTTCCCATAATGATCAAGTGAAGATTCGTCCAACTAAATAACGGCTATATGAGATAAGTGGAGTTTAGAAGGCATTAAAGATGCTTCAGAGAATTTGCTTCCACGATTGAAAATGTACGGCAGCTTGCTTCGAGTGGGAATATACAAAAGCACTATCAGGACAATGAAACTATTGTGAAGACACTGATATAAAACATGTGCTAAACGCAACCACAACGAAAGAAATGCTTGTTAAGAAAATGGCATTCGAGGTAACAATAAAGAGACGTTCGATAGTAATCAACGGAAACCAAGGAACTATAACGAGGTTGATATGGAACTATCACGAGGGACCGATGGTAGATTTTTAATGAAAGTTTATTTTTATGAAACATTTTTAACGCCGCCACGATGTTTTTAACGTCGACCAAAATAGATTAAATTTTATAACTACTCAAAAATTGAATTTAAAGAAATTCTTCGGCACATATCGTCGAGATGGTTGTTTTTATTACCTGCTGCAGATAGAACTATAATTATTGGGCCAGCTTTATTAAGATATTTCATTAGTGAAGATTTGCCAAAATGGATGTGTCAATGTTTTGGACTCATAAAATGGTAAACTATTTTTGTCGCTAGCAGTGTTTAAAACAAAAGTTTAACTGTCCTCCTCTGGCATTTTCCAAAAGTGGTAAGCCTAAGCACAGGCGGCTCACTACAAACTTATTAGATAAAAAGGAAAAAAATAGCTTCGACGATATGGATCATTTTTACCAGAGTTGTAAGATTTTCCCAGATGAAGAGTTCATTAACATGATTCAAGTTGGCATAATAAGACCCCGCTATTAAAAGATACCCTACATAAAAGTGTCATAACTTTTTGATTCCTTTTGTTTTAAATACAGTCCATTCAAATATGGATCTCCAATTCATTATCAAAGAAAATGTATGTGTATAATAAGTGGTAGAATACGTTAACAAAAGCGATGTAGGAATCAGAAATTTCCAGCAACAGGTCTTGATATTATCTTTTGATATTTGAGGTAATAAGAAAAGTAAGTGTCAACGTTCTAAACAGCATCAAGATAACAAATCAGGAGGCTCTTTAATTGTTCTTGCGTAAGCCCATGTCTAGATGGTTCAGAAACTTGAAGAATTCTTACAAATCGTTTCCAGATACAATGTTACTTCCAAAGGAAAAATTACGATACGCAAAATTCCACGAATTAAAAGATTTAGAAATTATGAAATGGCAAAGGATTTATCGATTACAAACGAGGAATGGTTATTTGATTATGGAGCGAAGAAAAGAATTCGAGCCTGATTTAGATATAGCTAAAACGATGACATTTTGCTAGAAATTGTGTCGGTAAGATGCGCTTTTCAATGAAATGGAAAATGGCAATCAGCAAAACCAAATAAATCGTGTATATAACCAAGTGCTGAAGAATCTGGTGTCGCATGTAAATTCCGATACCAACGAAAAACAATTTGCGCTTTTACAACATTTTCTAGCCATTATACATAATTAAACCAAGAATTCACCCCAGTTTACTACTGTTGTTGACAGGCTGGCTGGATTTGGCAGGATACACACAATTAGGTTGATTTTGGAAATTTTCAACAAAGTCGCAGGTCCTATAACGTATATAAAAATATTTATCTAGGCTGTGTATCAATGATTCAGCTGCGGTACTGCTATTGGAAGGACATAACTGTTCACAATTTAGAGGCCTCTAAATGCTTCTATCAATGGAGATGAGGAGTTATATACGCGGTTATTCAAATATATCAAAATTATCGTCATCGATGTAAGTATCATGTTCGGACCGAAATTTTTAACCAAATAGATGCTTAAGTATGCTTAAGAGATAGCAGGAAATAATGGATACTCCTTTTGGAGGATGTACGTGCTCTTGATAGAAGATTTGCGGCAGTTACTGGTCGTTAGAGTAATCATATTTTATAAACAGAAGAAGCAACGAATAATAGGGGATCAAAGAAGCTTTAGCATGAAATATAATTGGATAAAAGAAACTACCCAGAATGTTAAATCGCTAGCAAAGCTAAACGACAAGTCAAATATTGTCAGGCAATAAACGCTATTATTTATTAAAAGCTCTAGTGATATCCATTTCAGGGCTACGTAAACAATATTTCGAGTATGCCCAAGACGCAAAGCCAAACAATATAGATGAAAAATATACCTTCCTATGTAAATTTCTGCGACTCACATTGTGTATGTGTTTAGGTAAGATCTGCTCTGGGTAAATTTTCTCTGACCTTCTTTCAGTAGAATTTACCTTCAATTTATTCTGATGAACCTGTGGATGACATCAACAGGCTAGATAAAATTATTGAAACAATTTAATTTAATTTATTCTCAAAAACCTTCCTATTACCATAACTGGCAACTTCAATGCTTAGTCTAAATATACGGCAGAACAAGGACACAAACAAGCCAAGAATCCCCGTTGAAGAGTATGTTGCGAGAAGAGGCCTCTTTATTAAACTCCAGAAGTTGTAAGATGACCTAACAACTACGTGTTAGAAGGACCTCAAAATGATACCTCCTGATGACACTATGTCACAAGCGACCAAGAAGCACGTACAGAACTTAGAGCGCATAGATTTGTAGCACCAAGACTACTTGTGACGTGGAAGAATTCAGAATGATAAAACCAAGGACTTAATAAAGTCATTTAAAACTGGCAAAGCACCCGGCATCGCTTCCTGAACGTATCATGAAAAGGGAGGTGAATACTACCGACACAAAATCCTGTAGGGCAATCATGCTACTACCAGAATTAGATAAAGTACTCGAGAAATTAATAACTTACAAGTTGATGTACGTGTTTGAGAAAAGTGGGAGATATAGTGAGCCACTATGGTGGGAATGATCAACAAATTCAAGCAGTCAGAGTAAAAATGCATTCATTAAATATTCATTGATGAATACGGTGCTATGGACAATATGTGGTGGCCTAGTAGTGACCAAAAGGTAGCTACAAGGGTTCGTTCTGGACCCACACCTCTGAAACATCGTCTTCAATGGTAGTATGAATGCGAATAGTTGTATTTGCTGGAAACAAAGAGTTCAGGAAGTAGCTCAGAGTTCTATAAATAAAATGACTAGTCGGTGTACCAGCTATAACATGAAGCTTTCGACTGCCAAAACACTAATGGTCTAACTTAAAGGATTGCTTAATATCCAATCATTTTAACTTTAAGATGTTAACGGAGCTTGACAAAATAGCATCCTTCTTAAAAAGGTACCATTTAAGCGAAACTCTATGATGTGCAGCTATAATGAATAAACCATGGTCCATTTGCTTTACAGCTGCAATCTTGTCGAAGACGAAAGAAACAACTAATGATGGAGCTGAGTGCAGAGTGGCCAGCCAAATGTCCAACTTTGATGATGCCAGGAAACATAGTGGCTTTTTAAAGGTTCTGTGACACTGTTCTTAGCAATATATATATATATAGTGTCAAGTTCACGCAAACAATTGACACTAGTCTGTGTATTAAAAATGCATATATCTACGGACAGTAATATACGAATGGGGTAGATAGTAGAAAGTTTGCGCTTCCACGTGGCAGGGATTGTAACATAGGTTAATCAACTTCGCTCAGCATACAAAGAACATTAAGAAAGACCAAGCACGACGGTACAATAATATAAAGGCTAAGCCTAGGAGACATTCTCACGCACGAAAATCGTTAAATGATAACAGCAGCAGGTGAGGTGCTATTCTGATAACGAATAGCACAATATAACCTATAGAAGCGCAAAATAATAATTTTACAATCACACGAAACAACAATGGAGACATTTCAACAAGGAGACATTTTAATTTAAGTTTGAATATTTGATAATTTTATTTTTTTAAGGTGCACTTCTAGGAATTATTGAAATGTTATTTATGCTGTGTGCCTTAATCTATTTTTCAAATTAAACTTTTCAAATTGCTCAAGCTTCTGCTATTACCTCATAGGTGGTAGTTGATGCACAGTAAGTTTAATGTAGTAATTCCATCTATCTAGATATAGCATGAACTAACTCGTTATAATTTTGTTTAGTTAGTTTAGTCGATTATGCTACGTAGCATAAATATAGGCGTAGAAATTGGGACGATGGTTATGATTTCGTTTGGTTGGGATCCATATACTAATGAAGTTTTATGATACTTGCACAAAAAGTCAAAATCAAGTAAATTGGCCAGTGCTTCATGAAAATACCATTTCTCAGCGCTGATATATTTATTATATTGATGATGATGCTGCTGACGATGGAAAATTTATTTATTTATTTAATTTTTTAATAAATTTAAAGTTTTTTTTTTTTTTGGGAGATGAAAAGCAAAATGTAGAAATTTTCATAATAACTTTAATTATAGTGTTGTTGTTTTTCATATTTGGTACTGTTTATTGTCAATTATGATAATCAATTTGTTGTTATTGTAGTATACGATATACTTTTTTTTTTTTGCAAAATATTTACTATAGTTTTTCATTTTTCCCGTAATTTATGCTTTAATTTGATTTGCATAAATTTTATAGTAAAGAAAAATTATGTATATGTTGCAAACTATATTATTATATGTACATACAACATATATCTACCTTTCTACATAATATACTATATAGGTTATAGTATCGTATATGGCTGATGTTTTGTAATTGGCATGTTTCTTATTTAATTAATAAAGTTATAATATCGTTTGCGTATATGTATATCAAGTTGTTTATGCAAAGAAAAACTTCTGTTGCTTTGTAGGATATCACTCCACGATGCGCCCATACTAGCTAAACAAACATAAAATATAACAATTAAAAATGAGTTTCCCATCATATGTAGTCAAAATTTTCATTTTTAATTTTGACTTTTTAACCCAGTTAATCTGTCTGTAATCGTACGAACAGTCCTTTTTTTTGTAATGACACCTATATTTTGATCAAACTTTACGGTTTCAGTTAAGATTTGTTTCATTACAGTATTGGTTCAGTTTTAATCCTTCATTCTTGTATTTTATTTCTTCAGGTTTGCTATATTTAGTACTGAATAGAGAATTTTGCAAACTTTTGTTTTTGTACAATTTTGATAGACTTAGCCATTATCTGTTTTTCAGAAATTTACAAACCTATTAATTTGCTGAAATTTGATTATTTTGATAGGTTAACAATTATCTGTTCAGAATTTAGAAAAAATTTAATTTTCCGAAATATTTCCACAATTTAGATAGGCTAACCATCAATTTTTTATACATTTCAAAAACTTTTAAATTTTCTGAAATTTTACAGTTTTGAAAGGCTAACCATTATACGTCTTTGAGAATTTGGGAAATATTTTAATTTCAAAATTTTGACAATTTTGATTAGCAAACCATTATCTGTTTTTTACTTGCCGAAATATTTCCATAATTTTGATAGGCTAACCATCAATTTTTTATACATTTTAAAAACTTTTAAATTTCCTGAAATTTTACAATTTTGATAGGCTAACCATTATACGTTTTGATAGGCTAACCATTATCTATTTTTAAGAATTTGGGAAATATTTTAATTTCAAAAATTTCGCTATTTTGATAGGCTTACCATTGACAGTTTTTCAGAGTTTGGAAAATATTGTAATATCAAAATTTTCCCTATTTCGATAAGTTAATCTGTTTTTCAAAAATTTACAAACTTTTAAATTTTCTGAAATTTTAGAATTTTGTTAGGCTAACTATTATACGTTTTTGAGAATATGGGAAATTTTTTAATATCTAAATTTTCACAATTTTGATAGGTCAACACCATTATCTGTTTTTCAGAGTTTCGGAAATATTTTAGATTTAAAATTTTCACAATTTTGATAGGCTAACCATCAATTTTTTGAACATTTGATAAACTTTTAAATTTTCTGAAATTTTACAATTTTGATAGGCTAACCTATTATACAGTTTTTGAGAATTTGGGAAATATTTTAATTTCAAAATTTTCACAATTTTTAAAGGCTAACCATTATCTATTTTTAAGAATTTGGGAAATATTTTAATTTCAAAATTTTCACAGTTTTGATAGGCTAACGTTAATTTTTTGGAACATTTCACAAACTTTTTTTTTTGAAATTTTACAATTTTAAAAGCCTTACCATTATATGTTTCTGAGAATTTAGGAAATAGTTTAATTTCAAAATGTTCACAACGTTGATAGGCTGACCATTATTTGTTTTTTACAATTTTGGAAATATTTTAATTTCAAAATTTCCACAATTTGAGAATTTGGGAAATATTTTAATTTCAAAATTTTTACAATTTTGATTAGCAAACCGTTATCTGTTTTTAACTTGTCGTTATCTGTTTTTAACCATCAATTTTTTGAACATTTTATAAATTTTTAAATTTTCTGAAATTTTGATAGCTTAACTATTATCTCTTTTTCAAAAATGTAGAAAGTTTTTAATTTGCTGAAATTTTGCTATTTTGATAGGTTAAATATTATCAGTTCAGAATTTTGAAAAATATAACTCCCCGAAATATTTCCTCAATTTTATTAGACTAACTATCCATTATGCGTTTTTGAAAATTTTGGAAACATTTTAATATCCCAATTTTTAAAATTAAGCTAACCATTATCTGTTTTTCAGAAATTTACAAATTTTTTAATTTTCTGAATCATTTTAAAATTTTGATAGGCTAACCATTTTGTATTTTTAAGAATTTTGAAACCATTTTAGCTTTTCCAAATATTCCTTATTTTTATGAAATTTTACAATTTTGATAGGCTAATCATTATCTGTTTTTCAGAGTTCGGGAAATATTTTAATTTCAAAATTTTCACAATTTTGATAGGTTAACCATTATACATATTTGAAAATTTGGGAAATATTTTAATTCGAAATTTTCACAATTTTGATAGGTTAACTATTTTCTGTTTTCAAACATTTACAAACTTTTTAATTTGCTTAAATTTTACGTTTTTGATAGGTTACCGTTATCTGTTCAGAATTTTGGGAAAAATTAACTTTCCGAAATATTTTCATAATTTTGATAGCATAACCATAAACTTTTTGAACATTTTACAAACTTTCAAATTTTCTAAAATTTTCTGAAATCTTACAATTTTGATAGGCTAACCATTATACGTTTTTGAGAATTTGCGAAATATTTTTATTTCAAAATTTTCACAATTTTGATAGGCTAACCATCAATTTTTTGAACATTTTATAAATTTTTAAATTTTCTGAAATTTTGATAGGTTAACTATTATACTTTTTTGAGAATTTGGGAAATGTTTTAATTTCACAATTTTGATAACGTTAATTTTTTTGAACATTTCACAAATTTTTTTTTTGAAATTTTACAATTTTAATAGGCTAACCATTATACATTTTTGAGAA
This sequence comes from Tipula confusa, assembly GCA_963556175.1. NCBI lineage: Eukaryota > Metazoa > Arthropoda > Insecta > Diptera > Tipulidae > Tipula > Tipula confusa. The sequence goes on along the minus strand of OY744477.1, from coordinate 143,062,592 downwards.
TTTGGGGAATATTTTAATTTCAAAATTTCCACAATTTTGATAGGGTAACCATTGTCTGTTTTTCAGAGTTTGGGATATATTTTAATTTCAAAATTTTCACAATTTTTAAAGGCTTACCATTATCTGGTTTTCAGAATAGGGGAAATATTTTAATTTAAAAATGTTCACAATTTTGATAGACTAAAGTTAAATTTTTTGAACATTTCACAAACTTTTTTGAAATTATACAATTTTAATAGGCTAACCACTATCTGTTTTTGAGAATTTGGCAAATATTTTAATTCTCAAATTTTTACAATTTTGATAGGTTAACTATTTTCTGTTTTCAAAAATTTACAAACTTTTAAATTTTCTGAAATTTTACAATTTTGATAGGCTAACCATTATACGTTTTTGAGAATTTGGAAAATGTTTTAATTTCAAAATTTTCACAATTTTTATAGGCTAACCATTATCTGGTTTACAGAATTTGGGAAATATTTTTAAAAAAAATTTTCACAATATTGATGGGGTAACCATTATTTGTTTTTCACAATTTTGGAAATATTTTAGTTTCAAAATTTTCACAATTTTGATAGGCTAACCATTATACGTTTTTGAAAGTTTGGGAAATATTTTAGTTTCAAAATTATCACAAATTTTACAGGCTTACCATTATCTGGTTTACAGATTTTGGGAAATATTTAAATTTAAAAATTTTCACAATTTTGCTAACGTTAAGTTTTTTGAACATTTTACAAACTTTTAAATTTTCTGGAATTTACAATTTTGATAGGCTAACCAACATACATTTTTGAGAAATTGGGAAATATTTTAATTTCAAAATTTTCACAATTTTTAAAGGTTTTCAGAATAGGGGAAATATTTTAATTTAAAAATGATAGACTAAAGTTAAATTTTTTGAACATTTCACAAACCTTTAAATTTTTTGAAATTTTACAATTTTAATAGGCAAACCATTATCTGTTTTTAAGAATTTGGGAAATATTTTAATTTCAAAATTTTTACAATTTTGATAGGTTAACTATTATCTGTTTTTCAAAAATTTACAAACTTTTTAATTTTCTGAAATATTTCACAATTTTGGTTGACTAACCATTAACTTTTTGAAAATTGTACAACCTTTAGATTTTCTAATTTTTTAAAAGGCCAACAATTATGCGTTTTTGAGAATTTCGGTAACATTTTAATTTCACAGTTTTGGGGCTTATAAGTTTTTGCGAATTTGGTTACCTTTTGAATTTCACAATTTTGATAGCCTAACCATCATCTGTTTGAACATTTTACAAATTTTTTAGTTTTTCGAACTTTTTAATATTCTGAAATATTTCACAATTTTGGTATGCTATAACCATTATATGTTTTTAAGAATTTCGAAAATATTTAAATTTCACAATTTTGATAGACTCCCCGTCAAGTATTAATGAAAATTTCGGCCATAGTTAACATTACAATTTTCACAATATTGCATAATTCGATGGTCACTACCATCTGTTTTTGAGAATTAAAAAATTTGTTTCAGACTGTAGACATATTTAAGTTGCCTTGCTCACTTACAAAGTGCAAGATAGCTACATAATATGTCTCGATAATCGGATACAGTTCAGGTTACGGAAACTATAATTGCCAGACACCGGCATCTTCACCACTACTTAGTTTTGTTGGAAATTACGATGGATCTTAGTATTAAAAGATAAAAAAGACAATCCCACAATATTTTCACAAAATCTGCTAAGAACTGACATTATAAGAACTGAACTTATAATTAAAATATTGGCTTGTAAGGATGTGATATTTTATGTTAAAATCTAAATTAAATTTAGAACATGCATTTGAAAAGTAAAAATTTATAATATCAAGCATAAGAAACATGCAATATAATGAATTCATTGTCTCGTTACATAAACGATTCTAGATACCATCATAGCTTTGATCAATCAAAATACCTCACCATCTGCAACGAGTATGTATAGTATGATAACATAACATCGACTCGACACACATATTGTAGATAAATATATGCATAAAAAAGCTTCTGTGTACTACAACCGAAAAAAGCACACACAAAACTTTATCACAAACAATAAAAAGCAAATGGTTTTGTTCCAGCTCTGTATGTGTTCGGATGGGTGTGTGTGCACCTCTCTTTATGTTCGAGCGTCGGATACAAGTTAAATATGCAACAGCATCATCATAAATTTTGATTACAAAGCAAAATTCTAACATCAAATGATAATATCAATATGGTGTAAGTCTATTAAAAAAATAAAACTATTTCAGTTGTCTATTTTGTTAGATCTCATACCACCCACAACCCATTTTCCGCCATCGCTTGTCCAGAGAATTTTAACATAATAAAATGAAAATCAATTTTCCATCACTAAACATCGATTTTACTTTTATTTATATATGCATATGTGATGTGATACTGTGCATCAATTTAAGTGCAAATTAATTTTTTTTTACCATTTTAAAGCTTCAAATTTGGATAGTGGATAGCTGTTCATAAATCTACATACATAAACATAAATATATGTTGTCTACATCATAATATCGAATCGATGTAGTTGTTTCATCGATATGACCGATAAAATGTTGAATTTTTATGTTTATACGAAAGGTAAAATGTTAGTTTGGGTACGACCCATCACTATATATTGTGCGATGTCTTTTTTTGTGCCCAATATTATTGTGATTTTATGTTTTAATGGATTTGGTACATGTATTGGAGGCAACCCCGTTAAAGGTTTGTTAATTGAAGGTGTCATGGTATGTAAAAATGTACATATATGTTTTATAAATAATGCGGCCTAATATGGTGATGTTGTAGATGGTATGGGGTGAAAATTAATTTGTATAGACTGAATTAGGTAGGATTTCTAGATTAACATGGAACAATCGTTAAGTTTTTGATAAGCGAGATATATACTCCTTTTTATAAGTGACTTATTAAAAGAAAATAATTCAAAACAAAGTTTCAGGTGTGAGAAAAGTAATCCGGACTTTTGTGACTTTGATGTTTTAGGTAAAGAGAGAGGCTTAAGAAAACCTTATTTTGTAAGAAGCGTATGCCATCTTATGTAAATTCAGTTGCAATGAGCAGATCTCAAACAATGCAAAAAAGGCAAGTTAACCCGGCACACAATTTGTTTCCCAGAAGCAAATCAACGGTTAATAATGGCCAATAAAAGCCAAATGTATTTCAAAATAGAAACAACCAATTTAACTCATAGGGAGAAAGAAGGACTTACTTCCCACCCCAATGGACGTAGATCAATCAATGAGATCAAGAAATACATTTAGAAAAATGTTATCAATAACCAGGAAGTCTCACAGGAGACACGAGATCCTGATCCAATATCTATTGACCCACAAGAGAGTTTTTAGTCAAACACGGAGAATTGTCAGATAGATCTGAACTCCGACACGGAAGATTAAAATTAATCTTTTGTCCATATCTTCGGTGTTACAGTGACCTATTGAAACGCACTGTAACACTGTTGATCGATACTGGCGCCAATAAAAATATAATTAAGCCAGGTATCGTAATAGTTACAAACTTCTAGGTAAACACCAAAAATTTAAAATCAATTTATTGGGTAATGACATACCCGTGCAAAGCTATTATGAATTACATTTTCATAAATTCTTTGACGGAATATTGGGATTGGAATCAATGACTCTGTTGAATGCCAAGATTTATAAGAAGTCGAACTCAATATTGTTAAATAATAGAACGTCTAAGTTTAATCGGTATTATCCGGCAAAAAATTTCTATAACCACATAGTTACAGTACATACATCAGAAAATGGTGAAAGGTTGGTCCCGGAGTTCGCTAAATTAAATGGGAATATGACTATTCAACCTGGGGTATACAAAGCTGATAACTTTAAAACCTTTTTGACAATACTGATGGATCGCTCAGGTACAGCAGAAAAACTTGTTACGGTTACCCGCAAACAGAAATTGGTCTCCTCGTCTTTAAGAAGTATTAAGAAGTATTTTTTCTCTGCACGGTTATTATTGACATCTGCTAGATGTCAATAATAACCGTTTATCGCACTGGCAACATATTCAAAGAATGGTGCAGCATTTTTGGCAAAGATGGCACAATGAATATTTGCTATCACTTTAACAACGTCACAAATGGAAATCTGTTACTAACAATCCAAAGCCTAATGATCTTATAGTAATAATGGATAAAGATATACCACCAACGAAATGGCTTGTGGGACGTATACTTCAAACAATTCCAGGACCAGATGAACTTATCCGTCTAGTGACCATCAAGACCAAACTAGGAGAACTAAAACTACCAGTAGCAAAAATTTGCATTTTATTATTTTCTGGCTTTGTTGTAATATAATTCAAACAATAACAATAACAAGTTAGACTAACAAGAGACATACTAATTGACAGATGATCTCTGGTTTTAAAACTTGGTTATTCTTTCTTTTGAGTACTATTGCCATCTATGTTCGGGCATGAGTAACTAATATTATTATATACTACACTGTTATTTTATAGCAATTAAGAATACTAGTTTTACCGCCTTTTTTTCTGTCTTTTGGGAAAAAAATTATTATTTCTCAATCACTTCAATTTTACCAAGCAATCAGAGAACATTTAGCGATTATAAAATAAATCATTTGTATTAAAAATTCAATTAGTTAATTTGGAAGGAAAAGGACATCATTAGTTTTTGCTTATCCTGAAATATTAATCCTGAAATCTATATCCGCAACAACTACTAAAGACGAAAATATTTCACAACATTGGATTTAAAATCTGTTTTTTACCAGATACCAATTCGAGAGAGAAAACCGGCAAAGATCACTTTGAATTCTTCAGAATGCATTTTGGTTTAAAGAATGATCCTGCCACGTTTCAACGTGCAATGAATAATGTATTACAGGAATTAATAGGAAACATTTGCCATGCATATCTAGACGATATAATCATAATAGGGTACAATATATAAAACCATATACAGAATAAGAATACAGCACTCAAGATATTATCACACTTTAATCTTAAAACTCAATTAGATAATTGTGAATTCCTGAAAAAAGAGACCGAATTCCTTGGACATATACTTTCGCTGTTAAGCCTAATGCGGATAAAATTCAAAAAATTATAGATTGGCCATTACCAGAGAACCAGAAAGAAATTAAACAATATCTGGGTTTATCAGGTTATTATAGAAGGTTTATTAAAGATTATTCTAAAATCACTAAACCTATGTATGACCAAGTACTTAAGCTTCGAAAAACCTTTTATCTTGACCAAAGATGCATCAGATTTCGTTCTTGGTGCAGTCCTTTCTTAAATACAAGATAGTGTGGAAAGTAGCAAATTCACGTTGGTAATAGATCACAAGTCCCTAACAATCATAAAACCTTCCGAAAAAAATTCGAAAATTCTAAGATGGAGACTCGAACTTGAAAATTTATGACGTCGTACATAGGGAAGGAAAAACGAATGTTGTGGTGGATGCATTAAGCAGAAGCCCACTCGAAGAGCTTAATATTAATGAAAGTTCGAGTAACACTACACGTGAATCGGGAAACGTCCAAAGTGACATAGAAACTGTCCGCTCTGCAAATACTTCGAACGATTACTTCAAAGATCATTCTTCTTCTCAAATATGACAAGTAAGATCAAGAGCCACATAAATGCATGTAACATCTGTAATATGCATAAATATGACCGAAAGCTTTATAACATCAAAATATCCCCAAGACCACTAGACAACAAAACCACTAGAGAGGGACATATCGACAAATTTTTTATCAAGAAAGTAAACTTTCTATCAATATTTGATTCTTTATCAAAATTTCTACAAAAACATTAACATTAACACCAAACATCTTGTAGATGTAACAAATGCTCTAACAAAATACTGTCAATAAAAAATGCAAATACAAGATGTAATAATCAAGACGAAAGTTCCACTGCCGAATAGTAATGTACTTTCCGTAAAAGAAATAATCATGATAAAAGATTTAATTGTAAACCAAGGTATCAACATTACATTACCAGATGAAGCACTGGAATTCGTTACCCCAAAAATAACGGTGAATGAGGAAACACTCCTATACATTTTACAAATAGAATTAGAGGAGAACAATTCAGCAGCTATGATGGTACTTCCATTAGTAATAATCGTATATGTATGTATATATATATATATATATATATATATATATATATATATATATATATATATATATATATATATATATATATATATATATATACATATATATATATATATATATATATATATATATATATATATATATATATATAACTATATAATTATCCATATTGTTATATATATATATATATATATATATATATATATATATATATATATATATATATATAACAATATAATTATCCATATTGTTATATATATATATATATATATATATATATATATATATATATATATATATAACAATATGGATAATTATATTGTTATATATATATATATATATATATATATATATATATATATATATATATAATATATATTAAAAATATAAAATATAAATTCAGTAACCTACTTACGTCAATATTATTGCAATTGTGCTATGCAACAAAAAATCATTCAATCTTATTGACTACCCTGTCACCTATATCCAAATTATTTTTATTTTGTAAATCCACTCTTCATACAACAACAAAACATAATTCCATATTTTGTGCAGCGGACAAATGAAAGTCAAACCGGGTGACTCTTCATATTTATATTTTGTGCACATTCGTATTTTTCTGTGTTTGGGCAATATACAAATCGGAATAAAACGCATCATCCGTTTTTTTATGTTGCGCTCATTGGCTATGGCAATAAAACCGTGACAGCCAAAAATGAAAATTTATAGCATAAACGTATATAGTGTAGCTATATTGTTTGGGCGGATAGCAATTACACATCACACATTACACACCCGAAATAGTCAAATAAAGTTGGAACCTTAGTAATTTCCAGCAAAAGTTGAAACTTTAGTAAATACTGATGCAAGTAAATTCTTTTAAAGATTATATGTATATGAAATAAAAAAAATTAACAAAAAAGTGCAGCCACAGGAACTATACTACCAAACAACGGTCATCGTCCAATATACCATCTTAAATGCGTATCGAGCCGAATAACGATTCCGCAAACTCCACAGCTAACGGCGGCTGGTAGCTGTTGTGTTGGTTGCGTTAATGAACGCAACCAACACCACAGCCGCCAGCTACCGTGCGCTGTGGAGTTTGCGGAATCGCTTTCGACTCGATATGCCCCCAAGATGGCTTTGAAACGATGATTCGATGATTTGATACTATAGTACTGCCTGCAGTCTGCACTGAAATATAAAGAATTTTTTTTCTATATATATTTAACAAGGGTGCATCAGTAGTTCTAGTGAAGTATAAAAATTACAATAAAAAAAAAAAAAGTATAACATTCGGTAAGTAGCTATGCAAAATTTAAATCACTACACATATAAATGACATGAATACAAAATAAAATACTACAATATTTATAATACTAACACAGAAAAAGCTATTTGCTTTTGTTTGAAATCGAAACGCAATAATTATATCACTGTATGCGATTAGGCAAAAACAAAAATAATTGTAGGGGGACGTAAAATTTACAATTACATTTAAATGACGATTCGTATGAAAAATTCATATAATACACCCATCACTCGCTTAACGAAAACTCTAATTAAATTGAACGAAATTTCACCAATTAATTTCAAAATTAAACCAAAATTTTGGTTTACGTAATAAAATTTCGATTTACAAAATTTACATATTTCACCGTTTTGAATTTCATGTTACGAAATCTCGTTTAACGAAATTTTGATTAACGAACTTTTCTTGAACATATGAATTTCGTTAAGCGAGGGATAGGTGTAAAAGTATTATCATCGCCAAAATACAGGTTATTAAGAAAAATAAAAAAATTTAATAATTGTTTATATACGCAATAGTGTTGGTTTAGAAAATAATAATAAAATTACCATCGTAACAGCTAAGTGTATTAAAATGCAGAACTGGTTTCCACAAAATATGAATATTATGATCGAGTAATGTACACCATTATGTTAAAAGTCTATACACTTGTACACGATATAAAGTCATAAACTTTATTGGACTATGTATGAAAAATACAAAAAAAAAAAAGGAATAGAATTAGTTGGTAGCCGGATACATCACTGTACGGATGTATTTGAGTGAAAATAGAAACGATATAGGCCGGAATCATTTTTTTTTTTTAATTTGGCATCTGAAAAATTTCAGAAGTGGGATTATTACTCGTGTATGATTATTTCGGAGAATAATCAGTTAAGTTTCGTTGATTTTGTAGAAAAAAAAATCGTATACATTGCCAATTAACGAAACTGATTCTGAAACACTCACTGGTGTAGCACTCAAAAGTATACAAGCAGATTTTTGATTTTTTACTAAGCAGTGTCTGCTCCATTTCCATTTGACTTGCTCCCGTGAGATTTTGAATAAGTCACCCGTGAGATTTTGAATAATTCACTTTTGACTTGCATTGATAAGGTAATTGAATGGGACATATCTAATATGCTAGAATTTTATTCAATTACAAAAAACCAAGTCAATATTTAAATTTCATAAGATGCTGTAATTTTTATTAACCCACAAAATCCCGCATTTTCATAGTCTCGATAGAAATTTAAAATTGACCTGTATATAAGTATGTTAAACTAAAAAAAGTATTGCATTATCTATCGACTCATTAGAGCACAAAAGCAAAGTAGGTGCTTTATTGCTATTTTACAAATATTATTTTGGTCATTATTTTGGTCCGAAATTAAATCTCTAATATCAGTGGCATGTGCCAGCAAATCTACCATTCAAATATCAGGTTGTTTAAGAGCAACCTAAACACTTTCTTGAATTAGAAACAAGAAGTCTGAGATTAAAAAATCGATGTTCTATTATTACTTGTAATATGTCTCTCTGTCAGAGTTTTATGTAGTTTCCTCTGACCTGTCTAAGAAAATAAATTGAAACCGGCTACACACGTGATGAATGTAATGATTATTGTAAATTAAATTCATTTCAAACTTTAAATTTAATTTAATAAATGGTTTTAACCCACCGTATAGCCGTGGCTTAAGCCATCTATTAAGGGAGTTCTCCCTATGCAAAAAATGTGGAAATTCAATGGTCTACTTCAAAGTAATCACACCAAAATAGATAAATTATAAAGATGATAAAGTGATAAATAAAAATACTACTGGATCCACTTGTAAGGTATTCAGATTTCAATAGTCTCAAAATCAAGAAGCAATTGATTTTAGTAGTGGTTACTGTGCCACTAAGAAGTGACTGGCTACTCATGCTAATTGTGTGGGAGTGTAATTAAAACCGCACTTGTGCAGCCAATTATGCCAAGTTCTGTTAGTATTACAAAAATTTTATTTAGCAATGAGGCTGAGTTTTGGTTTATTGAATACGCCATTATATTCAGAAAAGTCACTATTTGATGAGCTGCCTTATGACCTGTGAATCATTATTCCTTTTATCTTCAAAAATAATTTCGGTCAAAAATTTCACGTAATGTTTTTATGAATTGTCCACGATCGTATGATTTAATACCATTGGGCTCTACTACAAATAGTATTTGACTATTATGGCCCTTCCTAAACGAGCAAAAAATGGTGCTACTGCGTATCTGGAATCACTTCAGCGTCATACCACGTGAATACAGAATTCGATTAAAAAAGCCACATTTGCACAAGTGCGTCTACGATTGGAAGATGTCACAAACAACTATGTGATCTATAAAGGAAACCAAATAGCCGTAGAGGCTGAGGACAAATCGGATGCAGCTGTAAATCGAGCGAGAATCGAAAATCTGTATTTCTCGGTTCGGCCAGTCTTAGAAGACAAGTTGAAATAATTATCTTTTCAACGCACTGCTAAGGCTGAAGGAAGCTATTAGTTGCCAAGATTGTGCTCGAAATTGCAGAAAATTGCTTTGACCACGTTTTCCGGTGACGTCATGAAATGGTCAGAATTCATTGAGTGTTTTGATTCGTTGGTCCATGCGAATGAGCGTGATGAATGAGCTTTGAGCGTGATTACAAAGTTTCTCAGTATTTAACGCACGCCATAAAAGATTCTGTATTTCGAACTATAGAAGCGTTAGACTTTACTGAATCGAACTATTAAGATGCCAGAAAAATGTTGAAGGAACGTTTCAATCAACCAAACCGCATGTGTGAACATCATATTAAATGGTTATTCACAACTAAGGCGTTTGATAAACCTTGCCCACACCGGTTAATGGAATTACATGATAGTTTCAATTCACACTTGCGGTCTCTTCGAACACGATCTCGAGCAAGTTCGATACTAACACAAAGGAGAAATGGTGTAAAGCGTCTCAGGTGGACAGAATAGCAACTTACGAAGATATTTCCAATTTTATCAAACGCCGATGTGCGAAATTGGAGCTGCTACCCGCTAAATCATCAAGTTCTTCTGCACTTGAGAAACTTCCATCATAAACGCCAAATCAGATGCAATCCAAACTACAGCGGGTTAACAAGTTTTCGAGTTCATATCATACCAATACAAAAAAAATTACCATTGCGTGCTGTGCAATAAACATTCACATTCCATTATGCGCTGCTTTGCATTCCTGAAGATGTCAGTTAACGATCGACGTGAACAGGTGAATTCTCGAGAGCTATGTGTGAATTGTCTACAACCTGGCCATCTGGTATACAAGTGTTCATCGCCAGAGTCCTGCAAGGTTTCATGTCAAGTAAAGATAAATCTTCAGCACCCTCTTCAAGCATTTCTATGCCGTCCACGGGTACTACGTGTACATACGTTAAAAATAGACATGAACCTACACACGTCTTCTTGGCAAAAGCTTTGGTGCAAGTCTTGGACAAGTTTAATCAACGAATTGTGGGGCGGGCATTATTGGATTCCGGGTCTCAAATGAATTTGTTGAGTAAATCATTTGCATCCAAACTATGGCTTCCACTGGAACGTGTGACTGTTGAAATTGGGGGAATTGGGTCATCATCTATACAATCTTCCAGCATCTAGCGGATGCATCAAGCTTAGATCAATCGCAACCAATTTTACGTTGCTCCATTCGTACCGATCAATACAAATCGCTGGTCCATTTCAGAAAATCTACGATTGGCTGATCCATCTTTTGCAAGAGCTTAAAACATCGACCTTTTAATTGGAGTTGAAATTTTCTTCGATTTGTTCAAAGTCGCCAAATGAAATTAGGCGACAATTTACCTTGTCTTTAAAATACTGTCTTGGGTTGGATTATATCAGGACGTTTTTATACACAACAGCTGCCCGATGACAAGTTTCATTATTGGCATCTTCCACGACGATCGAAGAGGACATTGAGAGATTCTGGAGAATTAATTCAATAACCGAAGGTTCCAAAGTGATTACTGCAAGGGATCACCCAGGCGATAAACATTTTGTCAAACATGTCAAACGAGATGAACTGGGTAGATTTATAGTGAAATTGCGCTTTACTCATAAACCAACAGTGGTGAGCAATTCATCGACAACGGCAATGCGACGGTTTTATAATTTGGAGAAGAGGCTTTGTCGAGATCGCGAACTTCAAGCTGCTTACAAATCCTTTATCATGGAACGAGTACCAGAAGATGATATTCCAGCATCTAACTACTATCTTCCTCATCACTGCGCAATCAAACCAGATAGTTCAACGACAAAGTTGCGAGTTGTATTTGACGGAACAGCAAAGTCGAGCAGTGGATATTTTGATGGTTGGACCAGTGGTTGAAATTAATTAGCATATGTGCTATGCCGATTTAGGTCACACAAATATGCGTTTAGTGCAAACGTTTCGAAGATGTACCGCCAAATACTAGTAAATCAACAAGACTCCAAATATCAGATGATCTATTGGCGGAATAAAACAAGTGAGCCGCTTCAATGTTACCGTCTAAAAAAAGTAACTTTTGATACATTGTCAGCACCGTTTCTTGCCACTCGTGGTCTCTTACAATGCGCAATGGACAGCCAACAGGAATTCCCTGCTACCAGCAATGCAATTCGACACGGCGTGTATGTCGACGTTCTGTTAATCGGAACTAACTCCTTAAAGTCAGCCAATGAAGTTAAAACGTCAATTATCAATGTGCTTTCTACGTGCGGGATGGAGCTACGAAAATGGTGTTCGCCAGATATTATTGCTGATATTTCTTTGAAACATCGTGAAGAATTAGTGCAGTTCAATAATGACGAGTACATAAAGACAGTGATGTTCTGGCAATCGCAAAGAGACGTCTTTCAATTTTGTGTAAAATAGATCCCCAACCAAGCCAAGATGACAGATGGTTGTCATTTCCGAAATTGCACGGCTATTTGATCCTTTGGGATTAGTATCTCCCATCGTAGTCTTGGGTAATATATTTATGCAGAAGTTGTGGCAGCTTAAATTGGATTGGGATGAGAGTCTGGCAATGCAATACCACACATATTGGTGGATATTGGTGGATACATATTGGTGGATACGAAAATCTATGAAAGTCAATAAAACTCGAAATAATGAACCGATTTTGATGATCGATACCTTAATGGAAAGCTCTCGACACCAGTATTAATATTGTCATAAAATATTCATACATTTTCATAAATCATTTCTAAGCTTAAAAATCCGCAAAAGGGTAAGCTTTCATAAATTCACAAATCTTAGTAAGTCAATAAAACTCCAAATAATGAACTGATTTTGATTATAGATACCTTAATCGAAAGCTCTCGACACCAGTCACGACACCAGATGTTTGAATACATTTTCACAAATTATTTTTCAGCATTAAAATTCGAAAAGGGGTAAGCTATTACAAATTAACCAAAATGAATGAAGTCAATAACACTAACAAATGTAATAGTGGCCCTATTTTGGTGACTGATACCTTAATGGGAAGCTCTAAAATTAAAAGCAGTATTTATAATTTTTACTTATTATGTCTTATTTTTCATTTTGAGTTGTATTTTCATTTCTAAGTTGCGCTACGTCACACTGGATTTTACCTTTTTGATTGCTTACACATTTTGCAATAAAACACCTATCGCACACATTAAACCTTTGTTGGATAGCTCCTCCAAATTTAGAATAGATTTCAGGCTAATTGCGGGCTTTATCTTATTTCTCGTATTAGATATACAGTATACAACACTAATATTTTTCTCTTTATAGAAAATTTTGTACTTTATAACATTATGACGCAACGAAAATGTAAAAAAAAGTAAAGACTCAAACCAAAAAATTGTCTACTAAACTATAGAACCAAATTTATAATGATTTCAAAGTGGAGCACGACAAAACTATATTTCATCTGCCCTAATTATGATCTTAACATAAACATTTTAGAGAAAATAATATAGAAAATAAATATAATTAACGTTAAAAATTACAAAAAATTAAATCAAAAACTTACGATTATTTTGTAAATACAACCAAATATCGTCATTATCCTAAAAATAAATAATAATAATTTTATTATAATAAAAATAACACTTTTAAAATTATTTACTTACTTGGATAGATTAGTGATGTTCCTCACTGACTGATGCATGATCCATCCTCTTCATGTATAACATTAAAAAATATCTATCTTTAGCATGGCACCAATTTTAGCCAATAATTAGCTGTAAATAATCAACATAATTTCATAACTAATTGTTTTATAACCGCACATAACACAAAAAAGCACATTATTAAGTATAAAACTATTAATATAAAATTCACTATTCAAAATGGCATCCAAAATAAAAACATTTCTACTTTTATTTATTTCACTAACAAAATTTATTACGCACTAACTACCGGCGATTTCAAAATACACATTAGAACTAATCTTGTTCGAACTTATTATAATAAAAATATACTACCACATTTACAGTGTAAATGTATGGTTCAACACTTGTTTTCAAGTTACAAAAGTAGGGCCTTCCACTGCACATATACACTTATTTTACAGATACATTTATGTTTTTATCAGAAATATTTAAAAGAATTATAATACAAATTTCCTTCGACCGAATGAAAAGGCAGCTTCGTAAAAATAAAATGTACTGTTGAACTTGAACTTGAAACTCTCGATATTATGAAAAAAATACAAAAAAAAGTGTCCGTTAAAAAGTGTCTCCCAATAGTGCTAGAAAAAAGTAACTTCAAGCACATTGGAGGCACTTAATGAATATGCAATGTTTGCCGGGTGTAATTTGATACGAACAGACTTCTTATTGCAGATTTATAATTATCTAAACCACAAATGAGAATTTATAACTAAATTTCTAAAAGATTTGGGTACAGAAACTATAGACTGGTCACCACAAATCCCCGATCTTAATCCTAACAACAACTTCAACATTATTGCAATTGTGCTATGCAAAAAAATCATTCAATATTATTGACTACCCTGTCACCTAAATTAAAATTATTTTTATTTTGTAAATCCCATCTTCATACAACAACAAAACATAATTCCATATTTTGTGTAGCGGACAAATGAAAGTCAAACCGGGTGACTCTTCATTTTTATATTTTGTGCACATTCATATTTCTATGTGTTTCGGCAAAATACAAATCGAAATACGCATAATTCGTTTTTTTTATATTGCGCTTATTGACGGGTGAAAAACTGAAATAATTTCCAGCAAAACTTCAAAACTTTAGTAAATGCTGATAAATAATTTTTTTTAAAGATTATATGTATATGAAATGAAAAATTAAACAAAAAAGTGCAGCCACAGGAACTATATCCTACCAAACAACAATCATCGTCCAATATACCATCTTAAATGCGTATCGAGCCGAATAACGATTCCGCAAACACCACAGCTAACGGCGGCTGGTAGCTGTTGTGTTGGTTGCGTTAATGAACGCAACCAACACCACAGCCGCCAGCTACCGTGCGCTGTGGAGTTTGCGGAATCGCTTTCGACTCGATATGCCCCCAAGATGGCTTTGAAACGATGATTCGATGAATTGATACTATAGTACTGCCTGCAGTCTGCACTGAAATATGAAGAATTTTTTTTCTATATATATTTAACAAGGCTGCATTAGTAGTTCTAGTGAAGTATAAAAATTACCTTAAAAAAAAATAAAAAAAGTATAACTTTCGGTATGTAGCTACGCAAAATTTAAATCACTACACATATAAATGACATGAATACAAAATTAAATACTACACATAAATAATACTACCACAGAAAAAGATTTTATTTGCTTTTGGTTGGAATTGAAACGCAATAATTATATCACTGTATGCAATTAGGCAAAAACAAAAATAATTGTAGGGGAACGTAAAAATTACACTTATATTTAAATGCAGATTCGTATGAAAAATTGATATTATACACCCATCACTCGCTTAACGAAAACTCTAATCAATTTGAACGAAATTTTGCCAATTAATTTCAAAATTAAACCAAAATTTTGGTTTACGTAATAAAATTTCGATTTACAAAATTTACATATTTCACCGTTTTGAATTTCATGTTACGAAATCTCGTTTAACGAAATTTTGATTAACGAACTTTTCTTGAACATATGAATTTCGTAAAGCGAGGGATAGGTGTAAAAGCATATTATCAACACCAATAACAGGTTATTATGAAAAATAAAAAATCAACAATTGTATACATACGCAATAGTGTTGGTTTCGAAAATAATAATAAAATTACCATTGTAACAGGTAAGTGTATTAAAATGCAGAACTGGTTTCCACAAAATATGAATATTATGATCGAGTAATGTACACCATTATGTTAAAAGTCTATACACTTGTACACGATATAATGTCATAAACTTTATTGGACTATCTAATCCAAAAAAAAGAAATAGATTTAGTTGGTAGCCGGATACATCACTGAAGGGATGTATTTGAGTGAAATTGCAACCAATTTCACATTTGCGAATTGACGTTTCACATTTCACATTTAAAATTTAAAAATAAAATTTCCAATCATACCATCCCAAAAGCTGAGTGTATTGAAAAGCAGAACTGGTTTTCACAAAAAATAAATATTACGATCGAGTAATGTATATCAAAATGATAAAAATCTATACACTTGTAAGCGATATAAGAGTATAGGTATACACATCTACCATGCACAATTTAGCGTGCCGTACAAAGAGCTAATGCATGGCTGAGAGTTGGAAAACCAAGTAATTTATTTATTTACGAATGGACACGGAAACACAAAAAAATATATAAAAACGAAATACCCCGAGTGCGCAGAATATGAATGTACTCCTCAAAAATACATAAGGTTTTAATATTGAGGATATAACATTTTAAGAACGATAAATCTTATTAGAATATCGCATTTTAGCACAAAATAATTAACCTAACTTGGAATCAGATCAAAATGTTGTGGATTTATTCAAAGCTTACTACGAAAGTAATGCTTACTGCATAATTTTCTTTAACTTTAAATAAAGCAAGAAATTAAATCAAAAACATATTTGAAATTTACCATACAAATCTTAAATCTAAATATAGACGTCTAAATGTATATAGATATTCGACTCCTAAAAACAAATTTAAATGTCACTTTTTAATTATAAAAATTTAAAGAAAATCGTACCTAAATTTTGGCAAAATCAATTTCATGGTAATGAAACAATTTCATGGTACTAGAAACCATTTTAAACTTAGTAAAACTCAGCTGATTGATCCATAGTTGTTGAGATCAATGGTTAGCCAAAAAAATTATTTTCTATAACCATACGCAACCGGTTTCAAGGTTTGAAATGTATTGAAACAACAACAAAAATATTGTCGTACAGTACAGCATAAATCCATGATAAAAAAAACTGCGCACCATAATATAAAACCAATTTTAGCATAATTTACAATTTATAATTTGCTTAAAAATGCATATGAAAATTGTAAGGAAAATTTGATCGAATAAAAAATGTTCGACCCATAAAAAAATAAAATGGCGCACTCATAAAATACAATGAAAAATGATCACTACCTGAGAAACTTTTTGTACATTTTTTGAAAAATTGTTCATTGAATGCACTTAATTTTACACGTAATTAAAAAACTGTCACTTTAAAAAATAAAACTATCACAAAACAAAACAAAAATCGCGAACCGAAAAGCTTAAAAAGCTTAAAACGAATAAAGTGTCGCGTACGCGTTAAAACTACACACACAAAATTTATGCAACATATTTCGCACTGCACTTTCAAATATTGACTGATTTCATCTAGGTAGAATACAATAGGTAATTGGTTTTTTGGAGTATTTTTCCCGTTACTAAATCGTACCATCCATCCAAACATTCAATTATTGGTCACAAATACCAGTCTAATACAGAAATTATAAAAAGTAAACAGCTGTAGTTGCAGACTACATATAACAATTGAACATTACCCGAGTTAATAATTAGTATCATCCAAACCAAATGTTTAACGCTGCAGTTGTTACATGTATGTGTCCTATTTTTTTTTTTAGAAAGAGAAGCGTTCTGGACAGGGTAAGTCATCGTTATTCATAGGAAAATACGATTTTTTTATTTTATTTTGAAGATTTATGATTGTAAGTAAACGATGTCCTAAAATTAACGCAAGATTTGAATTTGCCGACATTTATGCAAGAAAATTTTTGGAAACCCTGAAAAAAAAAACAGTTTGACAGCTGAGGGTTTAGGGTTAATAAAAATGAAGCGTTACACGATACAACAACGTGTTTTCATTATTGAACATTATCTCAACAATAATGAAAGTTGGGGGACCACAGTTCGAAAATTTCATAGAAAATTTGGTCGCATATATGGAGGTATCATTGAACGATACATTTTTGAAAATGAGGCTGGTCAAGCAGTGACTGGTTCTGGTGCTCGATTTCGCAAGATGGTAACACAGTGATTTTTGTCGAAATTGGATGACATTGATGTGGCGAATTAGTGGTTTCGACAAAACGGTGCCACATGCCATGCAGCCTGTGAAACAATTCAATTACTGCATGAAACATGTCCTGGTATTAATACTTTTTTGTTTCGGTGATCAGAACTGGTCACCGAAATCAGAACTGGTCACCCCTAGATCGAGTGATTTAACACCACTTGATTTATTTTTAAGGGATTATTTGAAAACAAAATTCTATGGCAACAGCCCATAACCACCTGTGCATTACGAGAAAGAATTAAGATGAAATTAAAAGCTGCATCAACGAAATTCAGCCACATTTATGCAAAATTTCCACAGAAAAGTGCGTATGTATCGCCAAAGCCATGGCACCCTATCCTATGTGCTTTATTATTCAATAAAAAAACAATCTAAAGACTAAAAACTGTGTTGTCTTTTTAATTCAAATCTTGTGTTAATTTTAGGAAACCCTCTATATTGTTAATAATTTTAACAATATAGAGGGCTAATTTTTAGGTTAGCCCCGGCTAATTTTTAGGTTAGCTAGTATAAAAGTACAAAGCATCATTAAAGATATTAAAATATTAAAGATATTCCTCACATTTTTAAATGTGTTTAAATGTGTTTCAGAACCCTTGCTTACTCCCAATATTCCTAATTTAGCTCTAGCCACTAAAGACTTTGATTTAAATTGTACCAGAGGAGATTATAAAAATGTATATCAAGTGCGGTAAGGTACTGTTTAAGGTGGGTTAAATTCAAATCAAATTTTTCCTTTTTTTATATAGTTTCCTCAGCATGGGTGTTGGGCCAAATTTACGTATATTGTAAAATTTATACACTGCTGTGATTACATGTTTCCTTCTATTATCGAGATGGGATTTCCAGTTTAGCTGCGAGTCAATAACAATACCCAAATATTTAAACTCATTTAAACTGTCTCAAGTTCAAAGCAGTAAGACGCATAATTTTTCTTATCGCACAATTATTCATGGCATGGCCGAGGAGATTTATTTCAAATATAGAATTATAATATCCCAATACAGAACCCTGAGGTACACCACAGCTCAAATTTCCCGGATCACTAACCACACCATTTATTTTAACAACTTGCCCACGATTTCGAAAGTAGCTGCCGAGTCTAAAACCTTACCTCGAAAGCCTATACTTGATAATTTAGCCAGACGAATGCTATGGTTAACGGTGTCAAATGCCTTCAAAATGTCAGAAAATAAAATATACGAATAATTAAATAAAAAACTGTGAATTGTAAAAAATATAAATTAAGCAACTAAATAACTGTGCATTAGAATATGAAAAGAATAAAAACCTAAAATGTATCATTAAAAAACAAAAACAAAACCAAATGTCCATTCCATGAAAATAGAAAAATAATATAATGCTATGAACCCAAGAATTAAAAAACGAGGAAAGCATTAACATGTGATTGATATACTGTCTAATTTTAATGTTGCAAACTACCAATGTTAAAAAAATATGAATTCAGAAAAAATTTAGAGCTGTCAAATCAACATGGGGCGTAGAGTCTGACTGTCACCTCCACGTAGAGGAAAATTATAAATTAAATATTTAATTGAATAGTATCCTCGCGGTATGCCCTGGACAGATATGGCAGCCAAACGGTCAGGATAAATATGGAAACATTGTGAACTTCTGGCGTAGTAGGCACGTAGTTGACGAACGACAGCAGCATAATAAAATCCAGGAAGCGTCTGTCTTACAATGAGCGGCTTCTCGTTCTGCGTCTGCACCGAATCGGTCGGCAGTATTTAAAGTCTTGCCGTAGACTGAAAAGGCTATGGGAAGGACACCCTTAAAATAAACCAGCAATTAATAAAACATAAGGAAATAATACCCCAGGTGGCAGACCTGCACTGCAGGAAAATCCACCCTCTACGGAGGTTGACCCCATAGATTCTCGGGAGAGTCAATCATTGCAAAACAAGCATGATGCCATTGGCTCAGACAAGTCCATGAGCGAAAGTACTAGTGACAACCCATTCAGAATGGGCAAGCTAATGATGAGTTCTCCTATAAGGCTGAATTCAGCTGAAAATAAATGTAGACACCGAGACAGATTATAGAAATCTAACAGAATATTTAAACGGTTCGCGGCAACAGTGGCATTCATATGAAAATAAGCATAAGCGACCAATACGGGTTAGGTTAGAAATTTACACCAATCATGCAACCCAGAAGACATTAAAACTGAACTGTAGGAAAGGGGTTTTAAAATCCTTGATGTCGTCAATAAAATTAAAAAGTCTAAGAAAGGGGATGAAGAAATAAGAATTCCTGTTCCATTATTCATGCTAACCTTCGATAACAAAGAAGATATAAGAAAAATTTACGAAATAAAACATATGTGCTATATGGGAGTAAAGGTCGAGGCGGTTGGAAGTAATCGTATAATTCCGCAATGTAAACGTTGACAGCGATATGGCCACACTCAAAAGTTCTGCCAACACGAACTTATAGATGTGTTAAATGTGCTGAGAATCATTTAACTATTGCTTGTGAGAAACCCAGGACCACCGCGGCAAAATGTTCAAACTGTGCACAGGCCCACCCTGCAAGCTACCGAGGATGTCTGGTAGCGAAAGAACTCCAAAACAGAAGAAATAATCGAAATAATCAAAATAAACCAATGAGTTTACAAAAGAGTCAACCAACAGAATCCTTTAGTCATCATGTCAGAGGTGGTATATCTTATGCACAGGTGGCTGCGACAGGAAAGATCAGCTCAGGTTCAGTGTTGAACCCTACACATTCGAATATTCTGATGTAAATGATGCAGAATGTTTCGAATGCCATAAGCAACCTTTCTGAAAGGCTAAAAAGATTAGAGCAGGGCAATTCTGCCTTATTATTCTAATTATTTCTCCCAAAATGATGTACCAAGAAAAATTGAGAATTGCTACATGGAATGCCAACGGTGTTAAAAATAAAAAATATGAACTTGAAGCCTTTTTAAAAATGCAAAATATCGTTGTGTGTCTGGTATCTGAGGCCCACTCAACAAGACAATCTTACTTAAAATTCATTTACGAAACAATTCATCCGGATAACCAAGCAAGAGGTGAACCGCTGTTATAATAAAAAACTATATTAAACACCATGAATGCCAGCATTATCAATCACCTGAAACCCAGCTTACCGTAGTAGAAATTACATTTAACAAGCAAAGTCTTCAGATAGGAGCGGTATATTTTCCACCAAGATACAACCTGAAGAAATCAAGCTACTTGAATATTCTACAACATTTCAATGGTAGATTTATATTAGTAGGTGATTTTAATGCAAAACATGTTGAATTTGGATCTAGGCTTACAACACCCAAACGAACTAAAAACTGCAATAAATGAAATGGGATGTAACATACATTCCACTGGCAAAACTCCTGATCTACTGGATTTCTTTACATCAAAACAAGTTTCATCAAATTTTATTGAAGTAGAGGATAATTCAGGTATGGTCTCTGATCATTCTGCAATGATACTTACCATAAGCGACAAGATAATTAGGAAGGAAACAAGACCAACTCTTGTCAATAAAACAATTGCCTGGCTTAGCTTCAGATCAGAATTAGAAAGCAATATTAACCTACAAACACGATTAAAAACGGTAACGGAGCTAGAGGAAGAGGTTGAAAACTTCACAAATATCATTCAATTAGCCGCGTGGAATAACACTAAAGAAACAGCATCCAAAACTACTGGTAAAAGCTACCCAAGAGAAATTAGGAACCTGGTCTTAGAAAAAAGGAAAGCTAGGAAACAATGGCAACAAACGAGGAGTCCATCTGACAAGACTACAAACAAATCACAGCAGCTTAAGCGAGAAATTCAGAAGTTAAATGAAAAATAATTTTCTTCGTTTCTTGGAAAGTTGACGGCTGATGAAAATACAGACTACTCATTATGGAATGCAACCAAGAGAATGAAAACCCCAATCATGCAGAAAAACCTCCTATTAAGCGAAGTGATGGCTCGTGGGCCAGGGATAACAAATCAAAAGCTGAAGTGTTTGCTGATCACCTGGCTGGTATTTTCCAACCGAATGAGACCAAATCGGATATTATAATCGAAAATGGAAGTAACGAATATGGGGGCAGAATCCCTCTTATAACCCAGAAAGAAGTTAAAAGGGAAATAAAATTCAATCTGAAGACCGGAAAGGCTCTTGGATATGATCTTTTAACAGGAGAAGTTCTAAAGCAACTACCAAAGAAAGCTATTGTCCAATTAACCCATTTGTTTAATGCTGTTATTAGATTATGGCATGTTCCTTTTGCCTGGAAAGTTGCAGAAGTTATTATGCTACCGAAACCAGGTAAACCGCCAAACAAAGCTCAATCATATCGTCCGATATCCCTGCTTCCTATCATCTCAAAGCGAATGAAGAGACTTCTTCTGAGAAGAATGACACCAATAATAGAAAGTATAGAAACCTAATACCGGATCACCAAGTTGGATTCAGATGTAAACATTCAACAATTGACCAGGTTCACAAAATTACAGGCATTATATAAAAGGCGTTAGAAGATAAACAAATTTGTTCTACCATACGTGGCAGCAGCTTTCGATAAGGTATGGCATGAGGGATTAATACATTATGCTTCCGGGACCATATGTTGACTTTCTGGAGTCGTACTTATCTGAAAGACTCTTCAGAGTAAGACAAGAAGATGAGTATTCTGAACTGAGAGAGGTAAGGGCAGGAGTCCCACAAGGCAGTGTTCTGGGTCCACTCCTAAATCTAATTTATACAAGTGATATACTACAGTCCAATCATGTAAGCAAAGCAACGTTTGCTAACGACACCGCTTTACTAGCAACAGCGCAAACTGTCGAAGAGGCGGCGAATAAACTTCAATATGCAAGTGAAGAAATTCACCAGTGGACCAAGCGATGGAAAATCAAACTTAATGAATTAAAATCTACGCATGTCAACTTTACGAATAAACGATGTCATGGTGCCATACGAGAACTCCGCCAAATACTTGGGTATGACACTGGATGTTAAGCTCAAATGGAAAGAGCATGTGAAGAAGAAAAGAAAGGAGCTTGATCTTAAATATAGACAATTGTACTGGCTAATTGGACGACGGTCAAAATTAAGCACAGACAACAAAAACAATCAAATCCTAAAACTGGTCTGGCTATATGGTATTCAGCTTTGGGTCTGTACTAAAAATGCTAGTTTTTCCGAATTCAAAACATGGTAATTTTGGCGATTAACAATGCCATCGAAGTGAAAATATGCTGTATCGCTTAGAATGATTTTACTCTAAAAATCAGCATCCACTTGCTGATGTTCAATTATCCATTTAACGCCCTCTTCGCTGTGCACCCTCTTCGCTGTGCATGCAACCATTAAGCTTCAGTTGTTATGTTATTTGAATTTTGTAATCATGTCACGACGCCGAATTGATATTCTGGGATTTTCACCAACACTCTTGCGCACTGTTTCGATATTGAAAATCGTATTTTCCTATGAATAAAGATGACTTACCCTGTCCAAAACGATCCTCTTTCTAAAAAAAAAAATAGGACACATACATGTAACAACTGCAGCGTTAAACATTTGGTTTGGATGATACTAATTATTAACTCGGGTAATGTTCAATTGTTATATGTAGTCTGCAACTACAGCTGTTTACTTTTTATAATTTCTGTATTAGACTGGTATTTGTGACCAATAATTGAATGTTTGGATGGATGGTACGATTTAGTAACGGGAAAAATACTCCAAAAAACCAATTACCTATTGTATTCTACCTAGATGAAATCAGTCAATATTTGAAAGTGCAGTGCGAAATATGTTGCATAAATTTTGTGTGTGTAGTTTTAACGCGTACGCGACACTTTATTCGTTTTAAGCTTTTTAAGCTTTTCGGTTCGCGATTTTTGTTTTGTTTTGTGATAGTTTTATTTTTTAAAGTGACAGTTTTTTAATTACGTGTAAAATTAAGTGCATTCAATGAACAATTTTTCAAAAAATGTACAAAAAGTTTCTCAGGTAGTGATCATTTTTCATTGTATTTTATGAGTGCGCCATTTTATTTTTTTATGGGTCGAACATTTTTTATTCGATCAAATTTTCCTTACAATTTTCATATGCATTTTTAAGCAAATTATAAATTGTAAATTATGCTAAAATTGGTTTTATATTATGGTGCGCAGTTTTTTTTATCATGGATTTATGCTGTACTGTACGACAATATTTTTGTTGTTGTTTCAATACATTTCAAACCTTGAAACCGGTTGCGTATGGTTATAGAAAATAATTTTTTTGGCTAACCATTGATCTCAACAACTATGGATCAATCAGCTGAGTTTTACTAAGTTTAAAATGGTTTCTAGTACCATGAAATTGTTTCATTACCATGAAATTGATTTTGCCAAAATTTAGGTACGATTTTCTTTAAATTTTTATAATTAAAAAGTGACATTTAAATTTGTTTTTAGGAGTCGAATATCTATATACATTTAGACGTCTATATTTAGATTTAAGATTTGTATGGTAAATTTCAAATATGTTTTTGATTTAATTTCTTGCTTTATTTAAAGTTAAAGAAAATTATGCAGTAAGCATTACTTTCGTAGTAAGCTTTGAATAAATCCACAACATTTTGATCTGATTCCAAGTTAGGTTAATTATTTTGTGCTAAAATGCGATATTCTAATAAGATTTATCGTTCTTAAAATGTTATATCCTCAATATTAAAACCTTATGTATTTTTGAGGAGTACATTCATATTCTGCGCACTCGGGGTATTTCGTTTTTATATATTTTTTTGTGTTTCCGTGTCCATTCGTAAATAAATAAATTACTTGGTTTTCCAACTCTCAGCCATGCATTAGCTCTTTGTACGGCACGCTAAATTGTGCATGGTAGATGTGTATACCTATACTCTTATATCGCTTACAAGTGTATAGATTTTTATCATTTTGATATACATTACTCGATCGTAATATTTATTTTTTGTGAAAACCAGTTCTGCTTTTCAATACACTCAGCTTTTGGGATGGTATGATTGGAAATTTTATTTTTAAATTTTAAATGTGAAATGTGAAACGTCAATTCGCAAATGTGAAATTGGTTGCAATTTCACTCAAATACATCCCTTCAGTGATGTATCCGGCTACCAACTAAATCTATTTCTTTTTTTTGGATTAGATAGTCCAATAAAGTTTATGACATTATATCGTGTACAAGTGTATAGACTTTTAACATAATGGTGTACATTACTCGATCATAATATTCATATTTTGTGGAAACCAGTTCTGCATTTTAATACACTTACCTGTTACAATGGTAATTTTATTATTATTTTCGAAACCAACACTATTGCGTATGTATACAATTGTTGATTTTTTATTTTTCATAATAACCTGTTATTGGTGTTGATAATATGCTTTTACACCTATCCCTCGCTTTACGAAATTCATATGTTCAAGAAAAGTTCGTTAATCAAAATTTCGTTAAACGAGATTTCGTAACATGAAATTCAAAACGGTGAAATATGTAAATTTTGTAAATCGAAATTTTATTACGTAAACCAAAATTTTGGTTTAATTTTGAAATTAATTGGCAAAATTTCGTTCAAATTGATTAGAGTTTTCGTTAAGCGAGTGATGGGTGTATAATATCAATTTTTCATACGAATCTGCATTTAAATATAAGTGTAATTTTTACGTTCCCCTACAATTATTTTTGTTTTTGCCTAATTGCATACAGTGATATAATTATTGCGTTTCAATTCCAACCAAAAGCAAATAAAATCTTTTTCTGTGGTAGTATTATTTATGTGTAGTATTTAATTTTGTATTCATGTCATTTATATGTGTAGTGATTTAAATTTTGCGTAGCTACATACCGAAAGTTATACTTTTTTTATTTTTTTTTAAGGTAATTTTTATACTTCACTAGAACTACTAATGCAGCCTTGTTAAATATATATAGAAAAAAAATTCTTCATATTTCAGTGCAGACTGCAGGCAGTACTATAGTATCAATTCATCGAATCATCGTTTCAAAGCCATCTTGGGGGCATATCGAGTCGAAAGCGATTCCGCAAACTCCACAGCGCACGGTAGCTGGCGGCTGTGGTGTTGGTTGCGTTCATTAACGCAACCAACACAACAGCTACCAGCCGCCGTTAGCTGTGGTGTTTGCGGAATCGTTATTCGGCTCGATACGCATTTAAGATGGTATATTGGACGATGATTGTTGTTTGGTAGGATATAGTTCCTGTGGCTGCACTTTTTTGTTTAATTTTTCATTTCATATACATATAATCTTTAAAAAAAATTATTTATCAGCATTTACTAAAGTTTTGAAGTTTTGCTGGAAATTATTTCAGTTTTTCACCCGTCAATAAGCGCAATATAAAAAAAACGAATTATGCGTATTTCGATTTGTATTTTGCCGAAACACATAGAAATATGAATGTGCACAAAATATAAAAATGAAGTCACCCGGTTTGACTTTCATTTGTCCGCTACACAAAATATGGAATTATGTTTTGTTGTTGTATGAAGATGGGATTTACAAAATAAAAATAATTTTAATTTAGGTGACAGGGTAGTCAATAATATTGAATGATTTTTTTGCATAGCACAATTGCAATAATGTTGAAGTTGTTGTTAGGATTAAGATCGGGGATTTGTGGTGACCAGTCTATAGTTTCTGTACCCAAATCTTTTAAAAATTTAGTTATAAATTTTTATTTGTGGTTTGGATAATTATAAGTCTGCTATAAGAAGTCTGTTCGTATCAAATTACACCCGGCAATTATTGCATATTCATTAAATGCCTCCAATGTGCTTGAAATAACTTTTTTTTAGCAGCATTGGGAGTTTTCCTATTACTGTATGATGAAGTAAAGGGTCAAGAAGGAAAACTTAGCGGGTCCAAGTTGTTGTCATCAACAATTTTCACCATACAAAACCAAAAGGTTTATACTAATTGAGATTTTACATGTTTGTCTCTGTTTCTCATATTATTCTTAACATTTTATAGTCAGCTTTTATTAATTCAAAATAAAATAACGGACACATTTTTTTGTATTTTTTTCATAATATCGAGAGTTTCAAGTTCAAGTTCAACAGTACATTTTATTTTTACGAAGCTGCCTTTTCATTCGGTCGAAGGAAATTCGTATTATAATTCTTTTAAATATTTCTGATAAAAACATAAATGTATCTGTAAAATAAGTGTATGTGTGCAGTGGAAGGCCCTACTTTTGTAACTTGAAAACAAGTGTTGAACCATACATTTACACTGTAAATGTGGTAGTAGATTTTTATAATAATAAGTTCGAACAAGATTAGTTCTAATGTGTATTTTGAAATCGCCGGTAGTTAGTGCGTAATAAATTTTGTTAGTAAAATAAATAAAAGTAAAAATGTTTTTATTTTGGATGCCATTTTGAATAGTGAATTTTATATTAATAGTTTTATACTTAATAATGTAATGTGCTATTTTGTGTTATGTGCGGTTATAAAACAATTAGTTATGAAATTATTTTGATTATTTACAGCTAATTATTGGCTAAAATTGGTGCCATGCTAAAGATATATATTTTTTAATGTTTTACATGAAGAGGATGGATCATCGGTCAGTGAGGAACATCACTAATCTATCCATGTAAGTAAATAATTTTTAAATTGTTATATTTATTATAATAAAATTATTATTATTTATTTTTAGGATAATGACGATAATTTGGTTGTTTTTACAAAATAATCGTAAGTTTTTAATTTAATTTTTTGTAATTTTTAACGTTAATTATATTTATTTTCTCTAAAATGTTTATGTTAAGATCATAATTAGGCAGACGAAATATATTTTTGTCGTGCTCCACTTTGAAATCATTATAAATTTGGTTCAATAGTTTAGTAGACAATTTTTTGGTTTGAGTCTTTACTTTTTTTTTACATTTTCGTTGTATCATAATGTTATAAAGTACAAAATTTTCTATAAAGTGAAAAATATTAGTGTTGTATACTGTATATCTAATACGAGAAATAAGATAAAGCCCGCAATTACCCTGAAATCTATTCTAAATTTCGAGGAGCAATCAAAAGGTTTAATGTGGTGAACAGAGTTTTAATGTGTGCGATAGTTGTTTTATTGCAAAATCCAATGTGTTAGCAATCAAAAAAGATAAAATCGAGTGTAACGTAGCTCAACTTAGAAATGAAAATACAACTCAAAATGCAAAATAAGGCAAATAAGTAAAAATTATAAATACTGCTTTTAATTTTAGAGCTTTCCATTAAGGTATCAGTCATCAAAATCGTTCCACTATTACGTGTAGTATTGACTTTGATAAGTTTTTATAAATTTGTGAAAGCTTACCCCTTCCCGGATTTTAAAGCTTAGAAATTATTTGTGAAAATGTATGAATACATAATAGAATACTGGTGTCGAGAACTTTCGATTAAGGTATCGATCGTCAAAATTGCTATTACATAAAATCTAATTTATGTTCATTTTGAAGTTGTGTCTAATCAATGGTCGTGCTTGTGTATTTGTTATAAAACAGTTAATTCGATTGAATTTGAACGTTTAGATCTATCGCATTGTCGAGTACGACAATGCGATAGATATACGAATGCTACAAACATTATGCTGCCTAGGTACAGGTAAGCATAAAATCCTTGATATATATGAGCAGGTATTTTTGATCATATGATTTCAGTAATAGGCTTTGCTATCCCAAGAATCACAACTAATTTGCAGTATAAAGCTGACAGTGCCGTACTTAGTGCATCACTAAAATGATTAAAAATTGTATATTAACGGTACATTTTTTTTAAAATATAGGAATGTGTACTTAGTCTCCAATTCTTCGGTTTTTCTTTCGTGATTCTATTGCCATATGCTTGTGATCGTCATTATCCATATTCATAATACCTCGAAACGAACGAAAACTTCCATTCGACGTTATGTCTTGCTCGTGCAATGATCCCAAATGCATTCGTTGTCGCTCTTGTTGTACTAACTGGCCATTTGTTAGTTGATTATTTTGTCGCGGTGTTGTAAATGCTGCCATTATTGCTGATGGCCGTCGTGTCGTTAATATTTCCTGTAATAATGCTGACGGTCTTCTCGGTATAATCGCTAATCCTTGATTATTAGTATTTTGATTCATTAAATTTGTCGACGATCCATTGTGATGATTTACGGGTGGCTTCGAATCAAAATTACTGTGTGGCAAAAAATGATGGTCTGTATGGTGTGGTATCAACTGATTTTTTTGGTTTGAATGTGATGCATGCATTTCATTTGACGCTTTGCTGTAAAGTTGGTTGGATGATTCGAAATTTTCTATCCTAATTGGTTGGTTTTCAAGCAGGTCACTAAAATCATAAAATATATTGCTCTATTAGTTTAACACAGTAGCGGAATCGAGTACAAAATTAAATTTAAAATTTATGACGGGTGAGATCCGATAATTTCAATATCATGTTTAATGAGCTCGTTACAGCGATAAAGTTTTAGTTTTAAACTAATTGAGTTAAGTATTTGCTTATTATACAATCTTTAGTTATCAAACAAATACTAAACGTTTTGAAAACCGCCTGAATAGATTCGAGAGCAAGAGGTCTTGCCTCGACCGCTGAAGTTAATAGCTACTTAACCAAAACAGAATTAATACAACAGTACATTAGTACATAAAATAATGATACTCTCATCGAGTTTAACTTCTAGTGGAAGCGAGGCTATTTTACTGATGGCTCGTTGATCGACCCCTGTTTGGGATTACAGCTGCAATTATCCCCATCCGCCACTTCATGGGAGGAAGGTTGTCATCCTTGACAAGAACAATTTGCTCAATTTTTATGTTTGGTTGCTGATCTTTCCATTTCCGCCGATGCTGAAGTTCTTGCAGATAATCCTTGGACCACCTGGTCCAAAGTTGCTGAATGAGGCGCCATCGTTTATTGTAACCATTTGACTCATCGGTGATGTTAGGTTCTGGTATCGCAGTGATTAAAAGATGTGCTGGAGTGAGGATAGCTGCACCATCAGGAACTGACGTGAGAGGTGTAATGGGCCGGGAATTTAAAATGGCTTCCACTTGTTTGCATAACGTGTTTAATTCTTCATATGTAAAAACTTCGTTGCCCATAACACGATGTAAGTGAAATTTCGCAGCCTTTACGGCCGCTTCATAAAGTCCACCGAAATGCGAAGACCGTGGTGGTGCGAAAGTCCATTGCATTTTGTCGTCTTGACACATATTCTGTATGCCTTGCTGCAAGTTGGAGTCTTGAAGAAGTTGGTACAACTGGTTTAACTCAGAATTTGCTCCTACAAACTTTGTCCCATTGTCAGAGAAAACTTTCCTACACAAACTTCTCGTAGCACTAAACGTCTGCAGGCAACCAGGAAGCCTGCTGTTGAAAAACAAATGAAGATACAGAGGTATGTTTTGATCGGTGCTCAACCACGAATTCTTTGCGTAATGTAGAATGGACCACAAAAATCAATTCCAACGAAGTGGAATGGTGGCGTTGCTTCAACTCGCTCCTTTGGTAAGCTTCCCATTTGTTGTACTATTGAAGCTGGATTGACTCGGTGACATCGGATACACTCTCGAAACACCTGAGTTGCTACTTTTCTGAAATGGATTGACCGAAACTGCTCTCGAACCGTTGCCAATAATGCTTGTGGACCAATGTGAATATATTTTCTGTGAAAATGAGTAAAGAGCGTTTTGGTAAATGGATGAGGAATGGTAATTTGTAAACCTTCGTTGAAGTCTTGGTTGTTCAAAGGCTCTTTGATTTGTCCATCTTTTTTCTTACGGCTATTGTTTATGTAGTGGCAGTCAGGCATAAAGCGTTTAGAAATTGAAATTGTCACATTTGAGGTCCATTAAACCACAACTCACATCGTATTAAATAAGTTGCCATTTTTCCTCGAGAAACAACATCAGCTGGATTTTGTGTTGATTCTATATGATACCATTGCTGGGGATTTGTTTCTTCTTGTATTTGTGCAACTCTATTAGCCACAAAGGTTTTTAAGTACGATGGCGACGCGTCAAGCTAATGGAGGATAATTGTTGAATCCGTCCAATAAATGATATCACCGACAGGGAAATTCACAATGTCCAATCGTGGAATCGAAGATTTATGTAGTCGTGCTACTCTAGACTTAGAGTATAAAAGTTGCACAAAGGAACCGTCCGTTGTGTAGATTGCTGCTTGTATCAGCGAACTCATGAAGTGCAACACCTCGGAATACTATCATCAAACAGAAATCGTGGAATGGATAATTAATTCAAATCACATAGATTTGTTTGGAAATCTGCCATCATGTATGGTATTGCATTGGCAGACTCTCCAACTTAAGCTGTCAAAACTTCCGCATAAATATCTTACCCAAGACTACGACGGGAGATACTAATGGCAAAGAATCAAATAGCCGTGCAATTTCGGAAATGGCAACCCATTTTGTCATCTTGGCTTGGTTGGAGATCTGTTTTACACAAAATTGAAAGACGTCTCTTTGCGGTTGCCAGAACTTCACTGTCTTTATGTACTCGTCATTATCGAACTGCACTAATTCTTCACGATGTTTCAAAGAAATATCAGCAATAATATCTGGCGAACACCATTTTCGTAGCTCCATCCCGCACGTAGAAAGCATATTGATAATAGACGTTTTAAATTCATTGGCTGACTTTAAGGAGCTAGTTCCGATTAATAGATCGTCGACATACACGCCGTGTCCAATTGCATCGCTGGTAGCAGGGAATTCCTGTTGGCTGTCCATTGCGCATTGTAAGAGACAACGGGGCTGACGATGCACCTTAAGTTACTGTTTTTAGGCGGTAACTTTGAAGCGGCTCACTTGTTTTATTCCGCCAATAGATCATCTGATATTTGGAGTTTTGTTGATTTACTAGTATTTGGTGGTACATCTTCGAAACGTTTGCACGAAACGCATGTTTGTGTGACCTTAAACGACATAGCACATATACTAATTCATTTTGGTCCAACCATCAAAATATCCACTGCTCGACTTTGCTGATCCGTCAAATACAACTCGCAACTTTGTCGTTGAACTATTTGGTTTGATTGCGCAGTGATGAGGAAGATAGTAGTTAGATGCTGGAATTTCATTTTCTGGTACTCGTTCCATATGCTTGAGTACCAAGTATTCGCCGATAAAGGATTTGTAAGCAGCTTGAAGTTCGCGATTTCGACAAAGCCTCTTCTCCAAATTATAAAACCGTCGCATTGCCGCGCCGATGAATCGCCCAGCACTGTTGGTTTATGAGTACAGCGCAATTTCACTATAAATCTACTCATTTCATCTCGTTTGACATGTTTGACAAAATGTTTATCGCCTGGGTGATCCCTTGCAGTAATCACTTTGGAACCTTCGGTTATTGAATTAATTCTCCAGAATCTCTCAATGTCCTCTTCGATCGACGTGGAAGATGCCAACAATGAAACTTGTCATCGGGCAGCTGTTGTGTATAAAAAACTTACTGATATAATCCAACCCGATACAGTCTTTTGAAGACATGGCAAATTGTTGCCCAATTTGATCGACTTTGAACAAGTCGAAGAAAATTTCAACTCCAATTAAAAGGTCGATGTTTTGAGCTCTTGCAAAAGATGGATCCACCAATCGTAGATTTTCTGGAATGGGCCAGCCATTTGATCGGTACGGATGAAGCAACGTAAAATTAGTTACCATTGATCTTAGCTTGATGCATCCGCTGGATGCTGGAAGATTGTATGAATGATGACCCAATTCTTCCAATTTCGACAGTCACACGTTCCAGTGGAAGCCATAGTTTGGATGCAAATGATTTACTCAACAAATTCATTTGAGACCCGGAATCCAATAATGCGCGCCCCACAATTCGTTGATTAAACTTGTCCAAGACTTGCACTAAAGCTTTTGCCAAGAACACGTGTGTAGGTTCATGTTTATTTTTAACGTATGTACACGTAGTACCCGTGGACGGCATAGAAATGCTTGAAGAGAGTACTGAAGATTTATCTTTACTTGACATGAAACCTTGCATGACTCTGACGATGAACCCTTGTATACCAGATGGCCAGGTTGTAGACAATTCACACATAGCTCTCGAGAATTCACCTGTTCACGTCGATCGTTAACTGACATCTTTAGGAATGCAAGGCACCGCATAATGGAATGTGAATTTTTATTGCACAGCACGCAATGGTACATTTTTTTTGTATTGGCATGATTTGAACTTAGAAACTTGTTAACCCGCTGTAGTTTGGATTGCATCTGATTTGGCGTTTATGATGGAAGTTTCCCATATGCAGAAGAACTTGATGATTTAGCGGGTAGCAGCTTCAATTACGCACATCGGCGTTTGATAAAATTGGAAATATGGTCGTAAGTTGCTATTCTGTCCACCGGAGATGCTCCACACCATTTCTCCTTTGTGTCAGTATCGAACTTGCTCGAGATCGTGTTCGAAGAGACCGCAAGTGTGAATTGAAACTATCATGTAATTCCATTAATCGGTGTAGGCAAGGTTTATCAAACGCCTTAGTTGTGAATAACCATTTAATATGATGTTCACAGATGCGGTTTGGTTGATTAAAGCGTTCCTTCAACATTTTTCTGGCATCTTCATAGTTCGATTCAGTAAAGTCTAACGCTTCTATAGTTTGAAATGTAGAATCCTTTATGGCGTGCGTTAAATACTGAAACTTTGTAATCACGCTCAAAGCTCATTCATCACGCTCATTCACATGGACCAACTAATCAAAGCACTCAATGAATTCTGACCATTTCATGACGTCACCGGAAAACGTAGTCAAAGCAATTCCCTGTAATTTTGAGCACAATATTGGCAACTAATAACTTCCTTCAGCCTTAGCAGTGCGTTGAAAAGATAATTATTTCAACTTGTCTTCTAAGACTGGCCGAACAGAGAAATACAGATTTTCGATTGTCGCTCGATTTACAGTTGCATCCGATTCGTCCTCAGCCTCTAACGCGATTTGGTTTCCCTTATAGATCACATAGTAGTTCGTGAAATCTTTCAATTGTGGACGCACTTGTGCAAATGTGGCTTTTCGAATTCTGTATCCACGTGGTATGACGCTGAAGTGATTCCAAATACGCCGAAGCACCATTTTTCGCTCGTTTAGGAAGGGCCATAATAGTTAAATACTATTTGTAGTAGGCCATACTATTTTCACACACCAAAAATACTTTGGTAACTTTTACATATTTTATAAATATGATATAGCTGAAAGTCCAATTTTGGGCCACTTTTTGGAGCTGGGTATCCATCTTCTTTTGTTTATCCTCACAGATAATACTCCTATGGTATTAAATTACACGATCATGGCCAATTCACAGAAACATTATGTGAAATTGTTGACCGAAATTATTTTTGAATATATAATGAATAACGATTCCCCAGGTCATAACGCAGCACACCAAGTAGTGACTTTTCTGAATGTAATGGCGGTATTCAATCAACCATTTTTCAGCCTCAATTGCTTATTAAAATTTTTGTAATACTAACAGAACTTGGCATACTTCTGTTAGCACTTCTGTGCTGCACAAGATGCGGTTTTAATTACACTCCCACACAATTAGCATGAGTAGCAAGTATTGGGAACCCGTCACTTCTTAGTGACACAGTCACCACTACTATAATCAATTGCTTCTTGATTTTGAGACTATTGAAATCTGAATACCTTACAAGTGGATCCAGTGGAGAACTCCCTTAATATATGGCTTAAGCTACGGCTATACGGTGGGTTAAAACCCTAAATTAAATTTAAAGTTTTAAATGAATTTAAT
The DNA here is from genome assembly GCA_963556175.1 of Tipula confusa. Taxonomy (NCBI): domain Eukaryota; kingdom Metazoa; phylum Arthropoda; class Insecta; order Diptera; family Tipulidae; genus Tipula; species Tipula confusa. The sequence continues at coordinate 143,027,793 of OY744477.1, read as the reverse complement.
TTACAATAATCATTACATTCATCACGTGTGTAGCCGGTTTCAATTTATTTTCTCAGACAGGTCAGAAAAAACTACATAAAACTCTGACCGAGAGACATATTACAAGTAATAATAGAACATCGATTTCTTAATGTTCTCGGAATTCTTGTTTCTTCAAGAAGGTGTTTAGGTTCCTTTTAAACAACCTGATATTTGATTCTAAATAGAGGTAACTCTAGGGAATGATTAGTCGATTTGAAATGGTTTGTTCTACATTTGGTAAAATTAATGGTAGCTTTGCTGGCAAATGCCACGGAAGAACAGTCACCAAAATAATATTTGTAAAATAGCAGTAAAGCACCTACTTTGCTTTTCATATGTGCTCTAATGAGTCGATAGATAATGCAATATTTTTTTAGTTTATCATACTTATAAACAGGTCAATTTTAAATTCTATCGAGAACAAGAAATTGCGGGATTTTGGAGCTCCACCTGTAAGATAAACGAGTTAAATTCCACAATGGACCTAAATAAGCCTTATATATGGTTTAAGGACTTCTGATGGAGTAAAATAAAAATGACTGCATCTTATGAAATTTAAATATTGACTTGGTTTTTGTAATTGATTAAAATTCTAGCCTTTCAGATATGTCCCATTAAATTACTTTATCAATGCAAGTCAGAAGTGAATTATTCAAAATCTCACGGGAGCATGTCAAATGGAAATGGTGTATACCATCAGTAAAAATAATTAAAAATCTGCGTGTATACTTTTGAGTGCTACCAGTGTTTCAGAATCAGTTTCGTTAATTCTTGGCATTTTATTCGATTTTTTTTCTACAAAGCAACGAAATTTCACTGATTATTCTCCGAAATAATCACACACGAGTAATAATTTCCACTTCTGGAATTTGTCAGATGCCAAAATAAAAAAATTGATTCCGGCCTATATCGTTTGTAATTTTACTCAAATACATCCCTTCAGTGATGTATCCGGCTACCAACTAAATCTATTTCTTTTTTTTTGGATTTTTTATACATAGTCCAATAAAGTTTATGACATTATATCGTGTACAAGTGTATAGACTTTTAACATAATGGTGTACATTACTCGATCATAATATTCATATTTTGTGGAAACCAGTTCTGCATTTTAATACACTTAGCTGTTACGATGGTAATTTTATTATTATTTTCGAAACCAACACAATTGCGTAGATAAACAAATATTAAATTTTTTTATTTTTCATAATAACCTGTTATTGGTGATGATAATATGCTTTTACACCTATCCCTCGTTTAACGAAATTCATATGTTCAAGAAAAGCTCGTTAATCAAAATTTCGTTAAACGAGATTTCGTAAAATGAAATTCAAAACGGTGAAATATGTAAATTTTGTAAATCGAAATTTTATTACGTAAACCAAAATTTTGGTTTAATTTTGAAATTAATTTGCGAAATTTCGTTCAAATTAATTAGAGTTTTCGTTAAGCGAGGGATGGGTGTATTATATCAATTTTTCATACGATTCGTAATTAAAAGGTAATTGTAATTGTAATTTTTACGTTCCCCTACAATTATTTTTGTTTTTACCTAAACGCATACAGTGATATAATATATTGCGTTTCAATTAAAAAATTTTTTTTCTGTGGTAGTAATATTAATATTGTAGTATTTAATTTTATATTCATGTCATTTATGTGTGTAGTGATTTAAATTTTGCGTAGCTACATACCGAAAGTTACACATTTTTTTATTTTTTTTTATGGTTATTTTATACTTCACTAGAACTACTGATGCACCCTTGTTAAATATATATAGAAAAAAAATTCTTCATATTTCAGTGCAGACTGCAGGCAGTACTATAGTATCAAATCATCGAATCATCGTTCAAGGCCATCTTGAGGGCATATCGAGTCGAAAGCGATTCCGCAAACTCCACAGCGCACGGTAGCTGGCGGCTGTGGTGTTGGTTGCGTTCATTAACGCGACCAACACAACAGCTACCAGCCGCCGTAAGCTGTGGTGTTTGCGGAATCGTTATTCGGCTCGATACGCATTTAAGATGGTATATTGGACGGTGACCGTTGTTTGGTAGGATATAGTTCCTGTGGCTGTACTTTTTTTGTTTAATTTTTTTATTTTATATACATATAATCTTTAAAAGAATTTACTTGCATCAGCATTTACTAAAGTTTTGAACTTTTGCTGGAAATTACTAAGGTTCCAACTTTATTTGACTTTTTCGGGTGTTTTTTCGATTTATTTCTAATCACTTTTAACCCACAAGACAAATATGTATTTAAGACTGTCACGCTATAGTCAATGAGCGCAATATAAGAAACGGAAGATGCGTATTCCGATTTGTATATTGCCCAAACGCAGAGAAATATGAATGTGCACAAAATATAAATATGAAGAGTCACCCGGTTTGACTTTCATTTGTCCGCTGTACAAAATATGGAATTATGTTTTGTTGTTGTATGAAGAGTGGATTTACAAAATAAAAATAATTTTAATTTAGGTGACAGGGTAGTTAATAAGATTTAATGATTTTGTTGCATAGCACAATTGCAAAAATGTTGAAGGTGTTGTTAGTTTTGTTTAATGTAATGCCATAGATTCTCTATTAAGGACTAAGATCGGTGATTTATGTTGATCAGTCTATAGTTTATTGACCCAAATGTTTAAGAAATTTAGTTATAAATTTACTTTTGTGGACTGGAGCATTATCTTGCTGCACTAAGAAGTATGTTCGTATCAATTTACACCCAGAAACCATTGCATATTCATTAAAAGCCTTCAAATATGTGCTTGAAGTAACTTTTTTCCAGCAACATTGCGAGTGTTCCTATTCCAATATAGCTAAAACACCCCCAAACCATTACTTCGAGTTCTCCGCTGTGCCGAGTTCAATTTGTTATTTCTTAATATCATCCGAAAACTTGGTGTGTCCAAGTTGTTGACATCAACAATTATCACCATACAAAACCAAATTGAATTTCAGTTTGTATGTGTCCCTGTTGCCCATAACATTCTATATATTTAGCTGATTTTATTAATTCAAAATAAAATAACGGACACATTTTTTTGTATTTCTTTTTTTATGATATCGAGAGTTTCAAGTTCAAGTTCAACAGTACATTTTATTTTTACGAATTGGTATTTGTATTATAATTCTTTTAATTTTTGTGATAAAAACATAAATGTATCTGTAAAATAAGTGTATATGTGCAGTGGAAGGCCCTATTTTTGTAACTTGAAAACAAGGGTTGAACCATACATTTACACTGTAAATGTAGTAGAATATTTTTATTATAATAAGTTCGAACAAGATTAGTTCTAATGTGTATTTTGAAATCGCCGGTAGTTAGTGCGTAGTAAATTTTGTTAGTGGAAGAAATAAAAGTAAAAATGTTTTCATTTTGGATGCCATTTTGAATGGTGAATTTTATATTAATAGTTTTATAATTAATAATGTAATGTGCTATTTTGTGTTATGTGCGGTTATAAAACAATTGATTGAAATTATTTTTATTATTTACAGATAATTATTGGCTAAAATTGGCGTAGCCGCCATGTTAATTTTTTAATGTTATACTTGAAGAGGATGGATCATGCATCGGTCAGTGAGGAACATCATTAATCTATCCAAGTAAGTAAATAATTTTAAACTTATTATTTTTTTTATAACAAAATTATTTTTATTTATTTTTAGGATTATGACGATAGTTAAATTATTTGTACAAAAGAATCGTGAGTTTTTAATTTTTTGTAATTTTTATTGATTAATATCTTTACAATTTTTTAAATGTTAAAACAATAAATTAGGCAGACGAAATATAGTTTTGTCGTGCTCCATTTTCAAATCATTATAAATTCTTATATAAAGTTTAGTAGATCATTTTTTGGTTTTAGTCTTTACTTTTTTTACATTTTCGGTGCGTCATAACGTCATAAAGTATAAAATTTTCTATAAAATGAAAAAATTAGTGTTGTTTACTGTAACAATGTCTAACACGAGAAATAAGATAAACTCCGCTGGAGGAAATTCGACGTGTAAGAGATCGAAATAGATGAAATCTATGTGACGTAGCTTAACTTAAAATGAAAATATGACAAATAAATAAAAAATAATAATACTGCTCTTGAGAGCTTTCGATTAATGTATCAGTCATCAAAATTGGGCCCCTATTATGTGTATTATTGACTTTCATTAATTTTCGTAAAACTGTGAAGGCTTACTCCTCTACGGATTTTTAAGCTTAGAAATGAATTGTGAAAATGTATGAATACTTTAAAGCAATAATAATATTGGTGTCGAGAGCTTTCGAGTAGGGTATCGATCATCATAATCGGTGTTCAATCTCAGAAAAGTAGTGAGCTTACCGCTGGTGAGGGTTCACTATTTCTGAATTAAAAGTTGCTTTGAAAACCAAACTAAAAGGCTTGTGATGTGATTTCGTTCTGATTTATTGTTGAAAATTTAGTTCCTAATATACAAAATAAATGCTTACAATTATGCATACTGCACAATTATCATATTTCAATTGTGCAATGAATGAATTATGTAATTATGTAGTAATTATGATATTTTATGACCCTTTTAATGTTAATATTGAACTCGACATATTCCGGGCGAGGATTTGCTCGTCTTTGTTTTATTTATTTTATGTCCCAAATGACAGTTAAGACTAAAAAGATCCCAGAAATTATAAGAGTCATGGCGTAATGGTGGATATGCGATGATTCTTCCCCTCATGTAGTTGTATCTTTATTTTTTCGAGAGTTTTTATCTCTTGTTCTAATTTGGTTGTTTCTTAAAGTGTTACATACTGTGGATGATGATATCGGACTGGGCTATCTTCAATCCGGGCGATGATCTTCTTTAAGAGAATATATTCAGTTAACGTATTAACCGATCTATTAAATTCTTTTTCCATATGGTTAGAATAGGATCCGATTGCAATGATGAAAAAGCCTGCATCTCGTAGCATACAACCAGATTTGATTTTTACTATGCCTGATCCTTGAAGATAATATGGTTAGCTTTCATGACCACATATTACATCTACTGTTGTTTCATTGTGCACGGCCTATACCCATTGATTGTTGGCATTAAGTTTTATCCAGTGATTTGATGCGTTTACGGTTTCGATGGAACATGATTCCTTAAGATTCATCTTCCACTGAGCTTGGGGTGCTCTTGGTGTTATATATTGGCGATGTTTCACACAAAAATTTCCGTCCTTAAAATGATTGACAATTTTTTACTTGATCTCTAGTCATTACTGCGAGCTGTCCCCCGTAAGCCTATATTGCTAAATATTCTGCCTTTGTGTCTGTGTAAGATCGCAAATTATTGTGTTCATTATTAGGCAGTGGAAAGACGGCTAAAAGTGTGTACTCCCGCGTAAATGATAATGGAATAGTGATTTCTACCATAATGCTTCTTTGAGTTACTCTGCTGCGTATCTTCATGCTATGATATACGTGAAGAAGATCCGAAATACCATGTCCAGGTAGGGTGATTGTTGATGGTATATATCTTTTAATGATTTCGAGCTCTTGATCCAATTGAGCCGGGGAGAGTAATGAAGGATACAAAATATTCTTATGGGCTTTATGGATTACATCAAGTAAAGCTTGTTGTGTGTCCTCCAAATTTTTTGATATTAAAATCAATTCTATGCTTGAAGTTAATATTAAACCGAATCTGCTTTTTCCGCATGAAGTACTCATTCAATTTTTCTAGTTCAGCCTTCAGCGTTTCATGATTATTAATCAGTTCGTTTAATGATTTCGTGGTAAGAATTGAGTTATGCTTTATTAGCTTAATTGTGTGGTCTATTATTGTGGTATCATTAGTTATCAGTGCCTCTAATTGATGCTGATCATTGTTCATGGCTTCAAATTAATTCATATTCATATTCTCTTGCTTCACGTTCTGTAAGAATCTCAAACATGTCGCCTAACACAACGCCTATTGTGTTGCCTACACCTCGTGTTGGTCTGCGCACTTCCTTGTTGCTCGCCAATAATAATTCATTATCTGCCTCTAGATTATTGAACTGCCATTGAATTTGTCAAAGAATTAATTTGCAATTAATTTCAACGACTTCTAAGCATCACTTCTTCAGTTGACCTTGCGCGGTTTTGAATGCTTCAATTTTCTCTCAGTAATTACTCATGTTGTAGTAAATTATTAGTGACCACTTCATGGCTACCACCTCGAGTCTGCCTATTGATTCAAAGTATATGCCTGTATAGAATGGTTGAGTGGAGAAATGTCTATGTTGGCCTGAGCAAGTACCAACAGGCAATTTTTTCAATTTTCCCAGGTTTTTCTCTTGTCGATCAGGTTTAATGATTGGTTGCTGCCGCAGAATCCTCTCGGAATCTACGCCCTGGTTGTATTTCATGGGCATTAGATCCTTTAAATTTTCCTTAATTGGTACTTTACATTATTTCACAATTGGCCGCTTGAAGGTATTGTTCTCGCACTTCACTGTAGCTACTCGAACTAAATCATCGCTTCCGGCATGTGTCTCGATAATTTGCCCTAGTTTCCATCGTGTGGTTGGTTGTTGGTCATCCTTTAATAACACTAAGTCGTTGATCTTTAGGTTTCGTTGGCTACATTTCTATTTAGTTCGTTGTTGTAGTTGGTGGAGATATTCAGAGGACCATTTTTTCCAAAAATCTTGAAACATTTTCTGAACAAGGTTACATCTTGTTTTTAAAGAGATATGTTCTATATCAGCAACTGGCAGTGACTTGAGAGAATCAAAAAATGTCCTGGTGTTAAAGCTTATAGATCTGTTGGATTATTGGTCAGTGGAGTTAGCGGTCGAGAATTTAGACATGCCTCGATTTGTGTGGTTACTGTGTAAAGCTCTTCAAAGGTGAGGGTTGCTTCTCCTATGATTCGTTGATTTCGTCGTTGGCTATCACAGCGGCGATCTCGTGCGGTAATTTGGTTATTGCTCGCTCCAACGAAGTATGTCTCATTGTCAGAGTAGATGTCCGTGCATGATCCTCTTCTGGATGTAAATCGTTTGTAAGCAGCAATAAATGATTCGGTTGTTAAATTACTTACAATTTCAATATGTATGGCTTTACAATTTCAATATGTATGGCAGATAAATAATGCACTGTAACCTTTGTGAGTTTTGTGACGTCTTCCCTTATTTGTTCTTACTTTAATGGGGCCAGCATAATCGAGGCCCGTTTTGCAAACGGTCTTTCCGGCCGAACTCTAGCAGATGCGGTAAGCTTCCGATTTGTTGCTGTGTATGATGCCGTTTGTTACGAAAGCAAATAATGCATTTTTGAATTTGTCGACGTATACTACTCTCAATAATCCAATATTTGTCTCTCAAATGTGACAACGTTAATTGGGCACCCCCGCGTGTAAGTTGCTTATATGAGCATTTTCTATAATTCTTTGTGTTATACGGTTGTGTTTATCCAGGATGATGGGATTTTTGCTGGACCTTGATAATGCTGAATTTCTAAATCGTCCATTTAATCGTAACAAGCCTGAATATGCAGATATAAGAGTACGGTAGTAAACAAAATTTATGTACTGGACGTTGCAACATACCTTTTGCAGTTTTAATTGTAATAACATGAATGTGTCCATCTGGACCAGGATGGATTTCTGTTACTGTACCAAGAAACCATTTGCATGGTGGGACATGTTTTTCGCTGATCGTTACTATATTGTTTATACGAACTGGATCCTTGGTGTCGCCATTTGTTCCTCGCCTGTAATGCGTTTAGATATTCTAAGTGCCATCTGTCCCAATAGTGCTGAGACATCTTTTGAATCATCTGCCATCGTGTTCGATGTGACGGCTTAACCACAGTCAAGTCTTTTTCGGGTATTCGTATATTATTGTGGCCGATTAGAAAATGTGACGGTGTGAGCATATCCACATTTGGATCAGTAGTAGTGCAAAGTGGCCGACTGTTTAATATTCCCTCCACTTCCGTCAACAACGTCATAATTTCGTCCAGTGTGAGAATGGTATTCCCAACTACTCTCTTAAAGTGCAATTTCATTGATTTCACCGACGCCTCCCAAATGCCGCCGAAATGTGCGGCCTGGGGTGGATTGAAGTGACACTTAATATAGTCTGCAGTTACTAAACCTTTATCTTTATTTTTGAGAGATGGGATCCAATATATTCACCATTAGAGAAAGTGAATTAAATTCACCATTAGAGATGGGCCAACATGTTTATGCCGAAGATGAATGTCATTTCATATTGGCTTTCAATGATTGACTGTGCGTGAATGATGATTGGATGTTTAGTATCATATGTGAGTTTGCTGTATTCAAGCCTTCCTCCTACGCGTTGAACTTGATTTTCATCTAAGAATGAATTTAACGGGACCAAAGTGCTGCGACGGTTTACATTCTTCTTATTTTGTAGATGTTCTATTTTCTTATTATAAAACCGCTGTTGTTCATATTGGCAAATGATATTCCTGCTTCTTAGCAGTTCTTCTGGTTCAGGTATTGGATTGTTACATTTTCGTAATCTAGTGATATGTTGTTGATGAATCGGAGGCTATAACACAAGACCAACTCTAATTTTTGAAATAATGTGTATGTTTTCATCAACTGTTCCAGCCAATTGTTGGTTAATGGCACCGAATTGTATATATGTATATGCAATTCAGTCGCCAGTCTACTTGTTTCATGTTGTATTGACCACTTGTCTGGAGCCACTGGGGACCATGTCACCAAATCTTTATGCCCCTTTAATGCTTTAGGTGACATTTCACGAGATGCGCAGTCTGCTGGGATGAATTCTGTTGGAACATGCCTCCAGCACGACCTGGGTAAGATACTTAAAATTTCTGCCGTCCGATTACCAACAAAACTAGACCATTTGCTAGGATGATCACTTCACCAGTCCAGTACATCCTTGGAATCGGTCCAAGCATAAATTGCAAACACTCGCACTCGGGTTTTAGCAATCACTACTTTTAATGCTCTAATTTTGGAATTGACAATTGTTTTGTTGGAGCAACTTTAGTTTTGGATGTAGTTAGATATACTCGAAATCGTCATCCAAATTGGTTACTTTAAAGTATACGGCAGGTGCATATGCGGTCTTGCTCGCATCACGCTTTCCACCGTGGAAGTATCATCTGTTGATATAAATCTGACGATAATGTTTCAACATGCTGGATGGATTGTCCCGCCATACAATGCGTTAAAAATCTATATCGCATGTAGCAACTTTAATCTGGCGATACATTTTTTCAATGTCACTTGAGAAGACGTAACGCTTTTCATGAAACCGAAGTAGAATGTTAAATAAGCTGGTCTGAACAATGGGTCCGACTGCCAAACAAGTGTTCAACGATTTCCCGGTACGTGGCTGTGCAGAGCCATCAAATACGACTCGTAACTTACTGACATCAATTATAGATTTCATTACCCCATCATGTGGTAAATACTATGAGTGTACCCTTATTTGAGAAGATGGAACCTCGAGATATATGACCCGCAATGATATGTACTCTTCCATGAAATGTCTATATAATTTTTTAAACTCAGTGTTTTGGCGAAAACGATTTTCAATAGTGTAAAATCTTCTGACTGCAACTTCAAATGAGTTTTCAATGTTATCATTTGATTTCTTATATGGCAACTTCACGACAAAGCGGCCACTTTCATCTTGAGTGGTAGTTTTGTTAAAATAATCTTCACATAATTTTTCGTCTGGAGAGAGAATTGGGACGTTTGCTATCATCGCGAATGATTTCAAAAATAAAAATCTGAGCCAATCAGAATGTCAATTTCTGATGGTTTGTTAAAAAATGGATCGGCTAGTTTAAACTCATATAGCTCGGTTTGGTTAATAATAATTGGCTGAGTTGGAACTTCATGTGTAACCCGTGGTATTACGAACGCTACTATCTCCACCAGGTTTTGAGCAATATCATTCACTTTTATCCGCACTAAACCTTTCGTTTTCTTCGGCTTAGATTCCCCCAATCCACTCACTGACATACTCTTTTAGTTGCCGTTGCACCTTGTGAGGCTTGTTGAGACGAATGTAACTGCATATGGTACCGTCGCACTTACGACATCTGTGTTGACTCAAACATTTTGTAACTACCCCCAAGGCAGTTGTAACACCGATAGTTATCTTTTATGAATTCTCTTCGCTTGCTTGTGTCTAATGCTATAAATCCGTTGCATTATGAAATGGAATGATTACTATTTGAGCAGTATCCGCATTTGTAGCTAACGCCAATAAGGGATACTGATTCACTCCGTTCACTTTGTACTGCAAGGTGACTTCTTGCCTCCTTTCGTTGCAAATTGCGTTTCCCAGTACTCGTTGATGTTTTGAATGCATCAATACGTCGAGATAAAAATCGAATAAATTCCGAAAGGTTCGGACATTCCAATTCCGCTGAATGGTTCGCCCACCCGGTTCTCGTTGCATCATCTAGTTTCTCCAACAGGAGATAGATGAGGCAGGGATCTTTCGCTTCTGCGTCATTACCCAATGCCTCCAGTCCGCGGATGACCTCGTCCGATGTATCCATCATTTGTTTTAAACTATTGACATTCGAATGCTGAATGCTCGGTTGTTCAATAAACTTCCGAATAAATGCATTTATGATGTGGCGTTTTCGGTCGTAGCGATCCTGCAGCTTGGCCAGTGCGATGGCATAGTTATTTTCCGTTACCAAAACATGACGTGCAAGTAGTCAAAGCATGTAAAATGTTTTATGGTTTGGTTGATGATGATTTCTTAACAAAGCTATTTTCATCTAATGTTGGGTTCAGTGATAGTAGCTTGCTTCTTTTGCTAAGTTGTTTAAGCCTTCCAACTAGATATTTTGTCGTAGAAAGTTCGGCCCTTCTTACGATAATTTGTTGTTGGTTAGTGCGAATGGTGGCGATCCTCGTGAAGCTATATCAGCTGAGTTGTCACCTGATTTTACGTGATGCCATGTTGTGGTCGGCTTCAAAGATTTTTCTTCAGAATTTCTGTAATGCGATGGTTGAGTCTGACCACGCATACATCCTGCAGTTGTTTAGATTTAGGGCTTTTTGTACGTGGTTAAGTAGTTTCGCTAATAATACTACTGAATTTAGTTCTAGTCGAGGAATTTTCAACCTCACTTTAGAAGGAGTTGTGTTGTTATTGTTCCATCTTCGTTTACTGTTCGACAGTATATAGCAGCAGCATATGCGTATTCCGAAGCATCAGCGAAACCGTGCAGCTCTGTGTCGGTATTTTCGGTTGTAGTGATCCACCTTTGAATTTTTATGTTTTTGATATTACCTAATTCTGCCTTATCGCTATCGTCTCGGTGCTTTCTAAAGTACTTGAGACCATAATCAATTTCCAGCTGATGAAATATTTGGAAGCTAATCATCTAATTTCTGATCGTCAGTATGGATTTCGCGGAGGGCGTTCAGCAGGTGATTTAATTAATGTTGTTACTGAACAATGGAACAGAAGCATTCATCAATCTGGTGAATCTCAAGTCATTGCTCTCGATATCTCAAAAGCATTTGATCGTGTGTGGCACAAGGGTTTGCTGTGTAAATTGAGGGCAGTTGGCCTTCACGGTTCGTTAATTTTATGGATTGAGAATTTTCTTTTTTGTCGCAAAATTCAAGTGGATGGTGTGACTTCCGATCAACATCTTATAAACGCTGGTGTTCCTCAGGGATCCGTCCTTTCTCCAACCCTTTTTCTAATTTTCATCAATGATCTTCTATCAGCAACTCTCAATCCAATATACTCCTATGCTGATGACAGCTCACTTTCCACCTCTTACAGTTTACCTTCTTCTTCATCGCGAAACGATGTTCTCGCAGAAAGAATGGCTATGAATGACCGCCTTACGCGAGATCTCAATGTCATTCTTAAATGGGGTGAAGCCAACAGAGTTGAATTTAATCCCAACAAATTTCAAACCAGTGTTTTTTCTGGCCGAACTGGTGGTTATTCACCGTCTTTTCTGACTGGTGAATCCAGCTTGGCTACGTCTGACACATTTGAAATTCTCGGTTTAACTATTTCAAAGAGAATATCTTGGGCTGAACAAATAAACAAAGCAGCGATTGGTGCAGCCAAATGTCTTGGATTTCTACGACGATGTAAGTTTTACTTTAATCCATCCGAAATACTTACAATATATAAGACCTACATAAGACCCAGGTTGGAGTATAATTCTCATATTTGGGCTGGAGCACCGAAAACTCATTTAACTGCTCTCGATCGGGTCCAAAACCGAGCATCTCGAATGATTGAAGACGTAAAATTATTATCTGATCTTGATTCTCTTTCCCATAGGCGTAATGTGGGAGCCTTATGCGTGTTTTACAAGTACTTTCATGGTCATTGTTCATCGGAACTTTATGAATTTATGCCTGGTTTGTCAAAGCCCGCACGTAACTTAAGACGCCTGGTACACCGATACAATCTGGAAATTAAATTCGCGAAGACCAATTAATTTAAAAATTCATTTTTTGTTAGGAGTACGCGAATGTGGAATAAACTGAACGACGAGACGTTTCCCTTGGAATACAATTTACAGAGATTCAAACTTAATATCAAAAGTAAACAACTAGAAGACTGAAAACCTTTATTCCTTTTATTCATCTCTTTCCTTTTTCCCTCCTAATCCTTCCTTTTACCTTTTGCAGTAGTGCTGTGTATTTGTTGCTAAAACTTTCATATAAAGGATATATATACCTATATCCTAAGTGCTCTGAACATTTAAAAAAAAAAAAAAAAAGTTATGGCTTTAACTACTGCGGTTGGAAACAAAACTTGCCCCTGTTGATTTACTATGATGGTTTTCCAGTTTTGAACTCCGGTTCTGCTATTTGATAATGCGTTATTGAAGTGTAATAGGGTGTTATGTGACCCTTTACAAACGACGCATGCTTCTGCCTGACAATATTTACTTTGGTTCATTTATCCAAGTTGTGACGTTCCTTGCAACTATTTACCCAACATGTTCTGCTTACTGTCATTGTATAAGCTCGTTTTAGTGGTGATATATACTGCGGTCGGCTTATCGTTGGTTTGTTAAATTTTAAATCTTTTTTCAAGGAATTTGAAAATGTTTTCGAGATGTGGAATATCTCTGAATTTTTCTATGGATGATTCATAGAGCCTGATGGATTCTGGGTCTAGTTTTTTCATTAATATGAAGCTTATGGATGCTTCAAAAGACGAACTTATGTTGAGCCGATCTATGTTATGCAGAATTTCTTTTGCCGTATCGTGCAAGTTTCTAACCGCTTGTGTGGTGCTATTTGAATTGTTAATGATAGTAATGCACTGAATTAATGGTTGGCGAGTAACCTTGCGTTGTTTTATCTATTTTGTATTATGCTCCAGGCCGTTTGGTAATTATCATCTGTTGTTGTTAGATGCCTTATGAGTTGACCTGCTCTTTTTTGTAGGTGTGATTTTAAGTAATCTTCACCGTGTCAGATATTTTGTTGTTTTGATGAATCATTTCGGTGAATATGCCGTTATATGTCTCCCATTGGTCATATTCGCCGTAAAAATTTGGTAGTTCTATACTTTGCAGTTTCATCTGTGCTGTTTCTGACGTAGTTGTGTTATCGCCGTTAAATCATTGCAACTCGATCATTGTGGCTTCTACTTTTTATTATAGCTATCAAAAATGTCAGACGTTTGTTCGTCTTCTTCTGTCTTCTTCTATTAAGATCACAGTGTGTTTGTTTACTACTTCCTGGATGTCTTTTTCTAGTTGTTTTAATTTTATATTTATGTATTGTTTGGATATGTTGCTAGTCTCCAATGAATGTATGATTGACGCCAATTTTTGATACATTTGTCGCGTGAGGACGTCTTGTCGTTTTAATAGCTTCTCGGAGGTCGTTGTCTTTTCATCTGAACTGTTTTTTTGCTGTTGCTTTGTTGAACTCGTAGAAGAAGTATTTAGTCGTTCACGCATATCCGTTAATATTTTGTTGTATACATCGGTGACTTTCTTCCGTCTTTCGAGATATACATGGCTCTTTTCCAGAGCTGGAGTCAATGGGTGCTTTCAGGTCCGCCATCATAGATATCGCTACCTATCGGTATCATATTTGAATATACATGTTGCCAAAATAAAATTAGCCGATTTTCATCACTATATAAATGTTCGCTACGTAATGTATCAATATACAAACACCGATGGAAAAAATGACATTTAACTCAACAGTTTTATCGAATTTATCGGTTGCATTCAGTACTCAACATGTTGATTTTACTTAACATGTTGCCAACAGTTGGCGGAACTGAAAGCGCCCATTGTCATGATTTTCGTATCATTATCGACGTAGTCGTTATAATTCACCTTTAAAGTTATCAACCATCTTTCCAAATATGTTATTTTTTTCCTATCGTCTCCATCTTTACGATAGTTTGTTTTCATTTGGAAGATTTTATCACCTGATGCTTCATCTTGCTTCTGGAGTATGCTTTCGATTTTGTTGTTATTTAGATGTGGTACCGATGCTAATTATTTTTTGCATAGGGATAACTCTCTTAATGGTTTAAGCCACGGCTATGCGGTGGGTTAAAACCCTAAATTAAATTTAAAGTTTGAAATGAATGTAATTTACAATAATCATTACATTCATCACGTGTGTAGCCGGTTTCAATTTATTTTCTCAGACAGGTCAGAAAAAACTACATAAAAGTCTGACCGAGAGACATATTACAAGTAATAATAGAACATCGATTTCTTAATGTTCTCGGAATTCTTGTTTCTTCAAGAAGGTGTTTAGGTTCCTTTTAAACAACCTGATATTTGATTCTAAATAGAGGTAACTCTAGGGAATGATTAGTCGATTTGAAATGGTTTGTTCTACATTTGGTAAAATTAATGGTAGCTTTGCTGGCAAATGCCACGGAAGAACAGTCACCAAAATAATATTTGTAAAATAGCAGTAAAGCACCTACTTTGCTTTTCATATGTGCTCTAATGAGTCGATAGATAATGCAATATTTTTTTAGTTTATCATACTTATAAACAGGTCAATTTTAAATTCTATCGAGAACAAGAAATTGCGGGATTTTGGAGCTCCACCTGTAAGATAAACGAGTTAAATTCCACAATGGACCTAAATAAGCCTTATATATGGTTTAAGGACTTCTGATGGAGTAAAATAAAAATGACTGCATCTTATGAAATTTAAATATTGACTTGGTTTTTGTAATTGATTAAAATTCTAGCCTTTCAGATATGTCCCATTAAATTACTTTATCAATGCAAGTCAGAAGTGAATTATTCAAAATCTCACGGGAGCATGTCAAATGGAAATGGTGTATACCATCAGTAAAAATAATTAAAAATCTGCGTGTATACTTTTGAGTGCTACCAGTGTTTCAGAATCAGTTTCGTTAATTCTTGGCATTTTATTCGATTTTTTTTCTACAAAGCAACGAAATTTCACTGATTATTCTCCGAAATAATCACACACGAGTAATAATTTCCACTTCTGGAATTTGTCAGATGCCAAAATAAAAAAATTGATTCCGGCCTATATCGTTTGTAATTTTACTCAAATACATCCCTTCAGTGATGTATCCGGCTACCAACTAAATCTATTTCTTTTTTTTTGGATTTTTTATACATAGTCCAATAAAGTTTATGACATTATATCGTGTACAAGTGTATAGACTTTTAACATAATGGTGTACATTACTCGATCATAATATTCATATTTTGTGGAAACCAGTTCTGCATTTTAATACACTTAGCTGTTACGATGGTAATTTTATTATTATTTTCGAAACCAACACAATTGCGTAGATAAACAAATATTAAATTTTTTTATTTTTCATAATAACCTGTTATTGGTGATGATAATATGCTTTTACACCTATCCCTCGTTTAACGAAATTCATATGTTCAAGAAAAGCTCGTTAATCAAAATTTCGTAAAACGAGATTTCGTAAAATGAAATTCAAAACGGTGAAATATGTAAATTTTGTAAATCGAAATTTTATTACGTAAACCAAAATTTTGGTTTAATTTTGAAATTAATTTGCGAAATTTCGTTCAAATTAATTAGAGTTTTCGTTAAGCGAGGGATGGGTGTATTATATCAATTTTTCATACGATTCGTAATTAAAAGGTAATTGTAATTGTAATTTTTACGTTCCCCTACAATTATTTTTGTTTTTACCTAAACGCATACAGTGATATAATATATTGCGTTTCAATTAAAAAATTTTTTTTCTGTGGTAGTAATATTAATATTGTAGTATTTAATTTTATATTCATGTCATTTATGTGTGTAGTGATTTAAATTTTGCGTAGCTACATACCGAAAGTTACACATTTTTTTATTTTTTTTTATGGTTATTTTATACTTCACTAGAACTACTGATGCACCCTTGTTAAATATATATAGAAAAAAAATTCTTCATATTTCAGTGCAGACTGCAGGCAGTACTATAGTATCAAATCATCGAATCATCGTTCAAGGCCATCTTGAGGGCATATCGAGTCGAAAGCGATTCCGCAAACTCCACAGCGCACGGTAGCTGGCGGCTGTGGTGTTGGTTGCGTTCATTAACGCGACCAACACAACAGCTACCAGCCGCCGTAAGCTGTGGTGTTTGCGGAATCGTTATTCGGCTCGATACGCATTTAAGATGGTATATTGGACGGTGGCCGTTGTTTGGCCGTTGTTAGGATATAGTTCCTGTGGCTGCACTTTTTTTGTTTAATTTTTTTATTTTATATACATATAATCTTTAAAAGAATTTACTTGCATCAGCATTTACTAAAGTTTTGAACTTTTGCTGGAAATTATTAAGGTTTCAATTTTATTTAACTGTTTTGGGTGTTTTTTCACCCTTTAATAAGCGCAATATAAAAAAAACGGATTATGCGTATTCCGATTTGTATTTTGCCGAAACACATAGAAATATGAATGTGCACAAAATATTAAAATGAAGTCACCCGGTTCGACTTTCATTTGTCCGCTGCACAAAATATGGAATTATGTTTTGTTGTTGTATGAAGAGTGGATTTACAAAATAAAAATAATTTTAATATAGGTGACAGGGTAGTCAATAAAATTTTGTTGCATAACACCATTGCAATAATGTTGACAATAATTTCGAGTGGCGTGCTATGGGGCCGGCCACGGCGGCCGAATGAGTGAAATAATGTTCCATCTTTGGTCGGAGCGGTTGTACTTTGCGGCAGGGGGATGGATTTGGCAAGGTTTCGACCCGTTTTTGTTTTGTTGCATTTTTAGGTTTAAACTTTTAAATGGCCCACCCGTTATGTATCGTACGTACTTGTGTGTTCATTTGGTGGTGTCTCACTAGTGCGATTTGTGTTTTTTAGTGTAATTGCGGGTTTGCTGTCGGGCTTTCATTGATTGGTAGCCGATTTTTGGTCGACTTGCATTGGAGTTTGAATGGACTGATTGTAGTTTTAATCAGATAGGTATGATGTGTTATGTGTGTGTGTGTTTTCTTTCGGACGGTTGTAGGCGGTGTTGGTTAGGAGATTTCGTTGGTGATTGGTTGGATTGGTGCTTTGGATTTTGTTCAGAGGAGTGTTCCCCGCAGGTTGAGGTAAGGCGGTTGTGTGAATGGGTGAATCCGGACATTTATGCATGTGTGAGGGCTTCTAAATGGAAACATAATGGGCCAATTAATGGTGTTGGGGTACAGCCTTGACTTAATAAACTTTATGTCAATTTTTGGATGGCTTGCACTTTTATCCCAAGAGATTATTAAAACTTTGTAAATTAAAACACCACTTCTTTCTTATATTTAGCTATTTTCACTTGGAGATCTATCTTTTAACTAACTTTTATTGAACAATATATGTAATTTATATGACTAAAGAGCCGATGTTGAAAAGAACCATTCAGCTTACAGTCTACATTATTTTGTTTTAAACCATAATATGAAGGTAGATTGTAATTCATATAAATCCTATAATGTAGACTGTAAGCTGAACCAATTAAATTTATGGTTATTATACTTCATCATTGTTTTGACAATTTACAAGATAGTGTTGATTGTTTACAATTATTTAAATATTTAAAAATTAAAACAGAAGATGAATTATTAAATTTGAGTTAAGTGAAATTTAGTTTTAATATTAATTGTATATGCATATTTTATTATATTAATTTTAGCTGCCTTAACATACACCCACCCTTGAACTGACCAGTTCAAAGTTGATTGTTTAGGGATGAATATTACAGATGAATGTTGAGTGCTGATTTTAATGATGACATGATTTTGGAATGTCATTTGATATTATTTGATTATAGTTTGTGATAATCTTTAACTTTAAATCAATCTAGACGTTCTGGGTAAATTTGTTCTTAATCATCAATGGAGTTTCCTCGGGAAACTGGTAGTAAACACAATTTATGCACCGGACGTTTGAATTCATTGTTTCGAGTTTTTAGCGTAACCACTCTAATTTGGCCATCTGAGCCAGGATGAAGTTCAATGACTTTGCCAAGCCGCCACTGATTCACGGGAAGGTTTTTTTCATTGATTAGAACGATATCGTCCTTTTGTATTTGTGGCTTTCTGCATTGCCATTTAGTTCGTTGTTGTAATGATGTAAGATATTCAACGTGCCATCTTTTCCAAAAATGCTGAGTCATTTGTTGAACCATTTGCCAGCGGCTAAGATATGATTCCTTTAAATGTGTTATGTCAGGTTCCGGAATTTTGGTATGTGGATGTCCAATCAGGAAATGGGAAAGCGTCATTGGATCAACATCTTCATCGGTAATGACGCATAATGGTCGAGAATTCAGAATGCCTTCGATTTCTGCGAGCAGCGTGTTCATCTCTTCTAAAGTTAGAATGTTGCATCCAATGACCCTTTTAAGGTGGTATTTGGTTGATTTGATTGCAGCCTCCCAGAGACCTCCAAAGTGTGGAGCGCTAGGAGGAATAAAGTTCCATGTTATACGACACCTGGAAATATATTCAGAGATATTATTTGATTTTTTATTAATTTTGGCAAACTGTTCTTGTAGCTTGCTATCAGAACCAATAAAATTGCTTCCATTATCGCTATGGAGTTCCTGACAAACTCCCCGTCGGGCTGTGAACCTTTTTAGAGCCCCCAAGAATGAATCACTTGACAGATCAGTCACTAACTCCAAATGGACCGCCTTCGTACTAAACATATAAATAGGCATATGTATGCCTTATATGTTTTTTGTCCACGTCCTTTGACAAGATGAATAGAAATGGGACCTGCATAATCTATACCAGTTTTGAGGAAAGGTCGAATGAGTTCGACCCGTGCACTTGGTAGATTCCCCATTATTTGTTGTTGTAGATCAGCTCTGAATTTTGTGCATATGACACATTTTCTAACTACTTCCTTGGCCTTTATTTTACCCTTTGCAACCCAAAACTCTTGTCGCGAAATAGACAAAAGCAGTGATGGGCCTGCATGCTTATTATCCAAATGAATGTCACGAAGGACTAGTAATGTAATCATTGACCTTGGATGGATAATTATGGGATGCTTCGTGGAATATGGAGCAGCGCTGTTTTGCAGCCTTCCTCCAACTCGAAGTAGGCCAAAATCGTCTAAAAATGGATCCAATGACTTTAAACTACTGGTTTTACTGATTATCTGCTTGTATTGTAGCTTGGTAATTTCGTCATTGTAGTATTGGCATTGATCGTAGTGACAAATGACATGTGTTACATGTAATAATTCCTCTCGCCGTAAATAAAAGCCATCAACTCTGAAATTTTTTGGCTTCTTAGTATTTCCCATGAATCTCAGTATGAAGCTCATAACTCTCTTTAATTTGTGAAATGACGAGTATTTTTTCATTAAATTATCAAACCAATCGTTTGACGTGCTAGTGCAAGTAAGAGTGAACGTGGTTAATTTATTTGATGCTTCGTGGTCATGTCCATAATTTCTTAGCTGAATTGGCCAAAATTCTTGTTCTTTCACTAACCAAGTTGGGCCATTCCACCAAAGTGCGTGTGATTTAAGCTCGCGAGGAGAAAGCCCACGAGAAGCACAATCGGCTGGATTGTCAGCGGTCGGAACATGTCTCCAATTGTGTCGGGATAACGTGTCGAGAATTTCGGAGGTTCGATTTCCCACAAAGGTACTCCAGCATCTTGGGTGACTTCCAAGCCAGTCCAGCACAATTTGGGAGTCAGACCAAGCATAAATTTCATTGATTTTTTTATTTGACTCCTTTATTACGACCTTAATTAAATTTGTGAGGAGAACTGCTGCACATAGTTCTAAGCGTGGAAGTGTTTGTTGTTTAATCGGTGCTACCTTTGTTTTTGCGGATATAAGATTGATGTGTATTTTTCCGCTTGAATCAATGACCCGAAAATATACAAGTGCTGCAAAGGCTGATTGACTGGCGTCGCAGAAACCATGAACATCAACTTGGATATGATCGGTTGTGTTGATAAATCTAGGAATAGAAATATTATTAATTGTTTTCAAATTACTTCTTAGATTGTGCCAAATAGCGTATTTGTCTGTCGGTAACTGGTCATCCCACTCGAGATTCTCTCCCCACAGCATTTGGAAAAATATTTTGAAAGCTATGACCACTGGTGCTAGCCATCCCATTGGATCAAATAATCTACTAGCTTCAGATAGCACAGTTCTCTTAGTGAATGTAGTAGAATCGGAGATGTGAGCAATAAAACTAAAGTGGTCAGTTTCGGGATTCCAATTAATTCCTAATACTTTAAACGACTCTTCGGGTTGCAAATTATTGTCCCGTATCTCTTTTTTGTTGTCTTCTTGCATTTTATGAGGAATCTCTTGCAATAGGACATTACTATTGGACTTCCACTTCCTGAGATGGAATCCATAAGATTTAAAAATATCGTTGATTCTTTTTTGAAGATGTAATGCTTCTTCTTCACTGTTTGCTCCTGCCAGAAGATCGTCAACGTAAATGTTCCGCAATATGATTTGCGATACGTGTGGTTCTTCCGTTTTATGGTCGTCTGCAATCTTCTTTAAGGATCTTGTAGCCAGAAATGATGCCGATGCTAAACCGTAGGTGACTGTTTCCAATTTAAAGTGACGTATAGGCTGATCTGCATCAGATCGCCAAACGATTCTTTGGTATCTTGTGTCTTCTGGGGAGACCGCGACTTGACGATACATTTTCTCCACGTCGGCAGAAAATGCAATTTTGTACTCTCTGAACCGAAGAAGTATAGCGAATAGAGATGATTGTACCGTAGACCCGACTGACAAACAGTCATTTAGGGAAACTCCCGAGGTGGTTTTACAAGAACCATCAAATACTACTCGCATTTTACTGACGCCGCTTGTAGTTTTCAGTACACCGTGGTGCGGTAAGAAAAAATGACTTTCTGATGCCGTTGGCGGAGGGACTTCTTTCATATGGTTCAGCTGTTGGTACTCTGTCATAAAGTCGTGATACATCTTGGCAAATATGGGATCGCGGATAAATCTGCGCTCCATTCCTCTGAGTCTCTGAATAGCTGACTGCAATGAATCACCTAAAAGGTGAGGTGATTTTTTAAAGGGAAGTTTAACGACAAATTTGCCTTGAGAATTCCTTGTGGTATTTTGTGCAAAATGGTCTTCACACATGGCTTCTTCAGGCGTTAGCATGTTCCTTTGCTCATTAACAGATTCTAGCTCCCAAAATTTACGTAGGCTTCTATCTATATTCATTTCATCGTTTTTACTGTTTGAAGATGCCAACATTGAAACTGAATAGTCTCTGGGATGCCCGGGTTGACCGGAAACAATCCATCCGAACACGGTATTTTGTAGTATACATTCATTGTGTCCTAATCTGATTTGTCCATTTTGCAAAATATAGAAGAAATACTCAGCTCCGATAAGAATGTCAATGTTACCTTGCTTTAAACATTGAGGATCGGCTAATTCGATTCCAGGATATGATTTTACATTGAAATCTATATTTTGCGATGGGAGCTTACCTGTAATTTTAGACATTACAAGGGCTTCGAAAGAAAACTCAGGCAAAACCTTCGGTTTGAGCGTGATCGTTACTATGCCTTTGGAAATGCCAGAACTAGCTTTGCCTAACCCTCTAACTAAGACTCGCGCATTTCTTTTTGTCAGTTAAAGACGTTGTACACAGGATTCAGTTATAAAATTTGCCTGTGATCCGGAGTCCAATAGTGCTCTGCAATAAACTATTCTCCCCGAGCGATCAATTGCCCCTACGGTGGCAGTAGGAAGTATAGCGCATAAAATGTTATTACGGGAGTGATTGGTGAACACTTCTGATGATGTTGACTGAGTGCCTTTTGTGGAATCAGATACCATTTGGTCTTCATGCAACAGTGTATTATGTTTTTTCCCACATTTTTGACATCGACGTTTTGAGGCGCATCTAAAAATTGGATGTTTGCTACTTAAACAGTTAAAGCAACGATTAGTACGTTTAGCAAACTCTTTTCTTTCGGTTGCGTTCATTGCCTGAAATTCGGCACATTGCAAAAGAAAATGTCCTCTTTTTTGACACATTGCGCATTGCAATACGGTTGGTTCAACTGAAGTATGACTGCCAAATTCAATCGATGCATCTTTACAAGCAACATGGCCTCTAGTTTTTGATTTTGGAACGGATCTCTTGGTAGTTGACACGATCGATTCTAGAGTGTCGATTCGCCGACTCAAGAATTTAAGAAACTCAGAGAACTCAGGATTTATCATATCTGCTGAATACTCTGCCCAGGCTGTCTTTGATTTATCATCTAGCTTTTGAAGTAATAGGTATATCAACCAGGGATCACGTGTTTCGCCTATATCACCGAGTGCTTGTAATCCACGGATAACCTCATCGGACGTGTCCATTAAACGCTTTATGTTTGCGGCAGAAGGAATATGAACAATGGGTTGCTCGACGAACGTACGGATGAACGTGTTGATGATATGTTTTTTCCTGTCATATCGCTCCTTTAATTTATTAAGTGCTCCAATGTAATTTCCTTCAGTTACCGTAATGTGGCGTAATAATACTGCTGCTTCCCCTCGTAGAAGTCCTTTTAAATACTGAAATTTCTGGACAGCGTTTAAATGAGGTGATTCATGTATGGTTGTTGTATACATGTCAAAGAATGATGGCCACTCCGAGTAATCTCCAGAAAATGATGGTATGTGAATTTTGGGCAGCTTAACTTGAGAATGCTCACCCATTTGTGTGTCATTATGGGAATTATCTAAATTAATAACACCTTGATTGATACCTTTCGTGCGAATCCATCGGTTTAGTAAGGAGATGGCAGAATAATAATTTTCCTCATAATTGAGATCACTTTCTTCGTTCGGATCGGCAGTGAAGATGCGTAGTTCGAGTTCCGTAAACTCCTCCATTAATTTTTCTACTCGATGCAATCGTGTAGTCAATTCACCCAATTCAGTGGAGGCATGATCTTGTTTAGCATACTTAACAAGATTAGTTAATTTGGCCTTATTAGTGCTGCGTTGCTTTTTGAGTGCTGCTAGAATTGGCTCAGCCATATTAAGATATTACACTTGAACTAATTTCACTGAGTTTAAGTTTACAAATGTTAAAAACTCGTTGTTTAAGGTTTTTAATGATTAGGCACAAATTATTCACGCGCGATAATTATTTACGCTCACTTGTAATATATCACTTGATTGCTTAGAATAATCACAAATCCAAATAAAATGTAAAGGTTAGGTTTAATGTTAAATGTTTATAGCACTTTAATATAAATGTAGTAAAAATACCAAATATAGTTTTAGTTCAAATTGTTTTATTTAATTTTATGAACGTATATTAAAAAACAAATGACTATACTTATCTTCAAGTATACATGTGGTGATGGTATCAATTTTCAACATGCGGCAATGATTCCTGATGAAATTTCAACAATGGCTGATTTACAGCGTTGATTAGGTAATCCGCCAAATTATGTTGGTAAAGTCTTATTTGAATTTATGTTTATTCGGATGGTTATTGAAAACAATCCGGCTCGAAGGACCAAATGTTGGGGTACAGCCTTGACTTAATAAA
Source organism: Tipula confusa (assembly GCA_963556175.1). Classification (NCBI taxonomy): domain Eukaryota; kingdom Metazoa; phylum Arthropoda; class Insecta; order Diptera; family Tipulidae; genus Tipula; species Tipula confusa. The sequence goes on along the minus strand of OY744477.1, from coordinate 143,003,740 downwards.
CTTTATGTCAATTTTTGGATGGCTTGCACTTTTATCCCAAGAGATTATTAAAACTTTGTAAATTAAAACACCACTTCTTTCTTATATTTAGCTATTTTCACTTGGAGATCTATCTTTTAACTAACTTTTATTGAACAATATATGTAATTTATATGACTAAAGAGCCGATGTTGAAAAGAACCATTCAGCTTACAGTCTACATTATTTTGTTTTAAACCATAATATGAAGGTAGATTGTAATTCATATAAATCCTATAATGTAGACTGTAAGCTGAACCAATTAAATTTATGGTTATTATACTTCATCATTGTTTTGACAATTTACAAGATAGTGTTGATTGTTTACAATTATTTAAATATTTAAAAATTAAAACAGAAGATGAATTATTAAATTTGAGTTAAGTGAAATTTAGTTTTAATATTAATTGTATATGCATATTTTATTATATTAATTTTAGCTGCCTTAACAAATGGTTCCGCATCCATTGAGGGTGATCTTAAGAGCTGTGGTCTTGCGTGAGGTGAGGTGTTGGTGGTCTTGTTTGTGTTCGAGATAATCGGTCTGTGTGAGGATAGTTTATTGGATTTCTTGGTTAAGGGTTGGATTTTTGGAATCTTGCTGGTACTCTTGGAGGTGGTGGTTGCGGATGGTTTGGAGTTGTTTTTTGCGCCGTGCGATCGTTGGATTCGGATGTGTGCGTTTGAACATGTGCATGGGTGTTCTTGTATTTGTGTGTATGTGCCTGTTTGGGCCGTTGCATGTGTGTGGTTGTGTTGGAGTGATACGTTTTCTTTCATTATTGTTTGTTTTGTGTGAGGGTGCAGTGGGAGTTGTTCCGATGTGGCTTGGTACTGCAGAGAGCTTGGTACTGCAGTGCAATCCAGTCTGGTTTTGGTGGTGGGTGTGTATTGGTGTTGCGTATGGGTGGTAAGGTTTGATTTTGTCAGTATATAATAACTGTTACGCGCATGCCTTACTTTGTTGTATGTTGTATTGCTGTGTCATTTCATTGTTGTTAATTTTAGGATTTGTATGTAGTATTGTTATATTTTGTATTGCACCATCTCAACCTAAGCTAATTCAGATACATGCATTTTCAGATGCATCAGAAAAGGGTTACGGTTGTGTAATATATCTAAGAGTAACAGATGAGAAAACCAAAAATCATATACGATTAATTTGCTCGAAATCAAGAGTTGCTTCAGTATTGTGCTTCAGTATTGTTATATTTTTGTGTATTTTATGTTTTTATATTAGATAAATTGCTGAATTTCTGTATTTTTGTATTATCATATTATTATATAATTGTGTGGTTATCTTGTTATATTGGAGTGAACAAGAAATATACATTTGGTGGTTGTTGGTAATAGTTCGCTTTTGGCCCACAAGAGAGGTATGTATTTTTGACTTTCACAGTTTTGCTGCCATGGCCAATGAGCGCAGTATAAAATAGAACGGATTAGGTGTTTTGTTTCGATTATATATTGCCCAAACGCAGAGAAGTGTGAATGTGTTCCATCTAAAGAAAATAACGATTCGCTGTTTCATAATATTATCCGCCAGAACTTGGCAGGTTTCACTAAATAGGTACGAGCTAAGTTTATTTGGTTTTTGATTCTTCTGGCTTATAAATGGCTTCTTTTTATATTCGCTTCACAAAGCCATCTGTTTACAGCTTTGAGACTAATTTTTATTTCTCTTACATACTGATTATCTCACTTAGAACAGATTTTCCTGTACTCAGAGGGTCTCTGCACAAGCAAAGTATTCCTTTTGAGGCATTGTATTTCTTTTACGCTCCCTTCCTTTAGGCAATTTAGAATTTTGGATTTTCAAATTTGGTACATCACCAAATTTATGTGGCAGTTTGTATCTGTGTTATTACAACTATATTATTATATTATTTTATTATGTTATAAGGTAAATTTATATTTATAAGGTATATAAATTAGATTTTCGGTGATTATATGTCGTATTTGTCGTAAAGCGGTTAATTCAATTGATTTTTAATGTTTAATCAAATTTTAACAAATCTAATTTATATTATTTTATAATTTTTATAATTTCTTATTTTTCTAAATGTAAAAAAATTAATTAATTGTAAATTTCAGGTAAAAACTAATCCAATTTATTACAGCATATGGCTTGTAGTAATTATATTATTTATGTTATTATATTAATAATTAATTAATTTGTAATTTCAGATTAAAAATTAATTCTATTTCTTACAGCCTATGGCTAAGAGCAATTAATTCATTAATAGATTTTGTTTTCAGGAAACCTCTGCAGATTACAGATGTGTGGTGGCACACTGGAGTTGCTGATAAGAGATGGCAGAATGCAGAGCAGTACAACAAAAATGTGATTGTCTTAAACTAACAGTAGTTTGAATATTGGCTACCGAGAAATCGGACCAATTATGTCATAACTAACATACTTTTTCTTTCCCTAATCCACAAAAATTTACTAACTATTGGCCGCCAAGGTGTCTGTAACCGGGTCGATCTCAATAATTTAACTAGTATCCTTCCACATCCTTCCAAGTATATGTAAAAACAGGTGTACTGTGGGCCGGCGCTTTCCGGGATATCCTTTTGACAAATGAGGTATGGAGGGGGTAATATTTGGAATACGCTCTTACGTATTTTGCTTTTTGCTTCTCTAAAATGAATGAGATAAATAATATAAAACAGGGTGGTAATACATATATTTACTGTAAAATACTCGCATGTAAGTAATTCATTCATTTTTTTTTGTCAAGTGTGGTGTTGCATTTTTGGCGTTTACATGATGTACAGTCTGCTTGTATGAATTTTGAAGTTTAGTCATAGACAACTGTAGATGACGATTTTGGATGGGCAGGGGATTCCCATGGGAAGGCTAAAGTGTTTTGTGAGGGTTATTGATGTAATTTTTAACAGCAGGGTGCACGGTGTTTTGCCATTATATCTTTGCTTCTTTCTAACTTGCATGAGTTGCGTAGAGGGAGGTTTGTTTGTCGGAGGGGTGTGGAAGGTGGAATAGATCGGCAGTGGTAGGGCGGTGCCGGATTTTTTTCCATGTTTCATTTGTCAAGCGGTAACATGTTTTTTATGTTGTCCTTCCTCTGAACGCATGTATGTGGTCCTGTATTGGAATAAAGGAAGTGTTTCCTTTACCGATCGACGTTTTTAGGTATTTTTTTGGAAGAAGTTTTTGGAGGCGGAGAAGAGTGGCCGGACGATGTACGATTTTTATAATTGTTGGTAACAAATTTTTTACGATCTTAGATAGGTGCACAGTTTTTTTTATTGTATATGCAAGTGGGTATATGTGTGCAATGATTATGTTGGTGTTCTGGTATTGATTGGGGAGGGTAATTGTTTTTGTTTGAAGGGGTGCATACGCGCTCGTTTAATGTGTGCCAAGGGTTCGGTTCGTAGAGGCATTCACATTCAAATAGATCGATGTTTTTAATTATTTTTAAAACAAAATGTCACATATCGTCGGTGGATGGGGTGGTGTGCAATTAGTTTTTATAACAAATCATCATTCCTCTTTTCGCATTATTTCCTCATCGTTTGTACCTCTTTATCTACAAAAAATTTTAAAAAGTGGTCTATATCGTAGGTTTTCAGCGTCATGAAGGTGCATTTTGATTGCACACTGTTCTATTTACCGACAATGGGTGATATTTTATTTTAACGAAATTCATTAAGGGGAATTGAAAACGTTGATTGTTTGAGTGCGAATGATTTGTGAGCTGGTTGGTTTTTACGCTGTTCTTTCTGGAAGGGTATTTGGGGGCGTCGATCGGTGAAGGAGGGACCTCCTATATTTTGATATAGGATCGTATACGCGTGTTCGGAGAGAGGGCAACGTGAGGGGTGTTTTGTTTTTTGACAAATGAGGTATGGAGGGGGTAATATTTGGATTTTTTTTTGAGTTTGGCCTTGTTACCGTCGATTTGATTTGACTTGTTTTCGCGTTTTTCCTACAAATAGATTTCTTTTTGGTTCGTGTGGGTTGGAATTGGCGGGGAGGTGATGATAAGATACTGTGTGCCTTGTTGTTGGTGATTGTATCAATAGTTTTCATAAGATGTTCTAGTTTTTTTGTGAAAGTTTTTTGCCCATGCGAGATCGTCATTTATAGTTGTCTATGGTTTTATGTCAAATAGAGTGTATATGAGTTGGATTTTTGGCGATTATATGACATATTTGTCGTAAAGCGGTAAATTCAATTGATTTGTAAAGTTTAATCAGTTTTTTTTAAATCTAATTGGTTTATTTATTTTTTATTTATTTATTTATTTATCAATATTGACATTTTTTTTTATTATAATATTTTTGAATTAATTAAATGGGGCTTAATTATTTTTCTTAATACATATTATTTACTAAATACTAATGCTTTCTTTAATGAATACACTCAATAGTCGTAAAAAATGATTGCATTTTAATTCGCGTAATTCGCCCAATGTGTAGAAATTGCTCAGCGAATTATACAATTTTACGCCATTATACCCTAATGATCGTTGTGAAAAAGATTTACTGTACATTGGTAATCTATAATGAGTGTTTCTGGTATTATAGTTACGGACTTCTCTATTAGAATATAACATTGAGTCTAGGTATTTTGGTAGATCTCCGTTTTCAAGGCGAAACATTAACTTCAAGACATTGTAATGTATTCTTATGTTTATAGACTTCCACCCTAATACTTCAAGCATTTCACTTATATGTGTCCTATTTTCTGCTTTTAAAATACCTCGCATAAATTTGTTTTGTATTTTTTGGAGACGATATAGTTGTGATTGATTCATTATGAAAAACACTGATGAACAATAATCAATATGCGGTGCAACAAGTGATTTGAAATATATAATTTTTGTCTCCCTTGGCATTTTATCCTTAAGTCTATTAAAAAGGTCCAGCTTTTTATTAATTTTTTTAGCAATATAATCCAAATGATCGTTAAAATTTAAATTTATCTATGATAACACCAAGGTATTTATATTGTTTTACACGTTCAATGACTTCATTATCAATTAATATATTTTGATTACATTCTAGTTTTGTTTTTATTGACAGAACCATGTACTTTGTTTTAGAAATGTTAAGAGACAGCTTATGGAACATTAACCATTTTCTCAGATTTTTCAAATCTTCGTTTATTTTTTGTACAGCTTCAATAAGGGTTGGTGCAGCAATCGTAATCAAAGTAAAACATCCACTATTTATAACATCCATTATATCGTTAATGTACAGGATGAAAAGCAATGGTCCTAACGTAGAACCCTGTGGTATTCCCTGAGATTATTTGGTATTGGCTTAGAGATACAGTTATCGACTTTTGTATATTGTTGTCTTTCGTGAAGATAATTATTGAACCATTCAAATTCTGTGCCTTGCATTCCATATTTGTTTAATTTGTTTAATAAGATTTGTCTATCGATTCTTTCAAAAGCTCGTTTAAAATCTAAAAGGAGTGCTACTACTACTTTCTTGTCATATATTTCAGATTTCCAACCATCCAACATTAAGTTTAACGCAGTTTTACATGAATGGAATTCTCGAAACCCAGATTGTTGGTCGACTAGTATATTGTTGTTGTTAATGTGATTTACTAATTGAGTTTTAACTACTCGTTCTAACACAGCTTCATAGGTTGGTAGCATATTTATCAAACGTTTCTGGTTTGGTTGGTTTAGAAGTTTTCGGAATTGGAATAACTGTTGATATTTTCCATGATCTCGGAATTTTAGCTTCATTTAAACTTTTATTGATTAAATCAGTAAATTTTGATGCGAATATTTCATTGTTCATAGCATCCAACATTATGTGCGATTTATACCATCAATCCCAACGTTTGACTTCAGACTATTAATAGTTTTGGTTATGTCTTAACATGTAATGTTTTGAAAGGAGAATGAAACTGTGTAAAGGTACGTATTCGATACATTAAAATTCTTTATATTCGGAATATTGTTATGTATGTCAATCACACTTGAAACAAACGTATTATTTAGAGATTCGGCCAATTCTAATTTGTCGGTTAATACTATATTGTTAAATTGAATATTCCACTGTGTTGTGGTTTTAGTTTTATACATAGCTTTTAATGTTCTCCATAGTTCTTTTGGATTGTTTTGGTTTTCTACAAATTTGTTTTTAAAATAAGTAGACTGCTCCTTCCTTAAAGATTGTTTAAATATGTTTTTGGCTCTTTTGTAGTTATTCCAGCTCGCCTTTGAATTTATTATTTTCATAATTCCATAAGATCGAAGTTTTTCTTGCTTCAGTAATTTCAAATTTTCGGAGAACCACGGTAGCTTACTTCTTTTATTAATAACCTTTATACAAGTTAATTCATTCACACAAGTTTTTAGCTTTAACACTAAATTATCAGCTGCTTCGTTTAAATCAATGTTTTTTTCGTTTAAGTTAACTTCTTGGCATGTCATCAATTGTTGATTTAAAGCATAGTTAAGTGATTTTGGAGGATAATTTTTTAGCGAACGTATTTCTATCGGTTCACAATTTTCTGTTGACTTTGTCTTCCCATAATTTAAATTAACGCTTAACATATAATGGTCACTAATTTGCTGTTCCTTAACTATTTCGCATTGCACAATTTTAGAATTAGTTATTACTAAATCTATTAAACTTTCACTGGTTGCTGTTACTCTACTATATTCTTTAACCACCTGCATTAGTCTATGATCTCTTATCAAACTCTTAAATTTTACACTGTTATATTCATTGGATTTGACATCAATATTAAAATCCCCGAATATAAAATAATTTTTGTTATGGTTTATGATATTTTCCGTCCATTCGTCAAATTTATTTAAGAAGACTGCTCTCGTTGTTTGAAATGATCTATATACTACCCCAAATATCCCAGTCGTATGATATCCTTTTATGATTTGTATTGCTAAAAACCAAGTGCGATCCTTTTCACAGTTTGAAGTTATTTTAAAATTTATGTTTTCTTGAAATTACATAGCAACTCCACCTGACTATCCGAATCGCAGCGTATAAATTTATAGTTATCAATATGAAATTCAGAATCGTACATTTCTACTGGTTTCACTGAGTAATACTAAGGCTGGTTTATAACTGGATACAATTTCTTGTAAGTCTATGAAATTTGATAATAGACTTCGGATATTGGTGTATAGTGCATCTTGTTTGCGAAACTGCTATTGATAATTGATTTGGTTTCGTAGTATTTTCAGTTTGCGTTAATATACCGTGCAAGTACTATCCCATGTAGTGTGATTTACATCAATATTTAGATTGAGTTTTTTATTTGTTTCAACGCAGTTGCTACATTTGGTTTCTGTGCTGTTACATTCAATATATTTGTGCTCTCCAGTACATTTTGGGTATGTTATCTTACTAGTACTCTTACCACCATGATGTGAATAACCGTTACATTTGTAACATCTTGTTAAGCCAATGAATTCTACTACATGGCATCTATCAAAATTTATATTTAACTTTTCAGCCTCCATTATTTTCTTATAAGAAGTGGCATCAACTTCAATGATGGTATCTACTTTATGTGTATGTCGTCTTCGATAGGTTGTTACTACTTTTATTTCGGTATTAGCCAAAAACAAATTTTATTGCTTCAACGCTGATATTATTTCATCACTTTCTAGTTGTTCCAACATTCCCAATATCTTCACTCTAGGCTTGAGTTCTGCAGGTAATTTAGGTAATTTAATCTCATATTGAGTTCCTAGTTTATCTGTAGCAATTTTCTTCAGTTTTTCTTTTGCTTCATTCGAATAGCACTGAAGTATAATTCCACCATTCGAAACATTACTTTTCGGGTCAATCTGGCTTACGATATCTTCTTTGGTTTTTTTACTCTCTTGTGGTTTCTTAGGCTGTAAAAGAACTAATTTGGTAGGATTGGTTTTTACAACTGAAACAAAAGTGTTCGGCTCAGCAGGTTTATTATGGATTTCGTCAACATGGGTTTTAATGTCTATTAGTTGCTTATTAAGCTTCGAATTATTTGCAAATAAATGCTGTTTTAGTTCTTCGACGAATTTGTTTATTTTATTGAACTCTTCATATATGGTATCCTCCTCATGATTTTGGCATTCAGCACAAACAAATCTAGCATAAGCACAATCTCTAAACAATGAGTTATACTTTTCGAAATTCCAATCAATGCATGTGTAGTGATACGCCTTTTTGCATCGCCCAAAGCATCGCAAAGTGGTTCTTTGTCTTGAATCTGTCACTTGCATAATGCTTGGTCGTACATTCTAAATCAATCAATCAATCAATCAACTACCACATCTGGACTATAAATGGTATAGATGGATATTATAATTTAATTTAAGATTTTATTGAAAACAATTTTAAATATTTGAAAGACCCATTAAGCAATGGTAATTCTAAATCGGTTTTAGCTAAGAATTATGTATTGTACAATAAAAGTGAGTTTGAAGAGGAATCTCAAAGTGTAACCAGCTAAAATAAAAAGTACATGAAAGAAGTGGTGCATTAATTTTTAAAGTTTCATAATATTTAGTGCAAGTTGGACATTTATTTAATGAACAATTTCAATCACGGATTGGAATGCGTATAACTAGTTAGATAAATCTAACTAGACAATATTTTAATATTGTTGATTAATTAATTTGGTTACCACTGGTGGGGCCGCATTAATTATAATTGAGAAGACAATTCGTTTGGTTGTTTAATTGAATCTGAAAATACTGTTGTTATATATTGTAAAATTACTGCCGACATGGCCAAAACTACATAGACATTAATATTATTTCTTATCCGGTATTTAAATTACAAGAAAATAAAAATTATCACTGACTCATTTTACATTCTGTTGAGCTTGTCCTAACATATTCCCGGGCCGGGCTTTGGAATATAACGGCTATGGTTGTTGTTGTTATATGATACTAGCTCTCCGCCCTGGTAGAGGTGAGGGTTGTTGGTTTTTGGAAGCTAATTTTTTGCGTATATGTTTTATGCCCCATATTATTCCCATTACCAGTATGCTCCAGAATAGTATGTGAATCATACTATAGTGGTGAATATGATGGAATCTATGATCTGCTAAAATGTCCTCAGACTTCTCCAATATTGCAATTTGTTCTTCAATATCGCCTGTTGGTGGTGTAGTAATTAAGCCGAGTGAATTGTTCATCCTTGTTCTATTTATAATATATGAGCTGAAATTTTGTAGATGAGCACCTCCAAATAACACTCCATGTGAACTATGAAATGCTTTTGTTATATTACTGCGGGATGCATCGGCAGCTATGATCAATGATTCGGCATCTCTTAGCATACAACCAGGGTCTCTCCTTATTATGCCTGAGTTCTTGACGGTGTATGGCTGGATCACATGGTTGCAGATTACATCGACTATACTTTCGTGTGGTACAACATATATCCATTGGTTAAGCCCGTGAAGCTTAATCCAATGGTTGGTTGCATTCATCGTCTCGCTACGGCATACAGTGTTGAGATTCTTGTTCCGTTGTAATATGGTCAATAATAGAGCTGCATTTACGTTCGAGGCGTTGTCCTACAATAAATCATTGTAGCAAATTGTTATTCTGAAGCGTCAGAAAAACCATGCAGTTCCATTTGGCATCTTGACGTTGTGTTGACCCATCTCGGAATTTTTAATTTTGATATTTCATTCAGGTCATCCTTGTAATTCTGCCATTTGGTGTTTATTTTGTCTGGTAGTTGTTCATCCCAGTTTATTCCTGTTTTCCAAATATCCTGCATCATAATCTTGGCCATGATAATTATTGGCGATAGCCATCCTATGGGGTCAAAAAGTTTTGATAAGTCAGACAGGAATGAGCGTTTGGTGGGTTGGTTGGTGGTTAGCTGCAATCTGGATATATCGAATTCAAATACATCTTCTGCCGGGTTGTATAGTATTCCCGACGTTTTAATGCTTTTATTCTGTTTTATTTGAATATGCCCGTTAGCTTGATGCTCGTCAGAAATGTTTTGTAATATTTTAGGTGAGTTGGACGCCCATTTTCTCAAATGAAATCCACCCTGTGCTGTCAGTTCTCGTAGCTCTTGTAACAATAATAGAGCATCCTCAACGTTGTCTGCGCCAGTGAGTAAGTCATCCATATAGAAGTCAGTCATCATTATATTAGCTGCCTTGGGATGAGTATTGGATCCTTCTTTGGCAAGCTGAATCAGTGTTCTTACAGCTAGATAGCTGGCAGCGGTAGTTCCGTATGTTATAGTTTTTAGCCTATACGCTTTTATAGGCTCGGAAGGCTAGTACGGATCCGCCAATTTTATGTTGTTAAGATGGGTCCATGCTCTAGTGTCAATATCAACTTCCGGCAGTTGATGCGTTAGTTTGCTGAAAATCAAGGCGTCAATGTCTAAGCTAAAGTCTCCATTGAATCTTGGCATTAACTTTATGTTGATCGTATGTCTACAGATTCCTGCCTCGTTACCACCAATCCCTGAAATTTTAACGTGTGCTTTCTTCTTTTTTATGTTTAGTAGATTGGCAGCTTTCGATGATATTAATGTCGCTTGGGTGCCTGAGTCGATTAGTACCCTCATTGTGGTGAGCTGTCCAGTGCCTGTTGCTACTTTAACCACAGCCGTTGGAAGAAGTACAGCGCCTTGTTGTTTAATTATGAGGGTTTGTGATGCCCCCTTGTTTCTTGATGCCATGTTATTACCATGCAGAAGAGTGTGGTGATGACCCTGACATACAATACATCGTATTGTGGATGTGCACGCATCCACGAGTTTGAATTGACGGCAGTCTTGCAATTGATGTCTTCCTTGGCATCCCTTCACCAGACACTGGTTGCTTATTGTTGTGGTATGTACACGTTTCAGCGGTGCCATTGGTTGTGGTGGTGTATTTACCACCTTGGATATCCCCATAGTGACTGAAACATTTTCTAATGTTTCGTATAGCCTGATGGATTCAGGGTCTAATTTTTTGCCTATAATAAACATTACTAGGGCTTCGAAAGGAGAGCTTATCTGTAACTTGCTGATGTTGTGTAGTATTTCAGTTGCCGTATCATGCAAAGCTCGAATTGCTCCTGCTGATGCTGCATGTATTGTTGGTAAGCATATCAATGAGTTAAAATACTTATTTGTCAGCAACCTGGGGTTATTGAACCTCGCTTGCATTATTTCCCAGGCTTTGTTGTAATTGTCTCCAGTTGTTGAGAGATGACTGATTAACTGGGCTGCTCCTTTTTGTAGATTTGACTTTAAGTAAGTCATCTTTATTGTGTCAGATAGTTGATTGTTGTTATGGATCAGCTCGGTGAAAATGTCGTTGAACGTGTTCCACTGCTCATAATTGCCATAGAACGTTGGTAGTTGTATTTTAGGTAAGTGTACCCTGGCTTCTTCAGAAGTGTTCGTTGTCTTTTTCTTCTGGTTGCGCTGTAATCGCATTATTAGTGTGTCCACTTTATCCATAAGAGCTTCGTAGCAGTTCTCTTGGAAGTATTTAGTTGTTTGCTCTTCTTCTTCCATTTCAACTTGAATCTCTATGTGTAAGTTATCAATTACCTCTATCTCTTTGGATAATTGATCTATTTTTAACTTGAGGTATTCTATTGGGCTATTGTCGTTGTCCAAAGCTTCTTCGATGTGATCCATTTTCCGGTACATGTTCCTCATTAGCTGTTTTTGGTTGGTGTGTGACAGTTCTTTCATTCCGAACTGCTGATCGTCAAGCTGTAGCCGAGTCTCCTTACTTATTGATGGTGGCTGGGTTGGTGCTCGCCCATCATTTGACAATTGTTTATTGGGACAGTCAAAGTGCTGCGGTTTGCCCAGACTAGACAATGGTGTTGATAATGCTGTTGGTGTTAGCGGTGGTGCATTGTTCAAGCGATGACGCATCTCTATTAGGAGTTTGTTGTTTATTTCAGTAATTGTTTACCTTGTTGTTCTGTACTGATGATCCTCTTTAATTGGAGGATCCATCGCTATTATCTGGTCGTCTACGGCAAGAAATTCGGAGTAGAGCTTCTTCAACGCGTTTATTTTTCTTTCGAGATAGGATTTTGTTTTTCGACTATCTCCGTCTTTATTGTAGTTTCTGGATAACGTTGTTATTTTTTCGCCAGTCTCTTCATTTTTTTGCAGAAGATTCTCCATTTTGATGAGCTGATGATGATTTGAATGGTCTCCATTTTTTATTTTAGAATACTGCCTTATTTGCCAATTTTGTTGTTTTGATGGCTCGAAGGACCATGAACAATTCCAATCACGGATTGGAATGCTTATAACTAGTTAGGTAAATCTAACTAGGCAATATTTTAATATTGTTGATTAATTAATTTGGTTACCACTGATGGGGCATTAATTATAATTGAAAAGACAATTCGTTTGGTTGTTTAATTGAATCTGAAAATACTGTTGTTATATATTGTAAAATTACTGCCGACATCGCCAAAATTACATAGACATTAATATTATTTCTTATCCGGTATTTAAATTACAAGAAAATAAAAATTATGACTGACTCATTTTACATTCTGTTGAGCTCGTCTTAACATTTAATTAAGTCACGGCTGAACCCCAACAATATCGTTCCAGAAATTTTAGGTTACTCGGTACTAACTCGGTTCTCTTCATACATAATATAATAACCCAAAAAAAAACCATAGAGACAACACGGTAGCAAAATTATTAATTTTGGTTTAAAAATATTTCAAATTTTCTAGGAAACATAATAACAAAAACCCTTTGCTCTTTCTATGAGGTGTAATCTTCTCATAGTATAAATGGAACAAAATGGTACAAGAAATTCAGATAGCTCTAGTAAAAAAAATCTAAATTAATTTAAACAAATAAAAAACAGTTTACCGATATATGAGCTTTTGCCATTGTATACTGCACGATTATGTCTCGTACTCTTATCGTATTTTTATGTATACAAGAAATTTATTCATACATGTAAGTGTTAGTCGGTCTAAAAATACTACCATTGCAGTTTGTGATAATTTATCGTGCACATTTTTAGAACTACCTACATTGAAACGTATGAGACGATATTATTTTTTGGTTGTTTTTTTTAAATAATTGAACATTTCCGCGAATATTCACGATCTGTGTGCTTTTATATTTGCATTTTGGTTTTATTGGTGCTTTTATTTGAGACAGAAATATTAATAAATTTTTATTTATTGTTATAATAAATTTGTGTGTATGTATTTTGGGAGCTTATATAGGGTGACAGTATTTAAGGATTATATGAAATTTTTTTACAGTTCTTTCTATAATATTTGTGGTCGTCGAATTGTTAATTGGTGGTGCAAACCAATTAGATTGCTCTATCGACAAAATAGAAACTGGATGCAACCAAACCATATAAAAAATAAATAAAAACCATCCATATTGGTTTTAGTAAAAATTAAATAATTTAAAATCCTTTTAATATTTTTTGGTTTTAACGTATAATTATTATTATTATTTTTAAAATTTTTTTTAGAATAATTTAATACAAATACAAGTATTATATATAAATAGAAAATGCGTACAAAAAAAAAATCGGTGAAAATATCGCTGACAACAAAAAATTACATGTATCATCAATATTATAAAATAATTAATTAAATTAAATTTTAATTTGATTTATTTTGCGTTTTTCGCTTTGTACCCAGCATATAATTAATGTTATTTATTAAATTACTTGACATAAAATATAAATTAAGTGGATTGTAATACTCCCTGTATATAGCTATCCCTGTATATAGCTATTTGAATTTGGCTGCTTCAATTGGGTTGGTATCTTTTTTGTATTCCAAAGTTCTTTGGTCAATTGCACAATTGACTGTTGACTATGGAATATGGGGGTTTAAGGTTTGTTAATTAGTCATCAACTAATGCCTTTATGATCAAAGAGAAGATAATTAAGGTACCAGACAATCTTTAAATGTGTCTCGATTTTTGTAATCAAAACCATCTCAACGTGCAACAACAGAGATTATATGGTCTTGCACTCCAAGAGTCTTGCATCTGTACACTAAAATTTGGCTAAAAATGTTTGCCTCTTTCGAACCGCAATAGTAATATTTTTGAAGTTGGCAAAAGAAAGGACAAATTAGAAGAGAGAAATATGAAAGATTGCTTTTACCCGAAGGGCACTTTGTAAAGCTTTCATTAAAGATTTTTTTAGATAAATTTCTAGAGACATCTATGAAGTAGAATTATCATATGCAAAAATTGGACAAATACATCTCGAAGGTTAGAATTAAATAATAGAATACTATTCGAGATCCATGTGATGTTGTTGTTAAGTTATGGAGGAGCAGTGGTGGTTCTGCATGACGCAATAGATGATAGCCATGTGACAGATGCTAGTCGAACATGTCAATTTAAACGAAAAATTTGTTCGTTAAGGGAAATGCCAAATAAAAAAGAATAGACGAAAAATTAATTAAATTCTCTACTACTTTCCAAAGTAAAGTAGAGATATTATAAGAAGTATTTTAAAGAGAGATTCAACATATTGATCAAATGTTAGAAACCAAAATTTAACAATTTGAAATTAAAATTCAACATAGCTCAACTTCTTGAAAATAAGTTACTTGACGTCAAATTAACGGAGCAACGTCACAAGTAGTTCAATATCTGATTGATTGATTGGTTGATGCTGCTCCAACGAATGTAGTACCGTTGTCGCTGTAAATATCCGTGATTTTACCACGACGACTGGTAAATCTTTTGAAAGGTGCAATAAAAGCATTCGTGGTTAAATCACTTACGATATCTAGATAAACAGCCTTGGTACAAAAACAAACGAACACACCAATGTATCCTTTGTATGATTTACTGCCTCTTCCTTTTGACATTCGTACAGAAATTGGGCCAGCATAGTCGACTCTGAGTAATGCGGTGAACAGGTAGGTCTCCCATTAACTGATTCTTGGTGCGTCTTGTATGACACGGAAACACGTAATACATTTGTGGATAAACTGCCTCACTAAATTTTGGCCGTTAATGATCCAGTATTCCCGCCGCGTTAATCCTAGTGTTTGAGTAATGCCTCCCTGCAGTGAAATGATATGCGCGTTAGCAATTATCATCTTTGTAAGTGTGCTGGATTTAGCCAATATTATAGGATGTTTGGTAGAGTATGGTAAATCTCCGTGAGTTAACCTACCACCAACTCGTAGTAAGCCACATTCGACCAAAAAATGGTACAGGGATGCCAATACACCTTTAATCTGTTGACCCAAATGATTTATTCCTGGGAATGGACACTTTGCTCACGTTTTAGCCAGAACCTTAAAGCAGCTTTGAGTTCTTCTGTGGATAAAAAACCAAATTTTCATGTTTATCGAACCTACTTCGATAAACATGAATATTTGTTGATCAAGTCCAAGGATTCGTGTTTGACCACGCTCATATTTACTAGTGTGCGTTTCTTTAAATCCGCGTTGTGGTCTACTATATCTTGTTGTATTATCCATTGAGATGAATAGAGCTGCAACCAAGACGGACTTGCCCACCATAGTGAATGGTTTTGTAGTGCAGTTCCCTCTCGATGCGCAATCGGCAAGATTGTATGCAGAAGATACATGTTGCCATCGACGTTAACATCACGTTGAGAATCTCTATAACTCCGTTGGCGATGAACGTCTTCCATCTATTTGGATGTCCCTTTAACCAGTGCAGTAAAATTGTCGAGTCTGTCCAGGCATACATAATGCAATGTTGGTATGGTTTTTTGGATTTTACTGACTCAAATAATCTGGCCAGAAGAAGAACTTTACACAACACCAACCGTTGTAATGACACTTGTTTTATAGGTGCAATCTTTGTTTTGGCTGCTATAAGGCCAATACTAGTTGTACCGTCGGAACGTAATATACGTGAGTAAACAGCGGCTGCATTGGATGCATCGCAAAATCCATTTCGCAATTTTGTTGGTTCGAATGATTGTTTAGCCATATTGGTATTTTTATACGTTCAATCAATGGTAATTCTTCTTTTTATTTTACCCATTTACCTTTGTCGTCCTACCCCAGTTGTGACATCCATAGACTTTGTAACAGGATCTTTGCTGAAGTAATACATGGAGAAACCGAGATGGTTCTCTTATTTATGACATCTTTAGTGGTCAGAGAAATGTTGTACCTAAATTCATCCTTTGTTGGATTCCAAGGAATTGGTTTGCAAACCAACCCAAAAGTTTTAATGGAGCCATCGTTATATATATCTTGAGGAAACTTTTTTTTCATGAAACTCAATGAGAATTGATTATAAAAGATCCATATGATTTGATGACCATTTCCTGAGTTCAAAGCCGCCACTCTTAAGCAGCTCAACCAGTTCCCATTATACTATACTCATTTCTTTTATAGAGTCGCCACCGGACAGTATATCGTCAACATAAATTTTATGACCGATAATTTCAGCTGCCAAGCGAAATCGTTGTTTTTCGTCAGATACTAATTGCATCCCTGTCTTGATGGCCACTTGTTGTTCCATAAGTTACTGTGTTTAGGCAGTAATCCATATACAGCGCCAAACAATTCTCTGAAAATCAGTATCAGTTGTGCTTACCTGGATCTGCCAATACATCTGTTTTATATCGGCTGTAAACGCAATCATTTTTGTTCTCCAGTTCATGATAATAGTTATGAGTTCTGGTCATATGGTTGGCCCCACTATCAATTTCTCATTCAATAAGACACCATTTGACGATTTACTGGAGCCGTCAAATACTACTCTTAGCTTCGTTGTTGTACTTCTTTCTTTCTTGACTGAGTGGTGTGGCATATAGAAAGAACGATTCATGTTGGTTTGTGGATCATGAATTAACTCCATGTGGTTTTGTTGCAGATAATCTTCCATAAATTTACAGTACTTACTATGGAGATGTTTATCTATGAGAATTTGTTTTTCCATTGACAACAAGGTAGTGATTGCACCATTGCGTGAGTTACCAAAAACAATTTCATTTGTTCTAGAAGAAATAAATCAGGTTAACAATATATTTACCCTCTGCAGATCTTTTGTGTGTATAGAATTCTTCGCATGCTTGATCATCTGACGAAAGAACCTTTGTAGTTACATCTTCTATTTCCCAAAACAATTTTATCTGGTTTGAAATATCGATACGCGAATGATAATTCACCACAGTAGTTGGAACATCATTTACACTATGCATTCTTCTGGATAAAGGAGTTCTGTAGTAATAGTTTTCAGCACAAACGCGTTTGTTATTAATTTGGTGCCGTAGCTTGCATTTGACTGAATTTCGAGCTTTACTACTGCATTTGATTTCTGAGCACTAAAAGAGCCAACTCCACTAATAGGCACATTGATAGAATCCCTTTTGAGACCAAGTTTATTGGCTGATGCCTCGGTATGAACGTTTCTTCGGAACCTTGATCAGCAAGGGCTTTAACCGTCACCTGCACTCCAAATGCTGATTATTATCAGTAGATATTGGTGTCGCAAGAGACATGGGTGACAGTTTTAAGGTATTTTGTCTATGTTTCGTTGGTGCTATGGCTTCTAAGGCTCTAAACGGGTCTTGCACGAACAATTGAAAATTTTCCCATGTAGGAAGCGCATTATGTGGCAAATTTGACACTTCCCATTGCGCTTCAAACTTTCACTGTCCAGCTTTTGTACCAACATAAATACGATTTTACCAACATAAATCGTCCCAGTATTCAGTTTGTAAACCAATGGGTTTCAACGCTCTTAAGGTCTCATTTGTTGTGTCTAATAATTTTTTAATTGATGATGATGATTCGTGGTGTAACATGGACTGTGACGTCAAAACTTTCAAGTGATGGTATACCATTATCTTTTTGTTATCGTACCTGTCTACCAATATCCGCCACGCATCGTGATAATTTGCCTCGGTTATTTGAATATTCCGTAGTAGCTACGATGTTCACTGCAAATAATCACCCGAAAATGAAGGTAAACTGATGCGTGGTAGTTTCATTTCCAATTTTGGCTTTGTCGTAGTGAGATTTGTAACATAAGTTGGTGATAAAGTAACTGACCTAGAATCTTCTAGATTTTCGGAAATCTCACTCAACAGACTGATAAACTGTTCTTCTCCCGCTGCATATACCTCTAGATCTACTTCTTCGAATTTGCCACCACGATTAGCTTCAGAATATAACTTTCTATATTCATCGTAATGCTGCGCGATTGACCAACATATAAAGCTTACATATACTATTCGATAATAGGTGGCAGTAGGATTGATAACATAACAAAATATTAAGATGACTTTGACAAGTAATTATGATGGATAGTCAAATTGGGTTGTGACGTAATTATATACAAAGAGGTAGGGAATATTATACATGTAAACTTGTGTCTTTGTTAGACAGTGTAAGAGATGAAAAAACCAGAAAAGGTATATAGTGATGTCTTCAAAAGCATGACGACTATTCGAATAGGTTGCAAGCATTTCGGCCGATTGGAAGACACAAAAACAATATACCAGAGAAATGAAATTCTGAAAAATTAAGAAAGAGCAAATGGAAGATATATCAGTTATAATAATGAAATACAAAGAAGAGCGCCGGCCAACATAACGTGGAAAAATATTAGAGTAGTTCCATGTAGGTATACTACTGGCCGCCCCCAAGGAATTCATAAACCGTTAGCCAAAAACTATAAAGCTTTTACTGGCCGGGATTCTGGTAGTTAGTAAATGAAACACTAGTGACACCTATGCAACATGGTGGAGCGATTTAATACCACATTTGAGGAATACTTCGCGGAAATAGTGGAGAAGAAGAATATCTAATAGTCTATATCAATCAGCAGAGCAAGATACACGCACGGAAGTTACAACTTTCCGGTGATAAGATGAATTAAGGCTCGATATGACGAATAAGCAAATAACAGAGGGGCAATAGTTTACTGATTTGAATAAAAATACGAATTTAGGTGATCATAAAGGGCGTTCAGTGAGTTTATTAAGCCGATCTAAGACTTATCTCTTTAGACTGCACATCAAAATATTATGAATCCTCATAAAATCAAGCAAATACAAATGTTTCAATGTAACATCTATGCACAGCATCCGTTGATAGTTTAAGGTATATTTATACAAGATGCACAGAAGGACCAATATTTATAAGAACTATCAGCAAATTAGCTTAATGTTTTTAAAATTAGAATCCAGAAGACACATTTCATTTCTGAGACATATGCTAGGAGTATATCGAGATCGTGCCAACATTCTCGTTGGTGGTAGATCAATTTCTTATCCCCTTAAATTATCCTATCGCCGACAATTTTTTGTTGGATTATATCCGGACAATCACAAGGCATGGACAAAAGCAAGAATGAGTCCAACATAGACCTTGTTTTTGATAATTTCTGGGTGCTGGAAGCAATTTTAATGATTCCAATTTGAACCAAAGAAGAATGAAATAGCTAGGGTAACTTTTAAGCAACTATATTCTCAACAATTGTAAAAGATTCGCAGTACAATGGCCATTGAGGGAGGTTCTAAAACGTGGTGCTTCTTGCGTACACCTAGGTCTGCTCAACAGTGATACCACAAAGTTAAGAATGGTTTTCAATGGATCATATTCATCTTCCAAAGGTAACAAACCTTGGTTGGAAACTCACCATCCAACCAATGTTGTGGATTATACTACTTCGTTTCAGATTTTGAATCGATAACCCTGCCATATTAAACATCATCTGCCTTGTTTTTTCTATTCGGGTGCTGATGACGCTACTGAAAATTCATTAGGTTGTTTAAAGACACAGCTACACAATCCGTCAGATATCTATTGTGTCTATAGCGACGCTTATTGGCTTATCCTTTCCAACATGAGTTTCGAGAACGCTTGAAGGATAAATCTTTGTTTAGAATTAGAGGTTGATTTGTAAACTCAAGCAAACTTACCGCTCGGGAGGGGGAAAGGAAAGCTTGTAATGTAGTGAGAATAAGAACTCTTAGTTTGAGTGGTAAAAAATATTCTTCCTTTATTAAGTTCCTTTGTTTACACCGTTTATATACTATTTTTGGAACCCGTACGAACACTAACAACAATATTTTAAGCGAATTCATCAAATTACGACGAATCTGCGCCGAAGAATGCTTAGGCGGTTTTATCGGCTAACATGGTCATGGCAACAGTTTTTTGGGATGCACGCGTCATAATCCACATCGATTACCTTCAAAATGGGAGAACAGGCAACAGCGAATATTACTGCAACTTATTGGACCATTTCAACGATGTTTTGAAAGAAAACCGACCACCTTTGGTGAAGAAAAAAGTTATCTTTCATCAAGGCAATACACGGGTGCATACGTGTGTAGTTGCCATTACCAAAATCCATGAACTACGTTTCGAATTGCTTCCACATCCGCCATATTCTCTAGACTTAGCCCTTGCGACTATTTCCTATTTCCGAACTTGAAGAAATGGATTAGCGGAAAGAGATTCGGCTCTAAACGCCTATTTTGAAGGGTTGGAAAAATCGTATTATTCGGAAGGGATCGAAAAATTGGAAAAACGTTGGTTAAAATTTTTTTTGCCTGAAAATATTATTCCTTGTTTCATTTTTACCAGACTTCTCACTATGTCCTCACAGATTGCATCACAGATAAGGTCAGTGCTTTTTTACTGTGTCACCTCGAAGATCCATTGGTTTGGTACATGCAACTTTATGATATAATCTGCTCCACTGGTGTTTCCACGACGCAGCTTTCGTGTTGATCTGGAAATGGCGGCAAAATGTTCACGAAATTGATCAACCAAGATGTATTGGTAGGTGGGTAGTGTCGCGGATGACGAACTGCTATCACTTCATATGGCTGATAACCATCCCATGAATGCACCAACGGTATTTCTAAAGCGATGATTGCGTTGGAGCTTATCACCCTTGTCCACACCGTCATTAATTGATATATTGTGTAGTTAAAAATGGCCATGTCCTGGCATGATGATTGCATTTGATACCTGTTTTAATATGACGGATATTTCGTGTTCTAGCTGTTTAGAAGGCAACAATGCTAAGGCGTTGTTGCAGGCGATATAAATACTTTGTCTTCCACTTTTCCAAATAATTGGACCTCATATTCTGCACCATTTTCCATCATCCACAATTGGTTTGCCGAGCCTCTCAGGTGTTCTTGTTCCGGGAGGCTCATATAGCGTTTATGGTCCCAATAAAATTTGTACCGTTGTCGCTGTACATATGGGCGACATTTTCCCGTCGGGAAATTAATCTTCGGAAGGTGCTTATGAAACCTTCAGTTGACAGATCAAATGCTACCTCTATGTGAATAGCCTTGGTAGCCAAACAGATGAAGATGCAGAAGTAGCCCTTGTATGTTTTATTTTGCCGGCCTTTATTCATCCGAATGTTTATGGGTCCTGCATAGTCAACTCCCGTAGGAGTAAATGATCGTGATACGTTGACTCGAGAATTGGGTAGGTTCCCCATCAGTTCTGCTGTTTTTGAAGCGATGACAGCGTATTTGCACTGATAGGTATGATGTTTTACCGCTTTCGTCACTTTGACGATCCAGTAACGCTTGCGTATATGTGCCAGTAATATTTCTCAATGACTCCATTAACTTGGTAAGTGGTCCCTTAGACCATTGGATGTCGATCTTCGTATGATAACTAAGCATTATCTAATCGTTCGCCTACCCGAATAACGTTGTGCACGTCCAAAAACGGATGTGGTGATTACAGCTTGCTGTTTTTGAGGACGCATTTGGTTTTATTTAGATAAGAGTGTTCTTCCTTGATCTCGGAAGCTGTACTACACGGACTAATGCTCTCAAAACGTGTTCCTGTTCTTACGGTTGTGTCACTTTACGAAGTTTTTTTCGCAATTTAATAGATAGTGATGTGGATGAGGCGTTTCAGGGATGACTTGCTATTAATGAGACTTTCAATCGGAGATTCTGCTTGAACTTTTAGGAGATGCGCTAAGACAGTTGTTTTCTTTTCTTCCGATGTGTCTTCGGATGTGTCTTCGTCATATTGTTATTCCCTGTTCCATAAGAAAGTAGGCCAGTTCCATCATATATCCGTTGATGATAAAGTTTTATCTAATTAGTGGTTTCCTCCACGGAATGCGCAAAACATAATTTTCGGTATATGGAACACTTAAATATTCATGCAGCTTTTTGTATCCCCAGTTTGTTTTTGTTTTTGTTTTTGTTTTTGTTTTTGTTTTTGTTTTTGTTTTTGTTTTTGTTTTTGTTTTTGTTTTTGTTTTTGTTTTTGTTTTTGTTTTTGTTTTTGTTTTTGTTTTTGTTTTTGTTTTTGTTTTTGTTTTTGTTTTTGTTTTTGTTTTTGTTTTTGTTTTTGTTTTTGTTTTTGTTTTTGTTTTTGTTTTTGTTTTTGTTTTTGTTTTTGTTTTTGTTTTTGTTTTTGTTTTTGTTTTTGTTTTTGTTTTTGTTTTTGTTTTTGTTTTTGTTTTTGTTTTTGTTTTTGTTTTTGTTTTTGTTTTTGTTTTTGTTTTTGTTTTTGTTTTTGTTTTTGTTTTTGTTTTTGTTTTTGTTTTTGTTTTTGTTTTTGTTTTTGTTTTTGTTTTTGTTTTTGTTTTTGTTTTTGTTTTTGTTTTTGTTTTTGTTTTTGTTTTTGTTTTTGTTTTTGTTTTTGTTTTTGTTTTTGTTTTTGTTTTTGTTTTTGTTTTTGTTTTTGTTTTTGTTTTTGTTTTTGTTTTTGTTTTTGTTTTTGTTTTTGTTTTTGTTTTTGTTTTTGTTTTTGTTTTTGTTTTTGTTTTTGTTTTTGTTTTTGTTTTTGTTTTTGTTTTTGTTTTTGTTTTTGTTTTTGTTTTTGTTTTTGTTTTTGTTTTTGTTTTTGTTTTTGTTTTTGTTTTTGTTTTTGTTTTTGTTTTTGTTTTTGTTTTTGTTTTTGTTTTTGTTTTTGTTTTTGTTTTTGTTTTTGTTTTTGTTTTTGTTTTTGTTTTTGTTTTTGTTTTTGTTTTTGTTTTTGTTTTTGTTTTTGTTTTTGTTTTTGTTTTTGTTTTTGTTTTTGTTTTTGTTTTTGTTTTTGTTTTTGTTTTTGTTTTTGTTTTTGTTTTTGTTTTTGTTTTTGTTTTTGTTTTTGTTTTGTTTTTGTTTTTGTTTTTGTTTTTGTTTTTGTTTTTGTTTTTGTTTTTGTTTTTGTTTTTGTTTTTGTTTTTGTTTTTGTTTTTGTTTTTGTTTTTGTTTTTGTTTTTGTTTTTGCAAAAACAAAAACAATAGCTTTGTGGAACCTCTTGTAATAGACGTGAAATAGCGCCCCTCAATATAAAAAGCAACTCGTATTTATATTTTGGTTACGATCAAGAAACTTTCACTTTGATACGTAATTACAATGTTCCAAATTTGATCAACATGAGTTATAAACGTTTTATACACTCGTACATATAAAAATCGTAAAATGCCAAAAACAACAATGAATGAAAGAAAATACATTTTTAATTCACCAAGCAAATTTAAAAAACAATTCTACCGCAAAAAAATAAAAAATAAAAAATGGAATAAATAAGACGAAAGTAAAAATTCATTCATCTGATAATCACGTTACTGCAAGCATGACACCATTATTATTATTTAAATAACACAAAAATACCAAAAAATTATTTCATAAAAATGCTGAAGACGTCACTGTACGCGTAAGATTATATAACTCGGCAATTCATCATTAAAATATCTTCGTTTACCCAAAGTAAATTGAGGCAGAATCTTTTCAGTTTTTTCTTCTTTAAATGTATATCGACAAAAAAACAATGTTGCAATACAGATGAAACACAAATGTGAGATGAAAAAATAAAATGATAACCATTTCTTGATTTAAGATAAAATGTGATAATTTACGCAAATCTTAATAACTCGTACCTATCTCGATTATCTAATTAAATAACTAGGGATTTACTTAAGAAAAATAACAAAATGTAATATGAATACGTCATCGGTACTTTTACCGTGTTTGACACGAGATAATCTTTTCCTATTAAGTTATACAACCCGAAGATATTGACATTTTGCTGTAGCTGTTAAATTTGTATTACATTTAGTACGACAATAATAAAATTGACACTATAACAAATTGCACGATGCTTGAATTTACATCCGGTTTCTAAAGACATGTTTTGACCAAATTTGTTGACATTGAACGCATCCATTTGAAATATGAAATGAAATGTCAAACCATCAATGTCTATTGAGATAAATAAATTTTTTCTTCTCACATCAACATTCAACCTACCAAGACGTGTTTTATGGATAATAAACACCTATTCCAATCATCATCAGGTTATGGGCCCAGGCTACGTAAATAATAGAAATACGTTTAGAATTTTAGTGGTGTTTGTGAAAAAGCTGGTACTTTTGAAAATTTCTTGTGTGTATTTATGGATTTTTTTTTTTGAGTTGAACAAATTGAGGTTAGGATATATTGTTGGTGCAATATAGCCACAACATTAGCGTTTGCTCGGTTAAAAGGCAGGGAAAGTTACAACGAATGGAAACATGGAGTAAAGAGGCGATGTTAAAGCATTATAGGAATTAACATTGACGCTCGATCCATGTGCATATACGCATATTGACAATTGTGAGTTTTCAAAAGATGCTGGGGTGGTATTAAAAGCTGCGTTTGAAGATAATAGAATGGTTAGAAATGTAGCGCTGTTGAAACAAATTAGATAATTGTGAATCAGTGCAGGTCTACATAACACAATGTTTGAAATTGTTTAAGTTGAAAAGTGCCGGTTTTAACACCGATGAAACAGCGGTTGCGATTATTCTGTGTGGTGTACCGGATCAATTCAAACCAATGGTGATCACAATCGAAGCAAAAGACAAAGACACTTCGGTCGATTATTTGAAAAGTAGTTTGTTACAAGAAGTCAAATTTCAGCAAAGTGAAGAAGCAAAAGTATTTGCCGCGAAGCAAAAAAAGTAATTTGGTAAATCATCGATAAAGAAAAGAGTAAAGTGTTATGAATGTGGTGGCCTAATTGAAACAATTTTTGATTGAAACAATAATTCATAGCAAACCAAAAATAAAAAGTGTTATCGATTTGGAATTATGGCATCGACACTTTGGATCAGTTTATTGTATCGTTGCAAGAAGACGACGAAAGCAGCAATTTTGAATCAATGGAGGAAATATCGGATGATCCTTCAATCACTAAAGTCACTTAATGGTTGACACCCAGAGGTAGATACTTCTGCAGAGCTTGGTGGGCAAATTACTCAGCCAATAATTGACTGGGAAGGGTTAAAGATTGAGCCGACTGCCGAGTTGACCAATGTTTCATCGGAATTAGAATGATGATGATACGACATTTAATCCGGAGAATGAGAGTAAAAATTTGGAACAAACCATTGTACAGCGTGCATTGAATCGAATTGCACAATTGCAAAAACTTAAGTACACATACATTGCGATTGAATAAAGTGATCCATTTACCGTCAAAGAAGCAAGTGCTTTGAAATGGATGGAGGCAAGTTGCAGGTGTAGACTACAACGAAAAATGTTCACCTGTAGTGCGGTACAATTTAATTAGGTATCTATTGGCAATGGCTGTAAAGCTTGGTTTTAAAGTTAGCCAAATGGACGCAGTGACAGCGTTTCTACATGGTAAATTGGATACCGAAATTTACATGGAACATCCGGAATTATTTGATGATGGTACAAAGTGTTACTGTCGTTTGATTAAATCAATTTATGGGCTAAAACCATCTAGTCGTTTATGGAATTCAGCATTATCGGAAGTTCTAATCGATTTTGCACTAAAGCAATCACAAGTCAATCAGTGCATTTTCTACTGTGTAACAGGGCTGTTATCGACCACAAAGTTAACACGCGACAAGAAGACTGAAGCCATCACAATCGATCAGAGACAATACATCAAATAAATCATTGAACGTTTTGGTATGAGTGATGCAAATCCGACACTTACACTACTGGATTTGAATGAGAAAATAAGTTACGAAATGTTTCCGAAAACCGACGATGAGAAGTATTAGATGCGTAACGTTTCTATATAGGGAAGCGGTAGGCAGCTTGCTCTACAGGTAACTCGTTCTGTCATTACTTTTGCTGTTAATTTACTTAGTAGGTATAACGAAAATCTTGGCAAAAGCACACTGGATTGCTGTCAAGCAAACCTTGCGATATCTAAAAGGCCAACGAGCTTGGGCATCACATACAACAAATCGTCAAATGAATTAACTGGTTTTTGTGATTCAGACTAGGCTAATGATTTCAACGAACGAAAGTCAACGACCGGTTATTTAATTGTGATGCAAAATAGCACAATTTCATAGTGCCCACACAGGCAAAAAACACCTGCGTTATCTATGACTGAGGCGGAGTACATGTCCATGACTGAATGTATTCAAGAAGCTATGTGCTTTCAAAATATCAGTTTGTTCATTTAAAGTTCGGTCAAATTGGTTGAGTAAGCGGTTCTAAAACCTAGTGCAAGCGTGCGTCCTGATTTCTTCGTTGACGTAGTCCATCTTTAAGTCCTTAGGGAGTATAAAGGGGCTCCTACATTATGGAGTATAAAGTATTATAAAGGATTACTCCTATGGAGTACAGATAAACTTGACTAGCGGCCGCTTCAGAAATCCATGTCTTGTTTTAACTGTTGCGACGCGAACTAGGGTTTACGTTAATATGCGTTATACGTCCTAAACCCTATCGGGTCAGTGACAAATTGCCATCCTTCCTTGATTTATGTCTCCATTTGGGCCGTTTTTGCAAGGTATGGAGATATTCTAGGACCAACGTCGCTAAAAACCTTGAAACCGTTGATGAATAGTCTGCCATCTGCACAAACGTTTTGACTTCGGAACTCCATGTAGATTAGGCTCTGAAATGCTTGTTCTATAAAAAGAAATCCAAAGTTAATTGACTGCGTTCGTCCTCTTCCAAGCCTGGATTTCAAACGAATCGGTCCAGCGTAGTCTAATCAGGAAGATAAAAATTAAGGATGAACCAGGGTGGAGGTTCAAAAATGTGTGCTTCATAGACAGTCATCCAGGTAAGTCGATGATCCTTGGGTATGATAATGGGGTGCTTCATTCGAATTGGCAATCAAGATTTGCAAGTCGTCCTCTCACCCTCAGAACACCATGCTTATCAAGAAACGGAGCTAGTGGTAAAATTTTGCTTTTGTGATCGATCATTTCGCCCTTCTCGAGTGCACGTACTTTCATATTGAATGCCTCTCTTTTCTTGATGAAGAATGATTCGGCCTTGCCAAAGCAGTTTGTCGTTTATCTATCATGGTTTCAAAATCTCGGTCATTGCATGAAGGCCAAGTGTTTGCTGAACCCACTAACCAATTTGGTCCCTCCAACCACATCTTTAAATTGGGAAGAGCTTGTGGGCTAATTTACTCGATGCAATGTCTACAGGATTTTCAGACGATGGGACATAATGCCATTGTCCCTGAGGTACTACCTCTAATATTTGCGACGCGCGATTCCCCACAAATATAGTCCATCTTCTTGGATAATCTGATAACCATGCCAGCACCGTTTTAGAATTTGTCCATGCGAACACTTGAAATTAATGGTTACGGAAAACCCTTAAGACAAACTTGACGAGTTTTACTGAAGTTCCACTTAACTCCAATCGTGGAATTGAAACCTGTTTGATGGGTGATGGGTGCGACTCGTGTTTTTGCGATTATTAGAGCCGTTGTGAAATTTCTTACTGCATCTTCAGACCGAATGTAAGCCGTGGCAGCATTTCGACGAATCGTAAAAAACATGAATTTGCAGTTTTTTTGCTGTAGATGACATATAAATGTGTCGGGAAATTTGAAAACCATCAAGCATTTGCAAATATTACTTTTATGGAATACCAAGTTTGCCTGATATCAATTGGAATTTTGCAATCCTAACCAACCTTTTGTATCCATAGTTTCTGGAATATAATTTTCATGAAAATTGTTGAAGGAGAGACCTACCCCAAAGGATCAAAAATTCTAGAAATTCTGGCAAATTTCGTTTAGAATGTGAGGTACTTGCAGGTATGTTGATTACAAATGAAAATACGTCTCGAACTGGATTCCATAGTACGCCGAGAGTTTTGATTGTTGTGGTATCATCTTCAAACGTAAACAAGGAAGGACCCTTTATATCGTTGGGGATTTTTGACATTAGCTCTGATGAGTTGGATTTCCATTTTCTCAAATGAAACATATCCAACACTCGACAAAAATCTTCAAAGTTTTAATGACTTTTGCGATGGTTGGATGCAGTTTTTCATTATCTTCGGGTATTTTTTGAAGGGTTCGAACTGTCAGAAATGGAGCGCATGATGTTCCGTATGTCACGGTTTTGACCCGATACGTCTTGATTTTTTCGCTGAGGTTATTTCTCCACACTGTCCGTGGAAAATCTAAATTAGGTAACGCCTCTAGCTCCTGTCCATGATGCTCACTAAATCATCTTGCAATGTAGGTCCTGCTTGGAGAATATTATTCAGTGACTGACCTGAGGAAGATTTGCAGGATCCATCGAACCCAACTGGCAGCTTGATAGTTGTGCATTTGATAATTGCGTAAGATCAATTTGATTTGTATGCATTGACTTGGGTAATCGTGCTTGGATAGGTGTGTGAGCCTGTGTGAATGACCGAGATTGCATGGATGCTTGAGGGTGATAACCACTGTCTTTTTTGTTGAGTTCAACTGAGCAGTTTAACTTTTGAGTTTAACGGCCTAGTCTTGAATGATGGTTTAACTTTTAGGGCCTGAGAATGATTTGAGGTTGGTCGATTCTTTGTTCTACTTTCATTGACTCCATCATCGAGCCCGCCACACCTGGTGTTTATAAATTTGAAGAATTCTGACAGAGTAGGATATTCCTTGTCAACGATTTCCCTTAACCACATCTGTTTTGTGTCACCGTCTGTTCAGCTTTATGATTTCATCAGCCTTATCAGCAAGACTTTGAATGTCGGATGCTCTACCACTCAAGGCTGGTGGTTGATCTAGAAATGTAGTGATATATGATGTTAATATTTTTCTTTTTTTAGCAAATCGCAATTTTCATTTGTTCCAGGCTTCTGCATAATTTGCATCCGTTTCGTTTAGATTTTTAATCAATACTGCTGGATTTTCAGTTCAAAGACCTTTAAGCAATTTCAATTTATTAACATCTGATAACGATTGGTTCTCGTGGATTGACAACATAAATGAATTTTGAAACGCCGGCCAGTTTTTCTACTCCCAATTGAACCATTGAATTGCTCAATAGTGATTCTTTGACGTGGTCGTGGGCCATGAACGTCCTATCAGCTAGCTGGGTAGTTGAAGCCAGTACATTTGTCTGTACTTGATGTTAAGCTCTTTTTTTGATTTTTTGATATGCTCTTTCCACTTAAGCTTAGCGTCAAGTGTCACAGATGACACTGGTATTTATAGTTTATCTTTTTGTTGGTAAAATTATCATGAATTGGTTTAATTTAATTTAGCTATTGTCCAGTTCTTCAATAAGTTAGTGGCTCTTTGCACTATTCTAGTAGCTTCTTCTACATTATTACCAAATGCTGAGATGACAGTGTAATCAGAAAATGTTAATATGTGACATTCATCTGTATGTGGCAAATCTATTTTACATATAGGATATAAAGACACTACCTTGTGGTACTCCTGCTGTTATCTTCATCAATGAAGAGTTTTCATCTTCATATTCCACCCGAACATGTTGGTCAGCTATAAGTAGGATTTTAGAATCTCATAGAACGCTGTTGGTTGATCTTGATACAGATAATATTTTGGTCCTTTTTGCTTTCCAGAGTATCTTCAATTATGTCTGTGATTCTATGAACTATATAGTCGTGTTCTATATAGTCGAGTGTTTCCTCTGAAACCGAATTGGTTGAGAGGAATAAGATCTCTTTGTTCTATGATTAATTCTCTTAAGAAGCAGTTTTCGAATAATTTCGGTATCATTATCGCCACTTTCCGTTGGTGTGGAAAATAGTTTAGTCTGAAAGTGGCATTGATTATTTGAAGTAGGTTTCGTAATCCTTTTTTAGGTAGTGCTTTAACAATTTTTCCTGTAATTAAATCATAGCCAGGAGATTTTTTTGAGCTTAAGTTAATCCTACACTAGTAGATACAATAAAGGTCTTAGTACTATTTAGGGCCCTTTTATATGCCTATCCTGGCAGAAAGTTCTATGGCATGTATTTCTGCTTGGAAAACAGTCACATTGTATTCCAAAGACTTGAAAAGGGTATTTCCGCTCCTCGATTATCCCTACTCCTGCTCCATTTTCTGTTTTTGAACCATGGTATACATATCATGATTCCTCTTTCAAAGGATGGATTCCCTGTTCTGCAACTGTTATTATGGCTTATAGAAATCCAGTTTGGTTGGCATACTGTCGAAAGGCATTCTAATGGAATGGTTTGCCTGAAACACCCAAAGAATTTTGAAATGAGTCAGTCCCAGGAGCATCTCCATTGCAGCAGTCCGGCATGTCCTCATTGCTCCCGTAATACTGAGGCAAGCTAAACATTGATCCTTACATAGTAATATTTGCGTTGCCTTCTCTTCAGTTTTAAGCCTCCACGCTATTAAATGGTTAACCAAGGGTCTAATGATTGTGACTGAAACTTGAGTATGTGTTGTTTTCATTTTAGTTTTTGATCTAGAATGACTCCTAGATATTTAACCTATCTAACACTAACTAATCCTTCTTGAATGCACCACTGCAACTCAGAGCATTCTGCATAAGTTTGGAAATGAAATTGTCAAATTTCCCTCTAACCGTCAAGTCATCCGTATAACCCTAGACATCAAGTCTATAGCTATTCAGAAGAAACAGCAGTCCATCAACAACTAATGCCCATAGTAATGGATGCAATAATACCCCTCCTTGGGGACATCCATTTATCGGCTTGATAGTTACTGATTCATTCTACCTAATTCAGCTGTAAAAATTCTATATTTCAGGATTGAATTAATCCACTTGATTGTGGGAAGCTTAATGTCAACAAAGGCGCAAAGGGCGATTTCTTTAACATCAAAAGTGCTTTCAATTTTAGTGATCAGACTGCTACGAGTTGTCACCGTAGATTTGCCAGTCTGATAAGTATACTGATTTCGATGAAGTAGATTCCTTTTTAGAGCCTTTAGAGCTGGAAAAATATCATCACCTCCAGCGGATTTGAAGGGTTTAAATAAGAAAACAGCCCATCCAACCTTACTGGGCAGTAATATGCTGCTTGAAAGACTCCATGTCCTGTCGGTATTGGAATGTTTGTCGGGCATTACACCAATAAAAAAAAGATTTCATATTCAATCAGGCGAGTCGTTGTTATCGTTTAGCACTTCCTCCATGTAGCCCGATTTTAAGTAATCTTGCATATACCTGTCGTATTCCGATGAAAACCAACGTTCCATGTGTCATAAATTTAAAATTTGAAGCGCAAGCCTTACCAAAAAGGTTGTATCCAAGTTCCTTCTTTTAGGCGAAGGGTGAAAATTGGACACTAGTGATGTAACCGTCCTTTACATCACATGTTTTTATCATACCTGTGATTTCAGAATATTAATGAAAATTGGTGTGATTTCAAATAATATTAGACTAAAGGATAGACTACAGCATACATTACCAGACTCCACTCCATATTTCATCGTTCATTTTACTTTCTCTAAATTTAATAATCATGTTTTTGTCTTTAATTTCATTTTTCAATTTTATCGTTTCGGAAAAATTGAAAATGTAATCGAAAAACCTGTTATATAAAAATTATAACATCATTTTATCGTTTCTATAATTAACTCTTCACAAAAAAAAAAAAAAAACGGTGAATAACAGCAGCAAAATGAAATGATTTCGTTCGAGCACTATATCTCTATACTCGTATATTTTCCACATACCTACCTGTATATATATATATATATATATATATATATATATATATATATATATATATATATATATATATATCATCAAGTACATGCTAGATCGGCAGTGAAAATTTTGTGTTTCATTTTTCTCAAAAAAAAAAAAAAAAAAAAAACTGAAAATATATTGACAGGATATCCGTAAATTACCGTTCAATTTTCAATTTTATATATAAATCGAAAAATGAAAAGTGAAAATAATTTGTATACAAACTAGTAACATAAAGTTTTTATAGATCTAACGGGAAAAGCACAAATATTCTAATCCAATCTCTGCATTAGTTGACCAACTGTATTACTGGTGTGTGCATTCTATTACAGTATTGGGTAATGCAATTTGTATTCTCAACTTTGTAAATCTATTTTATCATAAGTAAATACTATCGAGAGGGATTTATACGTAAGGATTATTTAATGGCGGGCACAATGGATTTACTCATGAAGTTGAAACATGAAGTATCAAACATGAATCTTTCCTGTCTAGGAAACACAAGATGTAATCAAATCTTACAAACAAATTAAATACAAATTACTAAGATTTAACCTTTATTAGTTCTTAATATTAATATGGACTCAGTAAATTACTAGATCCAAAGGATCTTTTTTTTCAGTCGCCGATATGTGGGCCGTTTTAAGATTTCCCTGGCTAAAGCGTTGGGATATTGTTCTAATTTCAACCGGTACTTTTTGCTATACTGTTTCGTTGCTTAGATCCCGAATTATATTTGTATTACGTACATACCAGGGCGAATTTACCATTGTTCTTAGTATTTTTGACTGCATTCTTTCCAATTTAGAGTTATATTATAAGCACAAGTGGATCCCCATAATTGAATGCCATATGTCCAGATAGGTTTAAGTACCTTTTTATACAGCAAAACCTTACACTCCAGGCTTAAATTTGAATGTTTTCGTAATAACCAGTTCATTTTGACACACCTTAATTTGATTTGTTGACGTTTAGTTTCGATATGGTTTTCCCATGTGAGCCTTCCATCTAAATGTAGGCCGAGATATTTAACGTTTTGGTTTTGCCGTAGCATGATAATATTTAATCTCACAGGTGGACATGTAAGTTTGCGGAGTGTGAACGTAATGTGCGCCGATGTACGTTCGTTGGCCTCAATTTCATAATTAGTTAGCTATTTTTCTATTACTTCAAAGTGTTCCTGTAAATTTCTTGAAGCTATCATGGGATTTTGATGTGTAGCTAGAATTGCTGTATTATCCGCAATTTTCTCATGTAAAATTGGCTTAAGTTTCTGGAGGAGCATTTTTTCAAATAGCTTTGAGAAGAGTATCGGAAGTACTCCGATACTCTTCCAAAACCCGGTAAAGATGAAACTTTGTTTCATCTTTACCGGGTTTTGGAATCATTATGATTTGTGACATTTTCCAGGTTTAAGGAAAGTACCCCGATTTTATTATGGCATTGAAAATGTACGTTATTAGTTTGATAGAGTTTTTCCGGAATATTTTTAACTACTTTTCCGCTGATTAGATCATGTCCAACTGCTTTTTTTCGATCTATGTTTTCCTTGGTCATTTTTGTACTTGGAGCCACTTGTATTTAATTGGCTGGATTTTCGAAGATTCTGCTACATCAGATAACATTTCGGTGATTCCGATTTGCTCGTTCGGTGTAAATACTTTACTAAGATGTTGACCAAATATGTTTGCTTTGTCTGCATCGCTTATTGCCCAGTTTTCTCCATGGAGACGAATCGGAGGCCATGAAAGTGTTGGTCGTTTCAGGTTACGTGTGGCTTTCCACAGAGAGTAATCTGTTGCTTCAGTTGCTGTGAAAACAAGTCCAATGAGATAATGTTGAACCTCTTCATCGCCTTCTTTTAACAAGGCTATTTTAAAATCTTTGATCGCTTTGTTTAATTTTGATTTTAGAGTAGGTGATCTATGTAGTTGCCACTGCCTGCGTATTGACCGTTTTATCATTAAGAGCTGGTGAATGTTTTGAGATGGTTTCTGCAGCTTTTAATAAACTGTGTTGCTAGGTGTGGTATCCGTGGCAGCTTGTTTTAGTACATCCGTTAGATTTTCTACTGCCACATCAATTGCATCTCTTGATTTTAGAGCGACATTTAATGAACACTCTCAGATTAATGTAGATTTAAATTGAGTTCAATTAGTATGTTGATTCGTCAGGAATCTAGGCGATGACAGATCGTAGCACGTTTCAGCCGTTACAAGAGATCTAGATATGCCCTTTGTTACACAAAAGTCCAGTAAGTCAGGAATTTTTCGCCTCTCAGTTGGCCAGTAGGTTGGATGACTAGCAGATATATGATCCAGTTTCTCCTGTTGCATGCATTCCCATAGTGTTCTTCCTTTCGAGGACGTTAATCTTAAATCCTTTTGGATATGTTTGGCGTTGTCACTTCCTGCAATAAACTTATTTCCCAGGGTTTTAAAGTAATTTGCAAATTTATGTTTGATAGCAGATCTACCTTACGATTTTCCGCTAGGATGTCTAGTATCATAAAAAGTATATCCTTTAATTTTGAGATGACTCGTAGTCGTAAAATCGTAAAATGAGTTTCAGAAATCAGCATAATATCGATGTTGTTAAGGGAATTTGATACTTCTAATTTACGTTGCGTTAGCCCATCGGCATTCCAAACAGCTAATTTAAATTCATTCGAAAGTATGATTTTAGTTTTTATTACTTCAGGTTCTAGCTCAACTTTAAACAGTGGTTGAGGTTTTCTCTCGCGGTTTATAATGTTAATTACATTTTTCACCCTAAAGTTCAACCTTGTCAGCTCTTACTGATTTCTTCAGGTTGCACGGTGGGTTCGATCCCTTTTATTACAACTGTGATTTCATTTGCGCTCTTCAAACAATATGTGTACAAGTTTTTCGCATATTTTTCTAATACGGCCACAATTTTTCTGTATTCAACGCTGTTTATTGCTTGAATCCTTGTTTCACTGGCGTCTTGCACTGTTAATTCTGGCACTGGAATGTCATCAACATTCCCTGCATCTCGCTGCCAATTTTGATTTGATTCCCTTGCCTTTTCATATATTGCCGGAGTCCATTAGGTTTAAGTATACCGTCGCAGGCTCCCATTTCGCCTCTTTATTTAAACGGACATAAATACCTTATCACCTTCAATGAAAGATTTTTGATTAATAGACATATTTGATTGATTACCTTTAACTGTGGTTCCAAAGGGTGGTTTTAGTTGTGAAAGTCTGGTTCTTGGGTGATTCTTTAACAACAAATTGGCTGGGGATTCCCATTGTACTACTGTGGGTGTATTGCGATAATTTATTAAAATATTATCCAATACCCATTCTATTTCTGCTGTCGAATATTTTCCATTTTCAGGCAAATACTTCTGAATACTCTGGACAGCTCGTTTCGCAACGCCATTGCATTGTGGTATGTATGATGAACTCTTTAATGGATTAATTCCATAATTTCTACAAAATTTTAATAAACTGTATAGAACCGAACGCTGGACCATTGTCGGTTACTAGCCCCTGTGGTAGTCCAAAAATTGCAAACTCGACTGGCGAAACCTTTGATCATTTGCTGGTGTTGAGCTCATTAAATAAACGCCAATCCATTTCGAAGTCGAATCAATGATGATGAAAACAGTTCTTCCATATCTATGAATCTGCGTGCAACTTATACCAATTTTGATTTTGTTTTGGCCATTCCAATGCTTCATTTTTGATTTCGTCCACATTCATGTTTTGCCCGCGTTGATAAATATCACACCCTTTCACTATTCGTTCCACATCCGCATCGAGTCCAGGCCACCAACTCACAGATCTATTTAACATTTTCATACGTGAAATACCCGGATGTCCATCATGAAGTAACTTCTTAATTTAAGAGGTCTTCATATGACTTGGGAATAACGTCATCGCCACTTCGTTCGTCTTTTAACGGCATCCTTGACAATGCATCAGATACCGCTAAGTCCCTTCCATTTTTATATTTAATTGTATAATTATACCCTAAAAGGATTATAGCCCATTGCTGTATTTGATTTTTAACAGTGACGTTAGTGTTTGATGATCCGTAATGTTATAAAAACCTCGTCCAAAGAGAAATTTGTGACATTTCTTCACGGCAAATAGTATTGCGAGCGCCTTTCTCTCCAATTGAGAATAATTCTTTTCGGCGCCGTTTAATGTCGCTGATGCAAACATTATTGGCTTTTAAAGTGCGTCAAAACAGCACCAATGCCGTACGCACTTGCATCGCACGATAAGTAAATCTCGTTTGTTGTACCATAATGACAAAGAATGTAATCATTAGCAGACAAAGAGTAGTGTGCAAATTCAACCCACTTATTGACACTGACTTTCAAAATCGGGGCATATTTGTAATCCTTTATCCCTCTAAGGCACGATTACAATAGAACTGGCCCACTGACTATGCTTGACCGGAAAAATAATACCGGTGTCTACCATTTTATGAAGTTCTTCTTCCACTTTTGCTTTTAGGGCATATGGCACACTGTAAGGTTTACAAAATATAGGGTATGCATTTTCTTTTAACACTATAACCGCTTTGAAATCTTTTATTAGCCTACTGGTACTCAAAAATACTGTTGGAAACTTAATTTTAAGATCTTCCACCATGCATTGTCTAGTATCTGCATATTAGTTGTTTCGAATGCTATTCTCTAATCCGGAATTATTTTATCTAACTAGTTTCGTCCTATAAGCGTGGTAAATAATTTTTTTGTCCTTCTTATGACCAATGTTACCGTCCGATAACTCACTCCTTCCTTTTCTTATTGTGTTATCGGAAAATATTTATAGTAATAACTTTCCTCCATTACACTTGCATATGATCCAGTATCTACGTCTACCTTTATCTGAACCCCAATTATTTTTAACAAAATCTTATGTGTTTCCACTTTTTCCGAAACAACCATTCCAATTAAATTTAAATTTTCTAATGTATCTTCGACTTCTTCCTCTTCCAAATTACTGTTTTTCTTTTTATTTCTACAGAGCTCCTTCGCATGCCCTCTTTTGTTACAAAACAAGCACCTCCAATATTTTGCCGGACAAAATATCTCTCGCATTATTCAAAAACGCGTCGAACGCACAAGTTCTGGTAAGCAAGTTAAGCTCTATAATATACTCAGTTATGGTTTCATTCGCTGATTCCCGATTATTAAATTTACACCTTATACACCTTTACGTAGTTTTTCAGGATTGAAATGCGATTTTAATAACTTGGTTATAATTTCCTACAATTCACCTACAGGCGAGTCGGGTACGCATAGGTTTTTCAAGACATTATATGTCTCCGCGCCCATCAGAGTAATAAATAATGACAATTTAATTTTTCTTCCACTGAATTACTACGATTACTGTCATATTTTTATTTGCACTATATACCTCCAATTTCAGCCGCCAGATCTAAGACTAGTTTTTAATTGCAACGCAAAAAAACTTCGTTTTTGTTTTTAGTTTATTTCATACATTTTGTTTATTGCGTGGCAATGCTTGATCGAAAAATTATAAATGTTGTATGCATAATTTGTAAACCACATAGTACAGCAAATTATTTTTACAATCAGGAAAAAATGCGTGGAAATATTGTCATCCCCTAATCTTAATTTTTCCAGGCCAGTATTCGGCATCGAGAGGGAGATAAACAAACAAGGGTTAACTTGTGAATGAAATTGATTCCAAAAAAATGTCTTGTAATGTCCAAAAAAATGTATCCTCAATTTCGTATTCCGTATTCAAAATTCGTACACAATATTTCTTATACCGAGCGGTTTTTCAAAGTCCGTGATAAACTGAGAGGATTTATTATTCCGGTATTTGTCTTACGACTATAGAATAAGTCCGAAGCCCTTGGGTTGTGGTTTTCCCTATGAATATCTAAATATTTACTGATCAACTGGCGCATTGGTTAAAACTGCAGTGTTTGTGTTGACAGGTGGACTGGGTTTAAATCCTAACGCAGAAGCGGCTATGATGCTATGAAGTAAAAAAAATATCTCTTTTTTATAAAATTCAGTTTCTATACGATATACCTTTTTCCATTCCCAGTTTTTAAGTCACGAAAAACACTCTCTTCCTATGTGGTCTTTATTAAAGCCCAAATTTCTGATTACAAATTACTGAAAAATTATTGAAGGAAAATTACAATATCTCTATTAGTTCCACTTTAGTAAATTTAGACCATAGGCTTATTGCAGCGGAATTCCCCAAGTCGTAGTCATGCCAAGGGAACATTCCTTCTATTTTTCGATTATGGCACTGTAAAAATGTGACCTGAGTAGAAATGAACAAGTTCTTTCGAAAGACCCAATAATAGCACTCTTGTTTTGCTTTCGGCAATACTGATATTGCAGCGATTATGGTTTAGACAGAATTGGAATAGCTTATGAAGAGCAAATATGAAAAAAAAGCCAACTGAAAATGTAGCGTTAAGCCAGGCAACAGCGTCGGTCACTAAACAGAATCACGAAAAAAAGGTTGGAGAAAAATTAGCAAAATAGCAATCGAAACTTTTGGTTATTTGCTCGTAAAGCCGAGGAATACTTCTTGGATAGTAAGAAATCATCTATCGTTAGATTTTTGATTGTCAGTACGGTTTTCGTATTGGGTGTTTTCTATTCATCAAAATACTCCTCAAAGGCAACGTTGACGTCTTGAAACATGTTTCTGTTCATGTCCATATAATTATTTTGTATGCCTTATCCTTTTTGTTCTTTAAATTGATAAGAATTGATAAGCGCACTGACGTACCAAGATGGAGGACTCTTGTTTGTAGTTTTGGAGATTGTGTGATGACCAACATTCGAGACAAATGAAACACAAACGGCTTAGTTAAGTCGAAGGTACTATGGAATCATTGAAGAATTTAAAATCAAGACACTAAATGTGATTGTGAATGCTTGATGTGATCACCGTTTGTTTGTTTTGAAAAATATACCATTGCAGTATACCGTAAGGTATTTTCCATCTTGCTTATCTTTTCGAAGTTACTTTTAAATGTTACAGAGAATTTTTACGTATAAAAACAGGTACAAATAAATAAAAGTACTTGCAATACAAAACACTTATATTTAACCATAAACCATCCCATAAAAAAGTAATAAATGCTTACCATAAAACTCATCGACATATTATTATTACAGTGAAAATCATAATGTATTGTTTGTAAAGTTTCTTTTAATTAAAAACTACTAATTAACAATATAAACCACTAAATAATTTAATTAAAATTACAAACAATAATTTTCAATCGATTTTCAAACAAAAATAAATAATAAAAAAAAACTTTTAATCGGATTTACCCTTAAAAAAAACTCATCGGTATCTCACACTATCCTCCTGAATCCCATATATCTGTGCATGTAGTATGTAGCTATGTATCGATAATCCTGTTAGTTTATTTTACTTTATATACTAACACATAAACACTTATAAATA
The DNA here is from genome assembly GCA_963556175.1 of Tipula confusa. Taxonomy (NCBI): domain Eukaryota; kingdom Metazoa; phylum Arthropoda; class Insecta; order Diptera; family Tipulidae; genus Tipula; species Tipula confusa. The sequence goes on along the minus strand of OY744477.1, from coordinate 142,964,408 downwards.
CAAAAACGTATTTATTAATAATTTCTACATAAATATGTTTTCCAAATAAAACAAAAATTTTTCGGAAAATCACAAAATCGAAATATAACCAAACATATTTTGCTGGACCATATACAAAAAAAAAAAACGAAGCAATTAAATTTCAATTAAATTGTGTATTACATTTATGCTGTCTACACTCTTCTGTAGACACAGCAATTTTACAGTAGGAGTGTTAAAAAATTGAAAATTTATTTTGGTATCGGTCTATGAAGATGAGGATGTAAAATGGATGCAATTTTTGGACAACTTATTTCAAGATTTAATTTCCTTTTCTGTATTTCGAGTTAATGGAATATAATTTCGGTTTTTCTATAAAAGAGTTTTTCAGTAAATTTTATGTAAAGTATTTGGTAATGAGATTTAAGATAATATATGGAATCATAAAATTCTGATGGATTCTCATGTAAGAACTCGGTTGAAAATCATTGTTCTCCGAAAGACAAAGTCTTTTCAATCATATTCGAAAATCTGTGGGCTAACCCCTTTGCTTATTTAAAGATCCAAAATGAGTATCGAAAATGTTTGCTTATTTAATTGCAGTATTTATGGTGATGTTGAGAGCTTTCGATTAAGGTATCAGCCATCACGATCGGACCACTATTACATGATTTATAGACTATTCAGTTCATATTGGTAAATTTGTGGGCTAACCCCTATGCTGATTTTTATGATTTTATGGTTTGTCAATTTTTTGTTTAATTTTCGTTAGGCATTTCAGTTAGGCATTTAATAAAAAAATAATTTTGTGTGAGCTTTTATATTTTTTACCATCTATCATTTACCAACTACCATCTACCATCTACTTTCTATCATCTACCATTTACCATCTACTATCAAACAACTACCATCTACAATCTACCATCTACTATCTACCATGTACTATCTATAATCTACCATCTTCCATCTATCATCTATTATCTACCTTGTCCATCTACCATCTATCATTTACCATTTCCATCTACCATTAACCATCTACAATCTCCCATCTAGCACCTGCTATCTTTCATCTACCATTTACCATCTATCACCTGCCATCTACCATCTATCATTTACCATATCCCATCTACCGTTTACCACCTGCCATCTTCCATCTACCATCTATCATTTACCATCTTTCATCTACCATCACCATCTTCCATCTATCATCTACCATCTACCATTTACCTACCATTTCCATTTACCATCTCCCATCTAACATCTACCACTTGCCATCTTCCATTTTCCATCTACCATCTACTATCTACCATCTATCATTTATCTACCATTTACCTTCTACAATTTCCATCTACCATTTATAATCTACCATCTACCTTCTTCCATCTACCATCTTTCATCTACCATCATCCATTATCATCTACCATTTACCATCTTCCATTTATGATCTACCATCATCTACCATTGGAAAAATATCCAAAACATTTCGAATTTTATTAATTATTTATACCTCATTTAAACGTTTCTTGCGTGGTACAGAAAATCAAAACCGAAATTGCAATTATTACATATTTTTACCATACGTACTATACACGATAGAAAAAAGTATAGGATAGAAGATAAATTTACAAAAAAATTAAAATAAATTGAAAATGATTTACTGTCACGATATAATGGTAAAAAGTTTTACTACACGCGATAGTAAAACTATAGTGATAGCAAATGTTTTTACAAAAAATTCGCAAAATAATTAAAAAAGCTATCGGCGAAATTTGTTTTTTTTTCCACATTTTTTCGCAATTTATATTTTTAAGCAGGCGTTCATTTTAAAAAGACCAACTGTAAATTTTTTGAAATAAAAATGCCCATTGCTGGGAGTGTGTTTCGACGAAACAATTTACACTGTCCGACTCTACCACTCGACCCCAAACTATCGTGGGATATCATATATTTAAATGTATATAATAATACTAATATATGAGATAAAATTAACATGGAATCACCATTTCGGCGTACTAAGCTTATAAATAATTATAAGCGGAGATTTAGGCGATTTAAATATATAGTATCAGCTGACTTGTTAGCACATCTAAATCAATTAACTTTACCATTTGCCATTTTATTTTATATATTATGTAAATTAAGCATTATAAGATTTTATTAATAGCTGGCAAAACAATAATGCCGATAATATAGATCATCTACTTTACATCGATATCCGTAGCTTACGCTACAAGATAGTAGATGTCGGTACTCGGTATATATTTATTAGTGTTTTGACTTTTTTTAAGGGGTGTACCGAATTAGCGGTGGTTGCATCATATTTATAAAAAAACAGTGAAATTTTCATGAACTCAAAAATGAATTCGATGCCGCTGATGGCAACACAAATAAATTAGATGAAATAAAATTAGAGGTGGATACCTTACTGCCGAAATGAAAGAGGGATAATAAATTTGTGCTAAAATGTAAAATGCCAGGAATTTAACACTTTTGTGAAAAATATTTTTAGCTGCAATTTACATAATATGTATAATTAAAAGATTTAATTATTTAATGGGATATTTCTTACCTTTAAATTTTTCTACATTCTATTGATTGATTGATTTAGAATGTACGACCAAGCATTAAGCAGGATCTCCCTGAAATCGTCTATCGTAGATAGGTGCTATACCGTTTTTACGTATACTTGGAAGGATAAGGTGGGATATTAGTTAATTATTATCATTAGTAATGACGGAATTGGTCCGGTTTCCCAGTAGTCAATATTTAAAAAACTGTAAGTTATAATAATATAATATAATATATTATATAATATAATATATAGTATAATATGTAATAAAATATATAATATGATATAATATAATATATAGTATAATATGTAATAATATATATAATATGATATAATATATAATATATAATATATAATATATAATATATAATATATAATATATAATATATAATATATAATATATAATATATAATATATAATATATAATATATAATATATAATATATAATATATAATATATAATATATAATATATAATATATAATATATAATATATAATATATAATATATAATATATAATATATAATATATAATATATAATATATAATATATAATATATAATATATAATATATAATATATAATATATAATATATAATATATAATATATAATATATAATATATAATATATAATATATAATATATAATATATAATATATAATATATAATATATAATATATAATATATAATATATAATATATAATATATAATATATAATATATAATATATAATATATAATATATAATATATAATATATAATATATAATATATAATATATAATATATAATATATAATATATAATATATAATATATAATATATAATATATAATATATAATATATAATATATAATATATAATATATAATATATAATATATAATATATAATATATAATATATAATATATAATATATAATATATAATATATAATATATAATATATAATATATAATATATTATAATATAATAAAAATATAAATTTTTCTACATTCTATTGAAAACAAAAGAAAATTCGGAGTTTTATGTTTTTGCTGGTAACACCCTTCAGTATGCAGGTTTCGTCGACAACGAACTTTATTTAAAATCAATAGCCCGTAAATCGCGAAACCCGAATCCATAAAAGGTTTAATATTTTTGATTGTTGTTTTGATGTTTATGTGAAGGTATTCAGTTTTACTGCTTCTTCGGATTCACCACTGGCGTTGACCGTTGACGTTGATACCGACAGCCGGGGATCATATAACCTAAAAATGTAAACTTAATTTGGAATAGATAACTAATGGATATATATCAGTTTTTAAATTAAGAGTAAGGTCTACTAGATCTGTTTGTTGTTGTTATTTTTAATTAATATACATATGTATTAATTAATAACATGTATATTATTGTATTATTATATTATTTTATATTATTATATTTATTTTGACATATTCTTACATTAATATATTATTATTACTTATTAATAAATTTGAAAAGTCAGGTGAAAAGTAATCCAGTTTATTACAGTCTACGGCTTGCCGAAAAAATATTATGAATTCCAGAAGAAAAATAATTCATTTTATTACACCCAACGGCTAAGAGCAATTATTTCATTATTAAATTTTGTTTTTAGGAAACATTTGATGATACACCTGAATGGGAGCACACTGGATGATAACAAATGACAGAATGCAGAGCAGCTTGTTAAAATTGTGATTGTCTTGTGCTAACATTAGTTGAATATTGTTTATCGGAAAACCTGATCAAATCTGTCATTACTAATATGTCTTTCTTTTCTTTACACCACATCAAACACTAATTATCGATCGCTTAGGTGTCTGCAACCGGGTCGAGCCTGTCATAACTAACAAATTCCATCCACTCCTTCGGTTTTGTTATATGTAACACGGGTGTTTGTTCCCGGCATTCCGAGAGTTCCTGGTTATTCCTTGGCCGTACAATGTAGTCAATCAATCTAATCAATATACTTTTCTACTCCTGTGACTTCTGATGATACGAATGATTTATAATGAAATTTTAACTACTTCGTTTTTACTACTATCACTTGCTGCAGCTAAAACTCCACAACGAGCTTGTAAGAAATCTACCATCTGTTTCCACGTTGGAAATATTCAATTTAAATTAATTTTTCCGCCATTTTCTGGTTTCTCTATTTAAACGTTCTTTAACAGTATAATTTATAATCATATCACTGACCTTTTCTCACAAATTTTCATGTGTTTTAAACTATATCTAAAAGCTTTTACCGACATTTCTCCGACATTTCTAACTGTAATTTTCCCTCAAAATACTTCAACGGTACTCCATCCTTTACACCATTTTCACAATTAGTTATCTTTTTAACGTATAAAAATTTTAACGGAAAGTAAAATGCTTGAAAATTACAATAATCTACCTCAATGCCTTCCAACAACGTTTCATCCTCCAAACCTGATACCACCTCAACCAATTTATTATAAATTGTGGTATACTTGCTAAAACACTCTTCTAATTTTGTACGCCGACAACTAAAGCTAAACTCACTTTGGTGTAAATTATCAACGAATTTTTGTAAGACACTAAACTGTATTTTTACACCTGATCGTTTGCGAATTAATTTTTTTAATTTCTTTGTGCCCATCTTCCATTTTTATTTAGAAAAATTTACCCAATATAATAAATTTCATATGATTTAATCCAATTAATCCAACACCAACAACTAATTCTAGAATTTTCCAAAGCAGAACTCTACCAAACTTAATTTAAAAAAAAATACTTGTTTTCCACGTTTTCTCGAATATACTCCAATTTCTTCGAATATAATCCAATTTCTTAATATGTACGATTCCAATGCTCTTTTTTCCAACTTTCCAATGTAGCCACTGGATTATTGCTCGATCGGACCAAATGTTTTTTCGTATATATGAACTTTTATTTTAATTTTGTTTCTTTCGTTATAAATCAACCTATAACTAACTGGTTTATTTCGTTAATTATTTTTGTTTTATAGATTACCCAACAAACCATGTCTACGGTAATCGTAACACGTTTGATCAAGGAAAAATTCACATTTAAGATAAATTAATAAATGATTAAAAGTTAAAAGTGACAGTTGCGTGGAGTTGGGTATCAGACATGCAGAATTAGCGCTACCCATATTAGAATAATAAATATTAAATACATGTTGGACACGTTATGCATGTTATATTTATGCTGTTTTATTATTATGTTATAATAATAAATATAATACTATTCTATTAAAATAAACAATTAATAATTTTTAGCAACAATGGGACGAATTATTCAATTTGTAATTTTCAGGCGAAGATTTTTTTTCAGAGAAACAATGCAGATTACAATTAAATGACACACTGGAGTTACTGATAAGAGATGACAGAATGCAGAGCAGTTCAATAAAACTGTGATTGTCTTAGTAACAGTAGTTTGAATATTGGCTTCTAGGAAACCGGAGCAATTCCGTCATTACTGACATACGTTTCCTTTCCTACCCCACAAAAAATTACTAACTATTGGCTTGGCTGTCACGGTCTGAAACCGGGTCGATCTCAATAGTTAACTAATATCCTACCTTATTCTTCCAAGTATATGAATGGGTGTACGGTAGGCCCGGCGCTTTCTGGCAGATCCTGCCAATAGATATGAAATATTAGATAGAAAATGGGCGTAATAAATTTAAAGCATAGTTTTAGTATCAATAAATGAAGAAATATTTCTAAGGACACCAACTATCGGAGATACAAATTTAGATGATACATATAAACCTAAGTAATTGACTTGCTCACTACGAATGATAAATTTATTAGAGAATCCTACATTATGAATTTGTTACGTGACCACAAATTTCACCATAAATACCTAATGAATAAACAATTACTATAGTCCAGAGAACAATATTTTATTATCGACTTGATATACGGAGTATAAAATAGATGAAAATTAAACAGAAATGACCTAGAATTATAGCAAAATAATTTTGTTAAATTCTACTATCACTATGTATAGTTTTGAATCATGTTTAAAAGTCGGTTAATTAAAAAAATTTCTTACATCTTAACATGAATCCTTTTAATTTAGTTTTGTATGCATGCATATGCACATCTATATAGATAAACTTCATTGCTGTGAAAATCCACAAAGGAATATAAGTTTTCCTTTATTGTTGCTATAGTTGTTGCCATCATCTCACATACATATACATATAAGCATAATGTTCATATATTTATACGTAATTATTGACATACAAAACAACAAAACATAAAAAAAAATGTTTTGTTGCTCGACGGCTCTGTATCATCATTTTGGATAAAACTTCTGACTTTTATTTTATCAAAATTTTTCTACTTTTGTCTTCTGTACATATATATTTATGTCGAGCATATATAGTTTTTCCCCATTTATCTTGTCATCAGTTGCATGCTACCATATAAAACTATGTATTATTTCAGACATAATATGTGTATGTATCTATATGACTGTTTGTCGTATCTTCCAAAAAATACAAAAAAAAAAAAAAATTAAAAACTTTTCTAATTTTAAATAAAGGAATTTTCATCTCGCAAATATCGGAAAACATATATACACATATACATACATGTACATGAATGAAAATGACAATTATGTTGTCGAGAAATGATATGATTAGGTTGCATATGATACGATGAAAATTAGGTAAATGAAAAAATGTTAATGGTTAAGGTTTAGTTTATGGTTATATTGGTCGAATATTTTTGTAACTTTTGAAGTGGAAGATTTTATTTGAACAATACTTCAATTACCAACTGCATTTTTTTAAAATTTATATATCGTTTTAAAGCTAGACCAAATTATTTAACTATGTATTTGGCACAATTAATGCGAATTCATAATTTATTAAAATCAGGCATGGGGTTGGTTAGCCTTTCCAAATTTTAAGGCACGAAAATGATTTATGAAAATGTGCCAATATTTTATGGTAGTATTAATGATGATGTCGAGAGCTTTTTATGAAAGTATCGCTTATCAAAATCGGACCACTATTAAGTGTTTTATGCGAATTGGCACAATTAATGCAAATTCATAATTTATCAAAATCAGGCAAGGGGTTTGCCTTTCCAAGTTGGTCGCAATCCAGAAATAACTTGTGTTTACAATTCGAGGACAATGCGTTTAAGAGCCTAAATAATTCCAAAATTATCCAAAACTATTCACAGCATGATTATTTAGTTAAACCAAAGTTCACATTTTTTGTATCTTAATATAAAAAAGTAAGTCATGGCCAGTCTCCACAAACGAAATAATAAATATTAAGCAATAAAAGATAAAATAAAATAAATCAAAGTTAATAAAAGGCCTATTCATTTTCATTTTACACATCTCCGGATAAACAAACTAATTTAATATGGTCCTTCGAGCTTGAAAACTTGAAAAATTTGGAGTAATAACGGTTAATTTGGAGCACAACACAAAGAAAAGTGCGAAGTGAGAGTTTAGTGATGATAACCTCAAAATTGTCGAACAAATAAAAAATATCATTTCTGTGTAAAATCAAAGGCTCTTCGATTAAATACTTCAATTGAAGAGGAACTAACAGTGCAACCATTAAATTCAACTATGGATGATCTAGTTGTCAGTCAGCAAAGCTTTTTGAGAGAATTTCCAAATTTGAATCGAGGTAGTAGTGAGGCCTACCTAGAGTGGATATCCCAGTTTTCACGGGAGAAAACAGAATTCCTGTCGTTCAACGATTTGTTCAAAGCCTCTATACACAACAATAGCAAAATACAGGGAGTACAGAAGTTACAATTTCTGAAGGGTCTTCTTAGAGGCGAAGCACCCGCGTTGGTATCTCTTTTGCAAATAATGGAAGGTAATTATATTGAGGTATGGGAGAAAATATGTGCGCGATACGAAAAAAAACACGTGATTAGTACCTTAATAAACCAGTTCATGTCGCAACCAGTAATTCCAGAAACATCAGCCAACGGTATACGGCACCATACTTCATTGAACCAGGGGAGGGTACCATCGCAGAAATTTCAAATACTAGCAATATTTGCAATGCTATAGTAAAACAGGATTCTCCGAATAAATACATCGCATTATTACCGACCGCATCGCATTATTACCGATTGGTCAAAGACCTTTATGGACAAAAGCATAAATGTCGATTTTATGTCCCAGCCTTCATTTATCACAGAGGATATGGTCAAAGGCTTCGACTGCAAAGAACGAGATGCAACGTCAACATCGTTGGCTTAACACCGAGTAATCTTGTTTCCAAAGGAAAAACAAGGTGAAACTATGCAAGATAACAATAAAAATTTGACTCTAGAACCCTTGATTATAAAATCAATAATTATTCAATAGCTTAGATCTAGCAGACTCCAGTTTTCATGTATAGATATTTTATTGGGTGCGGATAAACTCTTCAATGTCATCAGAGATGGGCAGAGGCTTGTGTCCGAAAAACCATGTGTATTGCAAAGAATAATATTTGGTTGGATTGTACCACGAATTTTTAAATTCTAAATCTTCATTTAGACACGGAATTAACAGAACCCTCAAACAGTTCTAAGAAATTGAGGAAATAAGGTGTGATAAGATTCTTTAACCAGACGAACAACCTTGCGAGGGTTTTTATCAAAGTACAACAAAAAGAATGGCAGATGGAAGATACATGGTACGACTCCTGTTCAAGCGAAATACGCAAGAACTTGGAAATTCAGAGCTCTTAAAAGATTTTGTTCACTTGAACGCAAGTTGGCTACAAATGAAAGATTGAAATCAGATTATTCAAAGCAAATAGAAGAGAATTTGATGCTTTGTCATATAAAGGAAGTGCCACTAGAAAATTGAATGATGGCAGATTCAGATGTATTTTAAGATGTTAACTAACAAAGGGTTTTGTGGAGAAGTTTTTTTTTTTTTAATTTTACTGCCAATGGCTTTATTTTCGAATCTTTCAGTTAAAGAAACTAACGAAAAGTACGCATATCTTACAAACTAATTTACATTTTTTAAGTCTTAACCTATGTTAATACTTATTATTAATGGGCTCAATTATTTAATTTATATAACAGTCTATATTATACACCAACTTTTTTTTATAATATATTCATTAAATCAAGTGGATCTGTTCTTTGTAGTCGTCTATACTTCGGCTGTTTTAAAATATCCCTAGCCAATTCATTAGGATGTGATTCTAGTTTCGAAAAATACTTCGTGCTGTACTCCCTGATGATCTCGTTCACAGTTTTAACACCAAGGTCTCTTTGTATGTTCGCATTTCGAATATACCAAGGAGCATTTGTGATATTCCTTAGTATTTTGGATTGAGATCTTTGCAGAATATCCTTATTTGATGCACTAGTAGAACCCCACAGTTGAATGCCATATGTCCATATTGGCATAATAATTGATTTATATAGGAGAACTTTATTTTCTAGAGATAATTTTGAATTTCTGCCTATTAGCCAATACATTTTGGAGAATGTTATCTTTATTTGATGGCGCTTCGTTTCTATATGCTCTTTCCATGTCAGCCTCCTACCTAGATGTAAACCTAAGTATTTAACTTTAGTTCGCTGCGGTATAATGACACCATTTAATTCCACCGTAGGACAGTTGCACTTGTTCAGCGTAAATGTAACATGGGTTGATTTTTCTTCATTTACTTTTATTCGCCATGTACGTAGCCAATCTTCAATTTTGCATAAATGGTTTTGCAATTTCCTAGAGGCCGTTTCAGGATCTTTGTTTGATACCAAAATAGCCGTATCATCAGCGAATGTTGATATCAATACTTGGTTTGTAGTTGGCAAATCGGCTGTATACAGTAAGTATAGGACAGGTCCGAGAACGCTGCCTTGAGGAACTCCTGCGCGTATGGGTTTTAAAGTAGTGACTGCATCATTGTACTTAACTAGGTATTGCCTTTGGAGCAAGTAGTTTTCTAGAATTAGGTGTAAATTTTTTGGTAACATCTCTTTTATTTTATAAATAAGGCCATCGTGCCAGACTTTATCAAACGCCTGGGCAACATCCAAAAAAATAGCAGAGCAATATTTTTTCTCCTCGAAGGTAGCTTTGATCGCATTTACAATTCTATGTACTTGTTCTATGGTGCCATGTTGATTCCGGAATCCAAATTGATGGTTTGGTATAATCTGTTTTTCTTCTAAAACTGGTTTTAGTTTTGTAAGTAACATTTTTTCAAACAGCTTTGAAATTGTGGGTAGCATACTAATTGGCCGGTATGACGAGATATGAGTTTCTTGTTTTCCAGGCTTGTGTATCATTGTGATCTGAGAAATCTTCCATTCTTGAGGAATATAACAAATTCGCAGGATTGCATTAAATATGTATGTTATTAGTTTTATACATATGTCTGGTAACTCTCTTAACATTTTTCCAGTTATAAGATCATACCCTGGTGCTTTTTTGTAGTTAATGCAATTGTTAATGGTGCTCTTGACCCCCTTCCACTTAAACTTTATCGGTTTATTGGTGGAGTCATTTTCATTTTGTTCTGGTAGCCTGAAATTATTCATTGGATCATGTGGAGAGAACACTTTCTCCAAATGGGACGCAAAAGTATTGGCTTTTTCTACATCGCTTCTTGCCCAATCCCCATTTGGTAATCTTATGGGTGAATTTAGGTTTGCCGGCCTCTTTAAATGTTTCGTTGCCTTCCACAATGAATATTCTGTTTTATTTGTTGCGGACAGCTCACTTAAATAATTCTGTGTCTGTTTGTTGTTTTCCTCTTTTAAAGCGAATTTTAGAGTCTTTATTGCACGGTTTAATTTCCATTTTAATATCGGTGATCTTATTTGTTGCCACTGCCGACGTATGTTTCGTTTGTCCCGAATGAGTTCCTGGATATTAAATGAAATTTTATTAAGTTTTTCGGAATTTTTCATAATAGGCGTGGTCTTCTCTGCGGCTAATTTCATTATATCTTTTAGATGTTCAGCTGCTACATCAATATCTGCTTGGGTGTGAAGTGGGATGTCCAGTCGACAATTTTTTTCTACTAATCTTTTATATTGATTCCAATTGGTCCGTGTGTTCGTTAGACGTTTGGGTGCTTCCGACTCTAAGGCATCGGTGCTAACTGTTACTATTATAGGTGAGTGGTCAGAAGACAGATCACAGCAATCTGTGGCTTTTGCATTTGAGCGTGCTATGCCTTTAGTTATACAGAAGTCCAATAAGTCAGGAATCTTTTTTCTATCCGTGGGCCAGTATGTTGGATGTCCAGCTGATAAATAATCCAAACTTTGTTCTTCCATGGCCTCATATAGCTGTTTGCCTTTCGGCGATGTTAGTCTTGAACCCCAGTGAACATGTTTACAGTTGTAATCGCCTCCCGCAAGAAATTTTTTACCCAGCTGTTTGAAATAATTCACGAACTGCTCTTTTTTTATGGCATGTTTTGGTGGACAGTATACTGCGGATATTATAAATTTTCCCGACCACTCTTCTAAACAAATACTGGTCGATTGGATATGTTGTTCCTCATATTTTGTATGTTCGTGGTGTTTTAATCGCCTCTTGATTAATATTGCTGTACCACCATGCGCCTTACCATCTGGATGCTTAGTATCATATACTGAGTACCCGTTAATTTTAAAATAGTTTTTTTTAGTGAAACGTGTTTCTGATATTAACATTATGTCAATATTGTGCTCAATGAGAAATGCTTGAACTTCTGCTCTGTGTTGTGCTAAGCCGTTTGCATTCCAAACTGCTATTTTTAGAACGGTCATGTTTATTTTTTAACAACTATCTGCATTAAGGCGTTCATATTTTGCATCATCAAGTGCATCATCACTTCTTGTGGAGAAGTGTATTCGGAGAAATGAAGCATTACCAACTTACATGGGTGACATTTGGATTGGCATGTTCTGCATTTCTCGCGATCAGAACCCTACAACAATTGGCACAAGAATATTAAAACAGTTTCCTGATATTGCCAGCAGAATAAACGTACACTTTTATGTCGACGATGGGCGGGGCATCTTTCCATTATATTAATTTGAATTTAGATTTCGATGACATATTGTCGTTAGATATAGCAAAAGTATATCAAAAAACTAGAACTGAAAACTAGAAAATTTTTCGGTTTGTCAATATTTCTGATCAAAATACTCAGCTACACGGATTTTGTGATGTTAGGGAAAAACATACAGTGCTCTCGTATATATAGCAGGTAGGTAAACAGTTAAAAGGAAATTGTAACGTGCGTCTTGCATTGATATTTTTTTTAAGGTTTCTACAAAAATATTTGTAGGTACTTTTAACGTCATATAAGATATAATTCGCATTATGATTGCTGTCGTCGCACTGTAGCTATAATGTTTTGTTGATGATTATGATAGGAACACTAACATCATTTTATTGCTTTAACTGACCCGTCATCAATTTATTGCATTAACTGACCCGTTGTATGGACTGGTTTTCGCTTGTTCATTGACCAATATTGTGGTGGTATTGATTTTCCTCCTACCATATGATCATAAAGTAATTTTTTTATGATCGTGGATATCCAAAAACAAATAATTGATTTCAGTCTTTTTGATGAGCAGCAGTCATCATAACAACATTATCATTGATATATGGATATATCTGTTTAAATCTACATATTTGTAAAAATCAGTGTTAGTTTGTAGAGCCATATTGAATTGAATAGAGCCATCCGCAAATGCGCTAATATTCGGGTGTTTGCTTGGACATTTTTATTTATAGACGAAAAAATATAAACGGGTAATTATAGATTTATATACTGAGTGGAAATTAGTTTTTATAAATTTGGTATTATTAAATATAGTTAAATTGTGGACCAAGAGTGATATCGTAGATTAAGGTAATCGCCTTTAGAGGGAATTTAACCGCCTTTCCTGTTATAAAATTACCAAAGTCAAACTATAGCCGGTTTTTACTCCTACAATTGGGTTTCCGAAACCTTAGGTGACGACCTTGGGGTGGTGTAGGTAGTGGGTCCGTCCACGCTATTGCCTAGCCGACCGGCTATATTATTTATTGGCGTTATTTTATAAATCGCTGACTAATATAAATGAACGGTGACAACAAATAAATTGGAAGTTCATTGGGTTCCAGCAGCGGTATTGGTTTATTCGAAAACATAAAAAAAAAAAAAAAAAAAAAAAAAAAAAACGGGAAAATATTGGATTAACCTTCTTCTTCGCACATGTATATATTATATAAATAGGGCCACTGCTCTGCTTATCAAACACAAGATTTGGGATAAATCATTTTTTTTTATGAATTCATTTATGATATATAAGTATATGTTTGTATAGTGTGTGATTAGCTTATAGTTTTATCTAAGAAATTTAATGAATTTGAATAGTGAATTTATTGTGGTGAATGATATGGTGAACTTTATAGTGCTAATAATTTTGTTTTAGGTCAAGTTATATGAATCGTACATACCGCAATCCCCTGAGCGCTCTGGATTTTGTGGGTAAGTGTGTTTTTTGGTAATTTTTTTTATATAGTTATTGCACGAAAATAATAAATTTACCTATCATTCATATATATATAAAGACACGTGACTTTCTTATGGAGTTGATTTAGACACTCTGATATTGAATTGAATAATTATACTGTTAAAGTTAATATTATGGGCTGTCCATAACATATGTAATATAATCTGTAGTACATTAAGTTCAAACATTAAATATAATGCTTATTTTGTCATTGCATACCGGTTATCGTTTTGATTATTAACTTAGAAATGTCGAGATAAATTATTTGTGTGGGGAAGTATCATTAATATGAAGTAATTGTCATGTTATGGGTGACCAGTTGAAGTGTTGTTGGTTGGCGTAGCACATGATTTTAGTTTTTTTGTGATGCTGTGGTGTAATCTTATTTAAATTTCATTGAACCCGCCCAGCCCTGAGCACTCAGGATTTATAGTATCAAGCATGTGCACAATTATACACCCAAGCGTTACAAAAATGGCGCCGAAACAGGGACCTGTTATTAATTTTCTTTATTGAACATGTGTTTTTATAAATAGTTTTGGTCGCTTTAATAAAGCATCCAAGGAGCTTCACTCCTTATCTATAGATGCATTTTTTCCGCCTCTTACATTTTATTAATTAAATGCGGAATATTCATCTTTTGGTAATTTTGAAATTTTTCAGATGTTATTAAATTTTAAAAATTTTATATTCAAGTCATTTAACTATATCATAGAAGATTGATTTTAACGTGGAAATATTGGTTGATTGACTGTGACTCAGTGTTTCCCAATGATTTTCATAGTTATTCTTTTTTATTTTATTTTTATGGTTAGTGTTTTTCTTCCTTCGCATTAATTAAATTTTTTCAGTTTAATAGCGGGTTAGGGCAGTTGATTTAATTATGACAAATGATAATCGAATCTAAGTAATTCTTAGTCATCTTATCTATCATTGGATTGAAATTTAACTGTTTTAACTTGTCTGTTTGAGTATTTAAATATTTCATATCAGTTACTAATCAGATAATAGAGAATTGATTTCAGCGTGTAAATTTACTGGTTGATTGGCTGTGACTCAGTGGTTCCCAGTAGTTTTCACAGTTGTTTCTTTTTTATTTTTTTGTTAGTGTTATTTTATTTTTGTCATCAAATTTTTTTTTCCGATTAGTGCAGTTGATTTAATTATGATGAATGATAATCGAATCTAAGTGATTCTTAGTCATCTTATCAGTCATCGGGGTTAAATTTAATTGTTTTCACCTGTCGGGTTATTCTATTTAAATATTCTATATATTTATGTATATATATTTATGTTTATGTACCAATCAACAACCATTTCTGCTGCTCCCATACTTTGTTATATTATAATTATTATTTTGATTAGATAATTTTGCCTAACTAAATTTTTCATCAAATATTTGTTTTTTGTCGGTAATCCACTACAGTGTTACTTTACGTATAGTGAAGTACAAGTTTTTTTTTTAAATTTCTATTAGGTTAATAATTTTTTTTTTTAAGTTTTTATGGTTCCAACTAATTGACCTAATTGATTTGCTGGGATTCCGTTATTCTTAGCTCATTTAGTTGGTCTACCTTCTTATGAATGCATAGGTTTAGTTTGGTTAAATTTTATTCTGATTTTTGAGGGTGTCGCCCATTTGGATGATTACAAACAATTATTTGAATACTTCCCCTAGTTGAATTATATATTAATTGTTACTTAATTAACATTTTTTTTTTTTGTAAACACAGAATATTTATCTAATTTTTCGTTATTATTTGGTACTTTAGTACATATTATTATCTACTTAATTATTAAAAGTATATAAGTATATCCCATATTGGTATAGTATTTTTTTTTTGTATTATTTTCATAAATACATAAATTTTTTTGGTTCTGTTGCTTGGATTTAGATATAATTTAAATTACATATTTATTTTTTCAATTGCGGTGGTAGCAATAGTCTTTTATTTACAATGAATTTTACAAGTTATATTGACGCTCTCACAAGCGAAGAGCTAAAAGTTGAGTTTATTATTCGAAATATTAAGTCTGGGTTGTCTAATTCTAAAGAATTACTGGTTGATCGAATGATCGAGGAGGCGGCAAACTCTAAACCTAAACCAAATAAACCACATCCCGATATCGATATCAGTTTGGAGGTTGGTTCTGCAAAGGATATAGCAGAATCTTTAAATAAACAAACAGACATCAAATTCCAACCCTTAAATAAGGTATTAGTGAGTCAAGTAATGTTTCGAGCTCTGCATTGGCAAAGACGACTGGAGCGTATTAAAAACACCACGGGTGAAATTCTGAATATCACCAGCGTGATAACTAAACTCAGACGGGTGAATCAATATGCACAGCGTCTGCTTGCCGAAGAATCCTCGAACACAAACACTAATGATCCCATAGGTGATCCCAGTCAAACTAGGCAAGATGACCTTATTGATCCTAGTGAGAAAGAAGAAGGAGCATCCATGCTGATGCAGGTTGGTTCGAAAACAACCCAAAGGTTTGATACTAAGGAAGCCAATCAAAGGGAACGGTTTGTTCTTCCGCAGCAGATGTATTCATCAATAGACAATGAGTTGAATTTTTATAATAATCCATGGCAAGGTTATCCGCAAGAAAAACATCGTGAATTAACGTCACCTCCTAAGCTTATTAATAATCCTTTGAGTTTGAGTGATCAAAGTAACTGTCGTTCCATAAATACTAAAAATGGCCCAGGCAAATTAGAAGTTCTACAAAACACTGGTGCTCGACCTAAAATTCGCACATCTGAGTTAGTAGACACAAACAAAAATCAGTCCCGTCAGCTTCCTCAGTGGAAAATTTCATTTAATGGTGGTTCGAAAGGACTAGATGTGCATGATTTTGTGTTTCGATTAGAGACATTCGCGAAAAGAGATGGTTACGCGGAAAATAAACTACCTCTACTGATCTACAATTTTGTTAGCGATCACGCTGAAAAATGGTTGTGGGTTTATGCGCGAGATAACCCTAACGCAACATGGTTTGATATGAGAACAGCTCTGCTTTTGAGATTTTCCAGCCACGAAAGTGAGCGAGAAACTCGTCGATCAATTGAACGGAAAATGCAAAACAGAGAAAGCTTTAACGATTTTGCTCTAGAAATTCAAACATTAAATGGGCATCTTTCAAAACGATTTTCAGATTCGGAGCTAGTAGAAATTCTTCGCGAAAACATGAATCCCGTTTTAAGAACGGCGACGTTATCTATGCAATTCAATACGGTAGAACAACTTAGAGCGGTATGTCACCAGTTTGAACGAATTTGGTCAAGTTCGGGGTATGATCCACGGCAGAATGTGGAATATCCAAAACGTCGACTAAACTTAAACGAAGTTCAATATCGTGCGCAATCAAAAGATATGCCATCCGACCTTTTGATGAGTAACGAGGATAGAACAGATACTGATATATCCGCCGTTCAAGCTACTAAGAGCGATAGAGTTTCCCCGCAATCCAATTATCTCGTTTGTTGGAATTGTAAAGATATCGGACATCGCTACCACGACTGTCTGTTAGATTTCCAAAGTGTTTTTTGTTTTGGGTGTGGTGCACCCGAGGTAAGAAAACCAAATTGCCTTCTTTGCGCTAAACGATCTTTAAACCAAAAGTCGAACGAGTTCCAGTCGGGGGAAACTCGTTCGGGATCGATACCCCCCAGAAAACTATAATTAAAATACCAACACCCGTTACATCAAAATCCGTAGATACACAAACCACAAATGTACAAAACAATGAAGTATGCCGCTGCCATAAACTATTTAACTTAGCAGCTCATCAACAGCTGACGGTCGTTTCCTCCAAACCAAATGTCTTGCGCTTAAAAAAGGGGGAAATTTCACTAGAAAATATTCCTCAAACAGTATTGGGTTTTACGGAAAAGAAACAATCAGTCCGTATGAAACAATATTGGCAGGCACGCCGATTTATCATTAAGCAATGTTGCAACTCGATCATAAGCCTTAAGAATGATCAAAGGCCTCACACGGAAATTTCGATTAATGGACATAATCTAATTGGTCTTTTAGATAGTGGCGCATCTATAAGTGTTTTGGGGAAAAATGCGTTAAAACTTATTGAAATCATGGGTCTTAAAATTCGGCATCTCAGCTCTTATGTAAAAACGGCTGATGGTACGTCACAACCTATAGTTGGATTTGTAGAAGCTAAGGTAGAATATAATAACATAGTCCATCCCTTGCGATTCTATATAGTACCAAGTTTGTCAGGAAATCTTTATTTGGGCATTGACTTTTGGGCCAAGTTTAATTTAGCTCCAAAGATCATCAATGAAATTGCCACACCTATCGTTGCTAAGTCCACTAAGCATTGCTTAACCCCATCTCAGGAAAATGTGTTGGAATCAATCAAATCAATGTTTGCAGCTTTTGAAACACATGGCTTGGGAAGAACTAGAGTTATGGAACATGTTATCAATGTAGGGCAAACTTCTCCTATTAAGCAACGTTTTTACAACGTATCACCTGCTATCCAGGATATAATATACTGCGAGTTAGACCGCATGCTAAAAATGGGAGTTATTGAAGAGTCAACTAGTGCCTGGAGTTCCCCCATGGTGTTAGTCAGAAAATCGAATGGTAAAGCGCGATTATGTTTAGACTCTAGGAAGCTAAACTCGGTCACTAAAAAGGATGCATACCCACTCCCTCACATTGATGGGTTAATTGGTCGTCTAAATATTACTAAATTTATAAGTTCGTTAGACCTGAAAGATGCCTTTTGGCAAATACCTCTGGAGGCGGCATCTAAGGAGAAAACGGCATTCACGGTACCTGGTAGACCACTCTACCAGTTTACTGTGATGCCGTTTGGCTTATGTAACGCGCCCCAGAGTATGTGCAGACTAATGGACAAAGTTATACCCCACCAATACCACGAAAGGATTTTCGTGTATTTGGACGATTTATTGATCATCTCAGCCACTCTTGAGGAACACTTTTATCTATTGAAGACAGTAGCGAAATTATTATCTGATGCTGGTTTAACCATTAACTTGTCCAAGAGTAATTTTGTAATGCGGGAGATAAAATATTTGGGATTTATAGTAGGTGAGGATGGTCTCCGAACCGATCCTGGAAAGGTTGAAGCCATTTGTGACTTCCCAAACCCAACTACTGTAAAACAAACCCGTAGACTGTTAGGCATGGCAGGATGGTATCGGAGATTCATTCCGAACTTCGCAGAAATCTCCGCTCCAATTACCAACTTGCTCAAGAAGGGACAAAAATTCGTATGGAGCTGTGACGCTCAATCTGCATTCGACAAATTAAAATCACTATTAACAACGGCTCCCGTATTAGTAAATGCGGTGTATACTAAACCCTTCTATATTAGGTGTGATGCTAGTACAGAAGGTATCGGAGGGGTCCTCTTTCAAAAAGATGAAGATGACCAGGAACGTCCGATAGCGTTCGTTTCACAAAAATTGAATAGTGCTCAACGTAATTATTCAATTTCAGAATTGGAGTGTCTAGCAGCACTGATTAGTGTACACAAATTTAGACCATACGTCGAGGGTTACCATTTTACCTTGATAACAGATCATGCCAGTTTGAAATGGCTAATGTCCCAAAAGGACCTAAGCGGCAGGTTAGCTCGTTGGAGCTTGAAACTTCAATCGTACGACTTTTCCATTGAACATCAAAGAGGTTCACTCAATGTTGTTCCTGATGCCCTCTCCCGAGCGTTCTGTGACAATTTCGACGAATTGAGAAAAGAGAAACACTTGCATGTGGGGTCTATTGATCTGCACTCGAACCATTTTTCTGATTCAGAGTATGTAAATTTGTTAAATAAATTCCAGGCATCCCCATCGACTTATCCGAACCACCGAATCGCGAATGGAAAAATCTATATACGATTAGAACCACTGCGGAGTCAAATTATAACTGACATTCCCGTATGGAAGCTGTGGGTCCCTTCTAAGTTAACCAATCTGCTTATTAAACAGGAACACGATACTCCAAGTGCGGCTCATGGAGGCATTCGTAAAACTCTAGATCGAATTAGACGATTCTATTTCTGGCCTCATTTAAGGAGAGAAGTAACAGACTACATAGCTAATTGCTCTACATGTAAAACTTCCAAGGCCGCAAACAAAATGCTAACTCCACCCATGACTCCCAATCGTTGTTTGGAACGGCCATTCCAAAAATTATATGTGGATTTGTTAGGACCGTATCCGAGATCAAAGAATGGAAAGACGACGATTCTCATTGTTTTGGATAAATTGACTAAATTCGTCCTCTTAAAACCATTAAATAAAGCTATTGCATCAAAAATCGTAACATATATTAGGGATGATATATTCTTAGTTTACGGGGTTCCAGAGTCGATACACTCAGACAATGGTGTACAGTTTGTTAGTAAGGAGTTTCAACAGCTATTAAAGGAATTTGGGGTACAACATGTGAAAACAGCCTTGTATGCTCCACAGTCTAATGCCTCAGAACGTGTAAACCGTTCTATAATTGAAGCTATCAGAGCTTATGTATCCAAAGACCATCGCGACTGGGATACTTATTTAAGTGCAATTAGTAGTGCATTGCGACATTCGGTTCATGACGCATTATCTGTCTCCCCACATTTCTGCCTATTTGGATATCACCGAACCAACCATGGCGATGAATACAAATTGCTTCGAGAAATTGGTTGTATACACGAAAATAGTGTCTTAGTGGAATCTCTTCCGGAAAGAATTCAACTTATTCACGAAGAGGTGAGAAGTAAAGTGGCAGAAGCCTATAAAAAATATGCATCACATTATAACTTACGCTCTAGAGTGGTTGATTTTCAGCCTGGTGAAATAGTTTATTATCGTAACCACCCACAAAGCAGGGCAATTGATTACTTTTGTGCAAAATTCGCTCCTAAATTTATCAAGGCCCGAGTGAAGTGTAGAATTGGGAAGGTCAATTACCAGCTAGAGGATGAAACGGGATGCTTGATAGGTATGTTTCACGCGAAAGACATTAAACGTTGAGTGAATGGTTAACATATAGATTTCAGTCTAGACCGTTTAAGGTTTTTTTCAGAGTTTTCTCGACTTTATCGCTTTTCACTAACGATTAAGCGCTATCAAGAAAATCTGTGTTGTAACGTGCGTCTTGCATTGATATTTTTTTTAAGGTTTCTACAAAAATATTTGTAGGTACTTTTAACGTCATATAAGATATAATTCGCATTATGATTGCTGTCGTCGCACTGTAGCTATAATGTTTTGTTGATGATTATGATAGGAACACTAACATCATTTTATTGCTTTAACTGACCCGTCATCAATTTATTGCATTAACTGACCCGTTGTATGGACTGGTTTTCGCTTGTTCATTGACCAATATTGTGGTGGTATTGATTTTCCTCCTACCATATGATCATAAAGTAATTTTTTTATGATCGTGGATATCCAAAAACAAATAATTGATTTCAGTCTTTTTGATGAGCAGCAGTCATCATAACAACATTATCATTGATATATGGATATATCTGTTTAAATCTACATATTTGTAAAAATCAGTGTTAGTTTGTAGAGCCATATTGAATTGAATAGAGCCATCCGCAAATGCGCTAATATTCGGGTGTTTGCTTGGACATTTTTATTTATAGACGAAAAAATATAAACGGGTAATTATAGATTTATATACTGAGTGGAAATTAGTTTTTATAAATTTGGTATTATTAAATATAGTTAAATTGTGGACCAAGAGTGATATCGTAGATTAAGGTAATCGCCTTTAGAGGGAATTTAACCGCCTTTCCTGTTATAAAATTACCAAAGTCAAACTATAGCCGGTTTTTACTCCTACAATTGGGTTTCCGAAACCTTAGGTGACGACCTTGGGGTGGTGTAGGTAGTGGGTCCGTCCACGCTATTGCCTAGCCGACCGGCTATATTATTTATTGGCGTTATTTTATAAATCGCTGACTAATATAAATGAACGGTGACAACAAATAAATTGGAAGTTCATTGGGTTCCAGCAGCGGTATTGGTTTATTCGAAAACATAAAAAAAAAAAAAAAAAAAAAAAAAAAAAACGGGAAAATATTGGATTAACCTTCTTCTTCGCACATGTATATATTATATAAATAGGGCCACTGCTCTGCTTATCAAACACAAGATTTGGGATAAATCATTTTTTTTTATGAATTCATTTATGATATATAAGTATATGTTTGTATAGTGTGTGATTAGCTTATAGTTTTATCTAAGAAATTTAATGAATTTGAATAGTGAATTTATTGTGGTGAATGATATGGTGAACTTTATAGTGCTAATAATTTTGTTTTAGGTCAAGTTATATGAATCGTACATACCGCAATCCCCTGAGCGCTCTGGATTTTGTGGGTAAGTGTGTTTTTTGGTAATTTTTTTTATATAGTTATTGCACGAAAATAATAAATTTACCTATCATTCATATATATATAAAGACACGTGACTTTCTTATGGAGTTGATTTAGACACTCTGATATTGAATTGAATAATTATACTGTTAAAGTTAATATTATGGGCTGTCCATAACATATGTAATATAATCTGTAGTACATTAAGTTCAAACATTAAATATAATGCTTATTTTGTCATTGCATACCGGTTATCGTTTTGATTATTAACTTAGAAATGTCGAGATAAATTATTTGTGTGGGGAAGTATCATTAATATGAAGTAATTGTCATGTTATGGGTGACCAGTTGAAGTGTTGTTGGTTGGCGTAGCACATGATTTTAGTTTTTTTGTGATGCTGTGGTGTAATCTTATTTAAATTTCATTGAACCCGCCCAGCCCTGAGCACTCAGGATTTATAGTATCAAGCATGTGCACAATTATACACCCAAGCGTTACAAAATCCATATACAACTTTTAGTTTCAAAAACCAAGGTAGCTCCTACAAAGCTTGTATCGTTGTCGGGATTAGAGCTCTGCGGACCTGTCTTGTTGGCGAAATTGATGGAATCAATAATATCAGAAATTAAACATGAAGTGCAGTGTTATGCTTGGACAGATTCTTCAGTGGTACTCGCCTGGCTGTCAGCCCTCTCTTCCAAATGGAGGACTTTCATCGCAAATAGGACTAACGAAGTCCATAGCAAGCTACCTAGATTTTACTGGGATTATGTACGAAGCTCCGAAAATCTTGCGGATCAAGCCAGCCGAGGGGTCTTTCCAAGTCAGTTTATTAGAAATCAGCAATGGTGGATCGGTCCTGCATGGCTGCCACCAGATTCAGCAGATTGGCTCGTTAATTCAACAGACTAAGATACCAACTACAATATATTGTATAGATACAATAAAGATATCTTTAAAAGGGTAAGGGGTAAATTCAAATTGCTCCCTTTTGACACCTTTTCTTGACGAACATGGGTGGTTACGATTCACTAATCGCTTAAAGAAATAGAAGACTTCGAATTACGTCGATATGGAAAATGATTCAATATCGAACACAATCTTTTTGAAAAAAATAAAAGAATGATAACTGAGCAGCGGGAATGATCCGTTTAAACCATTGATAACCATTGATATGATCGTAAAAAGCCAATGATTTACGCATTCACTAGAAAATTTGTCAACATACCAAAACAATCACGAGCAACAGCATCAAACATAAGATCAGCACATGATACGATATACGAGATACTACTAGGCATAAATGCATTAGGGACTACTGCTGAGGTTGGTGACTGGTGGGTAATGTACCTGCTAATCGACTGGATGGATGATAAGACGAAGTTGTTTTATCCACAAGAGACAGTTAGTCCAATCTATGGTTGACATTTTTGAACTGCTCGTCTTAATGGAGTCATGTGTTTGACAATTCGACTTTATTGGTATCGGAACTACATTAGCTGGCATCTTTTAAGGCACTGTCACAAATCGCATTAAACTTAGAGTTGAAAACCGATGTAATAACAATAAACGCACTGATCCTTCTGAAAACAGCAGCTACCGTAACTAAGCTGATGATTCGCAATGATTTAAAGTGATTATTCACTGTTCAGCTGGCAGATCCGTAAAGCTATCAACCAAGAAGTATCGACATATTCTTAAGGGCGAACGTATGCTTTGAAACCCTGCAAGAAGGTCAACTTAAGTCTCCCAATACCAACCTAGAAGACAACAAGGACACAATTAAGGTACTTGGCAATGGGATCTAGTTCAGAACGAGCTTTTACATAGTTCAGAGCGAGCTTTTACATTCGCGACCCACTTTCCAATTAAAAAAATGCACTTGAAACTCTCTCGAGAAACTCGAATTTCATTAAATCAGCGATGCGAGTAAGGTAGCCTACTAAACAGTAGTTTTTCTACGTGTTAATAGGAACTCGAGGTAAAATCGAGACCAAAAAACATAGCAAAGACAACCAAACACTGAATTATAGTTTGGACAATATGAACTATATATATAGTATGGACAATATAGTCAACGAATAATATATCCACAATGATTATTGTCAACCTGGACCGACACTGTTAACGGCTATGATTCAAGAACGATATTGCATCATAGGAGCACGCAACATGATTTGCATCTCACTACGAAATCAATATTAGCAACACTAAATTGGTTTGTCGGCTGACGAGGCTTGGTCACCTGAAATATGAACGATAGAAACCTTATATTTGGGCCATTTGACAGAAATATCATTTATTGCAAAAAGGGAATGTTAACGTTAACCAACATATTGGTCTACTGTTGTAAATAAAATACAAGAACTCATTGATTCTATAAATAATAAAAGAGATTTTCGAACACTATATGTGTCTCAAAAACAGCGAGGATATATATTTTGACCACATACCTTTTATTATGATTCTTAGCACAAGGATGAATAAGGAAAACTTGCCTAATAAAACATACTAGAAACTTCTATTCTAGAAACTAATTGAAAATCCTGATCCTGCACCCTGATCACGCAAAGCAGAATGTAAAGAGATTCCGATGACCGTTGGAGAGTATGAAGTAACTGCATAGCACTCAGTCCGATACTTAGGCATACTCTTTTGGATGGAAAATTGAAATTCTGGGAACAGATTAAATATCCTGTGGACAAAGCAGCTAAAAGTTCCACCTCCTTGACCAGACTCATTACAAACACTGTGGGATCAAGGACAAGTAAGCGCCCCTGGCTGATGTCAACGGTAACTTCGATCCTTCTATATGGTGCCGAGATATGTACCGTAAATGACTGATCCAAGTACAACGCTGAGCAGCTATTCGAGTTGCCGCTACATATTGTACGGTGTCTCGACCTGCAGTAATGGTAATCACACTAGCTCAATTCCTATTGAGCTACTCGCGATGTAACGCCAAGCGATTTATCAAAGGCAAACTCACAGTACAACGAGTGAAATAAGGAAGGAGGAAAGGAAACACACACTTACCAACTGGCATAATTTCTGGGAGCGGAGAAGCAGCGACCAGTGGACTTCCAAACTATTTCAATATTTAAGACCCTGAATTGAGAAGAAGCACGGGGAAGTAAATAACTACTTGACTCACTTTCCTAGTAGACACGGTTACTTTATGGCATACCTTAATAAAATTGAGAAAGCAGAGTCAGTGAACTACATGTACTGCTAAATAGGGGTGCTGAACGATGCCGAACACAGTCTCCTAGACTGCACGAAATGGTCGCAAATAAAAGAAAAATTGGGTCGCAAATAAAAGAAGAATTGACAAGGACAGTCAGATTTGCATTGAGTAGCCATAGTCAGAACCCTTTTACAAGGGGAAGAAAACTAGAACGCGGTAGCATGATATGTTAAAAGTGTCCTGCGTGCCAAAAGAGATGATTCGGACAGCCCTTCGAGGGAAACATAAATATGGGAGGTGTATTTTTGTTAATAAAAAAAGGAAAAACGGCTTTACTTGATGTAAATGTGCCAAAACGTTCCAGATAAGGCCAGACGAAAGTGGAGGTGTTTTAGTGGAGAATACCACACTCTGCTTATAAAAAGTTTCACCACCTGTGTTAAAAACTAAAAATAAAAAAGTGCACACTAAAATTTAGCGATACATTACAGTGACGTCGAAAAGTAAACGTAACCCAAAGTCTCCAGAGAAGCTGCTTCAATATTTAAAAAATACGTAAATGAAATAATATCTAAGCTCCGATGCTCTCGCAGATAGAAAATGAAAACAACGAGTATGGAACTAAAATGAGGCCCTCTTAAATTTACCGAAGGAAGATACCTAACAAAACTGCGGTATTTGGGACGGGAAGTACCGGGTTCGAATCTCAACGGGGGAGGGTTGCAAAAGGGAGTTTTTATCACCTGATTACGATCGGTGATGACGATGAATACAACTATGATTCCCTGTTGTAGTGCCGAATCTATGGGCCGAAAGAATTGGATGAGCTTCGTCCATACAAAAGGTTGTAGAGATTAAAAAAAAAATCCATCTATATAAAATTACAGATTGAAGAATTGCACAAATGTAATAAAAGGGATTGAATACGCCGTGTCAACTAATGAGGTCAGCATGTAACTTAAATTGATTTAGAATTCAAAATGAAAAATTAAAAATATAATTACAATTGTAAGTCAGGACTGAAAGCCACAACCCATGTTTAAAATAGAGCTGGAAGTCGAAGTATTAAAATCTTCGAAGTTTGTGGAAAGCAACGAGCGAGTTAAAAAGTAATACATTGTCATGGCCTGTGATTTGCTCACCAGACGGAACGGAAACTGGACAAAAAGTGATGCATCCATAGAGCAAGCGTATTTCAAGAATTCCAAAGCGAGGAATTTACACCTAACGAATAAGATCCACGATTTTTCTATGTGATGGAGCAGATACATCAGTAATCCAGCCAATCAAATTTAAATGGCAAACAGTTAAAAAAATTTTTAGATATGTATTCCAATGCTATATCGAAAAAGGGATACTTTCCCATAACCTGGACATTTTTTTACAATTACTGAAGATAGGCTCTTATCGCCCAAACAGTAACACTACAGACCCTTTCCAACTCTTTGAAAAAATATTTAATATTAAAAAAACATAAATTAATTCTGGATCACAAAAAAGGATTACCAGACCTTTAGTTCGGGCTTAGAGAAAAGTTTTCCTGTCTACGGAACAACAAATGTACTAATGACCTTTGGTTAATTCCTATGAGGCTTTACCAATGCTTAGCCATAGTTTACATTATAAATAATAACCTACATAATTATAAGGATTTAACCAAGACAGAAAATAATTAATGAAGACAGTAAAATCTTGACACCATTTCACAATACCATTTCGCAATCACACGGAATAATAAAGGTCATTGCAAGGAGAGCTTATACTAAGCAAAATTATAGATGTAAGAAACTTTGACTTTAACGAGGGTTTTGTTTGACCACCGTCAAATCAGGTGTTCCTGGAATTCATTAAAGAACAAGACACGTGTAATCAAGAGCGAAAGGTCTTTGTTTAAAGCTGAAACGAAATTAGTCTAAAAGCTCTTTGAAACAACAAAGAATTATACATTTTCTTAACGTCTACCATCCATAAATATAGTTACGCATATCACCTTTATCTTAACCTGTCGAAATACCTAAACAAAAGAAAAGCTAAAAAAAGTTTTACTAATGAATTGTAAATAAAAAAAAAGAAAGGAAAACACAAAAACAAACGAATATTATTTCACTTCATGACGTATCTACCTTGTATCACCACTATGCATTATTATGGTAAAATATATAACTATTGCCACCCTTTTTATACGAAAAAAATCAGCTTATCACGACTCCATGAGAAATGAATTTAACATTTTTTCCCATTCATCACCTTCGTGTGTGTGTGTGTGTGTGAGTCTGTATGTTGTTTGTTCTCTTCGCATTCAATTGTTAGTTTAACAATTTACCGTACGTAATTTGTTAGAAGAGTTATTCCAAGTAAAATAATATAGGGTGATTCATTTGGAGTTTCATGGTTTTATTAGAAATTTTGTGACCACCACTGGATTACATTTTTCAAACCATCCCTATACTTCTTCCATTTTTAAATTTCATAAACAAAAAACTTTTTTATAGCATAATTGCAATCTTCATTAGACAACCCCCTTAAAAAAAGGGTAAAACACTGTCATGAAAATATACGCAGACCTACTACCGGAACCAAACCACAAAAAAAAACTTCGCTTGCAAATAAAAAAAATTATATTTATGGTCGGAAAATTGAATTCAAAATGTGTATAAGAATTTATTTAATTTAATCAAATTAAAAAAAATGAAATAAGAATTCAGCCACAAAATTGATGGCAGTTACATCACAAACAACAACCAGCAAATACTATGTTTATAAATATATATAGTTACCTAAAGATTTATAGATAGTGGCAGTTACGGGTTTTCATTTTAATGGGAAAATTCGATATAATATATATATAAGTACTCGTCACTAGAACAAGAAAACAAGAGAAAGAGTGAGAGAGAGAGAAGGAAGTAGTAACGACAATTTTTCTAATTAATTATTAATTAAGGAAATTTTCTTATTTCATACGAATATTTTTAATTAAAATTTATATATTTTTGCATTTTCTCTTAAAATTTCCTGAAAAACTGATTACATCGGAAAAAACCACAAATGGAAGATTTAATTTATTATTGCATTGCGGTATTATGTAAAAATGGTTAAGGTAGCATATCTATACTAAATTATAATGTTAACACAATATAAATTTCTTTTGATGTTAGTATTGGGGTTTTAAATTCATGGTTTGTGAAATTATGTTGAATTTTTGTATTGTTGCGTTTAAATCCACTTTTATAAAATGGTTAATTCAATTGATTTGTAATATTTAATCTATTTTTTTAAAATCTAATTAGTATTAATTTTAAAGTTTTGTGTCAAATAAAGTTTATATAAATTAGATTTTCGGCGATTAGATGATTGGTCATAAAAAGTTGTATACATAATTCCGTGATATAACGTTGACGAGTACAGTCGTGCTTTAAATATTTTCTACTTTTAAATTATAAGTTTATTAATTGGTGCAGTGTCTTTTTTTTATCTTACAAAAAATGTGACTGATTGATTATTGTAATCATATTTTATAAAGTGGATAGTTATTATTATTTTTGCAACTATTAATTGCACTTTTGTGGATATATATGAGTTCAACATTTTCTTCGAGAAATAGCAACAAAATAAAATAATCTAAATACAAGTGGTTATGCAGCCAAGTGTTTTTATATTATTTACCGCTACAACAAGTCATATTCATCGACAAACCAAGTTCGTACGGCCATATAATTTATAATTTATTCTTAAAAACCTTGGCAGAATGACAGATAAATTGTGTGCAATCAATTCGTGCAACAATTTGAATGCGGGTAAATTGATCAGCTGAATCAGCATAAGCATGTTCTCACTAATTAACACAAATACCAATTTGAAATGGTTTTGCGATGATTGCGGCGACATATTTAAAAAGTTGGCGGAATATTGAAAGTATTTTGGGTTTAGTGCCAGGCTTGTCCGATGAAATTAAAGAGATTGTTCGTGACAAGCCCGATAAAACAGTAACACGCTTAACAAAAAGAAAAATTAGACTGAGGATGCTAAAGATCAATCGTCAACCACCGAATTGTTTGTGTCCAGTTTCGCAGTATGTTCAACCTCAACAAACCGATTCTATTATTGGTAGTTGTAAAGACGGTGATGGATCAATAGAATCAGTTCCTGAAAGGAAGCATATTTATGCTTCAAGATTTGTAAATACGGTCTCTCCTGAATCGTTAAAAAAATGTCTGAGAGATAAGCTGGATTTATTAAAAAGCAATTTTCAATGCAGATTACTCGTATCTGATGGCTTAATTTCGTGTCTTTCAAAATTGGAGTTAATCCTGGCTCGTTCATTAAACTGTTACAACCGGGGTATGGCCTGTTGGAATCGTAGTACGTGAGTTTGTTAGACGCTCAAAAACTTTGTTCCGATATTGTTGGTTTAACTTATTGGATGGAGCCGGATTATAATAGCAAGTTACCATCGGTTAATTCGGATGCTTAATTCTAACTTACTTCTAAATAGCAATAGTACTAACAATTGTACCGATAATAATTTATCAATTTTTTTCTATAATTGTAGCGGTATGCGTTCGAAATCCAAACCATTTTATCTTGGCGTAGTAGAGTGTAATTACAACATCATATTGCTAGCTGAAATATGGCTGACAAAAGATTTCAAGTCATCCTAATTTTTTCCATCAGACTTTTGTGTTTTCCGCCGGGACCGATATAGCTTTGGTACGAATCTAAAAGGCGGTGGAGTACTGATTGCTGTTCGTAGAAATTTGACCTGTGAACTTTTGGTATCCGACCCAAAATTTAAATTTTTAGCAGTTAAATTAAAATTAGCTTCATATAATATGATCATATGCGTTATACAAGATGTTGTATAAATGCGCTTCTTAATCTCGATATGGACCAGATGGACTGCCACCGGCATTGCTGAAAATAAAAGAAGAATTGACAAGGACAGTCAGATTTGCATTGAGTAGCCATAGTCAGAACCCTTTTACAAGGGGAAGAAAACTAGAACGCGGTAGCATGATATGTTAAAAGTGTCCTGCGTGCCAAAAGAGATGATTCGGACAGCCCTTCGAGGGAAACATAAATATGGGAGGTGTATTTTTGTTAATAAAAAAAGGAAAAACGGCTTTACTTGATGTAAATGTGCCAAAACGTTCCAGATAAGGCCAGACGAAAGTGGAGGTGTTTTAGTGGAGAATACCACACTCTGCTTATAAAAAGTTTCACCACCTGTGTTAAAAACTAAAAATAAAAAAGTGCACACTAAAATTTAGCGATACATTACAGTGACGTCGAAAAGTAAACGTAACCCAAAGTCTCCAGAGAAGCTGCTTCAATATTTAAAAAATACGTAAATGAAATAATATCTAAGCTCCGATGCTCTCGCAGATAGAAAATGAAAACAACGAGTATGGAACTAAAATGAGGCCCTCTTAAATTTACCGAAGGAAGATACCTAACAAAACTGCGGTATTTGGGACGGGAAGTACCGGGTTCGAATCTCAACGGGGGAGGGTTGCAAAAGGGAGTTTTTATCACCTGATTACGATCGGTGATGACGATGAATACAACTATGATTCCCTGTTGTAGTGCCGAATCTATGGGCCGAAAGAATTGGATGAGCTTCGTCCATACAAAAGGTTGTAGAGATTAAAAAAAAAATCCATCTATATAAAATTACAGATTGAAGAATTGCACAAATGTAATAAAAGGGATTGAATACGCCGTGTCAACTAATGAGGTCAGCATGTAACTTAAATTGATTTAGAATTCAAAATGAAAAATTAAAAATATAATTACAATTGTAAGTCAGGACTGAAAGCCACAACCCATGTTTAAAATAGAGCTGGAAGTCGAAGTATTAAAATCTTCGAAGTTTGTGGAAAGCAACGAGCGAGTTAAAAAGTAATACATTGTCATGGCCTGTGATTTGCTCACCAGACGGAACGGAAACTGGACAAAAAGTGATGCATCCATAGAGCAAGCGTATTTCAAGAATTCCAAAGCGAGGAATTTACACCTAACGAATAAGATCCACGATTTTTCTATGTGATGGAGCAGATACATCAGTAATCCAGCCAATCAAATTTAAATGGCAAACAGTTAAAAAAATTTTTAGATATGTATTCCAATGCTATATCGAAAAAGGGATACTTTCCCATAACCTGAACATTTTTTTACAATTACTGAAGATAGGCTCTTATCGCCCAAACAGTAACACTACAGACCCTTTCCAACTCTTTGAAAAAATATTTAATATTAAAAAAACATAAATTAATTCTGGATCACAAAAAAGGATTACCAGACCTTTAGTTCGGGCTTAGAGAAAAGTTTTCCTGTCTACGGAACAACAAATGTACTAATGACCTTTGGTTAATTCCTATGAGGCTTTACCAATGCTTAGCCATAGTTTACATTATAAATAATAACCTACATAATTATAAGGATTTAACCAAGACAGAAAATAATTAATGAAGACAGTAAAATCTTGACACCATTTCACAATACCATTTCGCAATCACACGGAATAATAAAGGTCATTGCAAGGAGAGCTTATACTAAGCAAAATTATAGATGTAAGAAACTTTGACTTTAACGAGGGTTTTGTTTGACCACCGTCAAATCAGGTGTTCCTGGAATTCATTAAAGAACAAGACACGTGTAATCAAGAGCGAAAGGTCTTTGTTTAAAGCTGAAACGAAATTAGTCTAAAAGCTCTTTGAAACAACAAAGAATTATACATTTTCTTAACGTCTACCATCCATAAATATAGTTACGCATATCACCTTTATCTTAACCTGTCGAAATACCTAAACAAAAGAAAAGCTAAAAAAAGTTTTACTAATGAATTGTAAATAAAAAAAAAGAAAGGAAAACACAAAAACAAACGAATATTATTTCACTTCATGACGTATCTACCTTGTATCACCACTATGCATTATTATGGTAAAATATATAACTATTGCCACCCTTTTTATACGAAAAAAATCAGCTTATCACGACTCCATGAGAAATGAATTTAACATTTTTTCCCATTCATCACCTTCGTGTGTGTGTGTGTGTGTGAGTCTGTATGTTGTTTGTTCTCTTCGCATTCAATTGTTAGTTTAACAATTTACCGTACGTAATTTGTTAGAAGAGTTATTCCAAGTAAAATAATATAGGGTGATTCATTTGGAGTTTCATGGTTTTATTAGAAATTTTGTGACCACCACTGGATTACATTTTTCAAACCATCCCTATACTTCTTCCATTTTTAAATTTCATAAACAAAAAACTTTTTTATAGCATAATTGCAATCTTCATTAGACAACCCCCTTAAAAAAAGGGTAAAACACTGTCATGAAAATATACGCAGACCTACTACCGGAACCAAACCACAAAAAAAAACTTCGCTTGCAAATAAAAAAAATTATATTTATGGTCGGAAAATTGAATTCAAAATGTGTATAAGAATTTATTTAATTTAATCAAATTAAAAAAAATGAAATAAGAATTCAGCCACAAAATTGATGGCAGTTACATCACAAACAACAACCAGCAAATACTATGTTTATAAATATATATAGTTACCTAAAGATTTATAGATAGTGGCAGTTACGGGTTTTCATTTTAATGGGAAAATTCGATATAATATATATATAAGTACTCGTCACTAGAACAAGAAAACAAGAGAAAGAGTGAGAGAGAGAGAAGGAAGTAGTAACGACAATTTTTCTAATTAATTATTAATTAAGGAAATTTTCTTATTTCATACGAATATTTTTAATTAAAATTTATATATTTTTGCATTTTCTCTTAAAATTTCCTGAAAAACTGATTACATCGGAAAAAACCACAAATGGAAGATTTAATTTATTATTGCATTGCGGTATTATGTAAAAATGGTTAAGGTAGCATATCTATACTAAATTATAATGTTAACACAATATAAATTTCTTTTGATGTTAGTATTGGGGTTTTAAATTCATGGTTTGTGAAATTATGTTGAATTTTTGTATTGTTGCGTTTAAATCCACTTTTATAAAATGGTTAATTCAATTGATTTGTAATATTTAATCTATTTTTTTAAAATCTAATTAGTATTAATTTTAAAGTTTTGTGTCAAATAAAGTTTATATAAATTAGATTTTCGGCGATTAGATGATTGGTCATAAAAAGTTGTATACATAATTCCGTGATATAACGTTGACGAGTACAGTCGTGCTTTAAATATTTTCTACTTTTAAATTATAAGTTTATTAATTGGTGCAGTGTCTTTTTTTTATCTTACAAAAAATGTGACTGATTGATTATTGTAATCATATTTTATAAAGTGGATAGTTATTATTATTTTTGCAACTATTAATTGCACTTTTGTGGATATATATGAGTTCAACATTTTCTTCGAGAAATAGCAACAAAATAAAATAATCTAAATACAAGTGGTTATGCAGCCAAGTGTTTTTATATTATTTACCGCTACAACAAGTCATATTCATCGACAAACCAAGTTCGTACGGCCATATAATTTATAATTTATTCTTAAAAACCTTGGCAGAATGACAGATAAATTGTGTGCAATCAATTCGTGCAACAATTTGAATGCGGGTAAATTGATCAGCTGAATCAGCATAAGCATGTTCTCACTAATTAACACAAATACCAATTTGAAATGGTTTTGCGATGATTGCGGCGACATATTTAAAAAGTTGGCGGAATATTGAAAGTATTTTGGGTTTAGTGCCAGGCTTGTCCGATGAAATTAAAGAGATTGTTCGTGACAAGCCCGATAAAACAGTAACACGCTTAACAAAAAGAAAAATTAGACTGAGGATGCTAAAGATCAATCGTCAACCACCGAATTGTTTGTGTCCAGTTTCGCAGTATGTTCAACCTCAACAAACCGATTCTATTATTGGTAGTTGTAAAGACGGTGATGGATCAATAGAATCAGTTCCTGAAA
Organism: Tipula confusa; assembly: GCA_963556175.1. Lineage (NCBI taxonomy): Eukaryota > Metazoa > Arthropoda > Insecta > Diptera > Tipulidae > Tipula > Tipula confusa. Next base: position 142,929,868 of record OY744477.1, on the reverse strand, counting down.
GGAAGCATATTTATGCTTCAAGATTTGTAAATACGGTCTCTCCTGAATCGTTAAAAAAATGTCTGAGAGATAAGCTGGATTTATTAAAAAGCAATTTTCAATGCAGATTACTCGTATCTGATGGCTTAATTTCGTGTCTTTCAAAATTGGAGTTAATCCTGGCTCGTTCATTAAACTGTTACAACCGGGGTATGGCCTGTTGGAATCGTAGTACGTGAGTTTGTTAGACGCTCAAAAACTTTGTTCCGATATTGTTGGTTTAACTTATTGGATGGAGCCGGATTATAATAGCAAGTTACCATCGGTTAATTCGGATGCTTAATTCTAACTTACTTCTAAATAGCAATAGTACTAACAATTGTACCGATAATAATTTATCAATTTTTTTCTATAATTGTAGCGGTATGCGTTCGAAATCCAAACCATTTTATCTTGGCGTAGTAGAGTGTAATTACAACATCATATTGCTAGCTGAAATATGGCTGACAAAAGATTTCAAGTCATCCTAATTTTTTCCATCAGACTTTTGTGTTTTCCGCCGGGACCGATATAGCTTTGGTACGAATCTAAAAGGCGGTGGAGTACTGATTGCTGTTCGTAGAAATTTGACCTGTGAACTTTTGGTATCCGACCCAAAATTTAAATTTTTAGCAGTTAAATTAAAATTAGCTTCATATAATATGATCATATGCGTTATACAAGATGTTGTATAAATGCGCTTCTTAATCTCGATATGGACCAGATGGACTGCCACCGGCATTGCTGAGGTGTTTTGCTACTGGTTTGTCAGCTCCCATTCATTTACTATTTAATAAAAGTTTAAACCAGGGTAAATTCCCAGATATGTGGATATTAGCTTTTCTTACACCGACACACAAAACAGATCACGCAACGACGTAACAAATTATAGGAGTATTGCAATAATATCCTGTATCCCGAAGGTGTTTGAATGTATGGTTAAAGAGGTTCTATTTTTCCACATAGCAAGTAATTGGGTAACACATGGGTTTTTTCCAGGCTGGTCAACTGTTACTAACTTGGCACTTTTCCAGAGTTATTTAAATATCTAAAGTCTAGGTTGATGTAGTTTATACAGACTTTGCTAAATCTTTAGATAAACTAAACTACCGTTTATTGTTAGATAAGCTTAATAAGCTCAATTGCGACTTCATACCGCTGAATTGGCTAGGTTCTTATTTAATTAATCGTAAAATATATGTTAAAATTGATGACATATCTTCCGATAGCTTCACGCTTTTCTCTGGTGTACCCCAAGGGAGCCATTTGGGACGAATGCTGTTCCTGCTATTTATCAAAGATGTTACAAAATTATTGGAATTTGCAGAGTGTTTATTGTTCGCGGACGATATACAATTTTTTTCTACCATATTCGAAGCGGATAGATTTAGGTTCCAAAAAGATTTGAATTCTTTTTGTGATTGGGCTGATCGAAACTTAATGTTTCTTAATGTGGAGAAATGTCAAATCATCAAATAACAAAATATCTAAATCTAAAAAATGACAATATCTAAATCTAAGCAGTCTTTAATTTTTCAGTATTCTGTAACACATAGTATTTTAAAACGTGTGGAGTCAGTAAATGATGCTGGGGTAGTTTTTAGCTTTGACATGACGTTCAACTTCCATATTGACGGGATCATTACTAAGGCTTACTCAAAGTTTGGTTTTATTAAACGATACTCGAAAGATTTTCATGATTTGTTGACCTTCAAAATCATTTTATTCATCATTTGTGAGGTCGCATATCAAATGTGCCAGCGTTATATGATCTCCGTTCTATGATATTCACACTAAGAGAATATAAGATATTTTTATTATTTTCTCTAAGAAAATTACCATCCCCAGGAAGGGTTGATTTGAAACTGTTACCTTATCATGATAGATGTTGTCTTCTGGGTATTCAGTCACTGTGGTCTAGGCGTAAGAGTGCACTTGCTACATTTGCGCGTGATATACTTTGTGGTAAAGTCGATTGCCCAGAGCTGCTATCTTTTTTTAATACATGTATTTAAACTCCTCAACGTGTGTTACGACCACGTAATTTGCTTTTAATTCCTCCGCCTGTGTGCACTATTTCCGCGTATCTTGATCCTGTAGCGCGTTTACAACGCGACTTGAATAGTGTATCAATTTGGTTCGATTTTTATATTTCGCGGGACGCATTTAAAATATCAATCTCATCATTATCACTTAAACCATGGCCATAAGACTGAACACTAGCATTGATACACCAATTCACATCAATCTAGAAAACATTCGAGAATTCGGAAAATTCGTATATCTTGGACATACAGTGACACAAACAGGCGGCACTACAAACAGACGGCACTGAAGAGGATATAAGTCAAAGGTTTAACAAAGCCACAAATCTTCAACAAGCTCCACAAGATCTGGAAGATATTCGCACTATAAAAAAATATAAAGCTTCAGATAAACAAGGCTGTGAAACATTGAAAAAGACGTAGCAAATAACACGAAAACTCCAGTTATTTGTAAATAAATGGCTGAGGCAAATAACAACATGCTTCTGACTAAAACAACATGCTTCTGACTAAAATCACCGAATTTAGAAAGAAATTAGGAAACGAAAATGGAGATGGATAGAATACATACTTCGAAATCTATCAAGTGTGATTGCCAAGATGTCATAAGAATAGAACCCGCAAGGAAAAAGGAAAGTCGAAAGAGCACCGATGGCATGAAAAAAACTATGCTAACTGAAGAAAAACAATTATGGGTAAGACATAAGAGGAGTTAAAGGCAATAGCCAGCACAATATAGTGAGATGTTTCAGTCTAGTAGAAGGCCTATGCTGCTTAATTAGAGATAAGGGTAAAATGGCCTATGCTGCTTTATTAGAGATAAGAGTAAAAAAATTAAAAATTGTTTAGATTGTTAAATAATCCCTATTTATGATAAAATCTAGGAAGTAACAAGAAAATCATTTCTGAAGGAGGTGCGAAACATTTTAATTTTGAGAAAGATGTCGATTAAACCTTAAGCGACATTAAAATAAACCGTTGAGTCATAAGCGTACTATAATTGATAAATGATTAAGTCTACTTGTGGTCTAATTCACAAATAACCCTCAAATAGATTAAAACAGAACCGCATAAACTAAAAGTTTTTATCACAAACAAGGTCAGTGAGATCTAAAAGGGATTCATGGAATCATATTCCACCAACAAAGGAAAATCGATCTCTGATTACTGTATACGATTTCGAAATAATTTTAATTTATTGGACCATTGTCCAAACATGATATTTTAAAGGCACTATACATGCGTCAGTTTGAGTGGTAAAAGGGAAATATTTCCATAAAAAAAATATCAATGTTAATCAAAGCACGACCACTTCTTATAGAAACTATTTAATGCTGTCACTGAATCCCTTTACCGACTCAACAGGTTTGCTTAGAGGAGTAGGATTTGTATCTAAGTCTAATCTTAATTATAAAACCACCAAGAGCAAACCCACCAAGCTTTGATGTTGGATACTTGTGTTGCTAATTAGACAAACATTTTGGTCATTTTCTGCCTAGTCGTAGCTAAATAACGCTTTAGATCTTGCATTGTTTGTTTTAGGGCCAACCCACGAATACAGTTGATGTGTCATCATAATGTTCAAAAATTAAAATATAAAAAAAAACTTTACGATGGAATTCTATTTATTGTGGACGAGCCTGCACGAAGTTTGATAAGAGTCTTATAAGAGTCAAATTATTTCATATGCAATCACAAAAATACAGTTTTAATCCAAAGGATTCATCTTGCTCCAACCGACACAACATTGTCTTGTTTCCCCGCCCATCAATTTCCCGTTATTTGTTTTATATCATATCTTGAATGCGGAGTTTCAATATATATTCAAACAGGATACGAATAAAGACAATAATTTTGAGGTAAAGTACCATCTTTTGCTTGTTTAAAATTGTTGTTGCTTTAAAAATTTTCAAGGAAAATGAAAAGTAACAAAATTCTAAACACCTTAAGAGGCAGTTTTCTTAGAAGTATATTAGTAATATTATCTTACTCAGGAGATTTAAACATTTTGAGTAGTAAAAGAAGTGTCCAACTTGAACTAAAGTAATCTTATGACCAGATATCGAGCATATAATATGATCAGTAATATTTAATATTTATTTCATAAGTTTAAAATTAAGGATATACAAACACTTTATAGTTATTTAAACCGTCACTTTAACAAAATAACGAATGATAAAGGCCGAAAGTATAAAGGTCTACTTTAAATATATCAATCAGTTGTAAAAACAAGGTTAAAATGTGACTGATAAATGTTCATTTAAAATTTGAATGTCTCAGATTTTACGCCAAATATTCAAACGATCTCAATAAATTGTTTTACAGTATTTATTCCTAATTTCTTCTAGAGTGTTGGGTGTGTCTCAATAGGGTAGGTGCTGATTGTCTATAGCCATGACTACCATGGTTTATATCCCAACTTTGTAACTATGTAGAAACCACCAAATGTGTCTAGTATACCTCCAAGTGGTAACACCCAGGCAACGATGGAATTCTCATAGGTTAAATACTACAGGCGAGTGCAATCAATACACTATAAAAACGCAATGAGTGAAACAAACAAGGAAAAAATTACCAAAGGTGGTATACCTGATGCTCAGCGAAATCCACTCTCTTCGGAGATCAGTCTCAAGGATTCTGGAGGAGACCAACCATTGCTATACTTTAATTATTACAACCAATCCCAAGATATGTTTGGGAAAAATAATAATACTCAACTGAGTACAAAAGAAAAGGATATTTCTTATTCATTCCAAAGGAGTCAGAAGTTATCTCGATCTCCTACAAAAGTCACTAGCCTGTTTTTGGAAGGCAACATCAAATTAGTGCAACAAAAGGAGCAAATCGACTTGAAAACTAAGGAAAACCCGAAAAACGAACTGTTGCAAGAGAACTGCAATCGTTCTTTAACTAAGAAAAAACTGTACAGTGAATTGTGCAAAGCCAATAGTGCATTGGTCGATTCCACAAATATAAACAAGCAACTGAATCAAACAATTGCATGGATGCATGAGCGAATAAAAGTTCTAGAAAACGAAGTTAGTACTCTTAAATCAAAGGAAGTCAATAACCAAAAGACTAATATACTAACAACAGCTGTGCAAGAGTACAGATCAAGAAGAACTAGCTAGGGAAATGGAGTTTGTATGAGTTATAAATCGAAGGAACAAAAGGAGACAAAATAATACTCCATCTCCGCCTCAATTACAACTGAATGTTCCAAAGGTTATAACAAAAAAGCCACAAAAACTAGCTCAACCCCCACCAATAGTAATAAATGAAATCAAAGATTATGACTAACTATATGAAAAAATAAAAACAATAACTGCAACAAATCAGTTTAACGCAAAGGTGATGAATGGAAATTACATCAAAATAAACTTGAAAGATAGTGAAAGTTACCGACAAGTAATAAAAATGTCTAATGAAGGAATATACTATTGGCACACGTTTGAAGACAAACAAACTAGACCAATCAGAGTGATGGCTAGTATTTTCATTACACATGTAAAATAGAAAAGATAATTGATGACTTAAAAGCTCAGGGATAAAGCTGTTAATGTATCAATTCAATTAAAAAAACGGGATAAAACACCTCTTAATATGTTATGTTTATGTTGACCTTCGATGCCGATGAGATAATCGAAAAATATATCAAATTAAGTACATCTTAGGATGCAAAGTCATTATACAGCCTTTAAGAAGGTCTAAGCTTATACCACAATGTCATCAATGCCAAGCGTATGGACACACACAAAAGTACTGCAATAAGGAACCAAGTTGTTAAATGTATCGGAAAACATCATCCCGCAGTTGTTAAATTTATCGGAAAACATCATCCCGCTAACTATAGAGGATGCAGTGTTGCTATTGAATTGCAAAGCATCAAGTTTAAAAGAATGAATGAAAATAATTAAAATATTAGCAATTTGACTTACGCTCAAGTTTTAAGGAGTAAAGTAAATCAAAGAAAAACTACTCAAAGTGAGGATATTAGTCAAACTCTGAAATTGACATTAAGTAAACTTAATACGGTTGGTGAGCTATTACACATACTTGAGTATAGAGCTAAAGGAGCTCTCCCTAAACAGAAAAATGGCCAATGATCTTAGAATTATATGCTGGAATTCCAATGGACTAATGCATTATCAACAAGAATTGCAGGTGGTCTTGGAAACAGAAAAAATCGACATATATCTTCTCACGGAAGTCTTATCACGGAAACTCACTTTACAATCAAATATTAAATTTAAAAATTATCAAGTATATAAAACCAATCACCCAGAAAACACTGCTAAAGGAGGTAGAGTTGTTATAATTAGAAATAATATCCACCATTACGAAGAGCTGAAATATGAAACAGTTGAAATACAAGCAACTGCTGTTAACGTCAAAACGAAAAATAATTGTGTTAGTGTTGTTAGTGTTTACTGCCCCCTCAGAAACACTTGCTTAAAGAAAAAGATTATCTCAAATTCTTCAGTAACCTAGGAAAAAGATACATAATGGGAGGAGACTTTAATGCAAAAAATGTCCATTGGGGTTCTAGGCTAACAACGACTAAAGGTAAAGAACTGCTTGAGTGCGGTAGTGAAACCTTGTCAACTGGAAAACTAACCTACTGGCCTACAGATCAAAACAAAATACCAGACTTAATTGATTTTTTTATAATCAAAAATATATCAATGAACTATATACAAGTGGACGAAAGTCGAGACCTAAACTCGGACCATTCTTCTATACTTTTGACATAAAAGCGAAAAAATAATTCAAAAAGTAAGAAATCCAAGCCTAATAAATAAACGCACTTCTTGGGAATATTTTAGGCAGTCCTTAGAAGAAAAAATTAACCTAAAGTTTCCATTAAAACATAGCAGCAAATAGAAAACGAATCTCAAAAATTTGTAAATAATGGGAAAGTACCCCAAAAATTAAATATAAAATAAAAGGAAACAAGTACCCTAAAGGAATTAGAGAACTCTTGGCAGAAAAAAGAAGATCAAGAAGAATATGGCAGCAAACAAGAGATCCTCAATATAAAAATGAGTCAATCAGTAACTGTCTAAAAAAAACTAACTAATGATATCAGGACTGATTATTCACTTTGGAAAGCAACCAACAAAATTAAAAGACCAACAATGCAGAACCCTGCAATAAGAATAGAAGGGACGAAATAGGCTCGAAATAACGAAGATAAAGTTCAATGTTTTGCGGAGCACCTCGAAAAAATATTCCAACTCAAATAACTTTAGAATCTCAAATAACAACGGTAGAATCTGAGAAAATACTGATTAAAAGGTTAAATGTGATAATCGAAAGGAATAACTTAATCCCAAATCATCAGTTCGGATTTCGTCGTCAACACTCAACAATACAACAAGTATACAGAGTAATCAATGTAATTGAGAAAGCACTTGAAGAGAAAAATGTCTGCTCCACGATATTTTTAGACGTTCTTACCAATACAATTCACTAAAATACTGGAAGCATACATGAAAGATAGATTCTTTAGAATTAAATTTGCTGAAACTTATTCTGATTTAAAAGAAATAAAAACAGGTGTACCGCAGGGCAGTGTATTAGGACCGATTTTATATTTACTATACACGTATGATCTACTTGAATTAGAAAACAACACAGTGGCGACTTTTGCTGATGACACTGCGATCCTAGCTGTTGGAAAAAGCAACGAAGAATCAACACAAAAATTACAATCAGCTATCTCCGAAGTATATAAATGGACTAAAAGATGGCGAATTAAGCTAAATGAAACTAAATCAGTTCACATAAATTTTACCAACAAACGAGTTGAACATATACCTGTTTCAATAAATCGAGAAATAATACCGTGGAGAAATAATACCGTAGCATGACCCTGGATGCTAAACTTAGATGGAAGGTCCATGTCAAAAAGAAAAATGAAGAACTAAAACTAAAATATAGAAAAATGCATTGGCTGATAGGCAGACACTCTTCTCTATCATCATTCAATAAGCTGCTACTTTATAAGCAAATACTGAAACCAATATGGACTTATGGTATTGAACTTTGGGGTTGTACAAAACCCAGCAACGTCAATATCATTAACACATAATAGTTAGAATTATAGGTTAAAGTTACTTACCAAAATCTCCAAATGATAGTCCAGATGATCTCCAATTCAACCACTATAGCTGCAATTTCCAAATCGCAAATGTAAGATTCTTATTGCCAAGATGGAAAAGATCGTAATCCAGATGCAGACCTACAAATAGACAAAAATAACAATAATAAATTAAAATTAAATTTCCATAACCTGAAACCAAAAGTTTTGTTTTCCAAAGCATAAAATTAAATAAAGCATTACAAAACGCCACCCATTCTTATCATTTCAACAAAAAAATATATCTATTTTCTATTCTAATATCTTAAATAAATAATAAATAAAAAAAAATACAAAAATTCGTGGCGTTTTTCTTGTCCACCCCAAGTTCCCAACTTATTTCTCAACTCGCTCACATTTTATATATGCAAATGCTCAACTATTTTATTTTTTTGTACAGTTACAGAAACATAACATACCGAGATAAAATAAATGCAGCATCCAATAAGACGATATACATTGTACTTACATACAAACATAAATAAAAGCCAATATACGAAGCAAACATAAAAACAAAAACTGTTTGTTTTAAGAAAGTCTTTAAGGAAGACGATGGAATACAAAAAAAAACTAAAAATTGTAAATAAATTTTACCACTGAAGCTTTTGTTGTACTTTGGCTTGTGTGTAAGTTATACTCGTGTATTATACACAAATACTACAACATTATACATTTTAGTATACATTTTAGGTATGTGTCTGGGAGTGTGTAGTATTTTTAAAATTAAAGCGATTATTTGAAATGTCTAGGATTTTTATTCAATGTTTTCAGGGAAATTTTTTTATTTATTTTTTGGTATCCTGAATAATAAGATTATTATACGATTTTTTATTGTTGTTGCTTTATATATGTGTTGAAACGACTGTACTATATATAAAGGAATAGTAATAGTTTTAAAATATATTCGATATAAAATGATTAAACGAGGTGATGTATTGCAATGATAAGCTTCCCTCCGTCTGCATCACAAAAGTTCAATATTCAAAATCAATTTTGATTATATTATATACTGTGTCATGAAATTTAGCGATAAAATGAAAATGGTGAACGATAAAAAGATTTATATTACACACATTACGTAAAATATATACAGTATGAACTATAGAACAGTTTAAAAGTTTTGAAGAAAAATATTTATGGAAATTTGAGGTTTTATTTATTATTTTATTTCAAGGATAAATTGATTCAAAGACTACGTGTAAATGTTTATATAAAGGTGATTTCTACATAAAGGTTGTGACCCCTCAAACTAAAAGTTATTAAATGATAGGAAAAATAGTGGAAATTTTTGTAAAGTTTTTGAAGAGGTTAAGGAATTATTACAAAAAAACATAATACAAACTTTCAAAGTTGCATATTGCACTATCGTACTTTAACAAAATAGTATAACTCTCAGCATTGACCAGTGTGATGACCAAAACTTATATGATGGAATGGATGCAAAACAGAAAGCTGCAAGTTGTCTTCAATTTTAACGTCGTTGCACATCTTTTTAATTGCTGAGCCATATCAGATAATGCATATATCAGATAATGCACATTTTTTTCCGTTCAAATCTGCACATCGTATCGTATACGATTATATAATATATCCTATTTGGCCTTTTTCATTAATTATTATTTATGCATTTTGGTTCTATGAATTTTTGTTTTTCAACAATATTATTCCTACATCTAATAATAACATTATAATAATCAACGTAACGTTTTAATTTAGAGCAAAGCAGTGATAAGAACAAGGGCAAGAATTACATGTGTTGTTCAAGGCAAAATTCAGGAAGAACTCTAGGGAACGGGACAGCGGCTGATCGACATCGTGATTACGAACAACGACAACGGAAGCGGAAGAATTTATTTCATGTTTTTCAAAATAATAGTAAGTAAATTTTATATTATCTCTTCTTATCAATTATCCATAATTGTTGCATAGTGAATCCATCTACCACTGAAGATGAAATCCGATTTTATCCCTTTAGACATGGCTAACGAATGGCTGATTTCACAGTGGAAGCCGTTTATGCAAATTCGTACATTGCGTTATACTGACGGTCAATTCATCAGCAAATCACAAACATTCCTAAGGATGTAAGTATAATAGTATCGTGGCAACCACAGTGTTTAAACCATGATAACAGCACTGATCACTTAAAAAGAAAAGTTATATTCTAAAATGTTAGCAAAGCTGTGCCTATCAAAAATAAACTTTTCCCGCAACAACAAGCGTAGAATGAAGGTAAATATTTATGAATTACACTTGTTGAAACCAAACTTCCTATCAGCTTTCTTTTTGACGAGCAGTCAGAAGAATAATCTTTTTGTAAGATAAAAATGACATAAAAACATCCTGTGTTTAATATTTTCGAAGTTAGAAGGAAACATCATTTGTTTGATATTTTCAAAATAATTTTAAGAATTCTTGGAAAAACAATTGGTTTGATAAGTATGAGAAACGATAGGAACAGCTAGAAAATGATTTTCTAAGTCAATTTGTTGACCTAGAAATGAATCTGAGATTTGGTACAGAGCTTTTGCAGCAGTATAATTTACCACGCATCTACAATTTTTCTAGGAAACGTTTGAGTATGTCAAGCAATTCTGAAAAATCCACAACGAAACACAGAACAACATTATACGCTATTATTAGCCTATATTTCCATACTATTAGCAATGTGAATATTGGTGTCACACTTAAGCTACCTAATTACTTCTCTACTTACGTTTATACAAGAAAATAAGAGTAATATCTAATATCGAAAGTCTCACATTTACTTAAGAACCCGACTCCTTTTTTACTTCAGAAGTATCACTTCTATACCTTCCAAAATTTTATGTTGTGGCTATTGCATAGAAATAACTCTCCTTATATTCCATAAAGCTTCAGTTTCTTTTAATCGGATGTCAGCAGATAACATTTTTCAAAAAAAGTGCTCAACTGGTTAGACTATCGTTCTCGAGATATGTTCGAAGTCTCTAAACTATGGGAGGCTATCCAAATTTATGCCGTTTTTTACCGTACTAATAATTTAAATGAAAACCTTATTTCGTTAGTCAATTAATTATAAATAATTATTTAAGGTTAGTTTTATTGCTCTATTCTAATCCAGAAAGTTTATATATGCAATTATAATATTTTTCGGTAATAGTTTTTTACGTGCTTGATTTTGATTTGAAGTATAGTCAAACAAAACTATACACGTTAAGAGAATAAAAATATTTCAACCACCAGCCGAGATATCACTGGTAAAGTCACATGCAGATCATACTGTACACATATTACATGTACATGGATAGTTAAGGTCTAAAGAATTTTGAATTTTTATATGTTAACTAACATCATTGCAAATTTTAAAACATTAGTTAAAATTAAATTTAACCACATTTTAAATTTAAAGTTCACCTCATCGTAATTTTAAACCATTTGAAATAAATGAAACAGTTATATAAAAAAAACTGCAACCATAGAAGTGCATTATAAAAGCATGTTTTGCAGTTGTTTTGATTTGTACACGTCGAAACATGTTTTATTTTTAATTTGTCTTTTGTTTTGCCGATGGTTTTGTTAGCTTTCAGTTTTGTTCAATTGTGCTAACGGGAAAAGTTTGACGGTGAAAGTTTAAGATTTGTTTAGAAATTTACAGTTAAAACAATGAAATATTTAGTCGCTCTCATATTCGGGAGCTAGTGTTAAATAAGTATATTTGCTTTGTAATATACTTAGTACAAAGTTATGTTTGCCCTGCTAGCTTCTTAGAATTGCTGGTGCATATATCTGTCAACAAATTAATAATCGAGGCGGACTACTGGTTAATAACAATTAAAGTAACAATTTTTAATTAAGAAACTTTATACAGAATATGGAAGGTATGGTCAACAAGACCCCTGAAAATCAATTTAACTTGCTTAGATCCATGCGGAAGGTTAAAAATGTAATTAAGGTAAATAAACGCAATTATATAAAAAAATAACTTGTTCCTCGCTTCACCCTCAAGAAAGCTATGGAATAATATTTGTTCTATTGGTCTGTCAAAAGATGCATAGCTAAATCCAAGTTTTCCCGTTAGTGAATTAAATCACTTTTTGTGAGTTCAAAATAGTAGTCCTGAATCTACTTTGAAAATCTTTAACTGTTGCTGAAGGTACTGTTTAGCTTAATCAGCTCTATCAAATGTCATTGGTGATGATGGCAGACCTCTGAGATTTATCAAATTAATAATGCCATTAATTATTTAATTTATTTGAATTGGAACGTAGGTCATCGGAACAAAAAGCACTGTTAAGTACATCGATATGACGCTAGATACGAAATTAACTTACTGGTACCAAAAACCAAAATGCAACTGATAAGGCGGAAAAAGCAAGACAGCCCTGAGCAAGTTAATGGGAAATACTGAAAGTCTCAAACAAAATAATCGAATACTATACTCATATGTTGGTTACGTAGTCTATAATGCTCTTTGAAAGCGAAGTTCAGACTGAATCAATGCACGTGGAAAAATACAAAATGGCTGCTTAAAAAGAAGATCTCTCAGAGTCATGTGTTCTTATAAAATTGTCTCAGAATCGGCGTTACTCGTTATTCCTATTACTCTTCTTGCTAAAGAAACAAAGAATGATATGAAAATGCAGACCAACCAAGCACTGAGTACAACACAACAGAGGTCGATGGACTGCAATGTTTATAAGTAATCTGTCTACGTGGATAGAATAGCAGTCTAAAGAGATAAAATATTACCTGATGTGGACGTGACTACTTTACAAAGCGCATAACAAGCGGAATAACAAACCCGAAGTACGGAGATGGAGACAAAGATGATGCCTTCACATGTTTTCCGAATGCCTTGAGTGAACACTACTAAGAAGAGATCTTGCAAGACGCATAGAGGATATTCATTCCAAGCACTGTTGGGAGAAGACGTGTTTCAAAGGTAAAAGACTATAAAGAGCAATTATTGAGTTGAAGATAAGTAAATAGATAGTTCAGATATAAAGATGGTGCCCATATGTGGCGAATAAAAAATGTCCTTTTTGATGTAATGCGAGCAGTACCGAGAAAGTTTTTGGTACTGAAACTCTATGCTTATTTAAAAACAAACAAAGTCATAGGTTACTACCAGGGTCCTTCTGTTCATTAAATAAAATTCAACAAAAAGATTTCAAAATATGTTTCTAAATTATAAAGCTTAAGACATTTAATGTTAGTTTTTTGTTATTCTCTGGAGTGCATACCTTCCTATATATGAACAAGGTTAACATCTAGCATATATTTTCTTTAAATTATTAAGATTTTTGTTAAATCTACCATTGTGCTAGCCAATTATGCTCGACATAACTTTCAAACTTGCAAAAAAAAATCAAACAAATTTGTCCCTTTCCTTCCTCTTACTAAGTCTATATTATAATAAACTCATTTTCCACTAAAAAACAAAAACTCTATAATAACATTTTACTCGTTACCGTACTTGAATCTTAAAATTAATTTTTTTTTTATAATTTCCTATTTTATAATTTTTTATTTTTCGTGTCTACACAGTGTATATATGGAAATTTCAATTTTCCAATTTTTCCAACATTTTTTTTTTTTTATTATCCGTTTGCTCAATTCAATTTTTGTCGTACAATCAAGAAAAGTTTTTATATTTTTGTTGTTAAATTAAAAAAAGTCGAAAAAAAACTTTTTATAATTTTTGTTTCTTACTTTTCTCCTTACACAAATGATAGGAAAACAGGACCAAATCTACACACACCCATATATATTCAGTGGAAAAAGCATATTGGATAAAACAAGACAACACATAAAAGTGAATCAAGTGGAAAAGAGTTTTATTACAAAGATAACGACGAAGAAGAAAACGAAGAAGCAATTTATGAAAAATATATTTTTGGTCAAAAGTTTATGCAAGCTTTTTTGTTTTGTATATATAGAAAACTTTTTTATATTTTAATTTTCTTCAATATTTAACTTTTTTAGTGTTGCGTTGTTATCAAAAGTTTTATCGGTTGTTGTGCGCGTATATCACAATGATATATATATATATATATATATATATATATATATATATATATATATATATATATATATATATATATATATATATATATAAATATTTATAAACGAATTTTCGTAAGCTCTTCAAATTGAATTGTAAAAGCTCCTAAAATTGTTTTAAATATAAAATACACATAAAACTATATCATACATAATAAATATTAAATTTATGTGTGCAGAGCTTTTAAAATAGTATTACATCGAGCTTTGAAAATACAATGCAATTTACATAATAAACTATCGTATAAAGCTTTCGTAACACTATACAGGACATCTAAAAATCTACTGTAAATCAAAATCTTGCATTTTAAATTGCGAAATATTTTCCTTGTGTGCTTTTATTGAGTTTTTTGTTCTCCTCGTATCAGTGTATTGCATTTACATTTTTTATGGATAATGTATTCAAGTTATATATATATATATATATATATATATATATATATATATATATATATATATATATATATATATATATATATATATATATATATATATATATATATATATATATATATATATATATATATATATATATATATATATATATATATATATATATATATATATATATATATACATATATATATTACATATTATATATATATATATATATATATATATATATATATATATATATATATATATATATATATATAAACAAATAATATATACAATATATATATATAATATGTAATAAATACACATATATATATATATATATATATATATATATATATATATATATATATATATATATATATATATATATATATATATATATATATTATATATATATATATATATGTGTATATATATATAATCTGTGGATATAGTTAGAATGCAGTGTTGATTTGTAATAAAGAACATTTGATAAAAATTCAAAATTATAAAAAACATTAAAATCGTTAAAATATTGACAAATTTAAAAACGAAACTTGAAAATTCATCAAATACTTCACATTTAAAACGCGTAATTAATTTTTTTTAATCCAGATTTGAATGGTTTAGTTTTTCTACAAATTTTCAAATCAGCAGGAAGATTATTAAAGATTTTAGAAGCCAAAATTAAAAATAAATTTTGAAATTAGTAAACCTTTTACTGTTTATTTCTTAAATCGCAACTAGTACTGATATTCATCCGATCAACGATGGAACTGAAAAACATTTTTATTGTTTTGATCTAAATGCCTCAAAGGAAGAATCTCCCAACCCTGAAATAAAAGCCACGATGCAGATTAACGCGGAACATTTAGAATAGTTCTTATCATAATAAGTTCCACCCCAGCATTCTATCTATAGGGCTAATGTAACTAATGTCAGATAATTACGGAGAGAATCAATATGATTCTTCCAAAGCATTGAGTTATCAATGGATAAGCTAAGATATTTTAAAGATTGAACTAATTCAATTTTAAAGCAAGAAATTAGACAAGTAACTTCATCACAATGTACATCATGATAAATAAAATCAGGATCTAAGTCACTATTGTCTCATATAATATTTGTACTGTGGTTAGGATGATTGTACAAGGTCGTCAGCAAAAGTGATCAACGTAGAATTAAAATTAATTAAAAATAGTAATGGACCTAACACTGACCTTTGCGGCGCACCATCGTTAATGTAAATACATTGAATCAAAATGTCGTTGATTATAACAACCTGTGACCGATCAGATAAATAAGAATAGAACCACAGCAATGCAACACCACGAAAACCGAGTTTTTGTAATAAGGCGTCATGGTTTACCATATCAAATGCTCTGGTTAAATCAACAAAAATAGAACCAATCGATTTTCTTTGGTCTAGACCCTTATATAAAAAATTCAAATAAAGCGCTTTCCGTATTTTTAATTAATCCCCGTTAAAATATTATTAAGCTCAGTCAAAAAGACTGAAATATTCAGAAATTGAAACCTAAATTAAATTACTAAATTCAAATGTACCTGCAAAGTGTCAGCACTTGTTCAATCCACACCTCAGAACAGAAAAATGATTTGGGACAGAATATCAAGTGCAGCAATGTTAGCTAAAAATAAATTAAAATTTTACCTTAGGCTTCTACTTATATTTTTATGTATTATAAAAACGTTAGATTGATTCGAGTTGATAAAAGCTCATCTTTTTCAAGAAAGCTCATCTTTTTCCAGGTTGGAAGGTTGGGTTGACATACTCTTTAAAAAGAATGAATCCGGCCATGAAGTTGGAGTCACTAACTTTTCAAAACCCGTATTATAAATCCTTATTTTAAATGACGAGTAATCCTGCTTATAATTATCTCGTACTTTATATGTTTAAACCGATGAACTAACAGCATCAGTTACATTAAATTTGTTCTGCAGGTATTGGCTAATATTAAATTCACTGACATCTATTTGCAACTTTGAGACAAAAACTTGTTTACAAAATACAACAGTAGGCAATAAGCAGTTAATGTCACACCCAGTGCCAATTGCAAAAATATTCACGACTTCTTCTGTAAATTGAACCGTCAATTGAAGAAAATCCAAGAGCTGCATCAGTTAAATTGATCGAACTTTTTGGCACGAATTTCAGATCCACTGCTACAATACCTAGAACAGTTTCATTTGCATTACTTGCTGTCATAAAATCAGTAACGGTTAGATAATTACTAGAAGATAAATTATTACTTAAGTCACAATTGACCACGGTATCTTGCATATTTTTATAACTAGCACTAGCACTAGCACAGCTAGAATATTTAAATTTAAAACTTTGTTCTCGAAAAATCGTGAATTCTGAAATTGGTTTATTTTGCGTTATAACGATATTGCTCAAATATTAAGGTTAGATAGTGGCATTATTTCGTTGTGTGTCGTTATTTCAGATAAAACTTTGGGTCAATATTGGTTGTGTGAAATTTATGATTTTTAATTTTACCGCATATTTTAATGCCTTATAGCACTCTTAAGATAATATTATGACAAGACGAGGGAAATTGTTTGTACAGATAGTATTAGATCAAGGCCAAATCGATAAATTGAAAGACGATATCATGCTAGAAGATGCACTTAAAGATGCTAATACAGGTAATAAAACAGACTCAGAACTAATGCAAAATAAATCAACATTGAAGCAGGCGAATTGAAGAAGCTAGGAAATGTATTGGTCCTATGGGAATAGGGCTTCCACATCATTCAAATTCAGCCTTACTTGAGTTCACGACGCTAGAAAACAGGTTAGAAGAGCCTATGGTAATAGGGCTGCCATATCAGTCGAATTCAGTCGTACACATGAGCTTAGAAGTTTTGAAAAAAGTTTGAATGCCATCGAGTCAGATCAAAGTACAGTTTTCAGTATCGGCATCGTCTACGTTTACTAGCAGCAACAGTAATAGCTCAATTTCAAGTTCCGAATCATCCTATGAAGGTAATTACAATGGCATATTTAAGAATTTAGTAAATAATTATGTAATTTTTATCTGCAAATATTTATGCTTTCAGAATGTAAAGACCTAATAATATTCCTTCTTTTAAAATTGTTGAAGGTCAAAGCCGCACTAGCAGTGACAAAGAAATAGTTTTCAACAAGCGAGCAAGTTACTTATCCAAGTCCCGTAAAGAAAGGTAAAAAAAGAATAAATAGGATAGCCAACTGGAGAAGAAAAGCAGCCAAACAGTTAAGAAATACTGGAAATGCCTATGAAACCAATAGTAAAGTCAAGAAAGTATCAGAGCCTCATCAAATGAACCCTTCATGTAGTAACAAATACAGATTGAATTGAAAGAACAGAAACTTGCGAGTGCAAAAAAAGCTCCATTTTGTAATTATTTGATTTTTACAAAATTTTTACTAAAGAATTTAATATATTTAATTATAAGTTAAGAAAATACCAGTGCGAGCTATGCGTGACATTTGAAAATGCTCCATTTGAAGAAAAAGACCAAATGAAGGAGAAATACGACACCCACTTAAGAAAAAAATTTAGCTCGGGAAGAAAAAAAATCTGATAAAGACACACCTAATATTATCGTTGCAGTATATGATTTGGAAGCCGTTTTTTCAGTGTTTCAAAGGCAAAGCTTTTGTATTCTTTTACAAGTCTAAGCTAAACGGTTTTAACTTTAGCATTTACGACCTTCGATTAAAATCTGTCGATTGTTTTCTATGCCATGAAGGAATAGGAAAAAGGGTTAATGAATTTGTTACATGTATTTTACGGTTCCTTCAAGAAAAGAAAGCTCAAGAAGAAGAAATTGAAATTACATTCTATTCAGATAACTGGTCTGGGCAGCAAAAAAATCAATTTATGTTTAACTTATACCTATACACCCCAAATGAGGGTGACTTGGTCCATTTAACCATAGAATGTGAACTAAAAAATCAACTACGAAGTGAGCCATTGTAAACTGCTGATGTTTTTATAAGCTGCATAAAAGCTCCCAAGAAAAACGGTGCTCCGCATAGAGTGATTAAAATGTCATTCGAAGAATTTTATGACTTATTAGATTTGAATGGTCAAATGAGGTTTAATTTGACAAACTTAGTCAAAATAACAGATATAATAAGTTTAAAAGTGTTCCCGGTTTTCGATATTCTACAAAACGTGACGAATCATAGTATTTCGAACAGCCACATAAATTTAAATGCTCCTTGCCAATTAAAGCATTTTTATTCTTCCAAACCTGGAATATATTTTAAACTTTGTTGAATTTGGAAATTCCAGGAAATTTTAAAATTCGAAGAATGATATTTTTTTGCTAGTCATCAGAACTTTGAGACTGTTCGCTATAATAACTAGTAATAAAAAAAATTCTTCGTTAATGGTTTCGTAATTAACGATTTCCTTCTAAAAAAACATTCAAACCGATGCATTCAAACCTTGATCTGCTGAATATGATGAGTGTAGAATAATTTTGTGCCCTAAATATTGGAACTGCTGTTCTCCCCGATGGCAAACGTCTTTACTTAGTCATTTAAAGTCATTTTATTTGCGCTTTTACATTGCTAAGCAATAAAGGTGTCACAGCTGTCGTTTGCATTACGATTGAGATGCTCACATTCCCTTCAATATGTTCTTGTCCTTTCCAGCCCTGATACTTTTTTACCCTATCGTGAATTTAAAGTTATCAAATATTGTATTGGTCAAATCAGGTACCAAAATGTATTTCCAAAAAGTAATTTGCAGACAATGACTATTGTGTTCGACCTATATGTAGGGACGTTGTGTAAATGTTCTGTTAATGTTTATCATTCCTTAATCTTAGTGCTTGGTGGCAAGCAAAAAAAAGGTAATTGATTGTTTTTATTAACAACCATTTCAACTTTAAATTATTGACCAAAATATGCTAATATGTGAAGCACTTCACAAAACTTAAATTTTTCAATATTACCGTGGATATTCAGTTTAAGACACCAAACATTAACTATACCAACTCTAGAAATGTGATAAAGGCCACTCCGAAGATAGAAATATCTGCTTTGAAGAATAGTCTGGAAAGCATGTAATATCGGTATTTTACTTCCCACCCAAAACTATAGAATATTTATCATCTGGACAACTCACATATATTGGTCTAATGAAAGAAAAAACATTTTGATTTAATTGACTTCTTTGGATGATTTTGCTTCTGGGGACCACGACGCACTAATGCTTAGGTCGAAAATTGGTATGATTTATAATTGATCACTCACCAACAATAATATCACCAAATTCCCAATTCTTTAAGGCACAACCACTCCTACGTTGAGCAAATAAACTAACCTTATAACCAAATGGGTTTTATATAAAAATGCTGTCAAAGGAAATACTTATATATAAATAAGAATGGGCAAAATAAAGCTGATCCGGAGAACAAAAGTTCTCAGTAAATTTTAAATATTTAACATTTATTGAAAGGAAAGCGGTTAGTTAGAGATAATTGTAGAATTAAAAACCACCATTGCTTAAGTGGAATATAAAAATCTCTTAGGAAAAAAGTTCTCAGCAACAGTAAATTCAGATTACACACTGAACTTTGGCTTAATCTAGCCACTTACAAAAACTATTCATACCAAATGATCAAATTAATGACCACCATATTACAGTAGTTCAGCAAAGACGCGTCGAAGGCAAATTCTGTCAAATTTAATTAGAAAAACGCTAAAAACTTTATCAAAAACCGAGTATATAAAGAGAGCTCCAGGACATAATCATATTATTGGAAAAATATTACAAAAAATTCCCAGAAAATTATGTAAAACATTTGATCATCATATTTAATTTTGAGTATTGGGTATTTCCCCCAAAAACTCAAAAATCTCTCAAATTATCATGATCATAAACAAAAAAAACTTAGGTTACCTCGTTTATTAATTAATTGTACTACCAACCAATTTGAAGCTTTTTGAATAGATT
The DNA here is from genome assembly GCA_963556175.1 of Tipula confusa. Lineage (NCBI taxonomy): Eukaryota > Metazoa > Arthropoda > Insecta > Diptera > Tipulidae > Tipula > Tipula confusa. Next base: position 142,909,262 of record OY744477.1, on the reverse strand, counting down.
ATTACAAAAATTAAGGTCAATATTATCTAGTGCACATTATACCAGACCACTAATTCACTTAAAGATACTAAATCACTAAATACATTTCTGATTCTACTTATTACATTTAAACCTTTCTTATAACTGGAAACATGACGTAAACCTCAAAAGCTGGAGAACTTTCAAAAATTGAAAGATTTGAATTACAAAAACTAAATCGGTCACTTGCATGCCTCATACCAATCAAATTATGAGTATAGTACACTATTTTATCAACCATACCAAAACTATCATTGTAGAATCTTTTTCTTTCTTAATATCCAATCTCAAAGCTAAACACATACATTTACGATATTTTATACAAAAGTGAAATCAAAATTTTAATTTAATCCTTTAAGAAAAATTTGAAATCAGTAGAAATTTTTTGTTACCTGCTATACATACATACATAAATTATGCCTATATATAGCTTGAAAAAAAAAAACACTTAGTTTTCCAAGTTATTTATCCAGCTGCACATAAAAACCAACATAATCATAAACTATCTAACTATTTTATTTTATAACTTTATAAAGTATAGTTTTGGTTTATCGTATTGTCATGGAGCTTTTTAAATGCGTACCGTATAACTTTTTTTTTTAATTGCAATTGTTGTCCTTGTTTGTTTATAGATAAATTGTATAGCGTCATCAGCATCATTCGTAGTTTAATTTTTTTTTTAATTTATAACGCAGGATTTTTTGTTATTTTTAAATAAATCCGACACATAAAGTTAAATTTTTTCACTTCACTTTTTAAAAATAAAATTAATACACATTTTTAATTTCATGATGAAGCTTTTTTTTTTATTTATGTGTATAAATTAAAAAAAACATAAAATACATAAAAAAAACTGTTTATGTTTGATACGAGTGCTGGTTTGGTGTATTATTATTTTAATTTTGTAGAATACTGTGAAAGTAAAGGGTTTCCCGGTAAGGGTACTCAAACCTTAAATACCTTTGATTTATCTTCAAACAATTCATAAGCTTGAGTCAGTCACATTTTATAGAGCCGAACTTTTTTCAGCCAATATTATCTCAAAATAGTATTTAGCAAATAAAAATATTCTCTTTCATCAAGATAATGCACTTTAACTCACACGTTAGTGAAATTTAAGATTAAATCAGACTTTAATGAAAAATGCAAAAAATCGAACAAAAGTGTTTTTTTCTGGCAAGGTAATTGTCTTAAGTGGTGCGAGATTGTGGTCCTGGCGTTATCTTTGTTGCTAACATCCAACCGCCAATTATATGGATTTTGAATTAATTCATCCCAATTTCAGTTAGCCCAAAAATTGTAACATGCTATTAAGCTCTTTGTAATTCCAGGTATTAACATTGAGTCTATCTAAAGCCTCCTTTATAACAAAGCCGAAATGATTAAAATCGAACGTTACTAGTAGACAAATGGAAATGGCAGTATGCATAACAGGTTATACAAAGGTGATTCGTTTCTACAAAGGTGTACACACTGGGATGATCAATTACCTCAACCTACAGCAAGAAGTGGATTGAATTTAAAAGTCAATTGGCAACACTTCAGAATTTCGTTGTGCCTCGATATATACTGCAAACTAATTATCATAGAGTCGAACTTCACTGGTTCGGTGATGCTAGCATAAATGATTTTGGTTGTATGTTTTATGTTAGATCCAATGATGTGCACCGTCATCATCGCGTAAGATTGGTGTGTTCTATGTTCAAAGTAGCACCCGACAGACAAGCAACAGACAAATCTACGTTTAGAATTGTGCGCGGCTTTGCTTGTGGATGAAATGTCTGCCAAATTATCTGACATTCTGGAAATTAAGTTTGATGCAGTATATCTATGTCAGATTCCGAAATCACTTTGTTTCGAATTAAATCCGAACTACATCGATATTTGTCGCGAATAGAATTACACAAATTCAAAGGAAAATTCATCAGTTAACAATTGGCACTATGTCTCTTCCTCTAAGAACCCAGTAGACTGTGTTTCTCGAGGTTTATTTCCAGAAGAATTTAATGATGCTAAGTATTGGTGGACTGGTCCAGAATATTTGGCCCGCGATAAGAATGTCTGGCCTAAATGTCATAACACCAAGTTAAGCTTAGAGATCACTTAGCGGAAGCCAAAATTGGTTTAGTTGAGCGTTTCTCTTCGTTTACACGGCTGAAACGGGTAGCAGCTTGGATTTTGTGTTTTTCGCGAAATTGCAAACTAAAAATCTAGAAAAACATGATCGAAGTATCACTGAGTTAGATACTAGTGAAATAGAGATGGCTCAGAAATATTTAGACCGAATCGTGCAATACCAATGAAACCCTACAAAAACATAAGTTAGTTTGCAATAAAAGTCGATTAAAGTCATTATCTCCATTCATAGACCCAGAGGGAATATTTTTTGATGTAAAAACCTCCAATATCGCTACCATTAAATAGTGCATTTAGTGCATTTTCTAGATTGGTCGTTTGTGAAAGAATCGCAAAGGCGATTATTGCATGTCGGAAAACAGGCTTTATTGTACAGCATTCGTTTAAAGTATTGGATAAAGGCCGGTAGAAATTTATGTTGGAGAATTTACAACGAATGTATACGATGTTTTCGTGTCAGACCGAAAAACATTAATGAAATAATGGCTGGTCTCCGAAAAACATTAATGAAATAATGGCTGGTCTACCGGCAAATCAAGTAAATTGTTCTCGACCATTTCCAATTGTTGGCATCGATTTTTGTGGGCTGTTCTTAATTAAGAACAATAGCCTTAGAGCTAAAGTTAAAATCAAAGTTTATCTTTGTCTGCGTCGGTTTGTATCTCGTCGCGGATTATGTTCTAAAATATATTCAGATAACGCTACTAATTTTGTTGATGCTTGTCGAGAACTTAAAGAGCTTAGAGAATTATTTTTTTCGCAAGCTTTGCAGGCTAAATCAATGGAATTTTGTTCAGTACAGCATTCAGTGGTTAACAATTCCAACGCAGTCCCTTCACTTTGGAGGTTAGTGGGAAGCGTCAATTAAGAGTGCGAAGATGCATATGAAACGGGCAATTGGTACCACGTTATTTATTTCGGATCAATTTCAAACCGTACTGGTGCAGATCGAAGCTTGTCTAAATTTATTCCCTCCTACGGTAATGTCAAAAAATCCTTTAGATTGTACTGTTCTTATTCCAGGACATTTTTGGATCGAGGTACTTCTATCACTGCATTACCTGGGCCGTTACTTCTTGAACTGAAACTTAATCGCTTATCTATAGATATCAGCAAGTACAATTCACATTGCAAGGATTTTGAAAACAATGGTATAGAGAGTACCTAACAGAATTACAACACCGTCACAAGTGGCTAAAGACCACCGGAGTCATAAAAATCGGTGATTTAGTCTTATTGCAAGGGAAAAGATGGTCTTATTCGAGTGGTTACCGTCAAAACGGTTAACTCAATTTGTAAACGAGCAGTGATAAGAATCAGTCCTCTATCGATTGAAACACATATATCAGAATTTTATTTAATAATTCTACACTTGTTTCTGTGACTGATTTTATGGCTAGTGCCATGTCTTATTATCATATATTTTTTCAATTTTTCAAAAAGTCCGCGATTGGCACCAAGCGTGCAGGTAAAAAATAACCACATGAAAAAAAAGTTCAATGATTTATTATAGCTTGGCAGAAGTAAGGGCGGAAATCATATACAATTATTAGAAAAAATTGTGCAGATGGCTGGGTGGTCTGTTTCCAGATCCTTAAAATATTATAAGACCGATTTTTAAATATGGGAGAAGAGGCCTGTTAGTAAATATCGGGGTATTATCATTCTATTCGCTATTCTAAATCTTTTCAAAACTATTGTAAAAAGATTTAATCGTACCTTTTCACCATGGATTTTTTCTTAAGAGGTTGAACGTTTCCAATTTTGTTACTTTTTATGATTTTCTCCATAGCAGAATAGAGAAAGGACAGCAAACAAATGTGGTTTACACTGACTTTTCTAAGGCCTTTGATCAAATAGATCATTATATTCCTATTAGTGAGCTATACCGTTGAGAGCTTGTTAAGATACAAGATTCCGTCTCTTATTGTTTCTGTGTAACTGGTGGCTTCAGGATAGTCCTGTTTTCGTTATTTGTTGATAACGACATTAAAATCGGTGCATGATATTTCAAGAGGACCTGGATGAATTTTCCATTTGTAGGGTTTGTAATAATTTGCCTTTTAATGTTAGCAAATGCAAGGCTCTCTTTTTTATCGAACTCGTTCGCCTTTATGTTAGCAGTGCCTGCTATGAAATACTACCGTCGATAGATTTGAATTTGAATTAGATTTGAGTATTATATTCGGACCTTACCTTCGCGAAATACAAAAATTTCATAATTTCTATGACTTACGTTATGCTGGGATTTATTAAATGTAACGGATTATTTTTTATAATCCGCTCACACTTAAAGGCCTCTATGGCCTCGAACACTTATTACCATCTTACAGCGATCGCCAAAAACTTTTAGAAGTGTAGATTGAATCTAAGTCAGGATGTTGCTTCCGCGATCTCATATGTTTGATGAGCTAAGCAATCGTTATATATATATATATATATATATATATATATATATATATATATATATATATATATATATATATATATATATATCGTTATATATATATATATATATATATATATATATATATATATATATATATATATATATATATATATAAATATATGAGTTTTTTATAGTACTGAAAACTGCTATCATATTGCGTATTAACGGCCTGAATGTAGGTCATATGAATGCTCAGAGTATTATGAGGAAAAGCAAAATTGATGAATTGAAATATTTCATAGATGGCGTGCCATTTGACATTATTTGTGTATCGGAAACTTGGCTGCAACCGTTGCATACTGATATTAACGTTAATCCGAAATGATCGAACTGTTAGTAGTCATGGTATGGTGTATCTATTTACGTATAATGAGCTTCCGTAAGCAAATCTGACGTGATACACACTAAATTTATTTTCCCTCAGGTAACTATAGGTGAATCTAAAATTATAATCGGGACTTTTTATAGACCTTCAAATGTGCATGGTATATTTGACATAGAAAATGCTTTGAACGTTTTGCATCCACTTTATAGCGACATTATTCTTATCGGTGATTTTAATATTAACGTCTTAAAAGCTAATTCTTTGAGTAATAAATTTAAGGATGTCCTAGAATCAATTAATTTGTTTATATCTAATGTTGAGCCAACTCATTTTACTGATACTAGTGCGATCCAAATTGATCTCATTATTTCTAGCCAACCCTATAAAATGATACGTGTCAATCAGATGAGTGTTCCGGGAATTAGTAAACATGACTTGATCTTCTGTTGCAATGAAATGTCTATTGATCGTAACAATATTGAATTGCCAACACTTTGCAGATCTCTTAAAGATATTAACTGTGCCGAATTAACCGATGATATTCAACGAAGTAATTGGTCTCTTGTATATGATTTCTGTGTGGTATTATTCAAATGATAACTCACATTTTCAGTAATATTCTGACCACTTCAGTGAGACTGTAAGAAGGCTAAAGTGATTCCTATTCCTAAGAAAAATAAAGTTGAAACATTTAGTAATCTCAGGACAAAGTCAAAAGCCTTGATTCAAGTTCAAATATTTAAATTTATAGAAGCAAATATGTTGCTTAATCCACACCAATCTGGCTTCCGTAAATCTTACTCAACTAGTACAGCACTGTTAAAAGTTCCCTCAGATTTATTAAAACAGTTAGACAACAAAAAAGCTCGTGTACTTGCATTATTGGATTTCTCAAAAGCCTTCGATATATTGTCTCGCATATATTATTATCATACAAATTGAGACATAACTTCACATTTTCTGACTTAGCGGTTGAGGTAATATCACCATACTTGCAGAATAGATCTCAGGTTGTTTATTGCAATGAATTTTTCTCCAAATCTCGTGTTTTGGGCGCTGGAGTCCCTCAAGGATCGATACTCGGACCACTTTTATTCTCTCTGTTTGTTAATGACTTGTCAATGGTATTGGCAAATAGTGTACATCATTTATATGCTGACGTTTTTAGATCTTAAACGTATTGCTATATGATCTAAAGCTAATTGCTTTACAGGAAGAGAACTATTCTGACAGCTCTACCAGTGCTGGATGATAATATTGTTTGCCCCTTTGTAGATAAGATTAAGAATTTTGGTGTTATTTTTGATAAACATCTTTCATGGGATAGTGATGTCAATCGTGTATCTTCAAATTACCCCTTTATGAAAATGTTCAGATTGCCTTCCTCAAAATATTCGACATAATTTAGATATGACATCTCTCATTTTGCCACATTTCACTTATTGTTGTGCGGTCAGATCAAAATTAGCAATCTATAATGAACGCAAATTCGAAAAAGATTTTAATTCTTGTATCAGATTCATTTATGGACTTAAAATTTACTGGCTTCCTAGAAGTCTTGTTAATTCGGAGAAAAAATGCGATACAAATTGCGTTCCTCTGTCTGTCGTGGCTATATTATGGCCCCAACTGCTATACTAGAAGCCTCGGAAGCCTAGCTATACTCAGCATAAAAGCTGTATAAAACATCTTAAGATTTTTCATTAAAGGCGACATCTCTGCGCTAGTATTGGGACTTATTGAACTATCGTGTACATAAACCGATAATTTAGTAATAAATATTAAAATTTGGTAACATTTTAGGTTTGTTATTTTATATTACAAATTTCACTAGGGTTTACATATTCCAAAACTTAAATACCAGTTAGCCATATGTGAGCCAAAAAGTTTATCTCTAAAAATTGAAAATATGTAAGCCCGTGCTCTTTTTGGAAAACTCTTATGTTTGTACGGTGTAAGTATATTATTTTAATATTTTAATTATAAAAGGGTGCCATCATTAAATATTTGATTTTAAATTAGATGTGTTTACGCATTATGTGGAAGGGTTACTAGTAGAGTACCCTAATTTTATTTTTCTATTTGATGTTTGTTTTTTTTTTAACTTTATATTAAATCAAACACAATTTAGAGTACTAAAAAAAAAAAAATGTTCGGCTACTATATAAAAATTGTTACCCGAAACGATATTATTCCGTCCATAATTGATTTGGATTGACAAGCATTAAGTGCAATTCAATTTAATAGTAATAACGATTTTTTTTCTATTATTTATTCATAACATCGTTAATTTTGGATCGATCAATATTTTAATTCAAAAGTTTCCGTTCAAGTCGATAAAATTTACGTAAACAACGAATAAATCGAGTTTAGTATTTTATTTAAATCACGACAAACTATAAATGAAAATATATCCATTATGAATAATAAGAAAATTTATATCACAAAACGAAAAGCTTTTAATACAGTTATGGTAATAATTTAGTTTTGTTCTCGTTGTTATGGTGGATGAATCAATTGAAACAAGATTCGAAAAAATCGCAAATTACGGTGTGATAATCTGGTTTTTAACTTTGCTGGCCCGTGCCATATTATCAATCATATACCATCGGTTGTGACCCAAATCTTGTATTACAAATTTATTGTTCGTTGGCATGAATACTGAATACGTTGGAGTCAATAGATGAATCCTTGCGTAAATTATGGGAGGTAGAAAGCTTACCGAAGCGAGATCATCTGACATTCGAAGAAGAATCGTGCGTGACTTTATATGCTGCCACAATAAAGCAAAACAGTGGAGGCAGATATGTTTTAAGGCTTCCCTTCAAAATTGACCCATCACAAATTGGGGATAGTAGTTATCAGGCATTGAAAAGATTACAGTCAGTGGAAAAAAGGTTTGAGCGAGATCCAGAGTTAAAAAATCAATATAACCAGTTTATGAATGAATACATCAGTTTTGGTCACATGATGGAAATTTTGGTGAATAGCGAAGACAGCAACGCTTATTCCATGCCGCATCAAGGTGTATTGCAGTAATCTAACCAAGGTATTAAGCTGCGAGTCGTCTTTGATGCTTCTGCAAGGGGTTCCATGGGCTATACTCATTAAATGATACAATGGGGGTTCAACCAGTAGTGCAATCTTCGTTATACAGCATCTTATTACGATTTCATCGTCGTTATACAGCATCTTATTACGATAAGAGTTCACGAAGATGATGCTAAGTGGCAAAAAAATATGTGGCGAAGTGAACCAAACGCACGGGTGAAATATTATCAATTGGAAACAGTCACATATGGAACAAGATCAGCACCATATTTGGCCACGAGTATATTAAATGAAATCGCTAGCAAGAATAGGATCAAACATTCGAGAGCATCAAACTCGATTGAATATGATATGTAGACGATATAATGACTGTTAGTGATTTCGAAGCAGAGCTTGTACAAATACGTGATGAATTGGTCGAGGTATTTAACTATTCCAAAATGTCGTTAAAAAATGGATATCAAATTCACAGCATGTGATCGACGGTTGATATTTATTTTTAACCGAGAAATATTGAAGAGACACTGGGCTTATTAAAAGAACTAGGAATGCAGTGGGATTCAGTTAATGATACATTTAAATTCAAAGTTAATTTAGAAAACACGATGATACCAACGAAACGAGGAACTTTGAGCAAAGTATAAGTCGTGTATTTGATCCTCTAGGACTGGTGGCACCTTGTATCGTACAAATATAGATCCTACTTCAAGAAATTTGGGAGTTTCATGGATTTTCGGATGCCAGCTCTGAGGCCTACGGTGCAGTTGTTTATGCGAAGGTGGGGAACAGCAATGGAAGTTGGAGGATAGTAATGGTAACGAGTAAATCACGAGTGGCACCACTCAAAAAACCCACTATTCCAAAGCTAGAACCATGTGCAGCACTTCTTGCATCAACATTATTGAAGCTAGTCAAAGATGAGATGGGGGTCAATGTGAATTCTGTGTATGTTTGGACCGATAGCATAATCGATCTAGACTGGTTGTCTGCATATTCAGTAAAAGACGTATTTGTAAACAATCGAATTGCCGTTATGCTAGAGAATCACTGCCGTAATTGTTGGAATTATGCCTTCTACAGATAATCCAGCAGACGTATTGAAATCTCGATTGTGGTGGCATGGACCAGGCCTGAATAATGATTTGCTAGAACAACTGCTGCAACCATTGCTGACATTATTTGAAGATACCTTACCCACAGGCTCAGATCGTACGTAGTCACATCTGGTGGTGCTACTCTGTTATGGAGTTTGTTAAAACAACGTGTATGGATTATTGGGGCGAGAACCATACTTCGACAGTAATACGAAGTTGTGTACAGTAATCCAAGACGTAAAACACAAATGATGGCCGAACTACCTCTTGCTAGAGTACCATGTACGAGACCATTTCAACGTATCGGAATTGATTATGCTGGTCCATTTGTAGTGTCGTCAATTAGACGTCGTGACTAGCGGTCTATAAAGTCATATGTCTGTATATTTATTTATTTAGCAATTAGAGTTGTCCACATCGAGCTGGTTGCTGATTTGAGTATCGACACATAATTCTGAACATTTTTTTGTAATATTCAGATCTCATAGCATTTTAATCCCCCAGGAGCTCCACTCTTTGGTGGGAGCTGAGAAGCCGCCGTCAAGGTTATGAAACCTCATCTACACAGAGTCTTAGGAAGCATTGTTCCAAACATTGATGAGTTCCAAACGTTACTTGTGGAAATTGAGGGAAATGTGAACTCCAGACCACTTTGCCGGATAAGTGATGATGAAATTGACTACTTGACATCTGCTCATTTTTTAATTGGTCATCTAATCTCAACTATCCCAGACTATCCCAAATTGTAATGAATGCTCAGTGTCGCATTTACAAAGATGGGAAATGATACAGCAATTAAAAAGAAATTTCTGATCAAGATGGTGTCATGAATATTTATTAACTTTTCAAAGTCGTACAGTAAGTGGTGCTACAAACGTCTGAATGTTAAATTTTGATGATGTAGTCGTATAAAAACGTGATGCAACTAAAATGAAGAGCAGTATTGTATATTTACAGAAAATAATTTTTGGTTTTGTGGTATTACGAATAAATAAAAACAGCATAGGAATTAAGCATGACTTTTAGTGATTAAAAAATATCCATATAATTTCTTGTAATTTGCTAGAAACCCGTATGTCTAAAAACACTACGAAATAATTTCTTGTACTTTGCTAGAAAAACGTATGTCTAAAAACACTTCTGTTATTGTTTGTATGCTTCTTTTTGACATTTACGTATGTTGTTGTCAATACAAAAATAATTATTTTTTGCTTTGCTAAAAATATACAAAAATAAATATAATATAATAACATCTAAATATTTAAATTTTGTTATTTTATTCTCTATGTTGTATTTATATAATACTTATTTTTTATTATTATAATATATTTATTTTTTAATAGTTTTATAAAACCATAAATTTGTTTTTGTAACAGACTATGTGATATACTATTTACGTTTATCGCATAGTCTATTACAAAAAGAAATTTAGTTTTCCGTTGTTTAAATAATGTTCGGCGGTTATGTACAAATTTATTGATCAAATTCATTTTTAGTCGGCAAAGTTCATATATTATATACAATAAATAAATGAAAATAAAATAAAACATTGAATGATATGTATTTGTAATTCATAATATTTTTTATTTATTTTAAATATTGCATATTTGTTATCAATCCTTTAATGATTTTTTTTTATCGACTGGTATTGATGTACTCATAAAATAAATTTTGTATAGTGATTTTTTTTGGTATCATGTAAATCCTCCGTGTTTTGAGTTGGTATCATGTAACCTTATTGTAGCAGTTTTAATAATTATTTTTCGTTAGTGATTTTTTTTAATCACTAAAAGTCGTGCTTAATTCCTATGCAGGTTGTGATTAAGTTAAGTGTTAATTTTATAATCTTGTACATCACGATAATCAACACCTATACATCCTCAAAAAAATAAAAACACAAACAGTATTGGTCATTAAACGGTTACTTCAATTGATTTATAATGTTATATATATTGCTAGATCATTTAAAGGGACAAAATCATACTAATTGTAAATATATATTAGTAAATAGGCCTAAGCACATCGGAAACTGACTCAAAAATTTAAAACAAGACTCGATTCTTTCGGAAGAAGCTAGGTGTGTTTGATAATTTTTTTACAAAGACCCTGATTTTCTCACTTTCTTAAGTTTTGATTCTAAAAGTGGATGTTACTTAGTTTTAAACATCCGGCTCCTAATATGAAGTTTGAAATAAAACATTTTATGCACAAGAACTTAACATTGAACTTATCCCGCGTTGTTTAAACTCCCTTCGAAATATTTTGAAAAATGTATATAGAGATATTTCTAATCACATTACGTCACATTATTTTTACATAAATTATAATTTAGTAAAAATGAAATTAATGTTTTTCGATAATAGATTCTAAGCTGCTTTAAAAATAAAGTTACCCAAAAAATTATTTTTTATTTAAATAAAATAAAAATTAAATTTTTAAAAATTTTTGTATACTCGGGTAAAAACAGGAAATCAAAAATTCTGGTTTGCATAATTACACAATATTTATATGTTTTGTGTTTGTGGTTTACTCTTGTATTAAATTATATAACCATCATAACCATGAATCGTTTTGGCCCCTTCACATTCATTTAAACGACTCAAACCAATTTTGGTAAAAATATTGTAAAAAAGTATATGGCACCTATGATAATTTTAAGTTTTGGGTTATACAGTGTGTAAAACATGTGTTGTGTTTAATATGAATGAGCAACCTCTCGATTGAGTCACCATTGAGGCAATCTGAGACTTACTGTATATCAGGAAAAAATTCGGTTGAAGTAACCTTTCGCGAATAACAGCAATTAAAAATTAATCTTCAATAAAAATAATTCTAAGCAAGGTTTGGAAATATTATATTCCTGGTATATTCCTGGTCTAAGGGAACCTTAATTAAAATTTTTATTTTAATAACAAACGTTAGTCTTTTTTGCTTCATTTTTATAACATAAAACTTAATCCATCTACAATATTAAAAATGTTAATAGATACAGGAACCAATAAATCTTTTATGACCTCCAAACATGATCAATCGAAAACATGTCTGTAATCGAAAATATTTCCCTAGCTAAAATAAAGACACTATAATCGACACTCAAGACTAAACAGTTTATCTGTCATTATTAAATCCAATTTTAGCTTGGTAAATTACATTATATGGTCTCCTAAAACAAGTTAATCAAGAGGTTATGGGTTTGTTGAATAATTCCAAATACATGATTCACATTTTTACAAAACCTCTGTATTCCCTTTATCGTTAACCAAAACATGTATTTATTTGCAAACCGATTCTAAAATTGTTGCAAATCCGCCTTATTCGTTTTTGGCGCGAAAATTGTTAGAATATGTCAAAAATCATAAGCTTCTAGCTTATGATTTTTGACATATTCTAACTATTTTCAAGAAGACACATTCGATGATATTAAAAGAAACATAGCGTCCCTTCATTTTGAGCAATTTTATGAAAGCATGCATGAATACCTAAAAGCAGAAAACCACACCAACAAATATAATACACTCTTTAAAACCAAAGCAAAATAAATAACGAAGACAAAGCTCAAGTAATTTTGGAGAAAAGGGTAGTCCCGAGATTTTTTATGGGGCACCCCAACTAAATAACGAATTTCTTGCGAATTCATCAGAAAGAACCACTTAAATCGTGCATGGAAACAGCTGCCCAAGAGTTGAGATTCTAGAAAAATGTATATGACAATCAAGTTCACAGGGAACCTGCTGATATCAGTCTACAAACCAATCTCACGAAGGTAATTTGTTTCATCTGAACTATAGTTCAAGAGAAACTCGCAAATTTTTTGAATATTGCAAAAGGCATGGACACATGATATCTGGATGCACAAAAATGAGGAACGAATCTCGAAACTTAAACTATTCGTTCACTCTACGCCAATCCCATGGTAGCCATAATTAACAATAGTTTTTCAGCGCCCACAACTCACAAATCAACTTCGATCTATATCAGACAAGAATCTCCACCACCTTGCCGTAAACACCATTACCACGACATAATGCATGTCTAGCAAACAATTCTAACAGGTCGTAATCCATCCAATGGCAGAAACCAATAGCAACGGACTCACCAAATGAAAAAACTCTATCCTGGTAGTTGTCTCAACACCACAATGTGGTTGATTACAGATTCTCTTAGACGACTAACGGTATCTAACCAGCCGGTTATCCTAACTCAAGAATTATCACACAACAAACAATCAGCAATCGGAAAACTCTAACGGACTCAGCAACGAGCAAGAGATTGATGCCTGAGTTCTCAAACTTTAAAAAGTTTAAAACAACACACTACCATAGTCCCACATTTCACCATAATATCGAGCAACTTCGTTAATAAGAAAATTCCAAATTACACAACTCCATTTCAAATTATTTAGATTTTAAAATTCAAACCATTAACATAGCACCAAACAACCTAGCATTCAAGTCGAAAATATAGATATGCTACACACGTCAGACACACAAATTAACCAACTACAACACCCTAGCTATAAAATGCTGTAACCAATACGGTTGAACTCAAATCTTCTGCAACAATTTTTCAAAACCTCACACATTTACCTGATTCAGGGGGCAGATATATCTTTAGTTAAACAAGAATGTCTCACCAATCCTGCCCAAATTAACACGGAAGATTAAATGTTAGGTTCACATGACATCGAAATTAAGTTTAAAAAGGATTCAAAACCTCACAAAAATGATACCTTCTCATGATACCTTCTTGGTTAACGGAAAAGTCATTCAAGTTCTAAATGACTTTTCCGTTAACTAAGAAGGTATTTTGGGCAGAGACATGATAAACAATTTGAAAGTCGATATCCTGTACAGTAAAACTATAATCAAATGATCATCACCCCTATAACCGAGACTTTCTTTCAGACCTATACTCAGCCATCGATGAAGTTCATCCCCTTATTCTCACAAATTGCCGAACCAATAAATTATGTTTTACGAAAAGGTTATTTTGTCCTTACATTTGTCCTTTCGGCAGAATAGCGACTATATCATCGGCACCGCATTAAGTCAAAAACGATTTGATGATCGGTTTTGCTAGTCGTTCAGTTGTTTGGCAGTATACCTACGTACTATAAACCATTTTATTGGTGACAAAATGCTAAATTATTGTCTTAATGCCAAAAGTTATCTCTGAATGTTCTTAATACAAGCAGGGCACGAGTACACAGAATATGTAAATAACATTTTACTATAGTAACCACTTGAGTCGAAAAAAGGTGATAATTTGATGAAAAACAGAAGGTGGTTGTGGATTTTATCAAACCTTTCAGAACTAACAAGTAGCAATACTATCTTGGCACTATTACTAAACGGCAGTATTTACCATCCCACCTATTAATTGCCACAATATGGAGACAGTACCATGCAAAAAATCTTGAAATGAAGGTAACTCAAAGCTTTTGTAATTTTTAGAAATCTAATTTGGGATTTAAAACTCTAAGTTCAGCTAAATTTTCTACCTGGATTCAATTTAAAGAAAAAATAAAGCACGCTAAGTGGTGCTTTCTAATAAAACGATCTTATGATCAAAAATCGCAAACTTCGGGGAAAAGAATCTATGCATATTTAAATGAACAGAGATTGACATAATGACATTTGATTGTCAAAAATATGTGGCGTTACCAAAAGTGCCTGATCAGGCTTATTATAGTATGTAGCTTTATGTATATATCTGTTTGGTGTTATCGTTGGAACTGGGCATTCTAAATTAAAAAGGCTAACGGTTTTATTTATCATTGGGCCAAGAATATTAAAAAAAGGATTCAAACGAAATGTTTCGGATGCTGCGAGCAAAATAAAAATTCTTTCATGATTGGAATAGGGGTGGGAAAGGGGGCTTAAGCTAAGTGGTCTGCAAACAGCTCAAATGTCATCCTCACCTGCACGTGGTGCACCCTGCTAGGCAACTAACGAGGCTCTGGCGACCGAGACACGGCGGTATAACCGACTATCGAAAACTTAGTAAATGAAGTTTTCAAACCAGACCCACTACCAACTCGTACTGGCCAGGTAGATGCTCCATGACCAGTAAAATAAACAATGAGTACAACTAATTCAGATAATTGTACCCCAGGTGGTAAACCAGCTAAGCAGCTGGCAAATCCACCCTCTAACGAGGTTGGCTCAACGGATTCTGAGGTGAGTCAATCATTGTTTAACAGCCCTCTTAGGCAACTCAACCCATTTGGACAAAAACCCAGGGTGGGTAGATCACCACCACCATTAGCGAACACCTTGGAAAGGGATAACGCAGAACTGCGCAATAAGATTTATGAAATAGAAAAGCTAACGTTAAATCTAAACAAAGACCTCGAAAGCTTAAAGCGAGAAAACAAGGAGTTAAAAGTTGCTCTAAATGCAGTAATATCTGAGAAAGAAACCTCCAAGCTGCAGGAAAAACACGATACCAATGATCATATAAAGGTTATATATGAAACAGACGAATAAGAGCTGAACAGAGAAACGGGATGGATCCTGAACCGTAACAAAAAAAATAAGAAACTCTAGATGAGTAAATCACCACAAGTTTCACCCAAACTGAAACAATCAATTGAGCAGCTTCCAACCGGAAGTAGGAATGTACCACAGGAGAAAAAAGCTCAGGTTTCAGCGGAACAGGAACGATCAAGTAAAGAACTCTCAACCGGAAGGAAGAATATACAACTGGAGGAAAACGTGCCACGGCCACCTCCAGTTATAATATCCAATTGCGATAATTATCAAAGTATTAGAAATATCATGAACAACAATCGGATAGAATTTCAAGCTACAGCTCTAAATAGTGGTGATATCAAAATAAATGTCCCAGACAGTGATAGCTACAGAAAGTTAACAGGAGCTCTTAATGAAAACAAAACAACATGGTATTCTTATGAAGATAAGCTGACAAGACAAACCAAAGTCATTGTTAAGAAACTACACGCTTCATGCAAACCAGAAGAGATAAAAGACTATCTTTTGGAGAAACAATATAAAATAAAAGAAGTTACACAGTTGCTAAAAAGAGGTGACAAAACACCGTTTCCTTTATATATGCTATCTTTTGAAAGAACATAAGACATTAAAAATATTTATGCAATCAGCGAAATACTCCATATGAAAGTCCAAATAGAAGCAGTTAAAAAATCTAAATTGATTCCTCAATGCAAAAAATGCCAAGTCTACGGACACACGCAAAACTTTTGTAATAAAGAGCCTAGATTCCTGAAGTGTATAGGAAAACACCGTACGGCTGAATGTATGAAACAAAAAGACACCCCACCAAAATGTGTCAACTGTGGAGTGGCACATCCAGCCAACTACAGAGGTTGCATTGTTATAAGAGAGCTGCAAAAAATTCGCAACAAAACAAGGGAAACTTTAGAAAGTACCAGGCTGGAAATCAACTCAGCCTCAACAAGAATATCCACAAAGTCAAGGACACACGAAACATTAAGCAAATTATCAAGAACTAATCCTAATGTAACATTTGCTGATGCCCTCACTATTGGAAGCTCGAAAAGGCAATATAGTTCTGCTTCAGTTAATGATTCAAATAATAACCAAACAAATAAAATACTACAAGATATTCTCAATACACTTACTTCACAAGAAGAAAAGCAAGAAAGAGCCCTCATATCAATCATGCAAAGGCTCACTTTACTCGAAAAAAGTCAAACAGCATCAGAGGTAGCCTCTCTTTGCTAATTAACATGGCCAATAATTTAAAAATTCTTGCATGAAACTGCAATGGTATATTGCAACGAAAAAATGAAATACAACTATTTCTTGATTTAGAAAAAATAGATATATGCTTATTATCTGAAACACACCTTACTACTCAGAGTCATATAAAACTCCGTGGCTACGAAGTTCACTCAGTAGTACATCCTAATAATAATGCAAGAGGGGCAGTGCCGTGATTTTAAAAAAGGATATTAAATACGATCTACAACTAAAACTTGAAAGTGATGAAATACAAGCAATTAGCGTTAGCATTAATACCCGCAACCACAAAGTAGTAGTAGCCGCAATATATTGCCCACCTAGATACAGCATCAAAGAGAATGTTTATACACACTTCTTCAAGCAGCTAGGTGAAAAATTCATAATCGGGGGTGACTTCAACGCTAAACATACAGACTGGGGATCAAGACTAACAACACCTAAAGGGAAAGAGCTACATCAAGCAATAATTAAATACAACTGCAACTGGCATTCTACTGGGAAACCAACCTATTGGCCCAGCGATCAAAATAAAACACCTGATCTTATTGACTTTTTTTAAGAAAAATCCCGGTTGATTATATACAAGTGCAGGAAGGATTTGACTCCACATCTGACCATTCCTCTATTTTAATGATAATAAGTGATACAATAATTACAAATGACAAGCAGCCAATGTTAACAAATAAATATACTGACTGGAAAAATTTTAGGAATGAACTAAACAATAGAATCATTTTAAACACACAACTTTCATCAGAAGAAACATTAGAACAAGAGGTGGAGAAGCTCGTCAAAGATATACAGCAAGCAGCGTGGAAAAGCACTAATACAACAAACATAAAAGTAGCTGGCAAATGCTACCCAATGGAAATTAAATCACTAGTTTTAGAGAAAAGAAGTGCTCGAAGGGAATGGCAACGTACACGTGACCCAGTTGCCAAAAATAGATTAAATAATTTAACAAAACGATTACGCAGAGAAACACGGGAATTTCAAAATAAATCAATAAATTCATACCTACAATCTCTCACCTATGATAAAGATAGTCATTATTCATTGTGGAAAGCAACCAAATATCTGAAAAGGCCAGTTATGCACATACCTCCAATAAGAACAAATAATGGTCGCCTGGCTAAAACCAAAGAAGAAAAAGCAGAATGTTTCGCTGATCATCTCGAGAGTACCTTTCACCCCAATTTAACAACACTTAATCAACAGGATATACTGATTGAAAACCATACAACCATCTTGAGACAGGAAATCCCATTAACCAATGATAAAGAAGTGAAGCAAGAAATAAAGAATCATGTAGTACTTAAAAAATCACCAGGATATGACTTGATAACTGGAGAGATTCTTAAACAACTACCTAATAAAGCTATTAAAAAAATATCGGACATGATTAATGCTTCCTTCAGACTACGTTATGTCCCTCTATCTTGGAAATTTGCAGAAGTGATAATGATACCTAAACCAGATAAGCCACCAAGTGAATTAACCTCGTACAGGCCAATATCACTTCTTTCCATCATGTCAAAACTGTTTGAAAGACTATTATTAAAACGAATTAAACCAGAAATTATAAAATCAGGAGCTGTTCCATCCCATCAGTTTGGATTTAGAGAAAAACACTCCACAATCGATCAAGTCCACAGAATAACAGATTTAATAGAAAAATCCTTAGAGGAAAAAGATTTGTTCAGCCATATTTATGGATATAGCACAGGCATTTGACAAAGTCTGGCTAGATGGTTTAGTATTTAAATTGGAGAAAACTCTGCCATTTGAGTATTGCGAGCTGTTAAAGTCATACCTCAAAAGAAGATACTTTAGAGTTAAACAGGAAGGAACTTACTCCAGCATAAAAGAAGCTAAAGCAGGAGTCCCGCAGGGTAGTGTCTTAGGGCCACTCCTTTTCGTACTGTTTACAAGCGACTTACCACAGACGAGCAATACAACTACCGCCACGTTTGCCGATGACACTGCAATTCTAGCTGTTGGTGACACAATCGGTGAAGTCTCATTCAAACTACAAATAGCCATAAATAATATACAAGATTGGCTAACTAAGTGGAGAATTAAAGTGAATGAATCAAAGTCTACTCACATTAACTTCACTAATAGGTCAATAGAACCACTACCTGTGACTCTCAATAATATCCCTGTACCACATGCCAATCAATCAAAATACCTTGGTATGAACCTTGATGCAAAGTTAAAGTGGAAAGTACATGTGAAAAAGAAAGCAGAAGAGCTTCAGTTAAAATATAGAAAAATGTACTGGTTAATTGGAAGAAACTCTCAGTTAACTATTCATAATAAACTTATGCTTTATAAACAAGTGCTCAAGCCGGTCTGGACTTATGGTATCCAACTATGGGGATGCACCAAAACCAGCAATCAACAGATAGTTCAACGATTCCAAAATAAAGTTCTTAGAGGGATTGTAAACGCTCCTTGGTACACTCGTAATAGTGACCTTCATAGAGATCTCGGAATAGACACAGTAGCAAGTGAAATCAAGAAATTTGCTCAAAAACACCAGGAGAGGCTCCATCATCACCCTAATATTGAAGCTGTAAGACTACTTCATCAAGAGGGTATTATAAGAAGACTCAAAAGACTAAAACCTTTTGAGTTACCTGAGTAGTGCGCATAATGCAAAATCAACCAAAAAAACACTTTATGGAAAGAATACATAGATGTGGCTTTATTATTATATTATTAGAATCAAACGCTGTTAGTCAAAAATGACTAGTTACTTTGTAAAAAATCTTTTTAAAATAAAAAATAAAAAGTTATAAAAAAAAAAAATGATTGGAATAGCTGCTTATTTACTTAATTTTACTCGTTTATACCACCCGAGACCACGTATTTGCCCAAATTGAAAAAAAAAAAAAAATCGAACTATGGATATAATTGTGGAAGTTCAACAATACTTGGATATTTAAGAATAATTTGGGACAAAAGTAGATCTTGAAATTGAATGTCTTTTCTTCGATTTCAGACAAGCAGTAAAAGAGTTTTAGACTTTTGGAAAGAAAAGAGTGTGAAATTTTTGATAAAAAACAAAATGATCCATTCATCACATAACATTATTCCTTCGGGTGTACCAGTAAAAAGGAAAAATTGATTGACGTTAATAAACTTTTAAAGAAACATTTTGGAGTAGACTGGAGGAACAATCCATCTTGAGTGTTCTATAAAGATGTAATAAGTACAGTATTGAAAAATTTGGAAAACTGTGTAGAAAATTTCATAATATTTCGGAATTGATCCGCTCCTACTATTCGAACAAAGAAGACAGATAAGCCATATAGAAGGCCAAAAATATAATAACGTATTTCTAAAGACTCTTACCAACTCCTATTTTGCCTAACAGAGTAAATAAGAAATTAACTTTGCCAATGATTAGGCCATCTTTAACAAACGACAACAAGCGATAACATCGTGATTGTCGCAAATTTGAATACTAAAAAAAAAGATCCCAGCAGCAAAATTAAATATGGACATGCGGTTGAAAGGTTCAACGCCATTATCGCTTAACAAATATCTTAACAAATTGAGGCGTGAATTTAAATCCAGTCAAAAGAAAAGTTATACAATTATTTTTAGTACCACATTTTAGTACTAAAAACAAAACAAAAAAAGTTACTTAAAAAGTAAGTAAAAACCGCATTATTACCTATGATTTGGCCCGCAACCATAGCATACAAAACTTTTTTAAATTTATCAATTGAACTAATTTTTTTAAGGCAAACAGTTCTATGTGATAATCGCATTTATCAGTCCTGGGTTATTGCATACCATACTTCTGTTAAAATGTAAATTTATTTTCATCGTACGCAATGACTTAGATAACTTTAAGTTTTCATGCGAGTCTAATGGTACCCCTGAATTAATTTTTTTGAAAATAAAACCGCAGTTCTAAAATAGTTAAACTCAAACACACCTTCTCCAAAAATTAAATTCGGATACATGATCAAAGATTTTCAAAGATCACAATTATTAAATGTAACATCTTGTAAATGTTTTGAGGAGCTGTCGTAATTAGAGAATATTATATTGCAATACGTGTAAATATAAACTGTAAGTAATATGCTGGTAAGCGGTGCTTTCATGATCTTTCCATGTCCGATTTAAATTCAATATTAAACCTATGTTATCAACCTTAGGAAAATATGAGATAATATCATTGCCTATAAAAAGAACAGGTTCAATATTATTAGGTAGAGATAGGTAGAGAGCCTTACTTTTAGTAGGATTAGTAAGCCCATAATAAGAAATATTATTCAGATATTCATTAAGTTTTAACCATCGCATTCAAATTTGAAGTCACCCCCAATATATAGTTGCAATTAATCAGAATTTAGAATGTGCCAAGTTAGATAAAGCAATAAATTAGCTGAATTGAAAAATAAAATTGCAAATGAATTAACTTTGTCAAAGATATCAGATAAATCATCAACAATATGCACAATTGTAGCAGTATAGTATTGTAGGTAGTTTTTTAACCCGATTGGAATTTACAAAAAAATATAAACTCTTAAGGTGCTCAAGAATTAAGACCTGCCTAATTGTTTCTAGCACCTTAGATAATGCAGGCAAAATACTAATTGGGCGAACGCCGCTAACATTGAAACTTATATCCTTTTTCGGTATGGGAATAATCGATCCACATATTAGATTGGACCTGATTTTGTCAAACTCAGGTTTATGATGAATGGGTTAAGTGGGCAAAAACATATCAAAAAATAATTTTAGTAATCGAAAATAAATAGCAATTCTACCCCAGCGGGTATTAATAATACGGTCGAATAATTTTATAATTATTAACTGGAACCGACTTATTTAAAATTTTACTATTAAGAAGAGTCTCGGTCAAAGCAAGAAAGTCGAGTTAATTAGTTGGCCAAGTATATCAAGATCAAGAGTTTCGGAATGGAACTCTGCTTTCACACCCAATTTGAACCAGACATACTCTAACGATTCAGGGTTTTCCGTTTTAGGCCCTATTTAAAGTATTTTAAATATCTAACAAGTATCAATTTCGAAAAAAAATTTAATCATCAATGAAATATCATTTTCCATAGTACCAGGTCAAATTTAGATAGGTAAAGACAAAGCAATGGTGCAATATAGTTTTTACTCTAAAAGTTTCTGAAAAATTGTTTGGCACCAACACACGAGTGTTTATAGAAGTATTAGGCACTAGCAACCAATTTGGAAAAAATATTCCTACATGCACATGGTGGCAAGTGAGGAATAATGAATGAAGCAGACGCAGAATATATAGTTATTTCAATAATCCAGTGGAAGATGTTATATATCATTAGCTGGCAATGTAACAGGAAGCGTGAATACTGTAGTGATATTTTTAGTTTTATTACCCGCCGTATTAATTTTATCAATTATATATGAAGAAAATTGGAATCACGAGAATCGGCAATTGCAATTAATTTCTTGAACGGTTTGTTAACTAATAGGTCCGGCATTCATTGCAACGGTACGCACTGACTGACTCTGAATTGTACTTATCTGGCAAGTACATTTAACAATTGAAAGAAATTCAAATCTTTCAACCAAAAGAGTACATTTAAAATCGGGAGAAAGGCAAATCTTTCGAACTATGATTCAAAAAGGTTTAAATCACCAACATCAATGTCGGTCGATTCATCTGTTCAGACAAGACAGGTCAATTATAGCAACCATATCCTACGAATCAACAAGATGATCAGACGAATCAACCAAATAATTAACAGAATTACCCAAACCAACAAAATTAACAATCAGCATTAAAACGCGAGCATTCCAATTAGAATATGCCACAGGAAAACCAGAGAAGTTACCACCTAAAAACCGGTCAAGAAGAACTATATAATCATGTTTCATTAACGAAATGTTGGACGTGGACATATACGGTCAGGAAGAAGAACAGGAGAGTGAAAACATCGAGCTAAATTTAATGATGGGCGTCCCTCTAGCGTATCATACTTAGAATACAAAACTAGAGATAATAAATTGCTCAAATTTCTCATCAATACTGGAGCAAATAAAAATTTCATCAGTCTGGAATTAGCTAAAAACCCAATACCGACTAACTACCAATTCAATATAAGATCAGGTAGTGGACGGATACCATTGAAAGTAAAAACAGTCCTCACAAGTCAATAACCTAGAACTTCGAGACGATTATTTCTTCAGCAAAAACTACCAAGAAAACTAAATTGTTAGTTTTAAGTTAAGGCGCTTTTATTTGTGTTCGTTCGTTCGTTCATTCAGTCGATCGTTCGGTAAAATTATTTTAATGTTTTATGGTTGATGAAAAAATCGCTGAACGATTTTGTCACCACCTATTATTTACCACAAAAATTAACGTTGACACATATATAAAAATAATTTTGTGTGTAAAAAAAATAGTGTCTCGATTTTAAAATAAATTATGATCGGTTTTTATTACATAAATTAAATTTATATTTAAAAAGTATATATTCTGCACGAAGGACTAAATATATTTAACTGGAAAATATGTTTAACTCGAAGAAAACTATTTTAATGCCGCTGTCATAATTTGTTTGTATGGAGTATTCCTATCCTTTTTATTCTGTAAGGCTTTGCTCTTTTTCCCCATGTCCTTTTCGTAAAAAGTTAAAAGTTGGTGAAAGAATGTGATTGGTTGAAAAAATATGCAGAACGAATAAACGAATAACACACGAACGTTCATAAAAGCGCCTTTAGAGTAATTTTATGCGTAAAAGTGCATTCTACAATTTTAAGAATTTCTTAAGCTGTTCGGAGACCTCGTTTCGTTATCTTATATATATATATATATATATATATATATATATATATATATATATATATATATATATATATATATATATATATATATATATATATATATATATATATATATATATATATATATATATATATAATATTTTTAAAATTTTTATTTGAGTAAAACCTTAAGATGAAATCGATATGATCATAAAATATATATATCATCGAAAGCTTCCTGATACTATTTTATTTGCAAATAACTCGTATGACAGTTTCAATTTATAAATGTTAAATAAAGTTTGCTTGTTTTATATATTCCTCTTCTTTCGAACCAATTCAACAATAATAATACAACAAGCCATCAGACATTTCCGAAAAATGTCATCACAAAATATAAAATATAGTAAATGTATTTCAACAACAACAACCGTACAACATGAACAAAACAACAAAAAAACACGAGAAGAGATTCGTAATTTTTAGTAAAAACAAAAATGTTTCATATTTCGCGTGATTTGGTTTTCCGTTATAAAGTTGAAGAAAATAATAGCAACAACACCAGCGCACAATATAAAACACATAGTATATACACACACAGTAAAATGGAAAATATAGGAAAAACTTTTGCTGTTGTGGTTGTTGTTGTGCCATTGTATTGTGTTATTGTTTTTAATCGAAAAAAATATGAAAATGTTTACTATTGTCTTCTATTAGACAGTTGTAATAGCAACAAGCATATAACGAAGAAATGAGAATCAAATTTCCAGGGATGTGAGACAGAATGAAAACTAACATAAATTATAATATGAGAGATAGGAAAAGCTTCTTCTTTTATTTTATATAAATGTACATAATACACAGATTTTCTTTTGTTTTTAGTAAATTAAAATATGTTATTTTTTTTTTAAATGTTAGAAACGTTACTGGCAAAAAAGAGAAAGATTTTTTTCGGGTTCGGGATGCTTTCAACATGGGAATATACTAATAGGATGAAAGACTTTATTGGAAAATAGTTTAAATAAAAAAATTTTTTCTTGGGGATTTTTTCCAGGTATAGAGACGAAGTGTTTCCGGTTACAATATAAAGGAACGTTAGTTGGCTGAAAAGTTATGTTGTAACTAAATTTACTATAATGGGTAAACAAAAGAGAAAAAGAAATATGTTTCTGGATAAAATTCCCATGGGAAAATGTTTTTTGCAAACAAATATGATGGAAGTGTGTATCTGTGCTCTATTGATTTTATAAATAGTTGTTCAATGAGCACGTCATGTTGCTAAAGTCCTAAATACTATAATAGGAGATAATAGTCTGTCCTAATTTAATTATGTTTTGTAACATATTTTTTTGGTTTATTTTTTATAGGAACATTTTTATAGTGATTGATTGCTTAGTGGAACATTTTATCATCTAGGTTTAAAAATTACGTATAAATATTAAATATTTGGGTTAATTCTCAAAATATAGGTCAATTCTAAATATGTTTAATTCAACATTTTTAGAAGCTTAGCACCGGACCTCAATTTTGAAAATAACTGCAATTATTAAAGTTATTTCAGCCAGAAAAATCTAGTTGATATTAGTTTCTGAGTTTCACAGATACTTAAGGTTCGTTTACATTATCATCGGCCGTCATCCAAAAAAGATGAAAAGAATCAATTAACGAAAAATGATGTTAGAATTTTAAATATTTACTTTTAAATTATACACTGCCTCCTCCATTTTTACTTTTTTGACACTTCTATTTTTCAAGAAGATGATGACAGGCGACGATAGAAAAAGATGATTATCGTTTTTTATTTTTACACTCTAATCTTTATCAAAATCAATTCATTTTTTTTTCGTATCATCGAAAAAACCTGATAATGTAAAGGGACTTGGTTTGTAAATAGTCAATTTCATTAAAATGTAATTAATATTCTATAGGCCACCACGGTTACTGTAACCGGGTCGATTTCAATAGTATAACTAAGATCCTGCCTTATCCATCCAAGTTAATGTAAACATGGGTTTAAAGTGGGCCTGGCGCTTTCTGGGATAACTCTAATGGGCAAATTTGTCGCGGGTAGCGCTCAGCATCAAATTAATTCACTCTATATGGAGCGGTTTGTGGTTGGATAAGATTGTAATTTGATTTCTATTAACAAAGAATTAACAGTTACAAAACAGCATCTGTTTTCGAAGAGTCGGTTGTATACAAAATGTATTCTTGGGCTTCCTTAGTAAAGTATCCAAATGAGTATACGGAATAGGTCGTAAAGTATCTGTCAAATTGAACCCAAAACTATGGTATTAATTTGTCATATCCTTAAATTTTTGAATATTTCTAAGGAAAAACATCCTTAAGTCATCAATTTTTCCAGTAGACCGCAGAATACTACTTGGAGTAATTTTAAATCTGAGGAAGCTGCGGGAGCTCATACCGAAAATACATTTCGAACTGGTGCTGCTGAAAGCAGTGTTTTTGTAGGTTACACATATTTTGTTCCTCCACTGTTAATTGTTGGCCATGATTGGCCATAACTGTTTCGTCGATGTATATAAACGAAGAAAAAGATCGTTAAAGCTTGAAGAGGATAAACGAAGAAAAAGATTATTGAAGCTTGAAAAGGACCGTTGATGATCTAATTAATGAATCGGGGAAACAATAGTGCAGCATTTCGTGGTCCAAAGAGCTTTCATGTGAATTCGAACAAGCCAATTATAGAATATCTTTAGGTGCGACTGGGGTTCAATTATATGCTCCAACCAACAGAAAATTCTGTAACTTTCCGGGATTGCTACTAGATAACCTGTACCTAGTCTCCAGGTTTGGATTTTTATTTTTATTAAGTGTAAAGTACATAACACTATGGCAGGCAATGGTGTGTCCGCATGTATAATATAAGTGAATTATAGGTCGACAATTTGTGGGCTATAGATTTATAAATCGAATAGTAAGCCGTATTTTTTAAAGAATCAGCACCAATGATAGAGCGATTTACGTTAGCCATAATGAATGCCCGTGGAAAATTTTATTTGAATGCAATATATAATTGCAGCTATCTGCTTCTGTAGCTATTAATAACTAAACCATTGTCGCCTCACAAAACTGAGACGATTATTTTACTTTAGTCTTTTATATTATGGTCAGCCGCGGCAACTGATAGACTTATTTAATTGAAAAGTTGCTGTTCTAGTATGTGGCTATTCGCTTAGAGGAATTATTGGTTTCTGATGTGTTCATCTCTGGATGAAAAAATTATTAGGATCACATTTCGTCGCTGTAGAATTATTTTTGACTAAGTGCCATTTTTGGTCAAATTGAGTTATAAATGCCAATGCACTAAATCTCTGAATCCGAATTAGTGGGTTAAATTCACCTATTTCCACTAGTTTTGCAAATTTTGACTGATGATTTTGTCTTAGTCCCCATATTTACTGGTCGTTTTGACTTGACATTGTCTAAGTCCAGAAAAAAAATCAAATTGTCTATCTCCATTAGAAATACGTGTACTAAATTGTTTTAAACTGTTGTTGAGCATATCTGTCTTTATCAATAAAAACACACCTTTAAGACTATCTCATTCTTATCTGGATCTAAATGATATTTTTATTATTATTTGTCTTCCGAAATTTAGAGATAGGATCATAATTATGTTAATCATACATTGTCGAAAAGGACGAGTAGATAACCTATATGCTCCTATCATAAAGGACTTATCTATTTAAAGGAAATGGAATACAAATATTATGCATATTCCATATTAAGCTGAGCATAAAAATTAGAACCTGTTTATACAAATATATACTAAATTTGGGCGGAAAAACAACCTTTTCCATAGAGTATGCCAAAATAAGAACTGCATTATAACGTTTACCCTACAACACTTTTAAAACAATACCCATACCTCCTTGCAATTCATTAAACAGAAATTTCCAAAAAGGAGGACACAGTCAATACATAAATATATTTACTCACCGATTGGTCTTGTGAAGAAATTTATAGAACTGTAGAGTTTATAGTCAACAACCAAACAATAATTCGAAGTATACAAATGCAGAAGTCTTATTAAAAAATCTGAAAAAGCTTTGTTGGTGGATTTCCGTAAACATCACCCGACTTGAGAAGTACCAATATTTTTGTCCATTAGTAGCGCCTTTGGCAACGACTAGAAGATTATCAGCCGAAAAAAGTAAAGATATATTAAAGACATGCATGTTTATATGCCTTCAGCCTAACTGAAATTTTATCGGTATGTAAAAAGTGTAAAGTAAAACGAATTTAAAAATTCAAGTCTTTAAGCTGCAACAAGAAGAATGGAACATATCAACCAACGCTGGCGATATGTCCAAAAAACCAACCGTTAATATTACGTTGGTCCAACATTCTTAAATATTCGCTCAATAGGAGGTGTATATAAGAGCCCTGCGCAGATAGGTTTTTTGGTATCCGCATTCGATCCGCATCCGGTAGACACAAATAAAAATTATCCGCAACCACTCTCGCTCAAAATGCTTATATCCGCATCCGCAAAAACAATAAGTCACCTCACCAGCCAATAAATTCAAATAAGTCTGACTAATTAAATAAGTCAGTGATTGAGATATAACATTACAATATAATAACAAAACAGTGCAAGTATAATATAAAACCAACACGAATGTGTATACTAAAGGAGATTTTGATATCAAAACCTCCTACATTAATATAGAAGTTTTTGGGAGTTCTGATAATATACAATCAAAACCGTTTATATTTCTCTTTGCTAAGTACATAAAGTCTTTGATTGTGTTGCAAGTGATGGTATATAATTGCGAATAAGGTAAAAAAACGATTAAGTGGATTATCCGCGGATAAACTAATCTGATGCAAGGCTCTAGTGTATATATAAAGATCAAAGGAAGCTACCAACGTTATAAGTATAGGTGTATACAGTATATATACTGGTGTATATACTGGTGTATAATTGGCTTTCGTATTAGTCGTGGTACCAGCCACAATTTGGTTTCTGTTGGATTGAAAGTACTTTTAATATTGATCTCTTTTTTGGAAGGGTTACGAGATCGTGATTGTTAGTTGATCACTGGGTAAACCGCCTTAAAGCTTCAGTTTTTTTAGCCTGGAGTTGGTTGTTACGAATTCGCGAACAAGTTAGTAAACAAACAAGTTCGTAATCTAAAATTGGATTATTAGGCTTGTGTAATCAGTCTAGTGCTTTAACACGCAGTAAAACATCCGGGTGTTGATTGCCCATCAAAAATGAAATTTGACCAAACTGATCATCGTAGCCGCGCATAAGTTCATCGAACATGTAGGCTGAAAATCGAGATTCATGTCGAGATCACTGTCGTTATTTTTATCAAGTTGATTTATATAGATTTTGGAGGTGGCGTACGTAGCAACGGTAGTGCTTCAACAATTTTAATAGACACACAAAATTTGGAAAATATTTATGTTAATTAAATAAAACATAATAGAAAATTCCAAAAGTTTATACTCGTAAAATTATACCAATAAACTAATGAAATTTTGCCTAGGGTAATTAGGTGTAAAAATGAAAATACCTATATACCCAACTATACATCGCTGTACATAACAAAACAAAGCTAAACACATCACACAATTTTTATTTGAAATTCAATTTACCATTAAAAAGCAACACATACATCAGTTAACAAAATCAATTCAACCAAAAAACACAACAAAACAAAAAGCTCAAACAAGATCAACAACTTTAACTAGGTATATAGCTACTACATATACATATGTTCAATGTACAAAACCATAGAGCACTAACGATATTGATATATGGATATATGTACAACAAAAGCATCGTTTAAATAAATTTACATTTTACACTTTTATCCATCCATATTGATATGATAATATCGAATGATGTTGCTGGAAATGGAATGTGTTCTATTCACGTTTTGATTTCTATGGTACTGAACAGTATACACCAAAACACGATGAGCGTAAATAGAAAAAAAAAAAACGACGAGCATAACGATTACAGGCGAATTCGGTTCAATTGATTTCATTTGAATTTTGTCACATTTATGTTGTAATTTTTTATGTCGTTGCATAGAGAGTATTTCACATGCATAAACAACGAATTTTTGAGCAAAATGTAAACTACAAGAATCCTTCGATTAATTTAATCAAAGAGTTTGATTAGAAAATATGAAAAACGGAAAAGTTTTACCCAGTGTGCTTAGTATTCAAAATTTAAAAAGGACTGACTGTAGTTCTAAAAATAAAATTTAAAAATATAAGACAAAATAAAGCCAAATTAGATGGCCTGCAGATGCCCACGAATGTGTTATATTTAAAATTCTACATCATCGATTGTTCTACAATTTGGCATTTTTTAGTAGCATTTAACATTATTTGGATGTCCTGGATAAATACATCAAACGAATGCAGATTTTGTTAGATTTCAATATGCGTGCCTCGTTTAAGTCAGTGGAATTTTAAGTGACTCAATAGAGAAGACAATGACTAATGATATAGCAACGAGTTGTAACTCACTCTCCATTGTTGCAGCTATGAAGAGTCAGCCAATTGCTTCTAATAAACCTCCAAGTGGTACCAACCGGGCAACGACTAAGGTCAGCTAAATACTATATGCGAGTGTTAGATGCGTGCGAGAATTAAGGGCCAGATTAAGGTGTCATGCGACCCATGCTGATGATCAACCTGGCTGGGTCCCTCTGGATACCAGGCTACCTCCAGATGTATTTAGCCTTATCCTTGCATTTCAGAACTCTGCAAGGACGGACATTCAATTCTCTGTTACTCGTGAGATTTAAATGGAAGTTAAGAATAATAATTTAAACGCCGGCACTCTTAAAATGCCGGAAACTCCAAAAGTAGAGAATCAGGTCTGTACACCTTCCTTCACCAAGGTTAAGAACCTATAGTGCTAAAAGAAAAGCATATGAAAACCCCTAAAAAGGCTAGAAACATTTTCGTTGGTGGATAGGACGGATAAGGACAGAGCCACACTGAAGTGGGCTACTAAAACGGAAAAACCAAAGCCAGGAAGTTCATTCGGGAGCTCCCTATCCAAAAGACAGATCTTCGGATTAATCTTTAAAGGCCACTAAAAAGTCAAAGTTACAGGCAACTGCAACTAGGTCTTTTAGCGAGGTTCTCAAGGATCCGTTGGCTGTAGCGGTTATTGATAAAGCACAGGAGGATGGTAGCATCACCCCCACTTATTGGAGGAAGGTGAAAAAGCTTTTTGTCTCCTTCTTCCTTAAAATAATGCGGGAAACTCTAGGGCAGCTCCTACATGTCGGAACAGTAGTCGGTATAGGAACCATGTCAAGTTGACAGCTTGTGCCAACCAAATGTATCTGTACCTATATAAAAAGGCGATCAGTAACCTAGGTAAAAATTGGCTTGGAATTAAACTAGAAGTCCTTGCGCCTGAGGATATCTCTTGTAGGCCAAGAGCTCGGGCATGGATTCCAGCTGAGTCAAGCGATCCAAAGACGATTTTGAAACTGATTAAGATGGGAAATCCTGAGTTACCAAAACACAACTGAAGTTGTGTGCCCTCTAGATGAGAAGCATTAAACTGTAAAAACGGAAGAAGTAAAGGAGCCAAATCTGATTAACGAGCTATTCAGATCGATGGATGAAGTCTGCAATATTTCTACGACCTCGGATTCACAAGGATCTGACATTACTATGGTGTCGATTGTCTTTTTAGCAGCAAGATGCTAAAGCTAATTTAAGCCAGTCTATATCACTGTAAAGCAGCGTCAGCTGCGCTCATGCCCAAAGTAATAAAGGATGACATTGATGTCGTCTTGGTTCAAGAACCATAGATTAATAAGGATCAGATTCTTGGACTAAGAGCTGGTAACTATAAATTACTGTTTGTGCAGGATGCAGGTAGGATTCGTTGGTGCATTCTTGCAAAGAACAACCTGCAATTTTTCTGCTTGCCAATTATAGCGATGCATATGTGGTGGCAGCTTGCATTGAGGTCAGTAATAAGAACCTTTGGCTCGTCTCAGCGTACTTACCGCACGATGGGGAAATCTTTCCTCTGGATAATATGCGCACCTTAATTACGGATGCTCAGTGACGTAAGATCGAAATCGTCGCCGGATGCAATGCAAATTCACACCACTCGAACTGGAGAAGCACCGATACATACGAGAGAGGTGAGTCACTCCTTGATTACATTCTAAGCTATCCTTTCTATCTGTAATATAGGCTGTAAGCCTACTTTTATAAATAGTAATAGACAGGAAGTTTTGGACATTACCCTTGTTTCAAACTACATGTCAAATAAATTAGTTAATTGAAAAGTGTCCGAAGAACACTCCTTTTCTGATCATTGCTTTCTACAATTTGGATTAGATTTAAAATATTCTTAAACTCCAACCTTTAGGAATAGAAGAAGGATTACTTGGGAAACCTTCAGATTAATTCTAGGTTAATCTTCTGAATCAACACAGGAATTGGATGCCTTGGTCGACAGGGTGGTGTCCAATGCTTTCAATGAAACTATCTTAGGCTCCTGTCCTATTTGTAGGCCTAAAGGCAAATTTCGTCCACAATGGAGGTCAAGGGAGCTAAAAGTAACACGGCTGAAATGCCAGAAGATCTTAAAAATCGCGAAGAGAAGAAAGGCTGACGTGGACTGGGACTCCTATAAAGAAGTCATCAAATCATATAAATACGAATTAACAAGTGCCAAAAGCAAAGTTTGGAGACTATTCTGTGATAACATACAGACGTCCTCTGAAACATCTAGGCTACGTTAGATTCTATATACTTGCCTGCCATTGTAAGTTATCTACAACGCCCGGTTGGTATCTGGACTACAACGGAGGTCGAATCCCTGGAGCTTCTACTGCCAACTCAATTCCCGAATGTTCCGAACCTCCGTCTGTACTGCCTAAAACCAATAGGGCTACTGGTCTCACTGGAAAAAACCTTGTAGAATCGTTTTTCTTTTGCATTAATACTACTGGTGAGCTCCATGGACTATTTAACTGCCAACAATTTCATCATGCCTCACATTGATCGAATAATACGACATTTCGTCAGGATGTAACAAACTACTTATCGGTTCATTAAACCGGCAATTTGCAACCTATGGTTATCTATTTCAGCTTTACCAATCACCACTCCTTTTCCGATCATTTTAAATGATGGACTGACGTTCATCACTCGTACTGGTATTTTCCGCTAGAGTGTCACCAAGGTTATGCCATTTAAGTAAGCCATTTTTTGCGTTATTGATCGGCTCGATTATACCTATTTTGCTATACCTCCAGAATCACCTTCTATTGTGGCATATGTGGTCTTCTCGCACATTGGAATATCTCAATTTGCTCATTGGTTACGACGCGTAACGCATTGCACTTGTTGTCGGTAATCAGTAAAGGTACTTCTATGTTGCTGATTTTTTAGATCGAGGGACATTTGATGCTGTGTCCTAAAGTCCAATCCCAAGATGCCCTAATCAGTTATATTAGCCACAATGAAGCTATGCGTGAAATGTATAAACACTCTAAACTGCCTTCAACTTGTAACGAATCACATCTTCTATCTGCTCTCGTGATACCATATCAGGGCCTTCTGTTTAGTATTCCATAAACAACCAAGCTGTTGCAGTCCTCCTGAGCTGAGCAATCAGAATAGTGATCCTGGGGCATCCTCATGCTTTTACCAAGTTTCGCCCCCTAAAGCTGCTAAAACCTTGTTTCCCGGATATTCTTTGGAGAGATCGGTCAATTGTCATCCCTCTTCAATATCTGACGCCATTACCTGCCGCACACCTTCCGTTGCCATTCTCCTGTCATGGTTGCCAACCAGCTGCATTTTTCTCTGTGGCGCTGGTTCTTTGCAGTCTCGGATCTAACGACCAAGTATCTGTTTGTACACCATTTTTTAGAGTTTCCATTTCTGTTTTTACGCCATCTTTGCTGATCAAACTTGGTGTTCTGCTCATCACGTAGTTGTTATATCAATAATGCCTGAAAAACTGCTGCTGTATCCGTTTCTCGCACCTCTAAGTTGCGCTTAGAGGTGGATCTACAACAGTCTCTGTATCCGTCATGGCTTCATACTCCTTTTCCTCATTAGCTCCTGGTTTCACGGTTGGAGCTGATGACAGTGGATGAGCCTACATAATTGTTATTTTGCAGCCAAAGTTGCCAGTAAGTGAAGAACCACTAGTCAAATAAGTGGTGCCGAATGAATGCCTAATCTTCTCAGTTACATAAATTTGTATCACTACAGCAAGGAGAGGAACGTAATTATTACTCTTTTCTAAGTAAAGTGTGGGAATCGAAAACAATATTTTCTAATCATTAATCTCATGCCTAGATAAACCCCAGTTTATGCATTAAAAGAATTCCTAAAAAATATACCCGAGTTACGTCAAATCTTTACAAATTCTATTTGAAACAATCGACGTAAAGTGGTGTTAATGGAAATAGAGATTACGCATATCAAAAGATTCCTGTTACATATGAATATCATCCCGTTAATTTAAGTCGACTTGTATCGGATCAAAATTGTACGACAATTTCAAAACGAAATAAATATCGGGGATTTTGTTCACTTTTTGATTTATTTATTCAAGCAAGTTCTTGAATTACGTTTTGGTATGGATTTGTCTACACGGTTCAGTACAATATAAAGTTGTATCTAGAGTAAAGTGTCTCGGGTTCATGATGTCATGTAGGAAACACTTAATTTAAAATTCAAAATCTATTTAACGAGCGAATATATATATATATATATATATATATATATATATATATATATATATATATATATATATATATATATATATATATATATATATATATATATCCATATCCGCTGTAACATCAATTCTTTTGATTTTTAAAGCTAATACGCATGTATCCGGTTGATTATATTGTATATGCTAACTTGAATCTTGTGAAGGATTAAAGTTTGACATACAGTAGAGTAAATTCATAGTTTTTGTTGCCAATTGATTCATGTTCCATATATAACCGTCGTCCTTTCGTCTTTTTAACGTGTGTACATTTTCAATATTTTAATTGGATTTTTCTCGAAAATCGTTTATCTGCTTTTACTTTTTTCTATACATATATTGTATGGTTTTGATCCGTTTTTGCACATGATTTTGTTATGTTTTTTACAATTTTCACGGTAAATACGATGGGAAAAGAAAAATTTGTTACAAATGAAAAATTGATATAATGATGTGAGACGATAAGGTGGGTGATATAGGGTGATATAATATGTCGTTGAACGATGATGGAAAGGTAATGTTGATTTTGTGAAAAATTGAAAATCAGGGTGTCTTATTGTAACAAATTGATTTTTATGTGTATATAGATTTTTTCGTTTGGAAAATTGGTGCTATTGATATGGCGTATATATATGACTATGTCGGTTATATATCCTGCGCCACGTGAACATTTTATTTCATTTTTTTTTACAGGTGATGGATTTAATGTATATTGATGCAATAAGATAAAATAAATTTTGTAAAGTGATCGGATAAAAGAGATCATTATAAATCAATTTTGTTTTGAATAAATTATTTGGTACAATGAATCAAATCGCTGTAGGAAGTATTTTACGTAATCCCGTAAATAATCAGTCTTTAGAATTCGGAAGTAATATCTAGGATTACTTGAACAATTTTGCCATTTTATACCACAATTTTATTTATTTTTGAATTTTCAGTGAATGAATGGTTTTGGTCCCAAAATATAGATCGATGATACGATTTTACCGAAAATGGCAAAAAATTTGAAATTTTTCAAAAACCATTTTAATAGTATTTTCCACTTATGCGTATAGTGTCGAACGTAGTCGAACCACAGCACATTTTGCAATAAAACCACAATCATATAAATTATAATTATGTTTGCTGAAGGCACTAACTCTACTATGGATCCACTATTCGAATTTATTGATTTTACATAAATATTTTTACATTCAGGATTGGTTTTTTATTTCTTATTATTTTACTCGATTAATAAAATTTTGTTTATATTTGATATATATATATATATATATATATATATATATATATATATATATATATATATATATATATATATATATATATATATATAAATGTCGGATTTATATAGTTGCTATTAATGATACTGCACTGCATTGTATTTGTGGCGGCATACTATATTGTACAGCAACAACAATACAGAAATTATGAATTGATTATAAATTATCAAATTATGTTTTTTAGACAGTCATTAAAATGATACAGGACAGACTAGTCCATTATAGTTGTGGTAAATAAAGTCGATTGTTGATTTAAAGTGTTTGTCATATTTATTTAATATAGAATACGTATCCGTATTCCACAACTTGGAGGCTCTAGCGGAATCATCAAGCAAACATCTGTTTGATAATATTGATTTAATCAGGATACGCTTTTCATATTTCGACGTCGACGTTTAAGATTTGTGCTATGTGTAGTTAGAAAATACGGCTATATATGAGTTAACGTTTGATAGCAAAAAAAAAAACAAATCAAAGAATATAAACAATATTTGCAAACAATATTTGAAGGGCGACAAAATAATTGTTTCTTAATTCCAAATGGATGAAAATAAGAAAGAGGGCTTCACTGAAAAGATTTGAAAACATTCAGAGGCAAAAGATGAAGAAAAAATATTTTTAAATCGGGAAAGCCTAAGGAAAATGTCCGAAATTTTTTTTAATCCGCATGCGTCAAATAACGGTTTAACAATGGGAGTTGCGTGATACAAGAAACGAGGTGGACATGTTAGAAAAAGAAAATGATGTTCTTCGGGGGAACAAACTAGGTACTATCGGCGAATCTTCTCGCATAGGAAATGAGATGTACGATTTAGAACGGAAGGATATCAACTCAGGCACAATACACTTTCGAGATATCGAGAATTTTATTCCAAAATTTGGTGGATGAATACGAGAATATATGCAAGTTGTACAAATTAAATCCACTTCAAAAGTTAATTTTTGCAAAGCAATCTTTAAAGGGAACAGCAGAGAAAGGAATGGGGTCAGCAAGAAAAATATGTTCATGGGACGATTTAAAGATTTTCTTGGTTTCAGAATGTTCAAGACAAATTTCAAGTGCTGAGATCCCCAGTCAGCTAAGATTACGAAAGAAACGGAGAGGTGAATCTATATGGGACTATTTATATGACATGCGACAGCTAGGGTCGTTAGGAGATGTAGAAGATGCTGCCATAATTAGTTACATAATCGATGGGATTAACGATAGGGCACATCTTCAATAGCGACCATCTAGGAAAAACTAATTATTCACGAGGATTTTAAATCAAAGCAATCTAATTCGTCTAATTCTAATTTAATTCGAAACGTGACTCAACTCCCCATGATGTCAGTACAAAACCACGTTGCTTCAATTGTGGAAAAGTTGGACATCAGTCAAAAAACTGCTACAAAAAAGATGAAGGACTGCGATGCTTTAAATGTTTGCAGCACGGACACAAAGCGCCTGAGTGTAAAAAAAGTGGTTAGTTTAGAACAACGTTGAAGTGAGTTGCAAAAACCAAAGGAAATGGCTTTAGCGAGTGAGGGACGAAATAAAATAAAATATAATCACAAATTTGTAAAATTGAATAATGAGACGATAGAAGCTCTTGTTGATACGGGAAGCGATCTAACCTTACTACGTGAGACAGATTACTATAACATGAATCACAAGTATAGAGAATAGAAGCTTATAAACCGGCAAAATCAAAGAAAGTTCCAGTTTCTCTCTTCCTTTGATTGAGGGCCAGATTGACCAACTTCATGAGACTATAATATTTACAACTTTAGATTTACAAAACGGATTCTTTCACGTTCCAGTCGACAAAGAAGTAGGAACTATACATAATTTCTACATCAATTGGACATTACGAGTTTATGCGAGTTATTATCGGGTTATGTACTTCACCTGCACTGTTCCATATATTTGTGTACTTCGCCCTAAAGGATCTCATTACTCAACAACTCATATTACTTTATTTGGATGATATTATCATTCCATCTAAGTCTGATGAAGAAAATATCAAAATATTAAAAGATGAACTAAAAGTTTCTAGTGAATATGGCCTCAACTTTAAATGGAAAAAGTGTAAGTTTTTATGAAAAAAATCGAGTTCTTGGGGTATACCATAGAAGATGGGAAGGTTAGTCCAAGACAAAAATTAAAGCTGTGCTGAGTTTTTCGTACCAACCAACCTGAAGTACAAAGTTTTTTTGATAAGATCGGATACTTTCATAAGTTCATTTCTCGATATTCTATCATCACTCGACCGTTGACGGAACTCTTAAAAAAGGACAAGGCGTTTGCATTTGGTATCCCACAGAGGCAAGGTTTTGATGATCTAAAGAAACTTCTGATCAACCAACCAGTCTTGAGTTTATTTCAGCCATCACGATTAACCGAGTTACACACAGATGCGTCGAGACTTGGGCTATTTTACTTTAAATGAACCCAGAAGATAACGGTTTTCATCCTGTTTACTTGTACAGTAAAAAGAAGTCAGCCGCAGAAGAAAACTAAGTTATGAACTTGAAGTCTTGGTAATTGTGGCAGCACTAAGAAAATTGCGTATGTATTTGTTGTAAAATTATTACAGACTATGTGCGGCATTCCAAATGACCATGCATAAAAATTACATAGCTCCGCGGATTGCAGGATGGGCCTTAACATTAGAGGAGTTTAGATACACACTAGAACATCGCTCGAACACGCAGATGGGATATTGGGATATGTAGATGCCCTTAGTAGGAATCCTATAAAGATGATAATCCAAGATGAATTTCTAAGTCGGCGCCGTACCAAAACTGTTATGCAGCGAGTGATCCTGTTTAAAATGAATGAATCCGGTGAACAACTGCTATGTATTCCAAAGATGATGCGAACAAAATGATCAAAATTTTACAAAGACGTTATTTCATACCAGGATTAAGGGGAAAGAACAGGAATAAGGTTGCCGTAGAAACTACATTCAATGTATATTATCTGACAAGAAAACGGGACGGCAAGAGTGTTTCTTACACCCTCTGCCAAAAGTGGAGTATCCATTGTTTATTTACCATATGGACCATTTGGGTCCACTAGCCGGTACCGCTAAAAATTATAAGTATATTTTTTCGATCGTAGATTCGTTCTCAAAGTTTGTCTGGGTGTACCCTGTCAAAGCGACAACATCAGCAGAAGTTATCCAAAAATTGGAAGGACAACGCTCTATGTTTGGCAATCAAGTGCAATTTGTGACAGATCGCGGAACAGCGTTTATCTCAAATTTTTTTGAAGAATATTGCGAGGCTCAAGCTGTAAAACACACACTGATTACCACCGGAAATCCTCGGCGGAATGGACAAATTGAACGGATCAATGGCATTATTGTTCTAGCTCTGACCAAATTGTCGATGTCAAATCCAGATAATTGGTACCAACACGTTTCGAAATTACAACGGTTTATGAACAGCACGTGGCAGAGGTCAATAAGCAAAACACCTTTCGAAGTTCTTTTTGGCGTCCATATGCGGAATCCAAAAGACTGCATCATAGCTAATGTAGTAGTGAATGAGATTGTCAATCAATTTGTTGACGATAGAGAACAGGTACGAGATGAAGTCAGAGAAAACATTGCCAAGGTTCAAAAGGAAAACTGTAAAAACTTCAACCAAAGAAGCAAAAATGCGACTTTACATCAGTTGGGCGACTTAGTTGCTATTAACAGAACGTAATTTGGAAGTGGGCTTAAGTTATCTGCAAAATACCTAGGCCCATATAAGTTAGTAGAAGTAAATGGGTCCGAAAAATATCGAGTAGAAAAAGTCGGCCATCATCCAGGGCCAAATCAAACAGCGACTAGTGCTGATTCCCTGAAAACGTGGGAAAACTTCTGACGCAGTGCTGTTCAGTAATGATTCAGACGAAGATTTCTAACAACTAATTATAAAGATGATCCAGCATATTTCGGCAGTCTGCAGTACAAATCAACCCCAAGACGATAAAGTTAGACGATAAAAGAAGACGTAGAAGTTAGAAATCATGATGCTAGTTCTGACTTAGTCCCTGTAGTTTTATTACGTGATTCATTAACATTACCTCTGGCACTGATATACAATAGATCAAAACTTCGATTTTAAACCTGGTAATCGATGTTTAATTGATAATAACAGGCATATTAAAATATTATCCACTACTTCAAAGGTTTTTGATTGTATGGTTCGTGACTTATTGTTTATTGAGTTTGGTAAGATTACTATACCGTACAAAGAATGCTTTTCTTTCAGGTAGATCAACTGCAACTAATCTCGTTGAACTTGTACATTTTTGTGATAAGTTCAATTGAAGATGGTTTGCAAGCTGATGAAAGAATCTCACATGAGATTGTTTTATCTAAATTGCGGAAAGTCGGTGTTCACTCAAACTTGCTGTGTGGTTGAAATCTTACCTTTGTGAACGTATACAGTTTGTTAAGTTCAATGAATAAGAAATAACATCTGAGATTCATCGGGGCAGTTACTTATCAAGACTTTAGGTATTTCTTGGCTGACGATGCATTCACGTTTAGCGTTACAGAATTGGGTCGACATCCACTAACAAAACGACTGCTATTATTAGAATGTGGTAGGATATTCGATCCTCTTGGATGGATTTCTCCGGTAACCATTTAACATATTGCTGCAATCTTTATGGTTAATAAAAATAGACTGGGGTGACCCAATACCAAATTCAATTCAATGATCTTGGGGTAATGCCAGCAACGAGTTTAATTGTTTCGCTAGTATTTAAATACCACGTTCGTTAAAAATGCACCAGCATCATGACATCCAATACCACGGTTTTTGTGATGCATCCGAAAAGGCGTACTTTGCTGTAGTATATGCACGATCTATCAACATCAACGGAGACATTATTGTCAGTTTGGTAGTCGCCAAAACGAAGGTTACCTCCTTTGAATCAATTGTCGATTCCTCGACTAGAGTTAAGTGGAGCAGTATTTTTATGTATATTACTTTACAAGGTCGCAGAAATCTTTAAAGCACCACCAGACGCAATGTATGCATGGACATAGTCCAATATAGTACTATCTGATGTGTTTTCTGATGTTTCAAGAAAGTAGAACTGTTTCGCCAACAGAACCATCTTCATTTTAGATAAACTCCCAAGTAATCACTCGCAGCATGTACTTACGAATTTAAATCCCACCGACTGTGCAAGTCGAGGTTTATCGTCGAGAGAACTGTTAATTCATGAAATTTGGTGGAATGGTCCAACATTTTTTGCAACAATCGGCAATGATATAGCCAAATTACAAATCAACTCCAGTTAAGCAGAGCACCGTTGAACGAACGAAAATTATCCTATTTTTGGCAAACGAAATCGTCACCACTAAACCACCACACTCGATTGGATATGTCATTAATAAATTTTCATCTTATATGTCAATGTTTCGAGTACTTGGCAATTGTCTTCGATTTGCTGAGCTTTGTCAAAAGAAGAACGCACCAGCATTCAGTAGGGCCCGAGGCAGAGCAACCGAAATACATCCAAGCGATGACTGAAAGGTATATGTTGTTACACTTAAAACTGCACGGTGTAAATTAAAGCGTCCAGTTACAAGATTATGCAAGCTATAGGGTAGTTAAGAAACAAATAAGTGCTTAACTGGGGATTATGTTACATCACAAATCAACAATATTTTTAAAAGCAAACTTCACATAAGATCAAACCGTTGATATTACAGTGTGCGTCTACAACTTTGCAGTATTAGTTTATTTCAAGACCTCAAGCTGCTTTCATAAGACAATTCTGCAGTAGTCTATGGCTTAGAGCAGTTACTTCATTAATATATTTTGTTTTCAGAGAACCTTTGTAGATTACAGATGAATGGCGGCACACTAGAGTTGCTGATAAGAGAAGACAGAACACAAAAAACTTCAGTAATAGTAGTTTGAAAATTGACTACCGGGAAACCGGATTAATTTCGGCTAGCTGGCACAAGGCTGTGGGAATAAAACCGACGTTAACAGGAACACTTAAAAAGCGCTTGGTCTCACAGTCTCATCAATCAATCAAAAGAGTGGTAGAAATAGAAGCTCGGTGTTTAGTTTTTTTTTCGGGTACCTCCTAAAATTCTTCTCTTTTAGTGTCTAGTGCCCTTTCTAAAAATAAATATACATATACCATTATATCGGCCATTTGTAAAAATTTAATTGTCACACATTATATATTATGTGGAGATGGTTAAAAGAATTTTAAAATAATTTTCCATTTCCCTACATATCTATATATACGAGCATATAATATGAGCAGAGTAATTGGTGGTGACGTTATTTTATTGCATGAAAAAAATCAAATCAAATAACATTTAACCGCACAAAGAACGGAATAATCCAAATACAAAAATAGATATTGTGCAGCATCAGTAAAACGTGCGGTGCGACAAATAGTTAACGTTACAAGTAAAGTTATAAAAATAATGTATCTCCATTGCTGTATACGAGTATTTTTCTTGTGGGTGGTTAACTTCTTTATGGGCTGGTAAATATTTTGTATATGTATGTATGAACACAGTGTGAGATGTGTCATGTTTCACTATAATTAACAAAATTGGATTGAGTGATTTATGTCATTAAAAGTTTAAAAAAAAAACCGCACATGACACAACACTTGATACATTATGCACATAAATCTATACATAAATACGGAATGGTGAATATCGCTTCATTACACAAATAATTTGGTTATATTATGAATTAACGTGATATAAAATTGCAAAGGTAAATTATATCGATTGGTATTTACCACTAAAAAATATTAAAGCTCATATGGGAATGAAAAATTGCATATCGACAACATATTGACAATCTAGATACGAATTATTTACTACAACACACCCTCGATCTAGTCACAAAAATTTTTGTTTTGGTACATTTTATGTGCAACGTTAAAATAAATAAAGAAAATTGATTTTCAATTTAATTGTCTGAGACTCTTTGGTATACATGAAAAATGAAAATTATATTTTTATTTAACAATTTTCCCATTTTTCATTTTACTCTTGTTTACGTTTTTCTTTCTTTTTTTTTTTTTAATTAAAAATAAAATAAAGACGATAAAAATTCATATGAAAAATTATCCATTTTATTCAAGATAAAAGGCAACACGACTGGAGATACAAAAAAAAAAACTAAAAAAAATCTTAAAGAAAGTAACGAAGAAAATTTGAACAGATTACAAATTGTTGTTTGTATAAATTGTGGTATAAAGTAAAAGTCTAGATACGTACTTTTTCGATGTATGGGGTAAATAATTGTGGAAAATTGTTGCAATATGGAAAATTAACTTTAAAACTTAAATCTCGAAAAGAGACTAACTAATAACTAAGTATATATGATGCTTGGTAATTTGAAATTTGTATTCGCATAAAACTGAAGACCACCACCACGTCGGACAGTGGGAGTTTTTATTTAGAGTAAATCTTTCCTAATGCAAACATAAATCAGTTTGTAATTTAAAGTTATGGTAATATTATAATTTAAGGCTCAAATTGCGGGAACCCCTCATAAAACAGGTAAACCCATTAAATTTTGCAAAATTGTCTTTTTTTAACTTTTTAAATCCTACTAAGGCATCAAAGTGGCATATTTTACTATGGCATCAAAGTGGCATAAGTGTGATAATTGAACGGTGACGGGTTAATAGAGGAGCAGTAATTTGGTACAAATACAATACAAGGATTAAGACATCAATATTATTTATTGCATATTGCTTCGTAGATATAAGGCTACTTCAATTTGATTGATGATACGATATGAGCTTTTAATTGGCGTGCAACATTTAAAAGGAAAA
Source organism: Tipula confusa (assembly GCA_963556175.1). NCBI lineage: Eukaryota > Metazoa > Arthropoda > Insecta > Diptera > Tipulidae > Tipula > Tipula confusa. The sequence continues at coordinate 142,865,803 of OY744477.1, read as the reverse complement.
AATGTATATGCAAAGTACCGGTGAAGTTTAATTATTAATTAAACCACGAATAGGTTTTGTTTTGCAAAATATTGCTTGTGAGTTACACCTACGGGTAAATCCCAGTTTATCTATGGGGACCAATAACAAAACTAACAACTCCCATTCATTAATGAAACGGGAAGTTAAAGTTTTCATATGTAACTAGATTTATCTATTTGTTTAAGTTTTCTAGCACTAGAGGCCATACAATGGAAAGTTTTAAATGATAACATAAATAGTGATTACCTGCCTGTTCTAACGATCAATCCCAAAATTATCCACGTATCTTTTTCAAACGACTACTTACAATTTACAATAAATGTTTTTTGGAAAATGTGTGTCCTTCTAAATACACAAAACAAAGGTATAGTCTGTCTTCACCCGATGAAAGTTCAAATGAGTTATGAATATCGACCAATCAGTTTTTTAGCATGTGTGAGAAGTTTTAGAGAAAATGCTTCTTTGTAGATTATAATATTGGGCTGAAGAATAAGTCAGAATCGGCTATCAAGGCTTTTTGCAGGGTTTTCAATAAGTCCTTTTGCTATTGGGCTGAAGAATAAGTCAGAATCGACTATCAAGGCTTGCTGCAGGGTTCTCGTTAAGTCCCTTTCCTATAATTTACTCGTTTGTGTAACATCAACTCAGTAATAAATCAAAGATTGCAGAATTTTACAAAACACTGATGACGTTTTGATCTATCAGTCAGAGAAAATCATACATAGGAAGAAATCTTCTTTTCAGACATCGTTAAATAATGATTAGAAAATTGGTACAATGATCTTTATGACAAACCAATTTTCTCGAAAAAACGCGTAGCGAACAGGTGCAACGTTCATCTAGATAACACTCCGGTGGCACAGATGGATGAAGCAAAATATTTAGGAGTTATTTTTCAGTGAACGTTAAACTGGGCCTCATATTAAAATGTCAAATAAGAATGAATCTACGAATAAGAATGAAATGCCTATCAGGTGCAAATGACGCGCACTCAGATTCTCTTCTCATCCTATATACATGTTTTTTTTTCAATCTGCATTAGAATATAATAGGTTGTGTTTAGAATATAATAGGTTTTGTCGTAATTCCGCAAACTTAGTTTATCAAAATTAAAAGAATTCAGTGGGTAGCATTACGAATCTGTTTTACTTTTATACGTTCATTATATACACGTATAATCTTGAGATTATAGATTTATCGATTTTTACTCAAAATTCGGATTTAAATATGTCAACATCCTTTAAATGCAATGCTTCATAGATTAAATGAAGTAACAAAAAACACAAAAGTCCTAAAGGTTTTTACACAACCGAGCACATTTTTCAATTCGAATTCAAGTCTCTTTACTACCGTTAACAAATAATAGAGTCAGTGAGAGAGATGATACCGAGAAAGGTAAGGCAGACGCGACAATGATTAAAAAAGCGTTTCTTTCAAGTATTGAACGATACGAAACCATAGCAATATTATTTATACAGATGATAAACAGATGGTACGATAAAACGATTCCTATGAGATTGGAATATTTATAGTGACTTGCCTATTAGTTTCAAGAACAAGCGGCATGAACCAAACACAATCACCACTGTTTAGAGAGGTCCCAATCGGGATAATACTTTATTGTCACCCGATGGCCTTAGTGCACTTGAAGCCCGGCAAAACACAAAGTCATCGCATAAATGCAGAAACCTTACCCATTCTGTCATTACTGACATATCTTTTTTTCCCTACCCCACAAAATTACACCTACTATTGACTGCCAAGGTGTCTGTAACTGAGTCGATCTCAATAATTTAACTAATATCCTATACCTTATTCTTCCAAGTATATGTAAAAACCGATGTACAGTGGGTTGACCATACATTCTAAATCAATCAATTTCATTGATGTGGTTTTCATCTCATTTGGATAACTATGGATATGAAATGGCTGACGAATTGGCTCTAAGTGTTACTCATTTAATCATAATCACACGACAACATTTGGTGGCGAAACTCAGGAATATATAATTCCTAATTCTGACGTTGATGTGGTATAAAAAGTCGATTATTTTCACCCATCTTTACTGCTACTATATCAACCTTTCACATAATCAACATTGTTGGCCAAGTGGTTTTGTATATTTAAAAATCACATTTGTTGTATATTTTGTTTGATTGTTGGTATAATAAATTAAAATAATTGTTTAAAATGGCTGATACAGCCAATTTAGTAAAGAAGCGTGGGTTTATTAAAACTACAGTAACAAATATAAAAAAATTTGCCGACAGGATCACCGTTGGCTATAAAGCTGCGCAAGCGGTAAATACTGTTCTTTATTTACCGCTTGCCCAGCTTGAAACACGAATCGAAAAGTTGAGTGATACTTGGAATTTCATGAGGTAGATAGAAACTCAACTTTCAGGATACCCTGGTCAAATATTAGAGTCAGAAGATTTTGAAGACAAATACTATGACACAATGACCGCATTGCGGTACATGCCAAGTATCGGAACCGCGCGCATAGTACCTATCGCAGCTTGAAGTAGAATAGGATATGATGGTGATCGATCAGCCTATCAAGGCACGGATCTCCGACTCCCACGTGTCGCAATTGAACCTTTTTATAGAGATTACTCATAGTGGCAGTCATTTCAAGACCAATTCCAAGCTTCAATTGCTGGAAACGATGCCTTGTCAAATGTGCACAAGTTCCAATACTTAAAAGTTTTCTTTAAGAGGAATGCACCCAACTTGATACGCCATTTACCCCTCACTGAAGTTAATTACATGAAAGCATGGACTAAATTCGACTTGGTAGTCACTGGAAATCACGCAAGCCATGGTTAGTTTACTTAATTATTAAAAAGATAGACATCGAGACTCAACAATTATGAGCACATCATTCCAATAATATTGATTATCCAAGTGTAAATGAACTGTTAGAGTTTCTTACCAAGCACTGTGATGCTCTTGAAACCTGTATCCTGACAAAACGTTCCAACTAGATACGTTCTACTACCATTCCTCACGTCAACCAATACAGAAATTATACCTGATTATCCAATATGCAAGAAGTGGCATCCATTATTCCGTTGCTTTCAGTTTAAAAGAATAAAAACTATAGCAAGACATAATTATGTTCTCCAGAACAATTATGGCATCGGTGTAAGAGCTCCAGGCACAATATTGAGATTTGTAAACATAAGATAAAGTGTTATTAATGTGGAGGCGATCACAACACGCTTTTTTATATAAACAACAATCAAACAGAAAGCGTATTAACATAGAAGCCCTCTTGTTAGCTCAGAACACAATACTAGGTTGGATAGTAGGAGGAAAGCTGGAGGAGAATAATCACGAAATAATTACAAGTTTTTATACATCTTTTGTTAACAATGATGTGGAGTTGCAACTATTACAAAGGTTTTAGCAGATTGAAGCAATGCACCCAACTGTTCAACTAACCAAACAATGAGAGGATCACTATGTAAAAACGACAACACGAAATAATTATGAATGCTATGTAGGTCGATTACCATTTAAGGAAACTACAAAAATCCTTGGTGAGTCTATTATATATAGCAATGAAAAAGAAATTTTCAAAAGACGAAAGCTTTGGAGAGAAATATCAAAAGTTCATGAAAGGATATTCTGATCTTGGTCATATGAAAATAATTCCAGCTAAACTACTATATCCAACAGTCACCTATATCTACCTCATCACACTGTGTTCATAACAAGCTGCGTACTATTCGACGGGTCGAAAACAACGTCTGGTGTTTCTCTCAACGAGGCGTTATTAGTGGGTCCAACAATTCAAAAAGACCTAATGTCTATTTTAGAAGACACAATATAGTATATCAGCTGACATAGAGAAAATGTATCGTCAGATAAAGCTGCATCCTACTGATTGTGATTTTCAGAGGCTACTATGGAGAAATAACTTAACTGATATACTACATACTAGCTGAAGGAGGATTCAAACTTTGTAAATGACATTCAAATAGTAAAGAAAAACACTTATATAGAACTAGAGGACTCAGTCAGTATAAAGATCTTAGGACTTCATTGGAATCCAGTTCGGGACACGTTTACTTTCAATGTTTCATTTCAGCCAGAAATAAAACTACCGAGCAATTGGCGCAGTGGTTAAAGCTGCGGTGTTTGGGACGGGAGGTACCGGGTTCGAATCCCAACGGGGAGGGTTGCAAAAGGAATTTTTCATCACTTGATTACGGTCGGTGATGACGATAAACACAACTATGACCCCTCGTTGGAGTGCAGAATTCATGGGCCGAACCATCGTCCATGCCAGTACAGGCTGGCTGGAGCAATGCAATGTGCAGATGGATATTTGAAACGCGAACCTGTATTCGCGCGTCCTCGATTTGGCTAGTAATAGCGTAAAGTAGGACGTTAATTAACCGCGAAAGAGTTGGGTGAGCTTCGGCCCCAAAACAGATTGCATAGAAATAAACAAACAAACAAACAAACAGAAATAAAACTTAAAAAACGGTCACTGATATATAACGGAAGCTTAACTAATATTTGATCCACTTGGATGGATCTCTCCAACAACCGTCGTGCTAAATTTGCTGCTTTAACAGTTGTGGCTCCAAAAACTCGATTAGGATGATGAACTTTCGAATGATATACAGCAAAAGTGGGTCAAACTTCGATTTGCACTTCCAGAGCTTGAACAAATTCAAGTTCCTAGACCAGTGCAGCCCTCAAATAACATGAAATCTCAATTTTACATATTTTCAGACACATCAGAATTGCGCTGTGGCTTATCTACGAACGGAAAATGAACAAATTATAACCAGTAGATTAATTGCATCAAAAACCAGAGTTGCCCCAGTTAAGCAAGTAACATTGCCATTACTCGAATTATGTAGGGCAGTTTTGTCTTGTCGGTTAGTCAACTACATTAAAAAATCACTCATCTATCTATCACTGATCTATCAATACCTGTGAAGTGTTCGCATGGACTGACTCACGCATTGTTTTTGCGTGGTTAGCACAACATCCTAGGAAATGAAAATGCTTTGTGCCAACGGAACTGCAAAAATTATTGAAATCATCCCAAGAAAACACTGGAAGCATATACCATAGAAAGATAATCCAGCTGACCTAGGATCCCGTGGAATATATCCTTCTAATTTGGTTCAAAATGGGTTGTGGTGGACTGAATTCAAGAGTTGGTCGCAGAATTCAGGAAGCAATCTGCAGTTTTGCACAAAACATTCGATTATATTACCTAAAAACCACGTATTAAGCCACCACATAATAAGGTATTATCACACCAAATATAAACATGCAGTGATCCTCAACAAGACAATGCTCTAGTTTGAAGTTCAAGCTCCAGAAAGAAGTAAATCCGATCTTCTTTATAACAAAATCATGAAGGTGAATATGCTATGTTTTTGGTTGACAATCAGATAAAATTAAACCTGGTACCACAGGTAGCGCATTTTTTATAAATCTCATACTGACTGATATAAGCATGTGGCAGGAGAGGCGCTTGCTATTGCATTATCTGATATAACAGCCATCTTAATTAATGGAGTACGAATTGCCCAATTAGTTTTAAAGCTACTCCTCAATATGACTACAAAGAATGAGAACATTATCTGCAATATAAGCAAGATCTTGCTTACATTCCAAAATACGCACCACAGACTGACAAAGCATCATTCTCTGAAAAACTTTGCCAGTTGTTATGAAATATATCCAAACATTGACAATAACTTTGGAAATGATGAATGGCTATTGGCTAATGGATATGCCATGATTTACCTGCCTGAATAATTCGCTTAGTTAAGTATTTTGATGTTCCCAGGTGTTGAGAATGTTAACCACTGTACCTGGTACACGTTTATAATATTATAAACATGTACCGAGATTCCACAAAATAATAATATTATAAACGTGTACAAAACACATGTACAAAATTAATAATTTTATAAGTCAGTCAAAAAAAGAGTGTTAATCGTGTAGCATCTCTGACCAAAAGAAAAAGTAATATATATTTAGACAAAAAAGAAGTTGCTTCCTACACTTTTGGTGTAGGAACAACTTGAAAACTGGAAGTGTGTTCATATCCGTAAGACATATTATACCGTTAAAAAAATAAAAATGAAATCTTCCTTGTAAATTCTACAAAAAGTTTAAAATAGACAATGATCCTTCTTAAGTTACAGTTGGTTACAGTAAACTTCTTAGATTAAAACTAAATAAAGCTTTTTTCAATAAAACTTACCGGTTAAAGCTATTTATACAGTTATATTCTTAATTATAATGCAACACACATCTCCCACCCTTTAAACAAAAAACGTTAGCTTTTATAAACGTTATGACTTTGGATTACTTTGAATTTTTTTTTAAACACTATTATAAAAAAAACTTAAATTACATTAGATTCTATGTTCTATGGCTTACAAAATACTCTAGCAACAAAAAAAAATTAAAAATTAAAAGTGGATAGTTTTAATCAAGAATTAAATGGTATTAAGATGAAAAATATACGGATGACGCAAAAACGAAACGTTAAATGGATGTAACAAAATTACAAAATGGCAATAACGAAAAAAAAAAAAATATTTTGCAACAAGATTGTTTGTTGATTAAATTTTGTCTTAAATTAAAACGTTATGTATCTTATATAATGTACGATATAGAAGAGACGAAAGTTAAAAAAACAGCGACGATAAATAAATTTAACAGGTATATATTGTAGGAGACTTAGTCGTATCTTGTGGACAAACAGTGCGGGATATATGGCATAAAATGTTGTATAAAAAAATGCACTTTGTCTAAGCTTTTTCTAATGTTTTTTTTTAAAATCTAATTAAAGATTTGTGGTTTGTTGGACTATGTGCTGTTTGCGATAAATTTATGTCTGAATTATACTGTCACAGTCAAAGTACAAATTGTATCTAGTCAACATTTTTTTTGTATTCTTGGTTAATGTTTATTTTGAGTTGGTATTAAAATTATATAACCGCTATAAATAAAGCTTTTCGGCCATTATCACATACACTGTCTTAAATCACAATAATTTAAGCTTAATAAAAGCCACATATATTTAAATTCTTAGGTGTGCACGTTTTAACAGTTTGGGAACCCAAATTTACAAAAATATAAAAAGCTTGCTTAACATTTAAAAAAAACGGTTCAGCAACCCAGTTTCTTGTAAATTATTTTGAAATTATAATCTAATTATAATCACCGTGTTACGGTGTTTGTGGTCGCACTCCTCCGAACCGGCTCGATTTATTTTCATAAGATTTTTTATATATATTTGGTAGGTATTAGAATAGGTCGTAAAGTTTATATCATACCGCTAGGTGTTTAGGGTGTCCATATCACCTCTTTTTCGTATTTTTCATTGATTTGACATCAAAAAATACCTATTACCCCAAATTTTAACCCTCCTACTCCCACTCTTAAATTTTTTAATCGCAATTTTAGTATTTTTGTATGAACAATATCCAAATAATTTAACCGTCGTTCGTATTTCAAAAATAACGAAATTATTTATGTTGTTGAATGACAGATGGCGCTACATTCATGAGAAGCATCGCGTCATTTTGACATTTCATTCTGCATTTGTTATGTATCACAATGCAGTGCGTGCAAAATTGCACGTCACAATTGCGTGCATTTCAATAACAAGATGCACGATCCGAATGAAATCAACAACGACAATTGGAAAGGAGACCACCGCTTCGATTCGTAGTTAACACAAGCAGAGCAAATGCCAACAAGTACATCGACCATTTACATCCGTTTCGTTCCATCGTTGCGCATTCGAGTCGAGCCAGATATTGAATATTTCGCTCATCCGAAAGTGCTGAGTGATTCATGGCTCATGCGGTGATCTACACCCATGGCAGATGGAAAATGTACAAAGCGTTTTCCTAAAGATTTCACCAACGACACGATCACAAATTTCAACGGATATCTATAATATATCGTTAAAGAAATACTGATAAAGGCGGATAATCATTTACGCTAAATATCCACGACGCAGACCTTAACATTGATAATCGTTGGGTGGTACCATATTCGCCTCTACTGAGCAAAACACTCATATTAATGTTTAGTTCTGAAGTTCGATGAAGCATCATTTGCAAGTATGTGAATAATGACCGTGATATGGTTGGGTTTCAAATTCAAAATACCGATGTGAAGGCTCCTCAATTGAATGACAACGATGAAATAATGCGCTACCAAATTAGCCGGAATATCAGCTCCAATGAAGCTGTCTAGCGTATCTTTGGTTTTCAAATTCATGAAAGATTCCCAGCAGTTATACATTAAGCCATTCATCTTGAAAACGGCTAGCGCAGATTTTACACCAACGAGTCAGCAATTAAGCGTGCCATAAATCTACCAAAAGGAATTTTTCAAATTTTGTTATCGTACGGATACTTTCGGTGCCTTTGCACGAACACTAATCTATTCCGAAGAACCACGCTGTTTCACATAGAATCAAATAAAAAAATGAACGCCCCGCAAGCAAAGCACATGAATTGTTGCGTGCCCCGGTCTATTAAAATTAAACATTTTGTGCCGAGTGTATAAGTCACTCCAAGGCAGATTGAGTGCTTCCATCTGCAACTGTTCTTCGCTAATGTCACCGGTCCATCATTTCAAGATATATACGCAAAATAAATGGACAACAGTATCCAACATATAAAGATGTATGCCTTGCACTCGGCTTGCTCGAAGACGACAATCACTGGAACGATATGCTTGCTGAACCAGCATTTGGTTGAACAGCAACACAAAATTGTCTACTACTCGCTATAGTGTATACATATTTCTAGGGACGAGCAGAGACGTTGTGGTATAAGCACAAAGTTTCAATGACAGACGATATATTGCATCGAATTCGAACACGGTGCAACGATCTAACGATTACATTTAGCGACGCTATGTACAATAAGGCATTGATTGCTATCGACAATCTTTGCGTTTTCATTGCCAATTTATCACTTAGTCATTTCGGTATGAGTTTGCCAAATCGAAGTGCATTTGATTTAATGGACACCGAAATTAATCGTGAACTGCAGTACGATACTGCAGAAATGGCAGCGATTGTTACTCGCAATTTCCCATTCATTTATGACCACATTATACTGGCGTTCAATTTCCTAAGTACTAAGTACTAAGTACTATGTACTAATTACTAAGTACTAAGTACTGATTACTAAGTAGTACATACTAAGTACTAAGTACTAATTAATAATTACTAAGTACTACATACTAAGTACTTAACTACCGGCTATCAGACGATCGAACCTAGGCCGAAGAAACCTTAACTCACAAAGAATACACAGTGTCCGTGAGAATGAAATGCAAGGGCAACGCGAATAATTAAATGAACAGAGACGTGCTCATATTGAACAAGTTCGCGCTGCACGGCACTAGCTCAAGTTCTACAAAACGTAACTCGACGAAGAAGTGTGGTGAACGTCGACTTGATTCGCGCTGCTTTCAAATTTAACCCTAAATTACCTTAGATCTTCGCTGCGTTGATATTGGCGGATTGTGTGCCGACATTGCCAAGCATTGAAGTTCCAAGCAGAAACGCTAGTACTATGTTGGCCGATGGCAAAGTTAAATTGCCGGTTTTGAGTTCGCCATCGGAGCTATTGCGTACTTATCTCTATGGAGATACAACGCTATCCAGACATTTTCTCGCACACACGCAACAGTACAATCAATGCTTTAACAAGACATCATTTGGAACCGATGTTGTTTTTCATCAACCTGGCTACATTTCCATCTATAAGGTCATGACGATTGCCATCGTCTGAGTTTGCTGGAAAACGACACACATTGGGACGCAACACTCGCTCATCATTGCGACGTATCATCCATCGAACGCATTGGGATTATGTGAAAAAAATACAAAAACAAAATGACCGACAACATTTTACATTATGTTCACACTGCAACGTCGAATTATGAGTTTGAATTGAACGACTAGATACGCAACGAAGCTTGATTATGATCGAAGACATGTGCGTGCTTATGTGCAACAGCTATTTGTTGAAATTGGGCGTGTCAGCACCAATTCGTTCGATGCACGATGAAAAGACAAAACGGTTCCTGTGCAACACATGTGCCACGTTAAACGTAATGTTGGCGCACATAGAATAAAGACAAACTGCTGAACAAACGCTTTTGATTCTGTCAATGCTTTTTAAAGGTAATTGCCATAAACATTTTTTTGTTAACACAATTTTTACGTAAGATATTTCATAATGAAAGCTTTCGTTGTATTTTAATTTGTATGTGATCACTTAAAAGTTGCATAAAAATCATAAAATGTTGTTTGAACTACGAAACCGTTGAAATGATATTGCATAACAAAAGGTTTTTGTCAACACAATTTAATTTTGGAACATTCACGAAAGTCAGTCAAGCCTAAGAAGTTTAAAGTTTTAAAGTTACATTTATTTGGTTTCTAATAATTGTATTAACCAAAATGTATAGTTCTCGGTAAACCATTCGCAAAATTTTCACTAACAAATGATTTATTTTAATATTTTCAAAGTTGAGTTCTGCGTAGTTACCTGCACTGACATATTTAACACATGTTTATCTTAAGTTACTTTACTTTTTATACTAGCCACTCCATTCGGTAAAAGTATATTGACTACAGTCAAAAACAAATAAGCGGTAGTGAAAGTGAAGAAGCAAAGACGTCCCTATAGCCGAAAGTTGTAAAAATTAGTTTAAGGATTTGAGGTTCCGCCATACTTTACCAGTAAAATCAGAACCAGAACACAATAGCAAAATCGGACTCAGCTAACAAATTTGTTTATGATTCCAGATCCTTTCAAGTCAAAAAACAGTTGTCGGCTTGACACATCGCTATACATTTACCTATATTACATCTATTTACCCTTGCAGATTCAGGATCAAATTTATCATCGACCAGGTTCCTTATTGCTAACGCCGGATAGTAACAACAAATTTTTAAAAATTTATTTTATGGGCGATTCAGCTAGACAATCTATCAGCGTTGTGCACATAATATTTCGGTGAAAAGACTAATTGTGGAACGACTACAAATATTTTTCCATCAACATAACGAATTGGTTGAATTATTCAAGACCGCATTCCATCTGATAACCACAAAATTGTCATCAGAGCCGATAATACGGCTGCGGGACAATAAGCAAGGCGTTTTAATGCATCAACATTTGATGAAGTCGCTATTGTCGTCGTGGGTGAAAATTTAGACAACCGAGACATTATTTTAAATCGCGGAACGATCAACTGCAGCGTGTATCTGAAACACATCGATCATATGATTCGTTACAATTGTAAGTTATCTTGATATTTCAAAATGATAAATCCAGTTACAGGTAAATTACCAGTCTACTTTTACTACCATTATCACAACGTTACTTTATCTTATTAACACAAAAAAATGTTTACAGGCACCAAAACTAACAAAAAAGGTAATTCAATGAATTATTATTCAAGCAGACTGATGTTTCGGGAAAATGAGGACAACCACATCTTCAAATGTTGGTGTCTGTTTCACCAATATGTTACTTCATAATTAAATTGATGTGCGTCAAAGTTAAAACTGAGCGATTTACATTTATTAGGTTAAACTCCGTTCCGAGGAATACATCCATTATCGAGATGCACGGAAATGCACGCGATGTTGGATATATTCAGTCGAGTAGGAAAACTACAAAATATGTCAGCATGCACGGATTTCAAGCCGAATACCAGTACTTCGGACATTACGTCGTTTGCCGTTGCCATATCCGAAATTAAATTGATACCATTCATCTATTTGGCAACCGCATTAGTCAAGATCTTTGATCAATTTAGGCAACCTGTAGTAAGAAGAGCACTGATAGATTCGGGTTCATAAGTAAACCTCATGACAGAATCATTTGCGTTGCGGTTAAATCTTCCTCATCGCAATTCCAGCATCAAAATTCATGAAATTGGCTCCAACGTCGTAGCTTCAGTGTCCAGCACTACCATCGCATTGTGCTCACACACCACCAACTTTTGTACTTAGTTGAAAGTACAAGTTCCCCCAAAAGTTACGAGCTTATCAGACGATTAAATCACAACAAATGGTAAATGCGTGGGACTGATTTTAAATCGCAAGACATTCATTATATTGATAGGAGCCGAGATTTATCAACTACCTTCTGTCGGACAAATAAAATTAGTAAATCATTTGCCCATTCTTCAGAATACCGTCATAGGCTGGATTTTTTCTGGAAAATGTTCTACGCCTAACAATACCAACACAGTTTGCAATTTAGTCAACGAGGAACCAAGTACATTAGATGACTAAATTAGGAGATTCTGGACCATCAAAAACCTGCTTCATTCCGTGAGATTTATGACAATGGATTCTCATTTAATCCATCGATACTAGGTGATTCAAAAAATATTACTACGCACCGCTTTTACATTTTAGAAAAACGTTTACATAAATCACGTGAATGATTCTCCATATATGCAAAATTTATGGACGAGTACGTGATGGCAAATCATATGGAAGCTGTAGAACCAAATTCTATCGCTGCGCCATGCTTGTACCTTCCACATCACTGCATACTAAAACCGCAAAGCTCATCAACCAATCTACAAGTTGTCTTCGACGGCTCCGCCAAAACATCGCAGGTAAGTAAATTCAATTCTGATGGTTGATCCAGTAGTTCAGACCTATCTATTTTCGATTTTGCTTCGATTTTCTGCACATGCCTATGTTTTTAGCACCGACATCTCCAAGAGATATAGGCAAATTTAAGTACATGAAAATGATCACAACCTACAACTTATATTATGGCGAAGGTCGATGAACCATTCTTGACGTATAAGTTAAAAACGGTGACCTATGGCCAAAGTACATTAGGTTTTTGCATTTTCGCCGTTACACTCCAAGACATTTAAAGCACATATAAATGTCGAATTTTGCCATTCAGTAAAATCTATTAAATATATTTACAAATACGTGAACAAATGTCAGTGACATGGCTGTGTTCGAAGTTGCTGCCTAAATTTCAAAAGATGAAATCACTCAATTTCAAATGGACCACTATTCTAGCAGTAACGAAGCAATGTGGCGCAGTTTTTCGGGTCAGGCCGCCATCGACAACATTAGACATCCATTGACAGCCCGAACGCTGTTTACTCCGAAATTCCAATATATTATACCTAGAATTAATCGTCAAGGCAATTTCAACGGAAACAAGGACAGCCAGTTCCAGTTTACCTACAAGTATTTTCCACCGATGAACTAGGATGGCTTTACACAGTCCATCCTACCCAAGATGAGTGTTTTTATTTTCGTTTACTGTTAGTAAATGTTCGTGGCCCAACATCATTCCAACATCTGCAAACTGTTAATGGTGTTTTGTGCGGCACATACAGAGAAGCCTGTCAACGTATGGGGTTGCTAGAGAAATACGAACATTATTTTCCATAATGTTGTCTACATGCTTCCCATCAACACATGCATGATTTATGAAACAACTTAAACCGGTTTGGTGGTGCGATGATTCTATTGGCAGTGATTCCACGATCAACGTCAGGCGGCGAAATTAATGCATGTTTGAAATCGAATATTTTGCTCTAAATATTGCTCAAAATTACAAAAAATTTATTTGGTTGAACGAACGTGTTATATTGACTGCAAATAATTTTGAGGTCAACAAAATCAATTTTCCAATTCAATATAACTGGCGAATTGATTAATGGCCCAAGTGACATCTGAGTCGAGAGACAAACAAAACAAAAGTTGTAGAGCCAGCAAGGCTGACCGGGTTCAGCTAGTTTAAAATAAAAAGCAAAAATAATTATGTAATAATTTTAGGAGTATGACAAATACGAAAAAGCTTTTCGGTTTCTATTATAAAATTTTTTTCTTACGACTGGTGATTTACGGGGTTTTTAGAAGAGGATTCAAACTTCATAAAAAAGCAGTTTGAAGTTGATATAAATTGGTCAAAGTACTTAAATTTTGATCTTATCAAATATCAGTACAAACATTCTAAATTCAATAAAAGCTTTCAATATAATTATCTAACTAAGTATTTATATTTGTATATGTTAGACTATAGTTGCATGGCAATACTATATCTTCGGTAATCTAACTTCGGAGAAATAGTATACATTTATAAAAATTCTTACCTTTGATTGGTCGCCTGGGTCACATTTCTGGAAATAAAATAAAAAAACACTCGTTAAAATTTGGTTTACGTAATTTACACATAACTACTAAATAACAACTAGATTACCCTGGCGAATAGATAAAGTTAAAAAAAAAGATCACCCCTCCATTTATCTCAATTTAATTAGCCCCCATTTCGATACAGTATGCCAAAATAAGCATATACCATTGTACATATACATAAAGTTGTCAAGTGTTGATTACAATATCATATCAACAACATATCTTGTCGACGTGGTTGTCTTCTAATCATCACATTTTTCCCCCGTCTAAATTCTACACACAAAAATATAATTCTAAAATAATCAACCCAACCTCCTTAAGTTTTTTTCGTGTATACTAAACACCCAATTTGTATTTTTTTTTTTTTTAAATTACACCAAATTAAATGAGATTTTTCGTTCTTCTTTCGTCGTCGCCTTGCTGCCTTAAGGAAACTTTTTTTTTTGTGTAAGTGTGTGTGTACTCATGAACATGAAGAAAAAAAAGTTTGGGTAAGATTTTTTTGTATTTTAATTTTAATCGCATTTGGCATAGGACTTTTTAATTTTTTGTCTGCGTTCAAAGGCAAAAAAGTATAGATCTGAACTTGTCTTGCTCGCACACAGAATTATATGAGATGATGAAGGGAAATGTATGTGCGTCCAGGTTGCAAATATATGGGAAAACTGGTTGTTTACCTAGAAAACCCGTCCCAAACTAATAAAAATATTAATTTAGATTATTAATTGTGGGTGGGCGATAATTTTTTGTTGGAGATTTTTTTTTGTAAAGTTTTTCTATTTGATGTGAGGGACGTTGTGTACACAACTTTCTTGTTATGTATACTTCTTATCTTCTCTGGGTAAATATTGAATGATTTCTTAATTTGCTGACCTTAATTTTATTTTATTTTTTTAAGTAAGGTGAAGATTATATTTGGTTTTGGTAGCGCGGAGAGTGAGTTGAAATTGATAGAAAATAGAATAGCGCTGGAATTAAAGGTGATATCAAACGAAATAATATTTGTCGATGTGATATGAAAAATATTTCAAGGGCCTGGTAGATATAAAAATGTGGTGAGGAGCTTTTACTAGCGCTATGGTTGAAATAACCATTTTTCAAAGACCAAGGCAATGAGACTCAACACGTATAAAAATATAGAAATATATGCTTATTTCAAAACAAAACAAAAATTAACCATAATTAGTTCCCCATTCAATTGACTCCGGGGAATTTAAATGACCATCGATTTAATCAGTAACCATATTCGAGTACCACATTAATTGTCTTGAATTACAATTTTTGTAGGTTATACTCGAATAATTACTCCACAAATATAAATAACTCGAAACCTGTAATTTTACCCGTCGCATTGTTATTAGTCTGTGCGAATTTTTCATCAACATTCATTCATTTGTTCGCCTCTCAATAATCAATTACTGCGGAGACAATTTACCGAGAAAGGGTTGAAAATTAAATAAAATGTAATTAGAACATCCGAAAATTCAATGAATAGAAAAATAAACGTTTTTTGAACGTAATCCTCTTCCCTCTAATTTTTCATTGTCCATCCAGTGTTTCCTCGTCGACCCTATATTTGCCTCGTTTTATTTTGATGGGGGAAAATAGACCACACCAAAAAATAAAAGCCGAGAAAACTTATACAATAAAATCGGTTGAATAGTGAATTAAAAGGGTTTACCTTTTTAATTGTCCCATTTATAAAATTGGACAGAGTGGTATTTCTAAAATATCATCAAATATTATCTGAAATTTAATGTAGTCACCTAAAAGTTTGGGCAATGGCCGTTGCATGCCAGCAGAAAATCATTTATGCAATAACCCTGCCATTCATTTGAGTATTATGTTCTTTAACGAATAGGCAAGAATCAGATTGCTCAGAAACTAAAAACTTTTGCCAAATCACTGAACAAATTCTAGTTGACGAAGCAGTTTTCAATATACTTGAGATTAAGGATATGGAAAAGTTTGGCGATAATGACAGTTCCAACGACAAAAATAATTTTCACAAAGAGTCAAACTGGATTAATAGATTTCACGATGGAAATAACTATAGTGAAGTTCCCATAGTACCGCTAACTATAATTCGGTTCTTAAATGAATGTTTTCTTTGCAGATCTTTCAAAAAGATGATGTAATGTTAGGTTTAGTAAAAAAAATACAAATAAAAAACACATCGATTTTGTTTGTCTGTGTCAACGAAAGTTAGAAGACAGCTTGTAATACAGAGGGTTTTGATTACAAATCCAAAACGAAAGACGAAAGCAAAATCATTCTGAATTTTCTTCATCAACTATGAACGCGAATTCTTTGATGTCTTCGTTCGTTCATTCGTTCCTTCTGCAGTTTTTGCATTTCGAGTTTCGAGTTACGACAAGATGGCCGATATTTTTAAAAAAGTGACTATTCGATATGACGTAATTGACAAGTTGTTGTTGTTTTGCTCGAATACTTTTTAAGTTGCGACAGACATGTCGAAATGAGTAAAATAATTTTTTTTTTACATAAAACTGGTCACATTATCGGCATGTTTCGACATATTTTGATATGTCAAAACTCGAAATGCCTATACATAATCGCAACCCTGCTGAAGAAACTGCAGAACGATTTTGCTTTTTTCTTTTGATTTATATTTGTTATCGCAAGTTTTTTTTATTTTTTGCTCTTTCACACTTGTTATTACCTCTTCGTCTCGCCATGTTCGTTCAATCGAAAAAGTGCGTCTGAAGTCGCCTTGATCAAATAAAAAAACTGCATAAGGAACGAACAACAGCAATGAATTAGCCCTAATTTGCCTCTTGTTTCATTATAGTTAAGAAGTGTTGAACGAAGCATAAATATAATTCGGGAATTGAGAGATTTGTCAAATCGTCGCTAATTGTTGGTTCCTTGGTTTTTATAAATTTCCAGATGATGTCAACGCAGTTGGTTGAGTCATCGCTCATTTTGTTTATAAAATATAATTTAATGCAGAATAACACAAAATAATTTTATCATTTGGGTTTAAGAAGCTGATCCAACGGTTAGTGATGTTTTTTACCATTTGCGAAATTTCGAAATTAATAAAAAATTAAAGCAAGCCTTAAGTTCTCTAATTTTTGTAATGCTACACGAAATTTCTGAATATATTTTTTCATAAGTTTTTTTTACCGTACTACCGTACGTTAGCTTTTTGCAGCCATGCTTTGCTGCGTTATGAACGAAATGACAATTGCAATTACTTTTTAAAATATTTCCATTCCGTAATTTCCATATTTATAAAAAAGATCAATGCTCCTTATAATTAACATTGGCATTATCGGCTGAGTATAAAGATGATATAATGCGGGTGAAATATTCTGAATTTTCATCGTATTATATTTCCATTTCTTTGGTGAAAAGATCCTAATGAATAAACAACATTAAAACGAAAAGAAGGAAAAAATTATCACAAATTAAAAAACCGGAGGAATTTGTGTGATAACCGAAAACAGGAGATATAGCAAAAAAAAACGGAGAATTCGGGTAAAAATCTCGAGTTTGCAATCTTGACTACATGGAGGCCAGATCGCTAATGAGTATACATTTTAATCATTTGTTTTCCACAGTTTTTGTTGTTTCTTATGCCAGAGCATCGTTCATTTCATTCATCGTGTAACATAAGTACAATATGTATCTTTGTCTAATCATCCTGAGTTTAGTGGAACAAAACGATATAAACAGTTTGTAGTGTCATGTGTTTGTGCGATTCCCGTAGTTGATTGTAAATAGAAAATAAAGATGATAAAAAGTGTGCGATCCTTGTGGTGGTGGAAATAAGTATAACAAGCAGAGATACAAACCTTATAAATTTAAATTTTATTTACCACCACGATCTTATACACATTTGACTGCTGTTTCTTTGCACCCTTAAATATTTAAGTATTTTTGTGGTGGTAGGACGGTATTAATAATTCGCGGTTGAAGCTTTGAAGCATAGACAACAGTGCCATAATGAATTGTTAAAAGAGGGGAAGGGAATTTTTAATGTTTCAGAATTATTGACTTACTTAGTGACACTTATGATAGGATTGTCATTAGAATCTGAATATGTAACCAATGTTGATCGTGTTGAGAACGATCAAGAGGACAGTTGTCCCAATGATAAACACTGTTGTTTTATTTTTGGGGTTTGCTGCTTATTTGGGTTGAGTAATCATCTGTTTTAGGGGAAATTTATAAATGGAACATTTATTGTTTCATAGTATGACCATTTGAAGTTGGATGCAGGTTCATCTTGTGAAGGTCGCTCCTATTCGCGCTCTTGTAACGTATATAAGTTCTCTTTCAGTTTTGTTATATGTAACATGGAAGTACGGCAGTGCCCGATGTTCTGATTCGGCCTGGACCGTACATTCTAATCAAACAATCATAGGCACTTCTAGCATATGGACCACAATATATCACTCACAGACTGATGTGATGGTTGAAAGATTTCATGGTACCCTTAAAGCTGTTTATTATCACGGTAAAATACTGCTAATTGTGTCGATGAGCCTCTAAAACGTTGAAGTGAGAGTAAGTCTCTCACCGCCGTATAAAGGACCATACGAAATTATTAAAAGATTAAGTAAAAAATTAGAATTAACAACAAAAGGGATCATATATCGGTTACAAGCCACTATGAACTGTCCTGACATTTTTTTAAATATATTGGCTATTCCAGTCGGTTTGGCACCGAGTGTCATTTTACTGCATTTTTTTAAAAATGCAATTTCCAATAATTTCAACGTTTGCTGTTTAAACCATAATTTGAACATCTCATTGGCAAAGATTAAAATGTGTTTTTACAATTTTTATAGGTACCGTGAACCCAGAGAATAGACGAAAAGTAATCCCGACAATATTATCCATCACAAACTGTATTGGTCAAAAAACACCGGTGAAATACGTGCAATTGAACCCGATAACAATGCAATTAAAAAATCGTTAACCCGTAAAAAGCAAAGTAATCCGTCGATGTGGAAGAAAAACAAAAAAAAATTGCGGAACCAGGGGCGAGAATACGAAGATACAAAAGAAAACATCCGAAGTTCGCGATTTGTTACCGAAGGATGTGCTATAGGATGCAGCTTTAACTATCAGTCACATTTTACCAAAATAGGTCGATACAAAATTCATGGTGTCTTTTGGAGTCTAAATGAGGCGCGAGAAATTAGCATTTTTTTCAAAATTTACAAAGCAAGTTCCGAAAGAAAACGATCTAAAAATTGGGAATCAAGGACGACATACGATCCTACATTTTTTATAAAAAAGGCGTAGCAATGGTGCGAGTTTGTAAAATTTTCTTTTTTCAGACGCTCGACATCAGTCAAAATAGAATATATTATTTTATAAGACTAATATATTACTATTTTTTTATGCACCCATTAAAAGCTTCAAACCAGAAGAATCTCATTATTCTGAATCAAGTACCAATAGACAATATCTCAATGCCGGATTAAGTTTAAGTCGAATGTCTTAAGTCTCATTGTTAATCCAGCAAATTAAACATATATACTAAAGTTTTTAATGAGGAATTTAATTTGTCATTCAATAAACCAAAAATGATCGCTGTGTTGCACATATTAGCATGCAACAAAGCCTACTACATCAGAAATATCTATTTACGAGAAATATACACAAAATAATTTGTTTGCTAAAATAGAAAGAGATGCTGATCGAAATTCGACAAATCATTTAATAGGTCTTATGGTTTGCAGAACGTATTTGTTCTACCCAGAGCTAATGTTTCAAATGATTTATATAAACGTACATTTTCCGTTTATAATTTAACAGCTTATTGCAGTACTAACAAATTGACATATTGTGCAATATGGCATGGAGGAATTAGCGGAAGAGCTTGAAATGAATAAGCTTTATCTTTAATAAAAATTTTGGATACCAGTGTCGTTGATAACCGAAGAATAAAAAAGATTATTCTTTGGTCGGGCTCATGCATTCCTCAGAATAGGAACAGGATCACTGCACTTGTAATCCTTAAATTAATGGAAAAACACAAATACATAATTGAAGTTAAACAAAAATTTTAAGAACTTGGACACTCCCACGTACAGGAAATTGATTCAGTTCACAGTACCATCGAAAAGTTTTAAAAAAATTTGGAAATATAGAGTCTCGTCAGATTAATCAGGTTATTAAAAAGAATGATGTGGAATGATTAAAAAGAAATCAGGATTTTATGAACTACAGTGCTATGTAACTGGCAATGACTTCCACAACAAATCTGATTTACGAGAAATCAAATTTAGCACAAATTATATTTCGGTGTGGTTACAGCACTCGCATAGAAACAAGTATAGCTTGATAAAAAATACTAATACTCGCAGAGTAGAATCGCCACTGCCAATTTTTAACCTAACTTCCTTTGACGTGTGCCAAATTCATTATAAAATGTCTACTGTAAAAAAACGAGATATTCATTCTATGTTGAATTACATGTCAGACATATAAAATTGTGTATATCCCGGAAAAATATTGCAACTATGTGACATACACCAAAATGGCTTGAGTAACAATTTTTTTATTGCGTTTTCTAGGAAAATTGTACGTGCTAGAGAAAAATTAAATTTTTTGACAGAGAATTTACGCAAAATAAAGTGTGCAAAGAAATTTAATAAAAATAAAAGGAAAACTGTAAAGTATTTTAGGAATTAAGTGGTTTTGTTCAAAAATAGGAGACCTAGTATATAATATCAAACCTCACAGTACTACTAAGACATTCCAATTGGAAAACCCTATATATATATATATATATATATATATATATATATATACATATATATATATATATATATATATATATATATATATATATATATATATATTTATATATATTTATATATATATATATATATATATATATATATATATATATATATATATATATATATATATATATATATATATATATAAATATAGATACATAAATATATATATATATATATATATATTTATATATATATATATATATATATATATATATATATATATATATATATATATATATATAAATATAGATACATAAATATATATATATATATATATATATATATATATATATATATATATATATATATATATATATATATATATATATATATATAAAGGCTTGGTCCACCTCTTTTCTACTGTATTGGAAAAAGCTTAAGATGAAAAAAAAAACTTTAGAAATAAAATAACACAAAACGATAATTGAGCTGATTTCAAAACCTTTTTTTACCATGCACCGCACACAAATCAAAAGAGATAATCTTTCATCTTATTTCATTTCAACTTCTTTATCAAAAATACTTGTTTCATTGCTATTGTTATAATTTTATTGATTTGTGTTACTAAAAGAAATAAAATTGATTTGGTGTGCGAGGAGGATACCTTAAAATTTGTACAGAAAGTAAAAAGTTTTTTATATTTCTTGTCTTGTTGGTACGAGTGTATATCAACAGCGGGAATCGGTTCGGTGTGGGAATGAGCGAGCATTATATTCTTTAATTTGTTCGGATACAATGATTTTATTTGGCTTGTTTGATTTAAGGAATTTAATTAAACTTTTGATTGATTTTTATTTTATTATTATTTTTTTTTATTTAGAATTTTGATTTGTCTAGGAAATTTAAAAGATGTACAGCGACTATATTTTATTAATATACATGAAATAAAACATTGTCAAAATCTAGAAAATACAGTAAAGCTTGGTATATTAGACCCACGCCAATGTTGGGCAACACTCTCAAATTTAACCATTTGCCAGTTATATTAAAATGAGTAGTTACTGAAATAGCCGTTTCTGAGGTTGTTTTTACGAAATCTCGATTAGCTATCACCTACTTATTGGTCAGTATTTTACAAGTGAAAATGTTCATGCTGATTTATATTCAATGAATACATCGAAAAATTATGCAATCCAAACCGATAAAAAATGTCTTCTGGTAGAAATAAAAAGACGTAGCCCGAGATCGAAACCCACAAAACTGCAAGAAAAGATAAACTTAATTTTTAATCGATGAAAAACTTTATCTTTTTGGAGCAGTAGACGTAAAGCATACAAAGTACGGTTGCCAGCGACTAAACGCGCTTTAAAATCTCTTCCCACATATATTTATCATGAGTGACAAGTGATCCGAGGTATGGAAAACTCATCAATAAGTGACGTTAGAGCGAACAATATACGATTTATCTATAAAAGGTGTCAACGACGATGAATCAGTTACATTTTAAATCTAGTCTTCGTTAAATCTGCATTTTAAAATCTCAACCCACCAATTACTATTGTCCTTATATAACGATGGTTTTTGTGACAAAACAAAAGACATTCATAATAACAATAATCATAATGAAGATAATAATCATAATCATAACGATGATAGTTGACTGACAATAACAGCATAAAGAAATCTAAACTTTGCATAAATGTATGTATGATGTTTTGTGTATACATATGACATAATATGTAACATAATCATACCTAGTTTTTCTTATAAATGAAAACATATATCATATTAGCCCCAATATATGAAATCAAAATGAATAAAATAAATTTTTTTCTATGTACAAATGTACATATGTGGGATTGTAAGGGTATATATATGTTTTACAAATTTACATAAAAATACATATGTGTACTCATTCTGAAAGCATAAAAATGTTGAACTCAAATAAATATTTATAATTTTACGTAATTGGTTTTTATTTCAACATTTTATGTACACATTTTGGGGTTAAATGCGAGTGTTATAATATTCAAACTCATGCGGACTATATAGTGTTAAGTATATATGGTTGCAGGCTTTAATATTTTTTGTTGTATATTTTAAAAATGAAAGTGTTATTTTAAACCAATTATCTACAATAGTTCAGCAACTATATATTATTTAAAAAAACTAAACGATCACTATTATAATAAAACTATAGAGAGATTACATTAACCTGTTTATGTGTATATATATAGAGTCTGGGATGCTGCGACAACGTTTTAACGAAAAAACGACCATAAAAAATCATAAAAATCTATTTCCATTATTACTAATACAACTATTATCATCATTATTATTATTACCATCATTGTTAGAGTTCTAACATTTTTGCCCTGCAATCATTATTAAAAGTACTTTTTTTCTATTGTAAATATTATGATGTCTTAATGTCTGCGACTGACATAATTAAAACAACAACTAAAGTAAAATAAAACCAGAACGAGACCAAATATCCTAAAATGGAAACCAAGACGGGAAACATTTTAGTTAGTGTAATGTAGATTTAGGAGATGGGATTTTAAAAAAGTTGTAAGGATCTCAATTTATAATGGTAAATTTTAAAATAGAAACAAAAATGCACAAATCAGTTGAATTTTAATTCAAATAATTCCTCTTTTTATATCGACTTATATCATACGCTCCTACTCCCAAATCCTTAAACTTAACAAAATGAACAGAACTAAAGATTTTTCACACTAATACTTCAACTATTCATAAAAGGTTTGTGATTACAAAAAAGGTGACGAATTACACATATCTACCAACCCAATGTTGTATATGTTTTCTGTATGTTTGCCCGATACGATAAACGATCAGCGAGGAAAATTATGCATCACACCTGCTTAGCACACAAAACAGCCAAACTTCGCGTTACTTAAAGATAAAACTATCAAAGCAACCAAGACATTAAAAAAAATTTGTTAGAGAAAACCAAAGTGAATTTGTTTTCTATGCTCAACAAAATAAGCTTTTTGGGCGTAATTTTGAATTTAAAGCATAATCTCATTTAAGTAACTATCATTGGCTTTCTAACATCTTTAACTGGTATTGGTCATACAACGGTTAATCCAATTAATTTGTAATGTTGGGTCAATTTTTTAAAATCTAATTTGTCTTAATTTTAAATTTTTTTACATAAAATGGTTAATTTAATTGGTTTGTAATGTTTAATCAATTTTTTAAGATCTAATTTGTATTAAGGTGAAAACTAATTCCATCTGTTACAGCCCACGGTTTGAAGAAGTTAGTTCATTAATAGATTTTGTTTTAAGGAACCTTTATAGATTACAGCTTAATAGTGGCACACTGGAGTTGCTGATAAGAGATGATTGAATGCAGAGCAGTTCATTATATTGGGATTGTCTTGTGCTTACTAACAGTACTTTGAATATTGGCTACCGAGAAACTGAACCAATTCTGTCATTAAAACATACCTTTTCTTTCCCTACCCCACAAAAAATACTAAATGTTAATCGCTTAGGTGTCAGTAACCTGGTCGAGTCTGTCATAACTAACATTCTTTCCACTCCTTCGGTTTTGTTATATGTAACGTGGATGTACGGTCGCCGGCTCAATCCGGCCTTTTACCATTTTTAGCTATAATCTTTTTCTATTTCATTATTTTGGATGAAAACAGTGTCAATCATCGCAGATGGTTAAAGATGTAAGCAATTGCAATGCGATTAAAATCGTGTGGTAGTTGTGCAAATCAAAATATGTTATCGCTAAGAGACCTTCCGGTAACTTATTACAAGATTTTATGAGCAATCCTAATCTACCTCAATACAGCAAGTTTCGCGATCAGATTAGATTCCCAGTGTCATTTGCATAAATGGGAGCTGACATTGTGGAAGTAAGCTAGATTATGGAGGTAGCTAAGAACGTAGCTCATACGTTTTGAAATATATTGGCGCAGACATATTAGTTGATTCGCGTGACTTAATAATGTGACACTGTGGTAGTAGCTCCAACAAATCTTTCTTCGTCTATAGTAAGATTAGTTATCAGATGCGATCGCATATCCGACAACCATCGTTACATTAAGTCCAGTGCCAATGAATTCGTTATAGTGTCTGTCAACAAGAATGGTAGGCCGCTTTTCGAGCATGATGTTCGTATTTATCATACAGTACTTAATTAAGCTTGCATTTCTATCCAATAACCTAGAAGCTTTGCTGTTCCCCTATAGTGAACTAGGCTGATATCCTAAATGGCAATGCGACTCTTATCCAGATGTGTCTTATCCAGATGTGCAAGCCATTAAAGTCAACTAGTATATGTCCATTTGCACTATAAAGTTTCACAAGGTGCTAACAGCGATCAGTTAACCCCATCAGTTACACCTGAAATTTAACTTAACAGTAGTACGACGCTTACTTGCAAGTTGAGGCCAATTTCACTTCATCCGATTCTATCAGGCAGTTCTTAACTTCGTAAGGAGATTCTAATAAAATTGTTTTATACATATATTAAGTGAGCTCACGAGAAAATATGGTTTACCATTTCGGGCAGCTGCCATAACTGCTTTTTGATACTTCCACATTCATTGATTTTCAAAGGCTTTTGACATACCCTCAGTTAAGATGATCAGCACTTTTACTGATTTATATCACGACGATCCATCATGGTGATGCAGAGATACAAATCGAATCACTTTTGCTCCTTCCGATACAAAGTTGCTATTTTTCCTGTGACGTCATGAATTTTCTGTTCTTCCGGCTTTGTGCATGACTTTGAACCAATCACAAGATCAAATTTTTGACATGACGGACCAAATAGGACAGTTTTATATGACACATCAACTATCGACGAATTCAAAGCCAAGTTGCGAGTATACGAGGAAATGTCTGAGAAAATGAAATCAAAAGCAAAGGAGAATAAGCAGCGATTTTCGCCCATTGCCGGTCCAAATAGGAGGCGAAGTAGGTGACATCCTCAAAGAATACAACATCTTCGGAGATGTTATGGTTGTGGTGACGTCAGACCTTTGGGAAATAGTTGCCCAAATAAAGAGAAGGGCATGAAATGTTACCGGTGCAATGAATTCGACCATATTTCCAAAGATTGTAAGAAGAGTGTTAAGGAAATCAATCTGTGTGGAAATCATCTGTGTGGATGGAAATCAAGTAGAAAGTCCAAACATAACCGATATGAACAAGTTTACGGTGATGAATGTGGAAATGATGGCACTCACTGATAATGGCAGTGACTTAACTTTCATGGCAAATATTAAGTACATTGGCATAGCAGCCCGTACTTTAGTGATAAGACGACGACGTGCAGAGGTGCCAGTCTGACGCAGTTCAGTACTATATGATGAAGAAAGCCCTGATTAGCAAGCCCGTACTAAAGTTATATTCTCTGACAGCCGACGCAACACAGATGCAAGCAAGTTTGGAACAGAAGCGATTATTGTGTGAAAAGCGCTATTATAGTTACGAGCTCGAGCTACTCGCCATTGTCGCGACGTTAAAGATATTCACCTGTGCTTTCTGGAACTGGAGTTTGTTAGAAACTAGGTTCCATGTATTTTAGCCGAAAGAAAGCTTTAAGTAAGATGGTCTTCTGCAATCCATTCCGAATGGAGATATACAATTAGCTACCTACCACATTGATCATTTGGGTCGTTCGGCGAGAACTAAGAAAACGTATAAAAATATCTTGTGCATAGTAGACGGATTTTCCAAATTGTGTGGCTATACTCAAGAGAGAGCACTACGACTAAATAAATCATTACTTAGCCAGATAAATAGTACAAGCACGTGAGTAAACTACAAAGATTTCTAAACAACCCGTTTCAGAGGGCGATCAGAATGACTCCTTTTGAGCTCTTGTTTGGTGTAAAAATGAAGTGTCCCGAGCTTTCTGAATTTAAAGCAGTGGTAGAAACAGAGTTAGCGAAGATATATTGCAAGGAGAAGGGATAAATTAAGAAACGTGGCAAAGGATGGCATTGCAAAATTTCAGGAGGAGAATCGTCGAACATATAATAAAAGGTGGAAGGTTGGTTCTAGGTATAGTGTGGCAGAAATTGTGGTCATAAAATGGACGACAAAACGATCGTTACGATGTTCAAAAGGTGGGTTCATTTGAAGGACCAAAGGTGACGTCGACGAGTGCTGAATTTATGAAATGATTTTACCATGGGGTCTCAGATGACGATACCGACGAAGAAAAGGACCCCGAAGGAAGAAATCCATTTGGGACGGATGATAAAATAGGAGGGCTGAGTAGGATTACCTTGTGATACAGCAAATGGAACACAGTAGGATTACCCGGTGTATTTTTCCACTTAAATATATATATATATATATATATATATATATATATATATATATATATATATATATATATATATATATATATATAAACACATATATGTATTTATAAGTATAAATTTACACATATTTATTCAAATGTGTTTACACATAAAAAAAGTTATGAATGTGAAAAATTGTCCTCAATTATCATCGTCATCATTGTGTATTGTGTAGATTTTCGTATTTTAAAAGAAAAATCAGGAAAATCAAATCTGGGACAAAAAAAACTTTTGTATTGTACACATATACAGAAGTAAACTTTTAAATTGAATTATTATGATGCTCCCCTCGAAGATAGATTTCAGGCAAGAAGACAAAATAATAATAGATTTTTTGTCGACTGTCTATATAGTGAGCGATTAAAGTTAAGGCAGAAGATTTTTATTTTTTTATTTTCATTTTTTTTTTGACTTTTATACTTTTTACTACTGACTACACGTTCTATAGGTCTCCTATTCATAATCAATTTTATTTTTTTTAGGTAAATGAAAACGACTAACCCCTTTTCTATAATATTTAACTCAATACCGTCTTGGAATATTTTTAAAATTAAAAAATAAAAAAAAAATAAAAAAATGTTATTAGAAAATTAGAAAATAAAATTAAAAAATGAAATTCAAAAGGAAAAAAAAAGAAAACTGGGAAATAAAAGTAAATTATGTTATTAGACAAGGTAATCTTTCTATTATGTAAGATGTGGAAAAATCATGGAAATGTATATATCGTAGACGAGTATATATACCATATTTAAGATGAATTAAGATGACAAAAAATAGAATGATAAGCGATGATTTGAAAAGAATTTTACTTTTCTGTTGTTGTTGTCAATTGAATGGGAAAAATTATTGTGTGTATGGATAAAGTATATATTCTATATAATGAGGGGTTGGAGGTGTGTTTTAATAAGGAAATAATGAAGATACGTTTATTTTTTGTGTATGTGCTCAAGTTGAATATGCGGCTATCATTCAATTTTTCAATCAATTTGTTTGAGTGATTAAATTTGATAGTCGTATTTGGTTTAGTAAGGGTCGATTAATGTGTTGAGATGATATAAATAAGGGTGAAAAGTTGAATATTACATGCAAGGTTAAGTGAAACTTATTTGTATTTAAAATGATTGAAATATGCTCAAATTGGTATTTAATTAGAATTCTTTAAAGATTTTTGGATAGTTAGTGATTTTTGCACTTCCCAATTGCCAAACCCAGAGGAAATTTGCTGTATGTAAGATTTAAAAAAAAAACTTAAATCGGAATTCAATTGCTGAACTATAGTTAAATGGATTTTTCAATGATAAATCTAAGCTACATAAATGGAAATACCAGGCACTATAATAATTAAGGCACTATAATAAACCTAAAGCTGTAATAGGATGCAGATTTTCGACATTTTACATTTTTTGGTATATTACATGGATATTTAAATGAAAAAAAAAAATCAAAAAACAAACATACTGTACTCACCATAAATGTTGGCATTGCAATTGTCGTTGACGTAAAATCTGCAAATAAGAAACAAAAATTAAGATCAGGTCACAAATTTTCATAACTAAAAAGTTCAACTTCTCCGAAACCCAAGATATATATATTATATATATATATATATATATATATATATATATATATATATATATATATATATATATATATATATATAAATATATAATTAAATCTTTTCTAGGACTAATAAACTTCTCACCAGCTGTTAGCTAAAAATAATAAGGTTACAAATGAAAAACAATATTTAAGTTGCCGGATTGACAGAATTTGAAGTTTTTTTTACCATATTTAGGGTTTAGAGCGTAGAAGACTTCCTCCAGAAACATCCTCCAGAACTAGACATCCTCCAGAAATAGACTGATACAAAATTGAACGACTGATTCTCTTATCAATCAGTACAAAAGTAGCCATATAATGCTCTCGGATAATAACTTTTGGTTTTGAGTGGACTACATGGTGATGAACCAGTGTAGTGATTCCACCGGTGAAGCAAATTGCTTTATTTGAAGCTTAAGCTATACCATTAAACATACATACCAACGCAAATGTAGTATGTAATATCAAAAATCACTCAGGCATGGCTAAATTGAATGAATCACAATAAACATTTATTGGAAGCACTAAATCGAACCCCAAATGAATTAAATGGAAACGAAAGACTTTTTGGTGGCGCTATAATTTTATTGTCAGGTGATTTCAAACAAAAATTACCGGGTAATCTACGTTCAATGTACGCGTATTAAATAAGTTCATGTTCATAAAATTATCTTTTATGTGGCGAGTTGTCCATAATTGCTGGAGTAATATAAATAGTAAAGGAAATAAATTGCCACAAAATGTCTGTACAATTTTTTGAGCAACAATTATTGTTACCATCAATGTGAACGAACAATTTTGGCTGCCATAAATTTAGATGTCGATGAAATCAAGTTACGTTTGACTCAAAATATGTTGACTCAAAAATATTCTTTAAGTCTCGAAATGGTCACAATACTTCGCAATGAATATTAAAGCAGACGATAAAGCAACTCATTGTTAGTATCTTTTGGGTAAAAACAAGATTCACATCCAATGACCAACCAGTATTTAAATAATCAAGATCCTTTTTGGCAAAGGATTTAAATAGTCATCTTAGGACAAAAGCACAAATTGTATCGTATAATCTCAGTTACTTACGATACGGTTACTACGCCATTTTTTGCTACTCAGAAATTAAAGCAATCGATTGGCAATCGATGAGGTATATTTTTCAGCATTTATAGTCTTAAAGCGTGACTTTTATATAGATGATTTCTTAACAAGAGAGATTACCCAACTAGTTGGCCTGATGTGATTATTTTCACCAATGGTCTCTTTCTAAATTACAAATTGTGAATGTCCCTAGATGCATCATACTTCTTTCATATACAAACGTATATAGTTGAACACTTTTGGTGGTTCCTCGGCGAGAGGTTTTTAATGTGTCTTTTATATATACGAATAGTTGACGAATTAGAATTATTAGTTTTATGAGCTAACTAACGCCTGTGGCTATATTAAATTACCAAACTATTTCTCGCTTTGGGAGAAATTGGGTATCACAAATTTAGGAACTAACAGAATACATGGCGTTATGTTTCTTTTGCATCTGGTTAATCTTGCCTTTAGAGGTCTTATGCATGAGCAAGATCTTGATAGCACATTTTGGTGGAATGGTCCAGTTTTTTTATACTACGTCAAAGAAAAATGCCAAATTAAAAATTGAAGAATTAGATCTTTGAAATATTGAAAGTGGAAAATCCAAAATGTCTCCGATAAATATTCAGACAACAAAAAATTGACTAAGGTTATTAGTCAATTAACCGTTTTCATTTTACTAAAAATTATCAGCAAACAATGTCCGTATGCGGATTAGATCTGATTGGGTCTTATTGGAAAATCCATGTTTTTTATGTGTTGCATATTCACGTGTTAGAAAACCGGCCAGATTTTTATTTTATGCAGCTGCTGGACTAAATTCATCAATTTTTCTGGCTCAATCACGACACCAATTTCTTTTGCCCAGACTTGTTTATTTACTTATTCCAGATTTTAATCATTATACCACCTACGTACAGGAATGAGCAGAATAGCATTTGCCGGCCAGCTAGTGTTTATATATATATATATATATATATATATATATATATATATATATATATATATATATGCGATTACACATTCCACCGCCACCAAAGGTTAAAGCACAAAAAAAAGTTCCCAAATTAAACTTAATTAAAATTTAAAAGTAAAACTTTATTATTTTTCATTTTCTTAATTTTATCTTTTATTTTGTGCTTTATTTAAATATTTTCTTTTATTTATTTTTGTCTATATACCCGAGCTTTTTTCTTGTGTTTCTTTTGAGTATTATTTTTTTGGTTTTTAATAAAACGAGAATTAAAATGCAAAAAAAAACGCAAATGAAAAATTTTCTTAAAAACACAAAAAAAAATTAAAGCTTTTCTTTTTTTTTTATCAGATAATGCGGGGTCAAAATTAAGATGACGATGGAGACGGAGAAAATTGTGCAGTTATGTATATATTTTTACATTTTTCTTTTTTTTCTGGATTTGGGGTTAAAAGTAAAACATTATTTTTGTGTGCTCACTTTATTTTCCAGGAAAATACAGATACACAGACACACATGTTCATAGATACGAAAGTAAAACAATTTAACAATGAGTGACAGGGTAGAACAAAAGATGCACAACATAATTTTTTTTGGCAGTATAGAATGAATTTTATGGAGATTTACGAAACCTATAGTATGGCTATGATAGATTAACTTACCAAATGTCTTGAGTAACAAGAAAAGCAATTTATAAATTGTTAATGAAGTTGCAGAATAAAGTTTAATAAAGCATAACATTGAAGTTATTATTAGAAATTTAATATACAAAAATGCCAAAACAGCATGTTAAGCAACTTGTTGTCTACACCCTATATAAACATAAACATATATATATATATATATATATATATATATATATATATATATATATATATATATATATATATATATATATATATATATATATGTATATATATATATATATATATATATATATATATATATATATATATATATATATATATATATATATATATATATATATAAAGCAGCTTGGCTAAACTTTTTTGTTGGATCTTTGTCGTTGCTGTATATTAAAATTTATCATTTAGCATATTAAACTTTAAGAAATTTGTGGAATGATAGTGGAATGAAATTCAACAATATTTTCGTTATTTAATACGATTATTTTGACTATTTACCAACGTAATTAATTATTTAAGAAGATAAATTATAAAACAACAAAATAAATGTTACAATATAGTTTTATGGTAATTTTTATAATTAGGTGTTTACGTTAGCTATTACATAATATAGTGTTAAGTTACATTAATATTTAATCTGTCGTATAATTGGTGTTACAAATAAAAATGTAAACACAAATTTTATCTTACATAAATCTTTACTGTAATTGGATCTATATAATATTGATAAATAATTTATTTTATTATTCATATACTCAAACCATTTAATTTTTCCCCAAGGGGTGACGATTAATCGAACAATTGTACATGACTGTTGAAATTTTATTTCAGTTCGTTTTTTTTTATGTTGGCTTTGTGTTGTTGTAATCATTTTGTAAAAATGAAAAATCAACAAAACCTTTACTCTTCGTTTAATTTGAAACATAAATTTAAAAGAGGGCAATCATCCAAATAATTGTTTTATCCGTGCATAATGTAATCGATCAAGGGGCCAATGAGAGGGAAATGTATTTGTTCGGTTTGTTAGTTTTTTAGATGATTTATTGGGTTGCCCAATGATGTTTAAAATTTTGATCATTTTCGAACATTTCATTCATGGCAAACGGATTGAGAAAGTAAAACAGTTTTGTTATTTGAAGAAACCTAATGGCCCTAATGGACTATAAAGTGGCGTTTAAAATTTTCAAAATTTAAATGATCTCACGACAACAAGAAAATCGGATTGTGAACAGTCACATTAATCTTATTAAGAATAACCACAGATTAAGATACGAAAAGATGTTCCAGTTAGAACAAAAAATAAATGTAAGTGACGGGTGCCTTTAATATGTTCACGGTCACCATGAGTTTAAACAAAAAATTAAAAGCCCTTTTTGGTTTACTGTACAAAGTACAAAAATATATTTTTTCAACTAAAAAGAAAGATTTCATTGTATAGAAAGGCTACTTGGTTTTATTTTTTATTTTTAATTCTTTGTATGGTCGAATGCATATTTTAGAAACTTTCATTATACAGTAACTAAGAAAAATGTTTTCATCTCTTTATTTTTATTTTTTCTATTATTATTTCTGTATATAATGTGTTGTTGCTTGTGTATGGGCCATCTTTATTATATCTTAGTCTATGGTTTAACGTAATATACGGGAAACCCCTATTACACACCTAATCTTACACCGTTTGATCCCACAAAATTCCTTCGTTTTGACGGTAAAATAAGGCTGCGACCAGATCAAACGTGAAAGATCGCCCTTTCCAAAGTGGATAGATGCGATTTTTAAAATTGAAATATATTCAGTCAAATATAATTTTTATCACAGAACGAATAATCAAAGCTGAGAACAACGTTGTAAACTGCAAGATGGAGGAAGTGGAGTCACTGACTACCAAATGTGCTAGCTACATTGGAATTGGAAATTTAACGGCCCAAATTCTAAATCGCACCGGACAAGTGCGATTAACTGCCAAAACTATCGAAAGCCACCAGCTATTAACGCAATACCTAGGAATTCTTTCGCACCAATTTCACTTCTTCAGTGAATGAGAATACACCGCCGTAATTATCGACATCTATCAAGTAGAGGGTGAGACAGTAAAATGGCCATGACCAACGCGGGAGTTTCAGTAAAGTCATTGATAAACCGCAAAACGAAGTCAAATATACCGTTGTTTATTGCGCGTTTTTGAAGAGGAGAAACGAACATCAAGGAGCTCTAAGAGAAATGTGGGTGGCTGTTTATCCAGCAGTCGAAGAGTATACACAGTGCTTCAGTTGCCAACAATAAGGGTATGCAGCGTCCTACTGCAACCGTACTATAAGGTGCGTGAAGTGCCTCAAATTTCACGAAAAGGGAAGCTGCAAAAGAACTACAAATGAAAGAACAGCAAAATACGTCAACTGCAAGGGAGATCACGCGGCAAACTACAAAGAATGTAGTGCTTATCAAATATACAAAAGCGCGAGTCAATCAATGGGAGGAAGTAGTGGTTACACCTAGACCAACGGCCTCGCCCAAACAGCCAGGACCAACAAAAGGAAACATTTTTGTATAAGTTAAGGGATTACAACAGATCTATAACATAAAATCTGAATCTCATTATCATGATCATCAAATCTTCAAAATCAACGCAGTAGGCTGCCATGAATATCGCCGAGTTTTACATGCAATCACCATAAAAAACTTTGAACAGAAATTAAAAAAATCTAAATTGCCTTTTATAAAAGGCATTAAATCCCCTTGTTCCATAATTTCTAAAAAAGTGGAGTTCAAAAACTTCATCCAAGTCCATCAACCAAGAGTAATTATGCTCGCGGAAACATAGCTTGATCAGGATAAGAACTTCACTCTGTCCAGCCACAGTATCCACATATGAATGATAGCGCACTTATTAATCCAAATACTAATAATATAACAAATTATAGCGAAGTAGCTATACTAATCTATAAATCACTTAAATATAAATTACTATCAACTATTCCACTTAGTAGAATTGGAAGTATTGCAAAAAAAAGTAGAATTTATCTATCAAAAAAATCTTATTAATACACACCGATGAACCAACTTGTTTTCTTCCCGGTAGAAATCCTTCAACTATGGACCTAATTCTTTCCAAAAATTATTCAAAATCATTAATTTAGAATCCAAAAATGATTTTAAAAATACTTTCCCATGTAGAAAGTTTTAAAATTCTAGCTGACCAACTGTTTTGTTTCCGATTGGGTCATTCTGCTCAACACAAACTCGTACGACTTGGTGAGCATGTTGCCCTAATGTCAAACATGAATAAGTCTCCTGCACTTATCGGCAATCAGAATCATACATTTGAAAATTATCAGCAAAAATATTAGACGTTAAAGATGCAGATATGTCATTAATGAACAAACTAAAGAGAATAAGGCCGAAGTTATTCGGACTTTATCAGATAAGCTTCTATATTAATTTTAATCCTTTGTCCCCTAAACTTTAGTATTCGTTTAATGAATAATACTGCATGTTTACAGAAATATTAAACAGTTTAAATAATTTATTAAGATTTTTATGGTATAAGCAGCAAAAAACGTATTTGTAAAGTCAAGGCATAACAAAGCAGAGACGTAAACCTTTCCAACATTCACTAATAAGTCATCCCTCACTGCGCAAAACCTGTACAAATACTACGAATCTCTCTGAGCCAGACATCGTTAAGTAGCTGATTATTCGCTAAATGAAAAGCAATTTGCGATTTAATAATTTTTTCAAGGACTTTAGATAAACATGATAGTGAAGTTATTGGTCTAAATTCTTCAACGCTTTTTGGATATTTAGATTTATTAACGGTGATAGCTTCGTTAAAGATATCCGAAAAGAATGTCTGAGTAAAACAGAAGTCTCTATGGAATCAGCGACATTGGCCACGAGAGAAGTAGGTCTTTCATCTGTGCATTATGTGTTTCGGCATGCACACTGCTTGTCATCTCTAATTAACACTATAAGTAAATGGAGTAGGAAATAAGCCTAACTTCGATAAATAAATATCGATATCAAAATGCGACCGGCCTGGGAATAACCTATTTCCGATTTACTCATTCATAATAATGAAATGAAAATTGCATTTTCTATTTCATGCTATTAAAAATTGGTTACTAGGTGAAAACGCTACAATACACGTCTTTGAGCCGTAAAAACCCGAAATGTTACAAAATAAATTTTCAAAAAGCACACACACAACGCGAACGAGCAATGAGTTACACTATACAGCGTAAATGCATTAAAATTTCACCATCCTATGTTCATCATGATAAAAACCATGATAACGGGTAATTGGACCAAAATATATTCAAATGTATTAAAATTATGGATCGACACCAATATAAACATGATATTTTGTAATGACATTGAACATCAGTGGATACAGTGCATGCGGATGTATATGTATTCTACTTTTTCGTTCGACTTCCGTTATTTTAACTTTTGATTTATTATCAAGGCGCAAAATTTATTTTTGCATAAGTTCAATAAAAATAAATGATTCTCACCTGATTAACACAAGTAACTTAATCTGTCGGAACGAACACTATAACTATAGACTGTATCACTAAAATTTACACGCAAAATACTAACGTGACGGTACACTGAAAAATTATTAAATTTATTTGCATTGTGATACGCATTAAACGACGCACGACACTAGACTAAAATTTGTTTCTTTCAAAAAATGTAAGGGTGGTGTAGTACAGGTATATTAGTACTTTGAAGGTTTTTATCAGTATATACGTAAACAACTCAATCTTAATGGTGGATTTATTATTGGGCAACTAGTGAAAAAGGCTGTTTTATATTTTAAAGCCCAAAAATCGCCTCTAGTAATCAAAAATCTACAGATGCACTTTGGTAAAGCTATTCTCTTACATTTTTTAAAAATGTGCGTTAATACTTTTAAATTCCAGTGGTAATATATTATACAGCCGCGGTGCCACACATAAAAAGAATCGATTAAAATGCTGTTTCTTTGCATATGGTATTTCACACAAATCATTAGATCGCAAATTGTATATTTCACTGGCTCTAACACACCTAAGCCCACTTCTTTTTAAAAAAATCTTAAGAACTTTGTAGATGCCGTAAAGGAAATGCATTCAATAGAGTATAAAGTGGAATTGTAGATACACGTTTCTTATTAAATGTTATTATACGAACTGCAAGGTTTTGTGCAGTCACCAAAACCTTAAATGAAGAATAATATGCTCCACCCCAACAACTAAGACCATAATCTAAACGAGATGGCATAAAACAGAAATATGTCGATTTTAGAATAGAATTTGGCAATATTTTTCTTAGATTGTATAAGTTTCTGAGAGAAGAATTGCATGACTTTTTCAATTTATCAATATGACATTTCCAGTTTAATTGACAGTCCAGGAAAATACCTAAATATTTAAACCTTTTCACAATTTCAATTGATGTAAATACAATTGGATGACAATTCATACCATCACGATCGAAACCATGATACATAAAATGAGTGTAAAAAAGGATAGGATCCGATAGACCAAAAACATAATTTTCGTTTTATTACTTAGTAGCATTGAGTGAGCCGTGAACCACTGTCTGAAGAAAATTAGATCGTGGTTGATGTGCTCATTTAATATATCTTCTGTATCACGGGCATAAATTAATGCCATGTCATCCACAAATGCTACTGGATTGCCTTTGAACTTCAAAGAAAAAATTGAGTTAAAATATATAAGGAATAAGGTTGGACCCAATACTGATCCCTGAGAGACACCAAAATCTAATCTTGAACTTGAACTTATCTCCCTATTAACTCTAACAGTCTGAAATCGATTCGTTAAATATGACGTAAACCGCTCAAAAGCTACACCACGAAAGCCAGCATACCATCACGATCGAAACCATGATACATAAAATGAGCATAGCATCACGATCGAAACAGTAACAGTGACGAATTAACGGTATCAAATGCTTTAGTTATATCCAAGAAAATACTAGCAACCTTTTTGTTGTCGTTAAGAGCTGAATGCACTGGATTGAGAAAACATAACAAAGCATCTTCCGTACCAATTCTATCACGAAACCCAAATTGACTAGGATTTATAAAACGAGTCCTCTCCAAAAACGAATTAACTCTCCTCTTAATTGCCTTCTCAATTACTTTCGAAATGACTGAGAGCAAGGAAATAGGTCGATAATTGGATGGATTAGATTCATCTCCATTTTTGTATAAGGCCAGAACAGTAGCGCATTTCAGCTTATTGGGAAAGACACCAGCTTAGTTTGAAAATATAACTTAGGGGATCACAGACGAAAACCCCAATTCTTTTAAGAGTAACATTACTTATTCGATAATCGCCTGATGAGAATTGGTTTTTTAATGTATTTATGATGAGCATAATTTCATTAGACGAGATAGGAAGAAAATGGAAGCATCTCAGTTCATAACTGTCATAACTGTGGAATATTTATAAAAAACGTATTAAGTTCAGAAGCCGTTTATAAAAACGTATTAAATTCCTATGGGCCTTTCAATTATACAACCGTCACATGTTTTTAAGAACTGAATATGTTTATGAGTATTAGTTCGACCCTCAACCTCATTAATATACATACCTCCATTCATTTCTTCTATTTCCTTTAGATCTTTCTAATTTTTGCCTATAATAGGAAGTTTTGGTTAGTTCTATTTTTTCCTTTAATTTGCAACAGTATGTTTTGACATAGGTAGCAAAAACCTGGATATTAGGATGTCTTTTCAATTTCTTTAGCATTATTCCGCTTTTGCATCATCATGCACAATACATCAGTAATCCAAGATTTTAACTTTGCCGACCGTTTGCTTTTTGGTTGGGAAAATGCAGTTTCTTATGTGATATAAGAGTATTGTTTACCGTATATATATATATTCCCAGTTTTAAATATACTTGGAATGATAAGGTAGGATATTAGTTAATTATTGAGATCAACCCGGTTACAGGCACCGTGACAGCTTGTTTAATATTGTTACTTGGTACTTTCGTAAGGTAAAATTTTTTAACATATAAATCCCTAACAAAGTTCTATCTCACTAGCACACACACACACACCGAAACAAAAATATTAATTATAATAAGTGTCTCCAAGTGATCAACTTGTTAAATATGTTTTAAGTGCGTTTAAATTTAAAACTATTTTTTCGTAATAACATTTTAAGTAACTCATTTTAAGTCATGTCCAAACAAGACGGAGCAAAAACTTCCTCCTCTACCAATTGGTAAAATAATTGAAATTTGTAAAAATATTTCAATTTAAAGCTAAAAGAATTTAACTTTGAGACTCAGAAACAAAAATTACCTTTGAACCTCAAGGAATTTAAAAATAATATAATGGATGAAGCTTTAACTCAAGTACTCAATTTGTAAAAAATTGAACCAATGACCA
Organism: Tipula confusa; assembly: GCA_963556175.1. Lineage (NCBI taxonomy): Eukaryota > Metazoa > Arthropoda > Insecta > Diptera > Tipulidae > Tipula > Tipula confusa. The sequence goes on along the minus strand of OY744477.1, from coordinate 142,826,766 downwards.
AAAAAGTATCTCAATTCGATAGAACGGTGTATTTTTCTTTATTGAATCAGTAGATAAAACTTTACTAAATTGTGCAAGTTTACAAGACTTCCCATTTTACACACAAATTATTTCTAGCTTAAGAAACAAAATTATTGATGTAGCAAGCCAATCCCTAATAACTCATAATATTCCAAGCGATTATTGGACAAAAAATAAAATACACCTAACATCTCAATATCTCAATATCGAGATGAACACAACCTCCAATTCGAATTATTTTCCCTAATAAAACTCAACTTAGAACCAGAACAGTTATTTGAAAAATAAAAACCTTATTAACTCTTTTATCCAATTATGTGAAATTACATAATGACATGATTGTCAGCTATTGTCGAGCACCAAACAACATATTATCAAAATGTGGGTTAACGATATTCAAAGCAGGAATCTGTGAACCACTTGGTGGAAGATTAAGAGCATCAAAACATATATCCTTGCAAGACGCAATGGATTTCATTATTAAAGAACAAAATGATTGATTGATTGATTGCTTGGAATGTACGGCCAAGGACGAACCAGGAACTCCCGGAATGCCGAGCACCACCGTACACCCGTCTTACATATAACAAAACCGAAGGAGTGGATGGAATTTGTTAGTTATGGCAGACTCGACCCGGTTGCAGACACCTAAGCGATCTATAGTTAGTGTTTTTTTTTGTGGTGCAAGGAAAGGAGGGACATGTTAGTAATGACATATTTGACCCAGTTTTCCGGAAGCCAATATTCAACTAATGTTAGCACAAGACAATCACAATTTTGACAAGCTGATCTGCATTATTTCATTTCTTATCATCAACTGCATTGTGCCCCCATTCAGGTGTACAAGCAAATGTTTCCTAAAAGCAAAATCTATTAATGAAATATTTGCAGTTAGCTGTAGGCTGTAATAAATTGAATTAGTTTTCATCTGAAATGATAAAATTATTAATTTGTAATATAATAAACTAATAATATCATAATATAATTTCTGCAAGCCGTAGACTAATAAACTGGATTAGTTTTCCCTGAAAATACAAATTTATTAATTTGTCTCATAATAATAATAATATATTAATTTAATATAAATATATAAATACATAAATACATAAATACATAAATACATAAATACATAAATACATAAATACATAAATACATAAATACATAAATACATAAATACATAAATACATAAATACATAAATACATAAATACATAAATACATAAATACATAAATACATAAATACATAAATACATAAATACATAAATACATAAATACATAAATACATAAATACATAAATACATAAATACATAAATACATAAATACATAAATACATAAATACATAAATACATAAATACATAAATACATAAATACATAAATACATAAATACATAAATACATAAATACATAAATACATAAATACATAAATACATAAATACATAAATACATAAAAACATAAATACATAAATACATAAATACATAAATACATAAATACATAAAAACATAAATACATAAATACATAAATACATAAATACATAAATACATAAATACATAAATACATAAATACATAAATACATAAATACATAAATACATAAATACATAAATACATAAATACATAAATACATAAATACATAAATACATAAATACATAAATACATAAATACATAAATACATAAATACATAAATACATAAATACATAAATACATAAATACATAAATACATAAATACATAAATACATAAATACATAAATACATAAATACATAAATACATAAATACATAAATACATAAATACATAAATACATAAATACATAAATACATAAATACATAAATAAATAAATAGATAAATACATAAATACATAAATACATAAATACATAAATACATAAATACATAAATATCAACATTATTGCAATTGTGCTATGCATCAAAATCATTCAATCTTATTGACTACTCTGTCACCTATATTAAAATTATTTTTATTTTGTAAATCCACTCCCCATACAACAACAAAACATAATTTCATATTTTGTGCACCGGACAAATGAAAGTCAATCCGGGTGACTCTTCATATTTATATTTGGTGCACATTCATATTTCTCTGTGTTTGGACAATATACAAATCGGAATAAGCACCTTTCGTTTTTTTATATTGCGCTCATTGACTATGGCGTGACAGTCAAAAATACATATTTGTCTTGTGGGTTAAAAATGATTAGAAATAAATCGAAAAAACACCCGAAAAAGTCAAATAAAGTTGGAACCTTAGTAATTTCAAAAGATAAAACTTAGTAACTGCTGATGCAAGTGAATTCTTTTAAAGATTATATGTATATGAAATAAATAAATTAAACAAAAAAAGTGCAGCCACAGGAACTATATCCTACCAAACAACGGTCATCGTCCAATATACCATCTTAAATACGTATCGAGCCGAATAACGATTCCGCAAACTCCACAGCTAACGGCGGCTGGTAGCTGTTGTGTTGGTCGCGTTAATGAACGCAACCAACACCACAGCCGCCAGCTACCGTGCGCTGTGGAGTTTGCGGAATCGCTTTCGACTCGATATGCCCCCAAGATGGCTTTGAAACGATGATTCGATGATTTGATACTATAGTACTGCCTGCAGTCTGCACTGAAATATGAAGAATTTTTTGTCTATATATATTTAACAAGGATGCATCAGTAGTTCTAGTGAAGTATAAAATAACCATAAACAAAATAAAAAAATGTATAACTTTCGGTATGTAGGTAAACAAAATTTAAATCACTACACATATAAATGACAAGAATACAAAATTAAATACTACAACATTAATAATACTACCACATTATTTGCTTGTGGGCGGAATCGAAACGCAATATATTATATCACTGTATGCGATTAGGCAAAAACAAAAATAATTGTAGTGAACGTAAACATTACAATTACATTTAAATTTGGCTTTGTTGTGAAAAATTGAAATCCGATAATAATGATACACAGAACTGATATAATACACCTATCCCTCGTTTAACGAAAACTCCAATTAATTTGAACGAAATTACCCTAATTAATTTCAAAATTAAACCAAAATTTTGGTTTACGTAATAAAAGTTCGATTTATGAAATTATTTTACATACAAATTTTATTTTTTTGAATTTCATTTTACGAAATTTCGTTTTACGAAATTTTAATTTAAAAACTTTTTGTAAACGAATTAATTTCGTTAAGCGAGGGATAGGTGTAAAAGCATATTACCATCACCAATAACAGGTTATTATGAAAAATAAAAATATCAACAATTGTATATACGCAATAGTGTTGGTTTTGAAAATAATAATAAAATTACCATCGTAACAGCTAGGTGTATTAAAATGCAGAACTGGTTTCCACAAAATATGGATATTATGATCGAGTAATGTACACCAATATGTTAACAGTCTATACACTTGTACACGATATAATGTCATAAAATTTATTGGACTATGTATAAAAAATACAAAAAAAAAAGAAATAGAATTAGTTGGTAGCCGGATACATCACTGTACGGATGTATTTGAGTGAAATTGCAACCAAAAAAATTAAAAACGATATAGGCCGGAATCATTTATTTAATTTAGCATCTGACAAATTTCAGTTGTGGGATTATTACTCGTGTGTGATTATTTCGGAGAATAATCAGTGAAAGTTCGTTGATTTTGTAGAAAAATCGTATAAAATGCCAAGTATTAACGAAAGTGATTCTGAAACACTGGTAGCACTCAAAAGTACAAGCAGTTTGAATGAAGCAATAATACGAAATCGTGGAATGAGAAAGACGTGGAGGAAGGAAGAACAAACAGTTGTTAGTGCTAATGACGAGATCGAGCTGGAACGACCACATGAACAATGCAAACTTTATACACAAATGGTAGAATATTACCATCATTTAGTGGTATCGATCCAGTACAAATGGTAGACAATTGGATTGACCGAATCTAAGAGTTTGATTGTATTTATAAGTGGGCGACAGGTTTAAAAATGAAGAAACAACCGCATAGATTGTGGAGGGATTGTGTGATCTCAGATTTGATAACTAAAACAGAGTTATTGAAAACGATTTCACACCAACTTCCGAATACACATGCCAAGTACGTTAAAACGGCTTTCATAAACAACATGCCAGAATCGATACAGTGCTTCGTTGATTTAGGCAGTAGTGTGACTTTGATTCGAGAAAGTGATCGAGGACAGAATCATGGCATTTCCTGATCAGATATCAGCGATCATTGTCTTTGAAACGCAGTTTTATGAATCTAAAGCTATGTTACTACGTCACATTGATCACCGCAAAAACGTAAATACATCTGATAATGATCATCGTTTAAATCAAACAATGGCTCAAATAGCATTAAATCAAACGACGTTTCTCGAAACAATTAAGGCAACAAGTTCAAAGTCATCTGAAGTGAAATTACCAAAAATGAATATTCAACCATTTGGTGGAAAGTACGAAGAATTTCTAACATTTAAAGATTTATTCACGATAATGATTCAATAAGTAATGCTAATAAATTTGGCAGATTGTCCTGGTGTCGCTTGCTATTTTGCTTCAAGATATAATATCCTTGTCTCTTTGTATATTTCTTTCACCTGCTCGTAATAATTTTGCACTCTATACTGGTGATTAGTGGATAGTGTATGGATGAATTATGCATCTATTGTGTAGAATATGTCGAAGAGGAGTTGGAGGTTTGAGAGTCGTTCATCACAATATTTTATTGTTTTCCTCTCTTTTCCATCCTTTTTTAAGTTTAACTTAATTTGATTGATTAGCTTCCCAGGACCAATGTTTCTAATAACAAGAATGACTAAACTAATGATTCAAGAACTCTGGGTAGAAGGGTTCTCCTGGGATCAACCACTACCTCCGAGCTTATCAGTTCAGTGGGAGGTCTTCAAAATATTTCTTCCTTCGTTAGAGGAGATAACCATACCTAGATGGGTCCACTTTGAAACAATAACCTTAAACAGTATTCATGGTTTCTGCGATGCCTTTGAAAAGGTGTATGCTGCAGTCATTTATGCTGGGAACGTCAGGTAAAATCCAGATGGCCCTACTTTCATCAAAGACGAAGGTAGCTCCAATCAAAACGATATTGTCATTACCACGACTTTCATTATGCGGAGCCATGTTACTCTCAACATTGATGGAAAAGGTAACTAAGTCACTGCAGGTGTCCAATATAGACGTACACTTCTGAACTGATTCCATTATTACGATATCATGGATTCGGGGAAATCCTCACAAATACAAAACCTTCGTGGCAAATAAAATTTCAGAAATTCAGCAATTTTAGCCCGTGATGACATATGCAGAACAGTTCAATGTCAAGATTTTGAAGAAGAAATTAGTGCATACAAAAATACGGATCAGTATCTGCAAAAAGTAATATCCTGTCGCTTAATCCTTTCATTGACGACCAAGAGATATTTCGAGAGGAGGTCGCATAGCTAACAGCAATCTAGATTTCGAAGCCATATATCCAATACTGTTGCCACCAACAAGAGATACTTCGAGTAGGAGGTCGCATAGCTAACAACAATCTAGATTTCAAAGCCATATATCCAATACTGCTGCCACCAAGGCATCATATAACGAAACTTTTATTTCTAAATGAACATCTAAAAACACTACATGGAGGAACTCAATTAACTTTCACCCACTTACGAACGGTTTATTGGTTTACAAATGCTAAACAAAGAGTTGGTTCGGAAATCAATAAGTGCATAGTAAGTCATCGTTTTTGGGCTAGGGCTATCACCAAGACTCAACTGATGGCAAACTTACTAAAATCAAAGATAACTCCCTCACGTCCTTTCACGCATACTGGAGTAGAATTTGCAGCCCCTGTTCAAGTGAAAGTCTCAAAAGGTAGATGCACAAAAATATACAAGGGATATATAGCGGTATTTGTATGCTTTTCAACTAAATCAATTCACTTAGAAATTGTAAGTGACCAGACCTCATTTGTGTTTTTAGCAGCGTTTAAGAGGTTTATAGCACGCAGTGGACTTTGTAAAAATATCTACTCAGACAATGAAACAAACTTTGCCGGAGCCCGATCCATACTAGAAAAAGAAAAACATGAAGGCATTAAACAAGCTATTCCACATCTTCAAGAACTGCTAGCTACAGGCGAAACAACATGACCCTCAGCACCGCCCTGAGCACCGCATTTTGAGGGACTTTGAGAAGATGCAGCCAAATCAATGAAGCATCATCTCAAGCGAGTAGTTGATGAGAGTAAACTTACATACGAGGGGTTGGCCACAGTTATATCTCAAATCGAGGCATGCCTAAATTCGAGATCACTAACGACAAAATCTGCAGATTTTCTGGAGATGATACTAACACAAGGTCACTTTTTAATTGGGGAGTCACTAGAAGCTCAGGCAGACTCAAACATACTGAATGAAAACATTTCTCCTGTTCAGTGCTGGAGGTTAGTACAAAAACTTGTTCAACATCTTTGGAAGCGTTGGTCAACTGACTACTTAAATACCCTTCAAAGGCGAAGAAAATGGAACTTCCAACAACCCGAAATGAACATAAATGATGTCGTGATCAAAGAAGATAATATTCCACCTACAAGGTGGTCTCTTGGACGAATTGTAGAGCTCCATAACAATTAAAAACAGCAGTGGTGGTAAATTTAAGCGCACTATTATAAAAGTTTGCCCTCTTCCTATTAACGAAACAGCAACTGCATAAAATAAGCCACATAAAGAAATTCGAAGAACTTATACCTGCACAACCTCCAGCTACAAACTTCTAACAATATTTTTGCTATGCCTTGTAACAATAACAAATTTCAGCGAAGAAACAGTGACAATTGATGTTTCGTACAATTTAACTACTTTCCATCATGAATGGATTTATTTCGAGCATATTGGAAACATAAGATTTACTAATAATCAAAGGAGAGATGCCATCAACATAATAGGAAACATAGCAGCTGATCTGTTTGGAGTATTCTACAGCTGTGATGCAGAACTTTAGAACCAGGAGATAGAAAATGCCAAGGTGCAACAACGGTATTTACTATAGCTAATCAAAAAACAAACTTCAATTTCTGACACCACCATCAATTTATTAAAAAAAAGCGAAGCAGAGTCAATATACCACTTGAAAATGTTCAACCAACAGATCAATGAGCTAAAACGACCTAACTAAACGACCTTAGCCATGAGAACCGGTTCACAGCTCTGGCTATACATACACTAATCATTATGTTAAACTTCAAAGAAGTGCAACAAACCTTAATCAATGCAATATTGGATACTCATAATAAGACAATTAGCACAACTATTTTAACACCAGATCAACTTAAAATGGAACTTGCCAACAAAATAACACACCATATGCCGATAGACGTGATGCTTCCGGGACAACAGAACCCAAATGAAATTCTCGTGTATCAATTAATGTCTTGTAAGGGTAGAATCAGTGGTGAACATGTTATTTTTGAACTAAAGATGTCGCTTTTGACAAAAGAGAAATACGTTTTATTTAAACAAATAGCATTTCCCACTAAAGAACATACAACCTGCTTTATACAACCAGCAATGGATTATTTGGCAACAACGTTACATCGTGACCAGTACTACATGATTGCCAGACGTGATTTTCACCACTGTAAACACACTGACGACAGCTACATCTGTACACTACTCCATCCAGTATATTCACCTTATGCAAATAATTCGATATGTGAACTACAATTATTACAATTGGCTAAGATAAACTGCCAGGTAGTAAAACAAGTAACCAGAAAACAAAAGGACAAGTGGATTCGGCTTAAAAACAACACCTGGCTATTTTCATTAGAACACAAACAGGTAGCTACCATAGTGTGTGAAGAAAAAGTTTTTTCGACAACTATACCGATAACTGGAAAAATTACACTTAAGCCAAGGGTGTACACTAAAAGCTGGCTTGGTTACTTTAAAAAGTCACAAAATAATGAATAGTAAAATTGACTTATCATTCGTGCCGATAGTTAATTTAATAGTTAAGTTAATAGAGCTGTTAATCATCATGTGCATCACTACACGACTATATACATCATCATTGGACTTGCACTATTAGGAACTGCATTATATATTTAAACAATGCTATTAAAAGAACACCGCATAGGGACGACTATAACTTGAGGGAGCTAGCGCAACCAAACGCTAACGAGAACAATACACTTGAGCAGTGAAGCTCAATCCTGCCCGGAAGTATGTTCAGTAAATGAATAGAATTCTATTTCCGTTAATGAATAATTTGTAAACACTACAATTTACATGTTATCATATTATCATGAATATGTTGTTAGTGTAATAGTGTAAGTGTATAACTTGTCGAATAATGCAACTATGCATATTGGTTTTAGTATATAAATCAAATAATTAGGGAAATAAAGTACAGTAATAATCAGGCCACATAACACACTATTTTGTGCTAGTCCCTACCCAAGGTAAGCGAAAAATTACAAATCACCTATTTTGAAAACGAGTTTCCACCAGTGACTGCTTATGGCGGTGGTAAGGTTTTACCGATAGGAGTGTTTACATGTATTTTAAAAATAGATGATGTGAAAGCAAAATGTGAAGTAAAAGTCGTGCCTGACGAATTTCAACAATTTTTGATGTAAGTGGCTCATTAATTAACAGAACAACCACAAATAAAAATTATTGATCGTTTAAATCAAACAATGGCTGAAATAGCAATAAATCAAACAACGTTTCTCGAAACAATTAAGGCAAAAAGTTCGAAGTCATCTGAAATAAAATTACCAAAAATAAATATTCCAGCATATTTTTTCAACATTTAAAGATTTATTTGAATATTCAATTCACGATAATGATTCAATAAGCAATGCTAATAAATTTAAATTTTTGAAAATAGTATTACGTAACTATGCTGCATTACTAATTAGACACATAAAATGTACTGCAACAAACTACGACGAAACATGAAACCAAAAAGTTGAACGATTGATGAGATTGTGAGACCACGCTCCAGGCAAGTGGTACGGACAACGCCGGTCCTATTCCCACAGCCCTTTCACATTAAACAAACGGTAAGATAGGAGGGAAACATATCCTGCAATATAAAAAGTAGTTTAATTGTATATTTTTAATTAATTTAAAAAATAAACAAATTTCACAACTATTAAGTATGCTGAACCATCTATGAATAAATTGAAAATAATAGCAGTAACCCTTAACTCAATCATCAGTGTTGCAAGACGATTAAACCTATACTAATTTTCATGATCAACCATTAACCACACATTTTATTCATATATGAAACGAAATTAAATTATAAACATCACTTCGAATTTAAAAATTACAACATTATCAGAAAGGATCGTCCTGGGAATACACACGGCGTAGGAACAGCAATAATAATTCAAAATAAATTCAATTTCGAGGAAATACAAATTAGTAATCTTCAAAATACGGAGGGTATAGAAACCACAATCATTAAAATAAACCTGAATAATGACCAACGACTCTACCTTATCTCAGCATATTGCTCCGAAAGTAACAAAATAGTTACCGATCGTCAGTTCGAAGCAGATTGGCAACAAATTTTCCGAACCTTAGAGCTCGATAGTGAAAAAAACTTTTATATCATTGTAGGAGATCTAATTGCTTAACATCAAAACTGGGGAAATAACATTAACAACCGGAAAGGCATTTATTTAAACAGATGGCAATGCGACAATAGTCTGCAATACAAATCCCAAATTTATAAATCAGATGCACCTACATTCCCAGCGGCCAATAGCTATTTAGACTTAGCAATTGTGGACACGCTTTTAATCATAAAAACTAACGAGAGAGGAGAAATTCCTACATTATACTATGAAAGCGATCACAAGGCCATTGAAATCCACGTAGAAGCCATTGAAATTATTAAAATCAGGAATAGTTCAACAAAACCTTTTTTTCAATTTATAAATACCAACTGGCATTCTTGCAAGGGGAAACTAGAAAAAATATACGAAAAATATCTATTTAGGACAAATCAAAATTATATTATATTAACTCCAAAAGATAGAAACGATACAAACCCAAACCCTTCTTTGGGTATAGTCTAAGTCATGAAAGAAAAATAACAGAAACAATTCAAAACATAAAACAACAACAAGCAGACATAAAAGCTAGCAATATCACAAAATCAATATTTAGCAACCAAAATAAAGCAAATGAGCAACAAATGACACATCAGCATTATTTCATAAACATTGAGGAACTAAAAGTGATACTAGCCTGCGCAAACAACAAAAAATCGTATGGATTAGTTTAGATACCCAGTATTGTCTTAAAACATCTTCCAGAATCAATAATAGCAGAAATATGTACAATCTTCAATAACTTGCTGAACAACAGAATCTCTCCACCATGCTAGAAACATGCAAGGATTTTCCCATTGTTAAAAAAATGAAAAAACTCAACTAACCCTCGGAACTACAGACCTATAAGTCTTTTATCAATTTTCGGTAAGATATTTGAAATCTTAATATAAAACAAGATTCATAGCCACACAATTGCCAACAACCTTATATCCGATAACCAGTTTGGATTCAATAATAATCATTTAACAGCGCATGATTGCCTATGCTGACGATATAGTAATATTCAGTTCCGACAAAAAAATTAAACAAATACAAGAAAATATAGTATTTTTGTGTAATATTCTTTCGCCATCTATCTTTGTAACTATTGAAAGCTTAAATAATCATATTTATAAAAAAAGTGTAAAGTGTATACTTACAGGCGCAAATTACAAAATTATTAATCCAACATTATTACCTCCGCTGCAGCTAGAACAAAATTAGTCCACTTTAATTTAAAAAAAAACTCCCAAAGGCCTACGCGATCCCAGGTTATGTGCTTTTAGTGTCACATAGTATGTCGTCAAATGACAATAAGAAAAAGAGTAATCAATACATATGTCATAATTGCAATACAAATACCCCTGGTACAATAATGAGGCGATAATGAGGTCTACGGGACCATCTGCGTTCCAATTTTTCTTATTAATTTCTAAATGAAAGTAATTACCACCACAAAGTACGTACTTATCGATCCTTTTCCTGTCGAGAGCACTTTGCACCCACCAAAGTCAATGTCACGGAATTAACTAAATACCAAGCACTATCTGACGAATTATTGGTTTGTGAAGCAGCGACGATCTATACATTGAATCGAGCAAAATTAATTTTTTATTTTTTTATTTTGGCTGTTTAGATAAAGGGTGATTTTTTAACTATTTTCTTTTTGGCAACACTGATTTTGAAAGGTCACGCATGTTCCGTGTTTTGTGTCATTGTCAAACATTTTCAGTTTGGTCTATAATTTAACCATGAATCGTCTTACAAACGAACAACGCTTGCAAATCATTGAATTTTATTATCAAAATGGGTGCTCTATTAAGAAAGTTCATCGCGTGCTTCTTTACTAAAGTGGCTATTCGGGCTATTGTGACTAAATTTGGCACCAAATTTACATTGTTGGACATTAAATCACCAACACTTACGTACAGTGCTAACTGAAGAAAATATCACAGCTGTATCGGCCAGTGTTAGTGTTGACCATCAATTGTCGATTCGGCGCCGTTCGAAGCAATTGGGCCTCTGAATTGTGCGGAAGGATTTAGGTGTGAAGCCTTATAAAATACAGCTGGTGCAAGAATTGAAGTCGAACGACCTACCACAACGCAGTATTTTTATCGAAAAATTGAGTTCAGCGACGAAGCTCATTTTTGGCTGAATGGATTCGTAAATAAGCAGAATTGTCAATTTTGGAGTGAAGATCAGTCAGGAACATTGCAAGAGCTACCAATGCATCTAGAAAGAGTTACTGTTTGGTGCTGATTATGGGCTGGTGGCATCATTGAACCGTACTTCTTTAAAGATGATGCGAATCGCAACGTAATTGTGAATGGTGAGCGCTACCGTGAGATGATATCCAACTTTTTTTTGTCCAAAATGGAAGAACTTGACTTGCATGGCATGTGGTTTCAACAAGACGGTGCCACATGCCACACAGCACGCGAAACAATGTACCAATTTAGAGGCAAGTTCGTTGAACACTTTATTTCACGTTTGGGACCGGTCAATTGGCCGCCTAGGTCGTGCGATTTAACGCCTTTAGATTATTTTTTGTGGGGCTATGTTAAGGCTCATGTCTATACTGATAAGCCCGCTTCTATTGGCTTCTATTGAAAACAGCATTGAAGCATTTATTCATGAGATACCGGCCGAAATGTTGGAAAGTGTATGTCAAAATTGGACTAAGCGGATGGACCATTTAAGGCGCTGCCACATTTGCATGAAACAATCTTCAAACATTAAATTATATGGACCGTACTATCGATTCAAATAAAGATTTCATGCATTCTTCTTAATTTTATGTGTCTTTTTTTAGAAAAATTTCCTATAGCTATTAAAAATTACCCTTTATTATTAACTTTTGTATAAAAGCAAAATCAAGGTCTTCGAAATGATGGCCAAAAGGACACCCTGTGATAGACTTAGCTAGGGTAGATATGATTGGTTCACTCAATGTTTTAGAGAAAATATATCTAGCACAAGAATTTAAAACTATTTTTAGTTTATTTAAGGTCGCTTTTCAAGTGACCTATTATAATGAGCACAAGCAGTACAAACTTATCAGCAACACGAAGTCTACCGAGAAACCGTACGTTTTTCCGCAAATCATGTTTATATCGTCTTCCAAACACAAAACGTTTTTTATGACCTAATCTATACTAATAGCGACTTGGATTTTACAGGATTAATTCTGTTATTCTTACTAACTACCATTTACCAATAGTATTCAAAACAGCCGTATAACATGCTGGACACAACATCCTAAATTACCCGGCAATAAGAATAATACAATTGAAAATCATCAGCACAAATATGAGACCCGACAGACGTTAAAGATGCAGATATAACATTAATGATAAGGCCTAGTATGGATAATTTTGGTACTCTAAAAGTTATCACCAGATAAGCTTCTATAGTAATTTTAATCCTTTGTCCCGTAAACTTTAGTTATGGTTCAATGAATAATACTGCATATATACAGAGATAGTAAACAGGTTAAATAATTTATTAAGAATATTATGATGTACGCAGTAGATAACGTATTTGCAAAATCAAAGCATAACCGAACATAGACTTAACTCTTTCCACCATTCACTGATAAGTCATCGAACACCTGCGCAAAAGCTGTACAAGTACTATAACCCTCTCTGAAGCCAAACTTCACATCGTTTAGTAGGTTATTATTCGCTAAATTAAAAGCAATTTGCGATTTCAAAATTTTCTCAATGACTTTAGATTAACATGACAGTGTAGTTATTTGTCAAAATTGATCAACGCTTTTTGGATATTTAGTTTTATTAACGGTGATAGCTTCGTTAAAGATATCCGGAAAGAATGTCTGAGTAAAACAGAGAAGTAGGTCTTTCATCTGTGCATTGATGTTTTGGCATCCACGCTGCTTGTCAACACTTCTCGATACTACAAGTGAATGGAGTAGGACACAAGAGCCTAACTATTCGATAAATCAATATCCATAGATCACAACCACGTCCACCACTTCGTAATGTGCACTTCTACACGTTCCTTACAATTACGATTATCCTTTATAGAATTACAGAACCATGGTAATTATTTTGCCTCCAAATCCTGGCAACAACTTATTTCCGATATTCTAATTCATGATAATTGACTGAAAATTGCATTTTTTAATTCATGCTATTAAAAGTTGGTTACTAGGTGAAAACGCTACAGTACAAGTCTTTGAGCCGTAAAAACAGCAAATGTTACAAAATAAATTTGCAAAAAGCACACACATAACGCGAACGAGCAATGAGTTACATTATAAAGCGTAAATGCATTAAATTTTCACCATCCTATGTTCATCATTATAAAAAACCATGATAACGGAAAATTGGACCATTTATTCAAATGTATTAAAATTATCGATCGACACCAATATAAACATGATATTTTGTAATGATATTGAACATCAGTGGATACTGTGCATGTGGATGTATATGTATTCTACTTTTTCGTTCGACTTCCGTTATTTTAACTTTTAATTTATTATCATGCGCAACATTTATTTTTGCATAAGATCACAAAAAACAAAAATGATTCTCACCTGATTAACACAAGTAACTTAATATGTCGGAACGAACACTATAACTATAGACTGTAATCACTAAAATTTACACGCAAAATACTAATGTGACACTGAAACACTTAAATTTATTTGTGATACGCATTAAACGACAGACGACACTAGACTAAAACTTGTTTGTTTCAAAAACTGTACGAGTGTAGTACAGGTATGTTAGTACTTTGAAGGTTTTTCCAGTATATACGTAAACAACTCAATCTTGATGATGGATTTATTCTTGGGTAACGTGATTTTTAAGCCCAAAAATGTTTGGTTTGATGAATGGTGTCGTCAATCAGCCATAATACCAACCTGTTAGCAATGACTCTAGGATATATATATATATATATATATATATATATATATATATATATATATATATATATATATATATATATATATCGATTTCATTAACACATTACAACTTAAATCAAATAATGGTTTACGTCAAAAAATCAAAAACAATTATCCCAAATGCAAACACAACCCGAAAGAAAAATTAATTGATTTTCATCTCCTTCCAATCGTCACAACCCATAAAGTTCCATTTCTACATAAATATTGTGAGTTTTAACCATGAAAACCAACTTAAAATAAAAACTACGTATGAAAATCGAAGGAAGAAGATCATGTCCCAAAATTTTATGCTTTTACTTATATTTATGTAAGAAAAGTTTCTTTTGCTCTTATATGTGAAGCTTCTTACCGGGTGATTTCAGTATTATAAGTTAACTACGTTTCAAAGTGGCCATTCCGTTCCAACCATTGTTAAACTAGTATTCTCTAGTATAAAAATTGTAATCATGCCTTATTATGTTGGAAAACGACACCTAATTGATTAGCCACTTCTAGACGCTAGTTTGCCATTTGTTAGCTTTAAATTAACCAATTGGTTAACAGTGTTAATTTCTATATATCTCCGACCATATTCTAGAAAATCACGATGAACTTTTTACCAGACTCAACCTGTGTATCTATCTATCCTCCCAAAAAAAAAGAAAATAATTTATGACCCATTTCCAAACAAATTTAAAAGAGATCAATATGAATTTATTTAATGAGGCAAAAAATGATTTTCCAGATAAAAAGCATCAACCACATAACTCTACAGATACAGACACACAAACAAACACACACATCAGATGTAGCAAAATAAAGAAAATATTAGATTTTAAATTTCTGATATTCTGGTTTCCTTAGAACAACATAAATACAAACACAAATAAAGGAAAATTGATTGTTGCAGAGATTTTTCTTTAAGTGGGATAAACACAAAAATAATAAATAAAATATCTATGATGGATAAAAGGAAAACGTATATAAGTATTATCCTAATCAAATAGTAGAGGGATTTTATTTGGAAAAAATATAATTATTCGGTCGGAAAAGTTGGAATAATATTAGTTTTATGTTGATCTGGGAAAATTTGGAAAAGTTGACTTGCTTGTTTATTTTGAAATGTTTTTTGATTTTTATGTCAAAATCGATCTAATGTCAAATGTTTTATCACAAAAGGGCATTTGAAAATGAAGGAACAATTTACAAAGCCTTTGCAAAGAAAATGAAGAATTTCTTTAGAAGACAGAAAATCGATCTGCTGCAGCATCTGTACTTTTGGGAGAAGAGAATGAGAGGCAAAGAGATACTTGGTTAAGATAGACAATTAAAAAGCGTTTTTGAGTTTTATCGTTCAGTCTTTGAGAGGCGATCCGGAGATTATTTCAGTAGCTATTGACGATATACCACAGTTATTCATTTAGCCGTCCATTTAACAAATATAAAACAAGTCCATCTTACGAGGTTCCAGATTACTACACATAGAAAAAACATATTTTCCAGAATGAGGCGAGGGCAAGACATTGAAGGACATCTCGGTATTAAAATGGAAACCACGCTCAGTAGAGTCTACGAAATCCACCCAATTCAAACATTAAGAGTGGTTGAGAATTGTGAATGATATAGTTTGTCAAACATTTTAGGCAGTATGCTGAGAATTTGGACCAGATAAAATGACGACAACTGGAGAAGTACATTTGCCGATGCCGTTATCTTTCAGTTACCACACAAACTCAGAAAATTATTCGCCATAGTTTTGGTGTTATGTCAACTATATCACCACATTGTGGTGAGTGACTCATTTTGTTCAATTCAATGTGTAATCACCAACTGGAAGCTTATAAAATTTTGACAGTTTCTTTATGAAAGTAATCCAATATCTTTGTTAAAGGGTGTTTGAAGTCATTGTGAAAAAAATGAAGTTGCATAATTTAACATTATTGTTTACATTAGTTGATGAAGTTGAGGAGCTATTTCAAGAAACAGTAGGACGATATCATGAAGAACGATATATAGAGCGAATTGCATTCAACCACAACCACGTCAAATTAGGAGAATCGCGGAAAAAGGCCGTTCCAAGGTTATTACAAACCGAAAGAAGATTTATAAATTCATGCAGCAGTACATCGAACTACATGAAGAACTATAGTGCTACGTTGGCAGAAACACAAAATTGTGATGATCGCAGACATAGAAATTTTTTTGTCAAGTATGGGTTATTAAAAAAGATAGAGACTATACCAACGAATATTATGGAGGTGTGATCGCACTCAGCCAATGAAGGATTATAGATTAAACACAGTAGCATATGGAACTATACTCCATGCAGGTATCTAGCAGTATGATCTTTATTACAACTAGCCTAACAAGGAACCGGTACACATTCTACCGCAGCAAACATTATTGTGACAGACTTCTACGAAGATAATCTGCTCACAGGCTCAGATACTGTCAAGGAGGTATTAACAGCGCTTCAAGCAACGAGCCGACGGAAACATTCAAATCAAACTAAACGAGTGCATTGAAACCTAAGGAATTTTATACAACCTCCAAACAGATTGTTTTGGATTCGACATAGCCCGATTGCAGTTAGCTAACACCAATCCCACGAAACGCTCACTGCTATCTGATTTTATGATGCAGGAAGCATGGATAACTGGAATAAACTAGGATGAACAACTACCAGAGAAGATACGAACAAAATGGCTAATGTACAAAGAAGCTCACAGCAAGACAATAAATGGCGGCACACAAGTGACGCTGGCGCTCCTGAGGAACAAGTAATAAAAAAATGTATAAAATGTTTTCGGCACAAACAAACCAACATAGAACAGTTGATGGGCGGGCTATCGCCATCAAGAGTGCAGGGCCCATTCAACTAAGAACTTCCCCGGGCCCAGGCTATAAGGCATACAAGGGATACATTGCACTATTTATATGCATGGTGACAAAGGATATTTATATCGAAACAGTGAGCAACTTAGCAACATAAGGATTTATTGCTACGTATAAGCGGTTTACATCCCGGTGAGGATTATGTACAGACATATACTCCAATAATGGGACTTATTTTATTGGAATTAGTGCGAAAAACAGAAAAAATAAACCCTATAGCAATAACAATGTTATCAGTCTATTAGAAATCACAAAGGCCAACATCCGCGTTGATCCGTTTGAACAGTCCACCGGTATATATTTTGAGAGACTAAGGTAGGCCATGGAGTGGACCTTAGTAATTCAGTACAACATTAGCACTTACTGGAACGAAATCGAGAGAGTCAAACTAGCTCACAAGGAACTACAGGTACTTTGCAAGGAATTGCCTAGATTGCATTGCAATATTCTAAACGAACTAAGATGGCAATTAAGAAATCTAACGGCGCATAATGAACTTCTGTTAGCAAGTAACAAGGGACAAACACGAGTTAGGCGAGCTAGACTCGGTGACATGATGAGCTTTATACTAGAGGACATGTTCGGAATACTCACCAAACGAGAGACCAGCGGCTATGAAGATTGGTTCGAGAGAATTAACAATAATGAGCACCATCTAATAACTCTAGTAAAAAATCAAACGACCCTGATCGATAATACCGTCAAGCTGGTAAAACAACACAAGGGAGCAAAATCATTTACGATATGAATTGTCGGAACATCGAAGTTACGAGGACAGAGTTCGTTCGATAACTCTAAGCATACTCGAATTGACTCTATTCCTGACAAACCTGGAAGACACACAACAGGCTCTGCTTGATGTGGCTTACAATGCTCATCGGGGAATGATACACGCAGCTATCCTGACACCAACTAAGTTAAGCAGGAAGGCTTTCTTCCTAATGATCTTAAATTAAATATTGAAATGTCAGTTATATTGTAATACTTAAGTCCACCTATTCTGTGAAATGGCCCAGGTTACAGATCAAGGCAAATAATAATAGTAGCAAACAATAATAGTAGACCTATAAAGTGGGCTACCGCACGAAAAACGTAATGTAATTCGTATAGTAATTATAAATTCAACCTTTTTTATACAATGGACAGTCTAACGTCAGTTTAGTATTGGTAAAAAAACGGTTGGTTCAATTGGTTTGTAATGGATAATCAATTTTTTTTAAAATCTAATTTGATTAATTTTAAAATTCTGTGTCAAAAAAAGTTTATATAAATTTTCGGATATGGATTTTCGTGCGATTACATGACGTATTTGTCATAAAACTTGATAAAACGGTTAATTCATGTAGGGAATATTTTGACAAGAATAATTAAACCGGAGTAAACGTACGTAATTTACAAATTTTCTTTTTTCTTTGTTCGTCAATTTTTAAGATGGTTGTTTTACAATCACCACCAATCACGCCGCTCGTTTTATCGCATAAACGATCATGTGATTTATCGACCAATGAGTCTGCTTATACGATATATTATAATCGGCCAATGAGAATAATCGTTTGATAAGGAGAATAAATCATAGCCGGCGTGTCTCCTTGTACTAAAAGGGGGGAATAATTCATACGACATAACGACGTAGTTATTAGTACTAGGTGACTACAACTCGGCAATCCTGACGGTTAAGCGGCCGGCTTAAACTATTACATTTTTTCTTTAGCTTAAAATTAATACATTTTATTAAATATGGATTTAATTCATTATTTTTTTTTGAACCTCGACAACGGTGTTCCAGAATAAATTTCATTTGGGAATAAATTATTCCCTCACATGTTTCATGAATAAATTTGCCATCTGAACAATACTGGATGTCTTCGGAATAATTGACTAAAATGATAATAAAATAAATTAATTAATCAACAACAATACAAGTGATTAGGACACTGTGCTATGTACAGATTGTTGGTGCACATTTACAGACGACTCCTTAAAGTATATTTACTAGGGCAGTACGATCTAACATTTGGCGATCCCACTACACCATTATAGATAATTCTGGTAACTTGATGACAGTGACTACGTATCGGTGGTTCGGGAGTAGTTTATGGATTTTGCATGGACCTTTCCATCTGGAGATTAATTTTTTAACAAAATCGGGAGTTGTGTCGTAATTTTTAATCATGACATAATCGTTTATTTGATGTGGAGTAAGCGCTTTTCTTTTCTTATCATACCTCGCTTTATTATAAGTGCGAATTGCATTATTTTTCTTCATAGCCTTTGATCTAGTTGTCTTTAGATCTCTCGAGTCCTGTTCTATCTCGTTCCGAACAAATTCTCTAATTTTCTCGTTACAATGACGCCTTTGGTTAATTTCGAATAATAATATACTAGGAGATTCACCAGTCGAGCGATTTACTGTATTGTTCATTGTAAATTCCACTTGACCTCGTTTTTTGGGCCAAGAATTCTTTGAACTAGTGACGGAAAATGTAGCCAACATGGGAATTAATGTCCTATTAACTCGTTCGCACTGACCAGTCGCTTGGGATGAACCGGTTGCTATTTTCGTATGAATAATATTGCAGGCTTGAATAAAATTTCGGTATTCCCTTAAAGTGAAGCAGCTTCCTCTGTCTGTTTCCAATGATTAAGGATTAAGTTCTTTTCAATTAAAAGTTAGAGTTAAAGCGTTGCAATCTGTTATGATTTTAAACTTCAAACCTTGCAAATAGATTCGGAAACGTTAAAGGGAATAAATAATGGCGAAAGTTTCCAACTCGAAGTTATGGTAGAAAATTGAATTTACAATCCGATTTTTTCTGCATAGTATTGAACCCAACCGTAATGAGCTCGCATCGCAGTGCAGCTTCGTCTCATCGTTTGAATTGTATGTAGCTGACACTGGAGAACTGACCTATGAGTTTTTAAGTGATTTGAACGATGGTTATTCTTTACTTGATAAATTTAAATAGGACATCTTTTTTTTATAGATCTTAAGGTATTATAGATCTTAAGGTATTAAGATCTCTCCTTTACCTTCGTAAAGGTTTTGCGACTAAATGGAATTCTTGAATAAATTTTCGGAGTCCGATAAAACTATGAACTTCTTTTGTATTTTTTGGAACAGGAAAATTGACCACCAACTGAATTTCTGATTTGGTTGGACTAACACCTTGACTCGATACTAAATAACCCAAATAATCAATGGACTCGTAACCAAAACGGCACTTACCAAAATTTAATTCCAGCTTATGTTGCGCTAAGTTTTCAATGATCATTGACATAATTTCGAGATGTTTTTGCATAGTATCGGTTGTGATCAAGATATGATCCAGGTACAAAAGAACACGTCCTATTTATATAATTGGCTGGAACATATTGTGAACATATCTTTGAAAGACTGACTGTGCATTTTTCAGCTCAAATGGCAAACACAAATATTCGTCATGGAAACCACTTTTAAGGCCTAGCGATGAATAATAGCTTTGATCTTTGAGTAGCATCAACTGGTCCTCAATTAATGAAATTAGGAAATTGTCACGTATAGTGAGTTTACTAAGACTTTTGTAGTCTATGCACATTCGTATTTGACCATTTTTTTTTACTAACACAGTGGCTGAACAGTTGGGTAATTCACTCGGTTGAATAATTTTATTTTCCAAAAGATCATTTAAGATTTCTTGTAATTTATCCCTTTCATAAAAGGATAACCTTTGAGGAGTAGAACGAAATAAATATTGATCCAAACTACAGCCAATTAATTTGATAGTCATTTCTGATTTATATGGTGATTGATTGATGCCTACATAATGTTTGTGAATAATTCTATATGGTATAATATTTCTATGAATTAATTTTATCTTAACAAAACTTACTGCACTGCCGGTGTCGAATAATGCCTCAGCTTGAATAATATGATCTGCAGACTCATCGACACTTACAGAATGGATTGTTAATCATTTAGATTCCGGAGCAGGATTAATTGTTGTCGGTTGCATCCTCTTCACACACGAATATGATAAGTGACCGATTTCGCCACAGATGTAACAGATGCCCCTTCTCCTTGGTCGCTTTAGCTTATTGCACTGGTTCAATCCATGGCCCATCCTGTTGTAGTTGTAGCATCGAGTGTTGCTCATTTTACTTGTGGTGGGTTGGTTTGTATTAGGAGTTATTCGGTTTGTCCCCAAATTTCACCCTGTAAGTGTTTTCGTTTGTTTTTTCGACATTCTTTGAACGACTGGAATAATTCGTCGGTATTTTTAATTTCCATAATGGAGGTACTATTTTCTAAATGAACGTCGTCTATTCCTTGGATCACGCTTAGCACGAGTTCTTCCTCGCTCATGTTAAGGATGTCATCTAGCGTTATTTTGTCATGGAAATAATCAATGAAAAACTCCTGTGCCCCCCACACTCTTGATGTTGCTTCCTTGATATTGCCAAATTCGGTTTGGCTGAGAATAACAATACTTTGCTTTACTAATATGCCCGTTCTGTGAGTATGTTGAGATTGTCCCAAACTCCATCACTACACTCTTTTGATAATGCTATTTTCAGATTTTTGTAGTTTTTGTAGTTTCAGTTGCCTGTTTCCTTAAAAAGATTATAAAATCAACTCATGACAGAACTTTGGATGACATTCGTGATACAAATATTGAAATTCTTTCAGATTTATAAAATTAATATTTAGGAAAGACCACAATAGTCTCATAGCTTAACCCATTAAAAGAATTATCCCTTGATAACATATTAAGACAAAAAAAAAAAATACACCCCCCACATTATTAGAAAAGTTATCGAAAACACGAATACATAATGTCACATTTCCTATTAAATTAAATTCGTATAAAATCCAAAAAAGTCAACCATTCATATAAAATAGTCGGGACCACCACATAAACACCATCGTTGATGAAAACATATACCCTTAAATCAAATACATATATCGTCTAATGATTCTATCACCCAATATAACGATAAAATAAATACATCACAAGACATGAACCATAAAAACCAAATAAAATACAAATAAATTATTTATTTTATCAAATATCACACATCTAACCAACCAACCAAATAATATAAAAAAAAACGTGTTTCATACCAAAGTGGGTATACCTACATACGAGAGATATCATCACGATACAACAGTGTTGTGATAACAAAATAAAAATTCCATTGACATAACACATATCATCCGAGCGAGCAAAAAAAAAAAACAATTTTCCCTCATACCCAATACGTATGTGTACATATACAGGGGGGGAAATCGCATCCCTCGAAGATATAGTGGAGCAACATTTTACACAATTCATCAAAATTCCAGCACATCACCTAAAGGCAACCAAATACAATTTTTTTTTACTGTATTCAGGGCTTCGCTTTCAACTCATTATTATTTTATGTGTAGATGATACGAGTATCTTAAAATATTTTTTGTGTCTTGAAGTAGGTTTTGATGTTTGTTCGTTGTTTTATGCTGTTTAAATATTATGCAAACAGATGAGTAACAATCAAATGAAAATATGAAAATAGCAATGAAAATTCAAGAAGTACTGTATTTTCCTGTTTTTACTGAATATACTCAACGATGGGTTTGTGTGTAGAAATTTAAAGATTTTCTGCTGTAATCGTGGTATAATTTTGCAGTTGTTTTGGAAAAAGAAAATTGATGGAATGTTGTTTTAGTGGTTATATATAGTAGATTAAGAAGTGAAAATATTATGTTGTTACCATAAGCAGAAAAATATGTAATTGGCTGTGTTTGATATAACACTAAAGGATTAAATTATATGTATCATTAAGCTCTGGTACTGCAAGTTGAGTCAGAAAATTTAAAGAAATAAAATATTAAGTCATAATTCTTTTTCTAACAAAGTATGGAGAGCTAAACAAAATTGCAATTCAATGCCACCAAAATAAAAGCCAAGGTGAAACTCTCAGATTTAGTTTACAGAAAAAAAAACAGAATTCTTGAAAATCTGACTAAAAACCATGAAAGCATGCATCTTTGAAGATCCCAAAACTTACTCTATGGCGACCAATCCAGAAAAAAAACGAAATAATTTTTGACAGTCTGCTTACAATTATGATGCTTATTAAAAATATATTTTGCTTGTTTGAACAAATTCTAGTCAGTTGTCAGCTAATTTCCATTTATATTTGTTTGAATGTCAATATCATAAATTGTTCAAAACAGTTTTTGAACTATCCGACACGGAAATTACTTTTCAAACAAGTCAGGAAATATTTCAACAAACTAAAATGTTTAAGTCTAATCCGTACCAGTAGACTATTATAGCTTTAACATTAATTGTTATCACACGTTACGTGTAGTAAATTAGAAAAAATAGTACGTTGCAATATTAGTTACTTTGGAGAATTTTGGAGTGTATAAATCCCCGACATGTTTGCAAATCCCGGCATTTGTGTCCCCCACATTAAATCATAAGCCCATTGGAAAGCTAAGTGGAACAGAACGATATGCCATCCCGCATGCCTGTGAGAGTTATCAAAGCTTCAACGATTAATGTTCAAAAATTTGATGAGCGATACTAAAACTGTTCAAAACTTTCAATTAAAAGACTTCGCGCAATCATCACCGTCGTCCGTTAATAGTTTTATTATAAGACATATGAATAGAAACTAAATTAGTCAGAAGTAATGTTAGTTCGTGAAGTTTACTGTAAAGTTTTATAAATTCATCCTCATATAAATCGAAAGGATCGATTGCGAACGCATTTGTCATAAAACGGTTAATTCAATTGATTTGTAATATTTAATCACTTTTTTTAAAATATAATTTGTATTAATTTTAAAGTTTTGTGTCAAATAAAGTGTTTATAAATTAGATTTTCGTCGATTAACGAAAAATTGCATTTATTTCTTGATTATTATTTTCCACAGGAAAAAATGTATATTAGCTCTCGAAAAAATATAATTTTAAACCTACTTGATAATAAAGGATATTGCTCATAATCGAAATTCTTCCTGAAAAGTTCAATATGTCAAAAATAATAAAGACAATTTATAGACGATTGCTTATTTGAGTAGTACACTTTAGATTCTTGCAATTTTATATTGGGTTACCCAATGTTATCTTAATATTTTGTCTTACATTCAAAAGCTATGAAAACAATATTTTTAAACCATTTGACGGTAAAAACCTTAACCGTCTCTTTTTAACATTATGGAATTTTATTTGGAGCTTAAAATTAAAAATTAATTTGATTTAAATAATACAGTGAAATGGAAAATCCCATGGGAAACCCATTTAAATCGCATGAAAACCAATGTTTCATACAAATTAAAAGTCCTTTTTAGTCCCTTCGTTCGTTTTCAATTTTAATTATTTGATTTTTTTGGCATCAAATGGATTTTTTTCGCATTTTTTGGTTAGCCAGACACATTCTTAAGGAGGATCATTCATAAACAGGGTAAAAGTCCTATTCTTAATAAGTTTGATTGCTTGGTTGAAAATTCATTGGATAACAATATTAATGAATGGCATTCCGTGTAAATCGAAAACCATCAAATTTTTTCCATGATGATCCTGGTCAGTACATCAGGTCAAAATTCAAAAATTATTGTACTGTCATCGGTTTTTAATCCTTGTGTAAAATTTTGAATTATTGAGAATTTTGTCAGTGCGTTTTCCTAGGTTCCCAAAAAGCAATTTATTTATATCTATTGAAGTTAGCTCCGGCCTTCACCGATTTATTTTGCCAATTCCAGTATTGCCAGTGAAGGCCACTCTCAAGCTCTCCGATAATTTGGCTAGCTGCTTCTCGATGCTGCTTCTCGTTTGGTCGAATAGGGTTATCTCCTTGTTCTTTTTCATTGTAAGCATTGGCGATAATGAATCGGTCAGCTAGATTAAGCGTTATCCTCTCAGAGGATAAGTACAAAGTCTTTTACTTATACAAGCATTCATTAAGCAAAGAATTATAAGCATTAAAATTAAAAACTTTATATATATATATATATATATATATATATATATATATATATATATATATATATATATATATAAATATATATATATATATATATATATATATATATATATATATATATATATATATATATATATATATATATATATATATAAAACAAAAATCAAATTTTGACTTTAAAACTGATTATAAGAGGGGTAATCATTACAATCTGCACCTCAACTGTGTACCTCTACGTGGTTGAGACGTGGTTGAATGAAGACGCGGTCACATCTAAAGTATGAAATAAAAATCCGCTGAACGGCTAAAGTACAGAGCAGATAATTATAGATTTAAGTAGATAAGGTGGTGAGATGGAGATCGGAAGATCTCCAACGTAAGTGGTTGCGCTCAAGCGAGCCCGTGCAGATAGTACGGAGTGCTCTGAGCCAACTAGCGTCGTCATGCTGATCAAGGCCGAGATAAAATCAATCACAAAAATTAGCATTACTGAGCGAAATAGGCTTTCTGAAAATCTCAGCTCCATAAGGGATGTTGGATTTGCGATGAGCCTTGAAATAGTCGGCCTTAAAGGTCAACTTAAGGAGCGGGTTAAAATAGTGGAAACACTAAATAAACCAGATAAAGTGCCAATAAATGGTAAGGTGTCTTATGCACAGACACTGAAAAACGCCGTGGTACTTGAGCCAGACGTTCCTAAAAAGAACGGGGAAAATAAAAATCAATGGAAGCCAACTAAGGTTGTGAGAGTTCAACCGATAGTTGTTTCGCCAATAGCTTAGCTATAACTACGAAAGTAAGGACTTTAATAAATCCTGCGGCATCAGGATTGGCAATTAATAAAGTCAGTAATGCCAGCAATGGCATTATTATCGAGTCCTCAAAGGTAGAAGACATTGAGTTCTTCCTAAAGATCAAAGAACTGCAAGAGGCTGGGCTAGTAGCTACGCTACCTGAAAAGAAATTACTCAGAATCATTGTCTATGACGTGGACCGCACTGAAAAGTTAGAAGACATAAAAACGAATATTATAAATCAAAATAACGATGAAATCATAAGTGAAAACCTTAAACTTGGATTCAAAACTCGACCCAGAACCCAGGCGTCGCGAAGAGCCCGAAATACTCTTTTTAATAAACGCAGAGTATACATCGGGTGGTCTTCGTGCAAAGTTTCCGACTATGACAGAATCTTAAGGTGCTTTAAGTGCCATGTATTTGGACATATTGCTAAGTTCTGCAAAGTACCAGATCAAATTTGTGGACACTACGCTGAGGTCGGACATGACCACAAATCATGTCTAAAAAAGAGTAGGTGGTATGGCGACATCGACAAGAGTTGTTACTGGTGGTAGTGACAACACCAAAGCTGCTATAGGCATCTTTAATAACGACCTAGAGGTACTAAGAGTCTCACAATTCTGCGACTCACATTGTGTATGTGTTGAAGTAAGATCTTCTCTGGGTAACTTTTATCTAATCAGCATTTACTTTCAATACTTAAAAAATCCAGTGGAATACATCAATAGGCTTGACAAAATTATGGAAGGCCTCAGGAACCTTCCAATTATCATTACTGGCGACTTCAATGCTAAGTCCAAATTATGGCATAATAAGGACACAAATGATCAAGGAATTCTCGTAGAAGAATTTGTCGCAAGATGAAACCTTTTTGTTATAAACAGAGAAGATCAGCCAAGTACCTATTGCCACAATAGTGAATTAAATATCGACCTAACACTTGTGAGTGGCGGGTTGCTGAGGAAAGTAACCAATTGAAAAGTAAAAAAAGACTGGACTTCTAGTGATCACCGAGCCATTGTCCTCTAAATCCTGAACTCTAAATTCTGTAAGCACATAAAATAGCAATGAGTCCTCAGGCAAGGTTCCACGTTATGCACTAAAACGTGCTAATTGGGAAAAGTTTGATAACCTGTTGGAAGTATCTTGGCAAGATACTTCCAACAGGTCAGAAAATATAACATGCTCGTCACAAGAGGACGTTAACCTAATAGAAGCAAAAATCACGAGCTCAATAATCGGTGTCTGTGACAAAAGTATACCACGGTGCACATAAAGGAAGATTACCCTGGTGGAATAACATCCTGACCACCAAAAATGCAACAGTAGCGAAGGTGCGTAAGATATATCAAAAAGAAAAGAATCCCGCTGTAAGACTGCTAAAGAAAATGCATTACAAAGAGTGCCGTAATGAATATATGAATGAAGTGTCTAAGACTAGCCAACTTAGTTTAGACAAATTCATTACAGAGCACGGCAACGCAGAACAATGGGGTTTCGTATATAAATTCTGTGCTGGGAAACTAAAACTCAAGAAGTTTTAAGCACTTTATAACAAACAGCGATGGCCTGACAACTACATGTTGGAAGGACATCACAAATTATTTGTTGAGTGCACTGCTTCCTGATGACACTGAGGCAAATGACACAGAAGCGAATAAAGAGGTAAGACTGCAAAGATATGTTGCACCAAGAAATTGCGTCGTGGAAGTATTCAGTGATGATGAAACTACGGAAGCAATAATGTCATTCAAAACTGGAAAAGCACCCGGCCTTGATAACATCGAAGTCGAAGTGGGACAAAGAGCATGGCCTAAAATAGGGCCCAGTATCACTCATTTCCTAAACGAATGTCTCTAAATAGGAGTTTTTTCTAAAGCTTGGAAAAACGGTAAAGTAATTATAATAAGAAAGAGACTACACTGACCCAAAAACCTATAGGCCAATCATGCTACTACCAGTCTGGGGCAAATTACTCGAAAAAGCAATTACTGGCAGGCTAATGTATGCTTTTGAGAGTAGTGGAAGGTACAGTGACAATCAGTTCGGATTTAGAGGGAATCGGTCCACAGAGGACGCTATGGTGAGAATGATCGACACAGTCAAACAGTCTGAGCAAAAATATGTTTTTGGTATATTCCTTGACATATCTGGAGCTTTTGACAATCTGTGGTGGCCTAGTATTATGAGTGAGTTAAGAAAGATGGACTGTCTAGCAAATCTTTACGCCATTATTGATAACTACTACTCTGATAGATTCTCAACGGTTGTCACAAATTTTGGCACACTACAGAAAAATGTGACAGGGATCAGTTTTGGGCCCACACCTCTAAAACATCGTATTTAATAGTAGCATGAACGCCCGTGTCCAAGAAGTAGCATTTGCGGACGACAAAGTATTACTCCTTGCTTGAAGCTCAAGACAAAGCATTCAGGAATCAGCGCAGAGTGCTATTAATAAAATGACAGATTGCTGTTGCAGCCATAAGATGGAGCTTTCGTCAGCAAAAAAGTTATGATCCAACTTCAATGATCACTTGACATCAGAAGACCACCTACGGCGTCTATGAACGGAGCGAGGATCAAGTTGGTCAAAACTGTTAAATAGATTAGGGTGGACTTTGACGAAAGGCTCGGAGTCACGTCGCATGTCAAAAGGATTGCAGAAAGCAGTAAGAAAGTTTTCTATGCACTAAAAAGAGTAGCCAAAGAAACTTGGGGTCTTAAACAAAAGACACTTAAGATTATATATGAAGGCCTAGTGGTTCCATTACTAACTTATGGTTGTGCTATGGGTAGGTTGACAGAATGAAATTTCACCACCGAAGATCATTGATAAGCACACAAAGGGGAATCCTTGTTGGTATTACTAAGGCTTACAGAACTGTATCAACCGATACACTTCCTGTGGTAGCTGGTGTAATACCAATTGATATACTGCTACAAGAAAGAGTTGCAAGATATAAATTGAGAAAAAGGATAAATGGGACATACGGTAACGTGGTGATACAACGTAGTCAAATTGACAAAAACCTTATCGGTTCATTTAAAAGGCAGATGTGGAAAGCATCTATCGCAATATGGCAAGATAGATGGAACAACGCATTGGATGGTAGGACAACTTTTAGTTTCTTTCCAAACATCGCAGCAAGATTGGATGAAAGATTTCCGCTTAGTGCACTGGTTACGCAAATGTTAACGGGACATGGCAGAATAGCATCCTAACTGCAAAGATTCCACATAAGCGAAACCAGCAGATGTGAGTGCGGTCATGAAGACAAAAACATGGACCACGTGCTCTACAGCTGCAATCTTGTAAAGGAGAAAGAATCCAATTAATGATGGAGCTGGGAACAGAATGGCCAGCCATTAGACTTACGTTAATGATGCCCAGAAACATCATGGCTCTAAAAGGTTATGTGACTCTGTTCTAACTAATAGATAGTGTCAAGTTTCCGGGAAAAAGACACTAGCCAGTGCACTAACACGCACTTTCAAAGTATTGATCAAGACTTTGACAACGGAGCTAGATAGTAGGAAGTATGCGCCTCCACGTGGTAGGGATGGAAACAGGTTTTAGAACCTGGCTAAGCATACTAAGAACAATTAAAAAAACCAAACACGAAGGCGCGAGAATGTATAAAGACTAAGTCTAGGTGACATTCTCACGCATAAAAAATGTCAAATAATTAATATGATGATGATGATGATGCGCCAATGAAATGTTAAGCTGATCTTATCTCGCCAATAATGCTTCCTGTGACTCGTATAATCTGCCAATAGTTACTCTGCGACAATATTGGACAGTTTTCGGGATTATCAGCTTCTTTGAACAATGATTTTTGAACGACAGCAGGATGGCTTCTAATTTTAATTCATGTAAATTCTAACAGAGCCGCAATAAGCTTGATCTCCATCGTCTTAGTAAACAATCTTGTGAGGAAGTTAAAACAGAATGGCAAACTCTATCAGTAACCGGTTGCACGAAACACGTGGGAAAATCAATTATTACGACTACAATTCATGATCATAATTTGCAGGCAACAGAGCTTGAGCTAAAGATTATTTTACCAAACACATGGTTTTCGGATAAAAAAATGCATTTCGGCGAGGTAACCAAAAAAGTTCCCCACATGCATGCATCAAAACATGATTCCAAAAAAGTCTACAGAGCAAACTTTATCCTTCAAACATTTTTCGTACAATTCCAAATTAATTTAATTTTTTTTTTGCTATATACAGATCCATATAAAAATATATTTTGGTTTTTCATTTTCATTTTTCCCGTAATCATTACTATTATTATTATTTTTTGTTTTGTTATCAGTTTTCCAAAAAAAAAAAAAAAATAATAATAATAATAATAAAAATGATAATAAATCCGCTTAAAAAATTATAATTTTACCTTATATACAGTCTTCTTAATCATATTACTTTATTTTTTTTTTTAAATACGATAACAACGGTGAAAAAAAAAGAAAGAAGTAAATTGTAAACTGAAAAATTGCGACAGACAGATATTTTTCAAGCTTTATATGTACTTCATATAACATAAAGGTATATATGTACCGAACATTCAGCAGAGTGAAAACCTATTTCATTTTTACTACCAAACACATAAAATATAAAAAATAAAAACTTTTAATTAGTTTTTACTTTTTTAATATTTATAAAAACAGCAACACGAATATAAAAAAAAAGATGTATAAAAATAATAATAAATAAATATGATTATTTCGAAAAAGGAAAATATAAGAAAATTTTCTTATTTTTGGTTTTTAATATACAAAATAAGATAATAATTGAGAATAGATTAAAAATAGTAAGATGAGCAAAAAAAAAAAAAATATTGCATATGAAAGTTTAAAATTTAACTTAAGAATTATTGTGCTATTATAGTTTTTAATTTTGGTGAACTTACAAGATTTAATCGTTTTAGTTGTAAACATTTTCGAAAGATACCAATTTTAAGGTGTCCTTCTTGAAACTTTAAAAGATGGTAAAGACAACAGAATACCACAAGCAAACTTTGATGCTACTTTGATTGACAAACACCAGTAAAGTTCGTTTTACGTTCTTCAACATCCAACTAGGTCCATGTCATCAAATGTTCCACCTTTCTCAAGAAAGTGTTACTAAATTTAATCTGGTTCAAGTTGCTCTAAAGATTTTCCATCTAACTGGAAATCTGCTAATCGATGTAAAATCGAACCAGCCATATGTATTTTTGTCATTTATATACCCCAAACGTAGTTTTAGTATTTCACTAATTCAGTAAGCATAAACTATACAAAACTTACATGCTGAGGTACCGCATGTACGTTTTGTATTTGTAGGTTGATAATATGACAGGCTTGCATTTGTTGGTTGATAATATGACAAAGGAAGGTGTGTGGTGGATGAATTCATTTATTTTTAATTATTATTCGGTTATAAATTATCTATTTATGAATAACAATGTTTCGACAATGTTAAACGAGCACAAATACTTTGTTTTGGTTTTCAAAAAAATAGGTTTCAGGTAATTATGGAAAAGTACAAACGTTTTCAATAGTAGCATTCGGAAAAACAATTATTTTTCCCTAAAAGGAAAAATAATTTATATTTTGCCCATTTAAAATATTGTCAAACCATTGAGTTTCTTCGTTTCGTCATTTCTGCTCCTGCAAATGTTTCTTCAAATCAACAGTGGAATGAGTTTGTCTTCGAACAGTGCCTCATCTTGAGATTCGATATGATATGTCTAGTATCAATGACTAGTATCTATCTAGTTCAATGCCTCCACAACAACTACGAGATTATGTTGACAGTCAGATTAGGTTACGACACAACAACTGATCTTGCAGTATCAAAAATTAATTCGAACCCATCTGTACCGTTGGTAAATAAACAATTCATGCATGCAATACAACAAAATTACGTAGCTCACATAGCTTTCTACCTCTGTTTAATCAAAATTCGAACGTATGGTTTAACATAATTGAGAAACCCTTCAAACTCTCCGGTAAACGAATTTAAACAGCAAAATATGGACATGCATTACCCACAATAGATGCTCGTCTTCATGGCACTTTTGCAGATCTAATTATAAGAGACAAAGGGAATCAACCCTATATTTTTTTTAAGGAAGAAGAAATCCGTGACCTTGGAGAATCCGAAAAACCTAACTGAACAACGTTCGTCACGGTTTAACTCTCTGTGAAACCATCACAACTTCTCAACAAATTTCGTTTGAACGCAGGATGACAATACTCTACGGCAATTTTGGATGAAACGTTTACCATCCCAAGTTCAAATGATTTTGACCACCGTTGAGAACGATATTTCTTTGATTACATCAGCAGCACGAGCAGACAACTTACTATAGAAACCATGTCACAGAGCAGCATTAATTCGATGACTGGTACTTCATCAGCTTCGTCTAGAATGTCGTGGTGTGGAACCTGCTTGTGCAAATCTCGAAACCGATGAACGTATCAAAAAACTTACCTCAGTAGTTTCGGAAATGTAAACAGCTTTCAAAAATTCACGATCACGTTCTAATTCCCGCCAAAATCTATCTCGCTCTGATTCTTAGAATGTGCAAGAAAATGTGTTCCTGGATGTACATTTTTCTCAGTCGCGGAGAATGCACATAAACAACATTTTTAATTCACATCAAGCGTAGACGGTGGCGATTGATGGACAATCTACTAGCCGATTATTAATTTTTGATCTATTTTCCAAACGGGAGCAGAAGTTTCGGTCCTTACAGCAAAATTTTGTTAAAATCAATTGTAACTCGCAAGTTATTTGAAGCAAACGGTATCCCAGTTCTTGCTTTTGGTACTAAAATATTAAAAGTATATTTCGGACTTCGTCGTGAATTTTGTTGAGAATTTATAATTGTGGACGTGTGATCCAGACTTATCATTTTTAGACAAGTTGCAGTTACCAAAAATTCAAAATTTACTGACAAAATTTCCCAAAATTACAAATTGCGGTTTGAGTTTCAAACAACTTAAGCATTCCATCACTCATCATTTAGAAACCAATGAACCACCAGTTTCACGTAAAACATGTCGACTAGCACCTGATAAGTTACGCATAGCGTGAGAAGAGGTCGAACATTTGTTGTGACGTTTAGACAGCTATACCTAGACCTTTCATTCCATTTAGTTTCCGGAAAACGATTTTTGAATCATTTTATAATTTATCGCATCCTTAATAGGCATCTATCAAATTATTTAAATAAGGCAGGTTTGAAAAAATCAAAAGGCTCCATATTCTTCATAACATAAAAATGGAAGGAGAAGCCGCCAGGAGTGCTTCTTCTGCTGCACGTAAATAACCCAATTTTCTAAAAAAAAAATTTAAGAGCGGGATTACGTTTCAGAACACGTGGGTAACGTAAATGAGTCTGGTCTCTACAGGAAATGTTTGCCAGGGATAACTTTTATTTCAAGAGCAGAAAACTCGATACCGAGTTTTAAAGTGGCTAAAGAGCGTTTAACGCTTCTTCTTGAAAGTGATGTTTTGGGTGTTTTTAAATTGAACCCACTCTTTATACCTATCTTAAAATCCAAAAGCTTTTTTATGTTTAAGATAAAACTTTTTGTTCAGGTTTTGTGTAGATCCAACATTAAAGCGTGGGTAACATCGAGGCCTAGTTTAAAAAGCATTTTTGTCCTTCTATTAAATCATATATCTTTAATAAAAACTCCTATAGATAACAAGGTGTTGGATATGTTGGACAATGCATAGAATTTTTGAGTTCTACTGAATGTAGATATCCAGATCTACCTAAAAAATATTGGTTCAAAGTTTTCCGATTAAGTTGATTCTTCAAATCTTTAAACGGCTTTATAATAATATTAGATATAATATTAGATTATAATAAGACAAACGGTGGAGTCGAGAATATGTACAAAATGCTTGAAGAGTATTCTTGTAAAAGAAGAACCAACCGATGGTCATTAGTATATTTTTTTTCTCAATAAGTTGGATGTAGCAGCATTTATTATTCATTCAGAAAATAATTCGTTTTAAAAAACTAATTCCAAGCGCAAATTCATCTAAAAGCTTTGTAAACAGTTGGTTATGACGAAAATAATCAAACGATCTACCAACATTCAAATTACCAGACTTTACTACAAGAAATGGAATAGAAGCTATGTTAGACCATTCATTGAAATTTAAGTCTAGACAAAAAACGGATAATTCGTTATTTACTGCAGAAAAGTCTAATGTTTCAGGAAGAATAAAATATAACGGTAATTATTATCTCTGTTCTAAAAGAAGGTCGACGCGTAAATTCTGTGCAAACTGCCATAAACCTGTATGTGCAAAGCTCACTTTTAATATTATCACCTGCTTGGAGTGTCGGAATTGAATTTTTATGAATTTTTAATGAATTTTTTATCTATGTACATTATTTTGTTTTCTAAATAAATAATGAAATCGTTAAACGTTAAATTTTCTTTTGATTTTTTCTTTTTTCTCTAAAGTGGCATGTAGAGGTTTACTTCTTTACCGGGTATGTAGGTTGTCAAATTAAAGGGTTATAAAAAAAAACAGATCCAATTTTTCAAAAAAAAAAAAATAAATAAATAAATGGGATCAGATTCAAAAAGACTTGATCAAAGGTTATCTATATCATTAGTAACTTATTTAAACCATTTAATGTGTTTACTTCCAAAACACATCTTTTCGTTAAGTTAATTTGATGAACATTTTCAAGTTTAACGAACCAACGAATATTTTTTTTAATTTCGATTATAACATTATTCAAAAACGAACCAATAAAAATTAATTAAATTGTACTCAAATAATTTAACGAATATTTAACGAAACCTTTTATGAAAATGCATCATAGAAGTTTTTTAAAGTAATTAACGAAGTAATTATGAATACGAATCAATCATTTTTATGATTTCAAGTATCTCTAATAAAAAATGAGAAGGCTACAATTATTGACCGTCAGGCTTTTTGATAAAATTATTGATCGTTGCCCATTATCTCTTTTTTTTTAAATATTACATAAAATATAGATTTGTTCAAAATACAGTTGACACCTTTCTCTTTCCTTTTTACAATACGTTTTTAATTAATTTCTTTAGTTTATCGCCAAACGATTGCATGTAAATATCAGTGTTCGTAGGAAAAAAAAGTTGTCGGATTATAGTGATTTTGCACAAGGAATACCAAAAAAGTAAGTGATTTTATAGACCTATTTAATATATAAAACTGTCATTTTCATTTTTTTTACTAAATTAAGTCCTGTGTAAAGAATTAAAATTGAAGAAAAACTTATTAAAATGTTGTAAATAATTAAATATAACAGGTGTTAATAACTGTACCAGATGCAGACATAGTTTCAATAACTGACCCTACACTGTCAATAATGGTAGCTTCAATGCTATAACTATTGACAATGAGGGGTCAATAGTTATGCACACTTGCTACAATTATTGTTACTGAGGATTACAAACGTAGCTATTTCTTATTAAAATATTTAAGCTAAGCCAACTAGCTTATATCTTTAGCTAGTTACTCCAACTTATTTTAATCTAGGTTATAACAATGCCTAGAAAACGAGGGACATATAATGAAGAAACTCTTCAAAAAGCGTTATTTGAAATTAAAAATAAACTTATTTCTAAACTCAAAGCTTCAAAATTCATTTTCCGTTTGAGAGGACCACTTCAAAAAGTTGCACCTGGCCCACCTACTATTTTGAGTAAATATGAAGAGAGCGCTCTAGCTGAATGGCTTATTATCTGTCAAAAGAAGGGGTTTCCCAAAAGGAAAGAGGATGTATTGGATACAGTTAAAGATTTTATCGAGTGCCAGAAGAAATTCTGAAATCTGTACCTGAGAGTTAGGCCTTATAGCGATATCGGACAATGGATGGATGACAAAAGAAGTGTTTTTTCGAGTATGTTTCAAAAGTCTTTCATCCATAACTCTTAGCTCATTAAATTAAATTTCACGTAATTCACTTTGTCGATGGTCATAGCACACACATGACACTAAAAGTGAGTGAATTATGTGTTCGGCTGGGCATAATTATTATTGCTTTATATCCAAATGCCTTTCGCATACTACAACCATGTGACTATGCTGCATTTAAACCACTAAAAAATTGCTGGACAAAAATGATTTTCCAATGGCGAAAAGAAAATCTAGCTGCTTCTTTTACGAGAGAGCATTTTGCTCCTTTGCTGTCGAAGGTGTTTAATAGCTGCATTACGCCGCAAATAATTCAAAATGGGTTTGAGGCGTGCGGTATGTTTCCATGGAATTTATCGGCAATCGATTTTTCAAAATGCCTGGGGAAATCATATATTAACATTACACCAAATTCAACTCCTGGAGATGGTTCTATAGATTACATAAAATTTTCAGAAATTTGTGGATATCCAAAAATAAAATGTTTTGAAGATATTTTAAAAAACCAAAAAACTTTGGAACAGTTCGACGAAAATTTCAAATTGCTATTTCAAATGTTTGCTACTATTAAAGGTGTTAAAATAATAGAACCTTTAAATGTCGTGTCTCAACCTTTGGATTCAAATAAGCATCAAAATTTGGGAAATTATAACAATGTAACGGATGATGATGACAACCTGACCGTAGTGGAATTTGACATAAATGAGATAACAGAATTCTTGTACATTGATGATGTTAACATTTCTGATCCATTAGATAATCTTGGATCACAACATACTTTCGACGAAAGTTCTATTGGAAACGAAGCTGTGATTACAATTGGAGGGGAACCGGTTGTCACTTCTGAAGAAGAAATTATTCTTTCTAATTTACTGGGTTATAGTTAAAGCGAACAGCTTCAAATTATTTAGTATGTCAATAGTTTTGGCTAATAGTTGTGCCATGTCAATAATCGAAACAAAGGGTCAAAAAATTTTACACAATGGAAAGATCTGAAAAGTGCAATTTTAACATACAAAATATTATTTTTTCAGTAGTAGTTCATTGTAGTTGCAAAGGTAATAAAATTCTGCAGTAGTAATTGAATTCATCATTAAAGTTTTGTGCATATTTTGCAACGAAACTACCAACAATGGCAAAATTTCCCTTATAATGGTCAATAGCTGTAGCCTTTACGCTATCACCGTTTAGAAGCCAAATTGGGCGAATTTGTCATAAAATGGCTAATTTATATTATAATTTTTATAATTTTATAATTTTAATGATGTAATAAATTAATTAATATTGTAAATTTCAGACAAAAACTAATCCAATAAATATATAGTAGGTCACCAGAGACCTCGATAAAAAAAGTTGATTGGCAGTCCTATTAATTTAGTTTTAAAATACAAACCAGATTATGTTTTTGCCATTTAGTAGTTTTACGTATTTTTTTCTACAAACGCTGAAAAAGTAGGCTTTTAACGTTTGTTTACATGAGCTAAAAATTTTGTTTTGAGGCACCAGTCTAACATTTGTTTGACTTTTAACACACCATTAAAGGAGATCTCGTATTGCTGCCTGGACTTTATGGGTAATAAATTGTAAGTAGCTCTATTGGCATTTTTCAATTTCCGCCGGAATTGCATCTTTATATTCAAGAATATTGTATGATTGGCAATAAGTCAAAGGTTTACGAATTAAAATTATTTGTATAAATTACAACGATTAAGCTATGCTTGCTATTTGTATAAGCAAAAATAAATAAGCAGTGCTTGCTGTATAGAAACAAATTCATAAGCAAAGTTCAAACTTTGTATTAATTTCTACTAATTTCGCACTTTTTCGCACCTTTAATTTGGCTTTTAACAGTGTTTGTAGAAAAAATATTGCTAAAACAAAAATACGTGTTAAAAACTTAAAAGTGATTTTATTATTTTGAAGGCGTAGGAATTGAAACTTCCCTTCTCACAAAATAAAAGTTCACTTTTAACACTTATATCATAAATGGGTAATTTAGTCAAACTTAACGCAGTTGCTAACGAAACTATGACCATCTGAATAATGCTAATTCTTTCGTATATTGAAAAAGGTCCTATTTAAATTATTTAGAAACTTTTTGACTTGTTAAAAAATCTATCATGAACATTCCAAGTTAAATTAAAAATTATGATTTCTACACACCACAAATATTGTTAAAAGGATGATTTAGTATGTTACACCGACAAAAGAATTTATATATATATATATATATATATATATATATATATATATATATATATATATATATATATATATATATATATATATATATATATATATATATATATATATATATATATATATATATATATATTGTGTCTCCCTCTATTTTAAGAAGGTTATATTGCAATTTATATAAACGGTTAAAAGTATGCCTCCCGTTTATTTTTAAAATTGTTACAAACAACATAATAATTTGTCTGACTTCAACAAATTACTGATATTATAATGTTATTAGTCGAGCAATAAAAAAATGTTGTAGGCTTAAGTAAAACGTTTTTCGTCGTATTATCAAATCCATCAAATATCATTTTAAAATAATTAACAATCCGATTAAATTGTGTATAGGCTTCCCAAAATCTTATTAATCTTCAAAGAAAAATTGTAAAACCAAGTTAAATAATAATGGTGGGTAACTTCCTCTTCTACCACTGATTAAATATACTACCCCTGTCAAAAAAAAAAAAAAAAAATAAAAAAAGTTTTCATCATTTTTTTCTTGAAGTATAGCGAACATTTTGAAATTCGTTTTTCATTATACTCCAATTTTCTATTTTTTATTTCGCGATGAATATATTTCAGTAACTCAATTTTACCGAAAAAAATTCTTTATTTGCCTGCGTCGTATTTAAATTGCATAATATATATATATATATATATATATATATATATATATATATATATATATATATATATATATATACATATATATATATATATATATATATATATATATATATATTATATATATATGTATATATATATATATATATATATCTATATATATATATATATATATATATATATATATATATATATATATATATATATATATATATATATATATATATATATATATATATATATATATATATATATAAAGGGTAATCCAATAGATAAGGTAGATTTTATTTACCACTGTCTCATAATACATTCAGCAGACAAGGATTTTTATATCTGCACCAACATTTTGAATTTTGAGTAACTCTTGCAATTTTTAAGTGTACTTTATAGTTTTTAAAATTTTTAAAAATTAAGATATTTATAATTTTCTCGGTCATTATCTTTTAAATCACGAAAGTACGATCAAATGCTTTAAATTGTTTTTTATGAGTCATGGTACTCTCTATCGCACACACGGGTCGGTGCTGGTAAACCAAGCTGACAAACAACATTGTTATTACGAAAAGTGCACATATACTCAAGTAATCTGGGTACTTCATTGAAAATGAAATACCCAGATTACCTTAATTTATTTTAGATTGTACTGCACAATTGGGATTGGGACTCCAGCCAACAGATGATAATGGGAACTCACAATCATAACAAATCACGGGATACGAATCATAAAAATCATTATACAATTTCGTTTGATGAACCCTAACATACAGTAAGCTTTATAGGTTAAAATTATCAAGATCTTTTTTTGTATGTTTTGCAGATAGATACACCCGTACAACTTTATCACATACTCGTTTTTCAGATCATCCGCATACATTAGGCATTTACAAAATGTAACGCCTTTTAAAACGTCATTGATGGAAAGAGTAAATATCAAAGGCTTTGAAGAATAACTGAATTTACTTTTATTTGCACCGACCTGTGCGACCTGTGTTCGATTAGTCAAATATAAACAGAGCCATTTCATATGAATTTTTTTAGACATGTTAAGTTTCTGAAAAAAATAAATAAATTCTCTGTAGACAAGTTCGAATTTCTTCGCGTGTTCAAATGCTTGAGTCAAAAAATTACTAAACATAGCCAAAGTTTCAGTGTACCTTTACCACCTTTACAATGGATAAACAATATAATGGAAGAATATAATTGGTCCTGGTAGTATACTTTATTAAGTATACTACCAGGATCCATTATACTATATCTGGTTTAACAGTTGCTGTACGTGAAAATTAGAGTACAAGGAATGAATCAAAATATCTAATAGTACGAAATAATAAACAGTATATAGCACTAAAAAAATTGGCAAATGCATTGCAAATCCTTCGATTCCCATCATACCGTAATTTTAATGCACAAGCAAATGGCAACCAACTTACAGGTTAGTGGTCAGAATAATTTACAGAGTTTTTGTCCCAAGTGTACAGCAGTCAAGTAAACACCACCTATAGCCAGAAGATGGTTTCAAGAAGAATTAAAAAACAATAAACATCACTGAGACATTTGCAAATAAAGGTTTACTAAAGAGAAACATGGAAAATTGTTAATTGGTCGTAATCATTGACCGATAATGTTAAATCGATTAAACTTTGGGGACAAAAACTCGGCTTGACTTGGTTGCATATGCGGAATTCTACTATTGTCCCTGCGGACTCTTTTGAGGATCATCTATAAAAACCACGTGGTGTTGAAAAAGTCCATTAATTATTGTTGCGGATCTTTTATAAAAACGAAGTTCCACAACGGAACATCTACGTTCACGCAACGAAGTCATAATGAAATAACTAATCATTTTACGTTGTTCAGCCATTAAAAATTGTCACATGTCAACTGTGTAACAAACAAGGAAATAATGCAAAAATTTTGCATGAAAATGCTGAGCTTATGGACTGTGTAGGCATAATAGGAAAAAAATTTCTTGAAAATAACAAATCTAAAATCGACAACCCAGAAAACCAAATAAATTCAATATTCTAAATAAACCCTT
The DNA here is from genome assembly GCA_963556175.1 of Tipula confusa. NCBI lineage: Eukaryota > Metazoa > Arthropoda > Insecta > Diptera > Tipulidae > Tipula > Tipula confusa. The sequence continues at coordinate 142,785,719 of OY744477.1, read as the reverse complement.
CAACAGAGATGACAATCCCAGCGAGAGTCGAAAAAATGTTTAAAGTATCATTTAATGTCGTGCATGATGGAGATAACGTTTGTGAACCTCAAAAAGTTGAAAGCTATTTTAAATATACATGACTCGGATATCACTATACAATTTTTTCCGGTTTACCGAGATGTCAATTAAAGATTATAATAATAAAAGTTTTTAAAACTTTTTTTTATCAGATTGCAAACCAACGAGTTTATATTTTAAACCAACCATGTTAGATTTTAACATATAGGTTTTCTTTTAGAACCAACATATCATACTATTTTCCAGATATTTTTGATTTAAAATTGAAACAATTTTAACTTAGAGTAAATTTGTTTGAGCATTAGTTTTAAACATATATTGAGATTTTTTAAACTTCATTGAGAAGGGTTTGTTCATCTAGATTTTTTAAAGTTTAAATATTAAACAAAAATAGTTTAAGACCTATATGCATTCAAAAAGGTTTTAAAATTAGTCTCAATTTTTTACTGTGATATATATATATATATATATATATATATATATATATATATATATATATATATATATGTATGATATATATATATATATATATATATATATATATATATATATATATATATATATATATATATATATATATATATATATATATATATATATATATATATATATATATATATATATATATATATATATATATATATATATATATATATATATATATATATATATATATATATATAAATATATATATATATATATATATATAAGTTAATATAAGTAATATAATAGAGATTATGAAAATTCGGATGGTGAATGGCTGTGGATGGATTGAATTGAATTTTTAAATTTGGATGAATTGTTAAGTTTTGTGTTGTATAAATACACACACACACACTACACAACAATACATAAGACAAAATGAATAAAACTTATGTATGAGTATTGTATTGTATGTATAGAAGGTATGAAAAATAAAGAAAATTTAAAATTTATTTATTCAAAAACATTTTTAAAAACGGGAAAACTCTTAAATTGGCAACAAATTTATAAAAATAAAGTGAAATAAATCATACTCTAAAGATGGTAAAGTATTCAAAAAGTAAAAAATTTTGCCAGAATATAAATGATAATATACTCGTATTTGAATACAATTGGCTTTGATGACATACATTTTCCTACCTTCTTCTGAATTTTTTTTTTTTGTATGTTTAGGGAAAAATCAAAGTTATACAGAACCACGACACACAATTTTCGTTCGTAAATTTTATAGATAGGGTGGTTTACATGTAACGTAAAAAATTCGTGGAAATCAAAAGAAAAGTTATAAATATCTTAATTTACTTTCTTTTATTCTTACGTCAAAAAAAAAGAAGATAAAATAAGAAACAGATTAAAATAATTTTATTGAATATAAGAAGTATAAAAAAAAATTATTATTATTATTATAAGTAAATTTAAGATGTTTTTTGATGACAACAATGATAATAATAAAGACGATGATGATCATGATGATGATGGAATTTTTTTTTTTTTTGTTCGAACGCCCTAAACACATTTTTTATATCATTTTCCGTCATCATCATCATCATCATTATATTATTATGAGATGAATTGAAAAATTGTAATACAAAAAGAAAATAAATGAAAAATATTGGATAAATCGATACCTTTAATTGTTTCCAACGATTATTTATTTTACTCATCATGTTACACATCGAGGTCATATAAATTAAATTTTTCCAAAAATTTTCCTCCCCAGATAAATCAAATTACATAAATTTTCAATTTGTTGCGAGGGAATGAACAAATAAATACAGGTCATATTCAGGCAAGTCTATTATAATTTTTTAAGAGGATTATTGATTTACATGCGGGAATACTTGACATTCGACTGTTACACCTCCGATATATATAGTCAAGTATTTTAATGTATACATAAATTTATATTCAAGAATGTTTTATTTGCCAAGTGGTTGAGGGAAACGAAATTTTGTTTTATTGTTGACAGTGACGATATATAGATCGAGCTGAACGTTTCAATAGCGATTCGGCACAAAATTCATGCTATTTCAAATGATGGATTAAAGTGATACTGATATGCCACTATACTTTAAAGGGCACCCTAAGTTACCTTTATAGTGATTTTGCTTGCTTGGGCAGCCTCTATTATCTAGTCCAAAAAAGATGGTATTTTTGGCCAATCCATTTTGAAAATAATCATCTATTGACATGGATTCAATCAAGGAAACTGCGTTTCTTATCGTTTATAGGCTCTGATGCATATCACGTGTTGATGAAATTTTATGGGAAAATAAAAATCGATAACAAACCGTTAGACACTACAACTACCAAGTTATTTTCGAGTCGTTTTAAGTTCAATAAAACAAAAATGAGTCAATCGATACCTATGCTACCCATGGGATGCCAATTTGAGAGAGTTTGTAAAGGCGTTTGGTTTCATTGTGCGGATTGCAACGTCTAATATACATATTATTCTATATATGCACGATTTGATAATCTTGCATACGATCATGCTATTCACAGTATCGAGCTGTTCGATCATGAATTCGAAATTGTTCGTGTCCGGGTTCGACTTTTATATTCTTCGAGCAAAACTTGGAAACATTAGTCGGTGTTTTATTAGTGCATCTGCAAAGCGCATAATCTTGACTATGAAATCGTAGGGTAGTACTAAGTTGGTCAAGGAACATATAGAGATTGGTGACTCTCGATGTTATTCGACTGGCCTAGTTCAGTTATAGGACAGGTCCCAATGTTGTAGTGCAGAAGGCACTGTGAGAACTAATATGCCAAATTTTAATTTTTTCTAAACCGAAGTTGAATATGAGGGCCACACTGCGGAAATTAGAGTTACCACGAAAAGGCTGGCAGCAATCGAATAAAGATGTCCCATTTAATTGATTTGAAGGAGTTAAAAACCTTTTTTGGAAAAATGAAATATTAAAATAAATTTATACCAATTTTTTTTTATTTGACCTCAATGTAAAATGCACTTCGGAAGAGAGACGATGCGTATAAATTGTTTAACGAACAAAAAGCTGCGGTTCAGAAAATCAACCAACATATGAGGCGACTATGTGGTACATTATCAAATTGATTAACCTTTGGTGCTAACAATAAATACATTTCGATGATTCCGAGCATGATCGATAATCAGTGCGTTCGTGAAAGAGCGAAGGCCTGATGTAATCAAAACAAGCAGATGCGAGCATATAAGTGTTAAGAAAAATTCAATTTCAATTTTAATAATAATTTATTTTTCAGACTGGTTGAGGAAATTTTCAAACATGGCCCCAGTTGCCAGGAAACATTGTCAAATCTACTACGAGAATTTAATGAATGGCCAACCAAATCAAATCATGCGGGAGTGAATCCATTATTATATTTCGCTAGGATCGCCGTTGAATAGTTTGTGGATAATTCGTGTAGACACGCGTTTTCACGAATTTTATCATTAAAATGGAATAAAACATATCACTACTGACATCCATTTTATCTAGCGTTAAATGGAGAAGCAGAGACGTATATTCGATGCTGACGTTTCTCAATTCATAAAAAGTACATAAAAAGCGTGTGATTTTAGGACTAGTTGGTCATCAAACGGTTATTTTAAATGATTTGTAATATTTAATCAACTTTTGTAAATCTAATTTGTATTAATTTTAAAGTTTTGTATCAAACAAAGTGTATTTAAATTTGATTTTCGGCGATTATATGACGTATTTGTTATAAAACGGTTAATTCAATTAATTTTTAATGCTTAGTCAACTTTTTTAAAATCTAATTTATATTAATTTTAAAGTTTTGTTCAAATAAAGTGTATGTAAATTAGATTTTTAGCGATTACATGACGTATTGGTCATAAAACGGTTAATTCAAATGATTTGTAATGTTTAATCAACTTTTTTTAAATCTAATTTATATTATAAGTTTATAATTTTATTTTTTTAATAATGTAATGAATTGAAAGCTTGTCGGATGATCCCTACTGAAGAAATTCTGATACCAAACCATATTGAAAATAAAATATCTGACAAAGAATCTGGTGCTGAGGATGAAATAAATATAAATCACCTTAGTGGAAAAACACTATCCGCTGATGTTGCTTTGGCGTATGATAAAAACATCTCACAACAAGGTAATGTTAAATCTGTACTTCAAAATAACGAGGATAACAAAAATGAAGACAATCCATCAAAAAAACGAATTGTCGGTAAACTCCCAGCATTGGATCAAAGTTGGCGTACAAACAATTTAACTAATTGAGATTTATTACGATAAAGTAACATATAAGCCACTACAATTTACTGATAACAGTAATATTATCAACAATGACAAACTTTTCAAAATTAGAAAGCTCATTAACCATTTAAATGTTAAGTTCATTCGATTTGCGCCCTTTGAAACAAATTTAGCGATAGATGAATCAATGATTTCATATTACGGGCGGCACAACTGTAAACAATTTTTGAAATGCAAGCCGATACGATTTGGATTTAAATCCTGGGTCTTGCCCAGCGCCTTGGATATTGCATGCTGTTTGACATATACCAAGGAAGAAGTGAATCGAATGTGAGTCAAATATGGGTTAGGTGAATCTGTAATGCTAAAATTTACCAGATAACTGAAAGATTATTATAACTCTCCGTTTTCTCTTTTTTTTCCATAATTTTTTTACCAGCTATCGTGTTATTCATGAGCTGAATAAATTAGGGTTTGGTGGAACTGGTACAGTAAGATGTAATAGACTACGAAATATTTCAATTCCAAATTATAAAACTATGAAAAAAGACGAACGGGAATATAGTGAGTTATTTAAAAAATTAAGAAAAAACCATGTTGACCACTTGCTGGAAAGACAGCAAACCGGTAACAGTTTTGTCAAATCAATTTGGGCATGAGCCTCTCTCTAAAGCTAATAAAATTATTAAAACTGAACGTGAACGAGCGGATATCAGTATCCCCAATTGTATAAAGCAATATAATACTTTTATGGGGGTATAGATCAGTTAGTCAATAATTTCTTAAATTATCGAATTAACATACGCGGTAAAAAGTGATACATGCCGATAGTTTGGATGTTACCCAGAAATAACAGCATAAAAACAGCATTGAGAACTTTTACAATTACTACTGTGAGGTCTGGCATACAAAATTAATCTTTTCCGGGGAAAGATCTTCCCTACTAAAGCATCCACAAAAAAAACGACCACTTTCCTTCTACAGTAAATTATGTCTTTCCTCTTTCGTAATTTAAATTCGAATTTCTGGTTCAGCAAAAATAATCATAACCAACACCAACAACAGGAGCAGCAAAAGCAAAAACTTTAATAAAAAAAAATCTTCTGTCACTTCAAAATTGGATTTTCCTCAATTTTATTTCTTCCTTCACTTTCTTAATCGGGAAAACAACAAAAAAAAAATTGGAAAATGAAAAACTTTTTTTTATTTTATAATCAAATAATAATTTTTTCCGTTTTCCCACCTAAAATATTACCGTATTGTGTACGGTGCTTCAATATATAGTAAAGCACAAAACCGAAATAAACTTGTATGTATCAAGCAGAGATAAATACATAATAAAAATAAAAAGAACAAGGCACAAGGGTGACATTTTTAACAAACAAAAAATCTATATAAAAACGGAAATGAAAATTTGGAAAATTATAATTTTGGGAAACAAAAAATAAATGATAACAAGTAATCACCTCTTATCACCCTTTATATACATAAAACAGCATATAAGTATTTATGCACTGTACATACACGTACATATATCTCAATTCGTTTCGGGTTTTATTTATTATTGTTGGAAAAATCATATAATTTTCCTCACATAAATGCATTTCAACAAACAAAACATTGTATTGAATTCAACTTCAATTCAATTTCAATGAAATTATAACATAACAATTATATAATAAAAGGAAAGAGCTTTTTTAGCTTTGCGTTTTCCTTTTGAGTATTATTTTTTCTCGTCGTTTTTTTGTTTTTTTCCTGTGTTGTTGTTTTTCGTACCGTGATTTGTGTGAAAAGCAACTAAAATAGGAAAATAATTGAAACGTGATAAAAATATTTAAATAATTTATGGAAAATGCTTTCTCTTTTTCGCTCTCACTCTGTCGCACCACGTTCGCTTTCTTTTTCCGTGTGCTAAAAGAATGTTAAGAGTTAATTTTAATCCATTTAAATGTGATTATTGTTTTTACAAATTTTCACGTTATGCAGTGTAGGAAAATGGTGTACACTATAGCATATAGTACAGTTGTTGCGTTCTTCATGTAACTTGTCATCTTTAGTGTTTAAATTAAAAATTGTTAGATTAGTTTTTGGTATTGTAATTCTTTGAAACTTAATTTGATTGTTTGGTGAACAAAAAATTGTTTTATCAGTATGAATTTCGTGTTTAAGGCCAAAATAGTGTTAATACCATATACTTTTGGAATTACATAACGGATTATTGTTGGGTTTCTCTAGGTTTTTTGTTTTAGAGAAATTGGAAAGAGCGTTTGGTGCATAACACTATTGTATGACTATAAGGTTACAGTGTTTTTATGATGAATAAGTTTTAGGTAACCAACATTTCAACAATAGTATGGTTATGGAACTTTTTCATCATTATTCGAAATTGAAAACCTTAAAGTTTAATCATAAAGTTTAATGGTAATGTTCAAAACCCTAAAATGAACTTTGGTGCGATGCTTTATTTGGATTGTGTTTCAATAAGAATTTTTTTTTTTTGGAATGAAAACAATTGACAAAAGAAAATGTATAATGATGATCACTGTACGAAAGATTATTGATAAATTGCAAGAAAAGGTAATGAAAGAAGATTTGAGTATGAGAATATCAAAAATATAATGGCTTTAATCGGATACTGCCATATATGTATTTTCCATTCTTGCACACTTCATTTACTGTATAAAATTATGTTCACTCTTCATGCACTGTATTATTTGTCAAAAACAACCAAAACAAATACATAAAACAATGAACTCCAGATGTTGAGGTTTTGTTTTGTGTTTTTTTTTTTGCGATTTTATTGTATTTTTACATAATTTTTCTGTAGCTGGTACTAATCCCATTGTTTTTTTTTTTGGTTGCGTGCCTAAGTACTAGTATGGGATGTTCGTTTATAGGAGCGTCTTGATCACCAAGAAAAAAAAATAGGCGTATGACAAAATGGTCATTGGATGCTTTTTTTGTTGTGTGAAAGGTGAAACGAATACGGTAGAAATTCACGTGGTAGAATAATATTAATTAATTCACGAGGATGATACATACGAAATTCTGCGATTGATTGATAAATTCTAATACTAAGGAATGTCAATTGAAGGATAAGAAATTAAATAAACTAATCGAGAAGGAAGACGAAGGGGGAAACCAACCCAATTCTGCGACGGATTGCTAACCCTGCGACGGATTGCTGATGCTGAGTCGGGGTTCAAATCATAAATTTATTTATGAAATCAATTTGTTAGTAACGTTTTTATTTTAATTATTTAGTTTGTTGTGAACGCGCCTTATTAAAAAATTGAGTCACTATGAACGCATCTTCAATCTAAATGATTTTATTGCACCGGTATTTTTTCTTTTGTTTTTTTTTTCATTATTCTTAACGTGTCATGTAATAAACTTATATCAAGCATAAAACTACCGTTTATTTTCATCACCATCACGCAATAAATTGACTGCTGATTGCGCTTTTCCCATCAGGTTATGGGCCCACGACAAATGTAAATAAAAATTTCCTGAAAATGATGGACAATAAATATGCGATTACGAAACTGAATAATTCGAAATACTTTGGATGGAAATTCCGGATGAAGCTGTTACTACTGACAAAGGAAAATGTATGGGAGTGTACATCAAAAGATGCACCGGATCCCTTAGATGATTGGAATAAGAAAGTATTGGCAGCTTATTCTTGAATCGGGCTCAACGTGGATGATGATCAATTGATCCACATTCAGGAGTCAAAACTGGTAAAGGAAGCTTGGAATTCACAAGAAAAGTACATATAAAAGCATGGTTTGAATTATGAAGCAAATTATGCGTTTTGGATAGACATGTCAGTAATGGCGGAGTAGCTTTGAATGTAAATAACAAAAAGTATAAGACAAAAGCTGGCAAGAGCTGTTTTTTCTGTCATAAGGAGGGACATATGAAATGAAATTGCAAGAAGTTTAAAGAATGGTTGAAAAACCAAAAGACATCTGGAAAAATTACCGAAAAAGAACAAGTGAATTTAAAGCGGTTCAATAAAATTTTTATTTCGAGGTGCACTGTGATCTATCTTCTAAAAAATAAAAATGAATTATTTTGAAGATTTACGGAATATGTTGCAATGACGCAAAATATGTTTGGCCAGAAATTAAAGGTTCTTCGAACAGATCGAGGGTGTGAGTACATCAATCAAGATTTTAAGAAATTTATGGCGAAAGATGGAATCCAGTGTCAAAAAACAGCGCCATTTACGCCACAACAAAATCGTGTAGCAGAGAGAAAAAACCGCTCTCTAGTTCAGATGGCAAGGTGTATGCTCATCGATGCGGGGCTAGAAAAGAGTTTTTTTTCCGAACGGGGAACTTCGAGAGGAAATATTTATGAGACAGCCACCAGGATTTGTTATTGACAGGAAGGAAGACTATGTTTGTTTTATGTTTTATCAAAAGTAGTCTATATGGCTTAAGGCAATCCGCGATGGTTTGGAATGAATCGCCTACATCAAGCATTAGTCGATGCGAAATTAAATCAGAGTATAAATGATCCGTGCTTGCACTTATTTAATCAAGGCGAAATTTTAAAATCGGAATTCAAAATCATAAATTTGGGAGATATCAAGCACTATCTTGGACAGGAAATTACCAAAGATAAAACTAGGAATTTTTAAATAAGCTAGACCGGCTATATAAATAAAGTGGTTGCTGATTCTGGTCTTTCCGACGCGAAAATATTGAAAATTCTACTCGATGTTAATTATGACAAAAGTGAATATCAGTCAAAACTTTTACTGAATAATGATAGCTACCAGAAACTTATCAGATATTTGCTATATATTTCAGTAAACTCTAGGCCAGATAATCGATTTTGGCTGTTAATCGATTTTGGTGAAAAATTGGATATACCAACAACAATATTTGAAGATAATTAAAGCTGTTTAAAGTTGATCGAAAATCAAAAACTTTCGAGCCGAACAAAACACATCGATTCCAGAAGACACTTCGTCAAAGACCTATATATATATATTGTACAACCGAACAAATGATAGGTGACATGTTGACAAAACCTCTAGCAGCAAATCAACTTGAAAAATTAAGATTATCATGTGGTTTATTAAGTTTTAAATTTTAAAATTTTATTCCACTTATTTAGTTTGTTGTGAACGCGCCTTGTTAAAAGAAATGAGTCACTATGAACGCATCTCCAATCAAAATGATTTTATTGAATTAAACCGGTATTTTTCTTTTGTTTTTTTTTTCATTATTCTCAACGTGTATTGTAATAAACATACATCAAGCATAAAACTACCGTTTATTTCCATCATCATCACGCAATAAATTGGCTGCTGATTACGCTTTTTCCATTATCAAAGATATTTCCGTTCGACGTTCATTCCTTGGTTTGGGTGTACGTTATACACGTGAAGCCTTGCGCTTAGTAAAACAAATTATTGTCAATTTGAATTATTTAGATATACAATAAAACTGGAAAAAAGTTTTTTCCGTAACGGTATAATCAAGCACCATCCCTCAGGACCGAGCTAGTTAGAGTACAAAGCCGCGGTGATGCTGGTGGAGATAAATTCTGTTTGCGGAGAAGGCAGGACACATAGCGGACAGTCAAGTTTGTCCATCACGCATTTAAGGGTGCCGTCCACGGCAACGTGCAGTGTGAGGATCGGATAGGGGTTCAGCGATGACCTGGTGCAAACTGGGTCCTGACACCAACTCATTTCTAGGTGTAGTCTGGGCAACTTGGCTGCTGAATCGAGTTGGAGGTTTAGGTTCGGGTTCTTTATTCATGATCCCCCAACCTGGATTTGGTGCTGTACTGCTCCAGAGGTAATCATGTCTCAGGTGATCTGGCAACTGAGTTTCTTGTCGCATTAGAATCCATATAAAAATGGATCATTATGTTGACGAACTGATGTTTGCTTCCAACATTGGAGAAAAGCTCTTGCACGACAAAATTATCAATATTTTGAAGTCAGCCAGCTTTTTGTTGAGCAATTGGCCCTTCAAGGCAGAATCACTAAAACGATCGTCGTATGCACACATAAAAAGAGATAAGTTCACGAAGAGTTATTAGGAGTTTGTTGTGTAAATACACTTTAGGTCCCTACTATTAATTTCCTTCCTCATCATGGGATTGGAAAAGAAGGGAACTCTACAACTAAATTAAGAGTAGTGTTTGATTGTTCAGCGGTAACATCAGCCGGAGTCTCACTAAATGATAAGTTAAAAATCAGGTAATAACCATACAAGATTCTCTATGGATTATTTTTTTATGCTTTTGTGGTTTAACGAAGTATCGGCTAATTATATAGTCGATCGGTCAGTTATTGAGGTAATGAAGCAATATGAGCTTCTATAACCATAACATATGGAATATCACTTTTTCCTAGCCATAAAAAAAATACAGAGTACTACAGGAAGAATTCCTTGAAGGTATTCAGTCACTCTATAAAACCAAAAGATTTTTTGAAAATAGGCGTGCGTGAAAAGTGCCGAAAAGTTTGCCACGACTATGAAACATGTTTTCGCAATTCCACATTGTGTTCACCACAATAAATAGGCAGTCTGCCTCAGGCAAGGGTCACACCAATTCACCCGTTTTCATCAGTTGGAATCGATTATTCCGGCCTAGTATTGCAAGCTAAAAAAGGGTAGGGCGCCATACTCATGAAATGTTTCATTGTATTCATAAGCTTTTCAACTAAAGCACTCTAAATATAAATGGCTTCAGATCTGACAACTGAGGCATTGATATATATATATTGGGACAATGGTATGCTTACTTAAAAGGGGCAAAACGGAAGTTGATAGAACGGGCTGTGTGATCCACTTAGTCAATATAATCGGGAAACCATTTTAGTATTGCTCGAAGGTATCTTGAACTTACAGCCTTTATATGCGCAACCAAAAACGAAGACAGTGGTAATATTGATACTCTAACGCAAGCACGTTTCATTACGCTCGGGCCAGTTACCGCACCATACAAACTATGAGGACATTTTCATGTCTCGAATGAACTATTGGAAGCAAGTACAACGGCTGGTTAACGATTTTTAGCGACGTTATACAATCACATTAATAAATTCATTACAATAACATAGTGTGGGCATTAATCGAGGATTTAAGCCTCAACGAACCTTTATTGCATAAAATTAAAGTGCGTCACTCTTCACAGTTAAAATATCAATTAATTATCTGAATATCTAATCCAAACCACAACAATTCTGTAACCCTCTTATCAACAAATCTTTAACAATCTTTTTGGAAAAGTAGATCAAAAACAAAAAATAAACTTTTTCATCTTAATTTTCACCCTATCACTTTTCTCACCTTCATCAGTCAGTGTCGTCACCGCAGTAGAACACCCAAAAATTATATTATGACACATTTTAAATTCATATAACCCGCTTTAACGATAAAGATGATTTGAAGAGAAATTTTTCTTTAATTTTATTTTTCTTATTTAAAAATGAAAAACTTTTATTTATTTATTTATTTAAACTGTTTTTCATTTTCTACCATCAAACCTTTCAGTTTCAATCATTGTACTGAACATTTTCTCAGGTTTTCCGTTTTCCGTTTTTTTTTTTTTGTTTTTTTTACCAAATCGTTTTCTCTTCAATAATATTTGTGGGGAACATACATCTTTTGATTTTATTTTTTATAACCTACTAAAGTAAAGTTTTCATGTACATAAGAGTGCAGAATATCAACGACGATGCAGGGGTGATACTATAGTACGGTTTTTATATTTTCAAGAATGAAATCAACAGAAAAACACTTTATACACAAAAAAACATTTTATTTCGACGATATTTTTCTGTTGTTGATTTTCTTTTATTTTCTGCATATATGTATAGTAAAAAAAAATATTTAAGTTTTTCCAGAGTAGAAAAAAGATTTTCAACAATTCGAACAATCGTAAATATAAAAAAAAAAAAATAAGCAGCCAGAAGAGTGAAAATTTTATTTTTCCAGCTGAAAAAACTGTGTCGGTATTTAAGTGAGCTTTATACAAACAAAACATTTTATTGTTGTTATCGGTTAGCTTTTAAAGGTACATAACAACAACAAATTTGTATCGAAAAGATTTTCCAAATGTATGATTTACCAATCGTTTGTTTTATTGTATGGATGGATATTTCGGTGTAAAATACGCCATAAAAATTCGAAACAATAAAATTGGAAAAAATTGTGTGTAAGACTCTCGCAACACGTATTTGATGTATATACATAAGACGGTTAAGTAGATGTACCTTTAAAATAAGAGGTTTTTAAATTTATTGGCTTTGTTGCTATTATAAATCATGTTAATGGATCAAAAACCACCGTAAAAATATAAATGTGTTGGTAAAATAAAAAAATAAATAAAAAAACAAAAGAAATTCGTCTTACCTCGAAAAATGTATTTAAATATGGTTGTTCGCTTGTTATCTTGCGTGGTACTTTTGTATGAAAAGTCCAAACCTGAAATGAAAATTGTAAATAAAATTTATTGCAGACTTTTTTTTTTGTTCGTTATATAAATGGTAATTTTATGTTTGTTTGTGAATATTTACATATGGTAATTTGACATTGAAGAGGATTACCCTACTGCACTCGGCATATTACGAGTTGAAGAGCTCGACGAATGAAATATGTAAATAGGGTCTGTAATTGCGTTAACTTGGTACTTTAATCTTTTTGGGATATCTGGTTTCTTACCGAATTTATTCCTGACATATAGTTATTTATAGTTTTTATTAAACTCTATTACGTTTTCCAATGGTTTAGAATATCACTTTTAATGAAGAATTGCTAAACAAATTTAAAAATTAAAAGTTTTACGCGTCTGACTAATTTAAGTTACTGAAAATAAGATATTGGACTACTGCATAACTTCAAAATACAATAAAATGCCACTAGAGACCAATGTAAAGTGATAAGTGATGACTTACACAACATATTTAACATATTTTATCTAACACAGTGGGAGCATTTGAAGCAGTCACTAAAATAAAATACCATTTAGCTAAAAGTAAGCTGAATCGACTTGGCCATTGAAAACTAAAGAAACATTTAAAAGAAGATTGTGTTCAAGTGCAAATGTTGTAATCGTTTCGCCTAATTGACTATGAATTTTAATGGGTCACACTTTTATGAAATGGTTTGAAATCTAACATAAGCGAAATATTGTGTGAACAAAGTGGGTACGTCCGTGACTTCAGCAGTCTATCGTTTGACAAACATGAAGTTTGTTTTAGTATGAACAAAGGTGATGGTAAAATCAATACTCTCATATACTCTTTAAGATTCATGTCATTAATTTTGAATGCATTGGTAATTACCGGATTCCGTTGCAATGAAAGGACATACTTTTGCATTTAATTTAATCTGTTTAATTATCAAAAGAGTGGTTTTCTATAATTAGCTTGCCTCCACTAGTGGTTACTGCAAATTTTTTATGCCCAATCGTTGATTGGAATTGTTCATGGTCCTTTGAGTGGGATAAAACAATAGGCGGCCTATAAACTACCGAAGAAATTTGAGCCAACAACCAACAGGCATTGGTCCTTCGATCTAAAAAATAAAAAAAACCCGCAGACCTACCAACGACATCGAGAAGCAACTCATCAATAACATACTATACAGGAGACTACAGAAAAACTCTACGCAACAACAGGCAGTAAGCAACAACAATGGATTTGAATGCTCTAATTGATCAACAAGAGGTAGCAGCAGGGTAAATACGGCAACTCCATGCCAAATACAAGAAAGGTGTAGAACTCCGCAAAACATTTAAATATTTGGAATCTAAAATTGCTTCATTGAAGGGATTGTATATAGTATACAAAAACACAGATAAAAGAATTACGAATTAAGAATTAAGAATCTTATCCACCACTCGAACCGACTTCATCGCTGAGATGCGACAACGGCTCAATGTTGGTATACCATCCATACCAACCATGGAACTGCATAAATGCCGCGCAAAACCTGTTAGCCGGAGAAAAAACTGAGCCCGCATTGCAGTTGTCACTAGCCCATATGGAAATAACAATGAATTAAATAATAGATATTCAAGAAACCATATGTGTGGATGCATCAGATGAGGAAGAAGAAGAACTTTTATCAATAGAGCATCGTTACAACAATATAACAGAAGCGTATGACGAAGTCTTAATAGCCATTCAAATTGATATCAAACAAACCAAAAATTCTGTTGAGAACTCTTATGAAATTAGACTACTAACAATAGGAATGCTCCATTTTAATGGAAAAGACATGAGATGGATGTCAGTGGATGACAACTATGAAACTGCATGGAAAATCTTAAATAAAAGATACAATAATCGCAGAGCGATAGTAACAAGGTATAACCACACCTTGATGTCTCAGGTGACCCTGAATCTGCTTCAGACTTAAAATCACCTTATGACACTATAAACAAATGCATGCACACCGATGACTACCGATACACGAACAACATGCAAGATCTACAATCAAAATCATCATATCCAAGACTGCATAAAATTCAAATCTATGAATATTTATGAAAAAAATCAACTCGTGTCACTGTTGAGACTTTGCAGGAACTGTCTTAAAAGCAACCACGCCTCACCGGGTTATAGAATTAATCAGTCGTGCAAATTGTGTCGAAAACATCATCATCATCAATTGAATACTTCAAAGGATAACGACATGAAACTAACTAAAACAAAAACAGGAGTGCCATCGAACTACAAAACATCATTACATACCTCTACACAAGAAAAATGTAATGAATACGTACTTCTACTAACGGCACTAGTACATGTATCAACCTGTACCAGACTACAACATCCCAGCTCCAATAGCTTTACTCCTGGGTGCAAATTGTTATGCAGATATCATACTTCCTGACATACTGAAGTAAAACAACGAAAGATCCGAGTTAGGGTCATAGATTATCCTCGGGAAAACCTCAGAACCATTCAAGCCTAATAATGTTCCATTTATAAAAACAGTTGCTATTACTAGTATGGAATCCACATTACATGAAATTCAAAAAATGCTGGGAAATCGAGGATTTACACCCATCATCGAAGCAACCCGTCGAAGAGGAAGAATTTGATCCATATTTCCAAACCACGCTCAATAGAGCAATAGATGGCAGATACATTGTAAAATTACCATTTCATGAAACTAGCAAAGACTTGAGACTAGGTGATTTAAAAAAACTGGCATTAGTGAGATTTTTACAGCTAGAAAAACAGCTTTTAAGAAACAACGAGTAAGCAACAGATTACAAAAAGTTCATGGAAGAATATGAACAACTGGGTCTCTTGCAAATAATCTCATCAGCGGCATCGAAAGATACCATGTATTATTTGCCACATCATGGAGTTCACAAGCTAACAAATACTACATCGTAGTTTTAGAGGCTTCTGCTAAAACAATCAGTGGACACTCATTCAATGACATAATGTGTATCGGTCCAAAACTGCAACAAGATCGCCGCCGATATAGAAAAAATGTTTCGCCAAATATGGATAGACCATGAGCATAGAAATTTTCAATTGTGTGGCAAAACTCACCAACCAAAAAGTTACAAGAATATCAATTAAAAACTGTGACATATGGTACATTAGCTGGCATATACCTCACAGTAAGATAACTATTTTTATGTTGACGACTTAATGACAGGGTGCGATATATCCATAGAGGCGCAAGTAATACAAAACCAACTAAATGGACTGCTCAGCACAGGTGGTTTCAATCTACGGAAATGGGCAAGTAATCACAAAGCCTTTTTAAACAACAAACCAGATGCTGGACGGCTAGCACCAGTTAGTGTAACCCCAAAAATCATGCTACAAAACTCTGGCTCTTGAGGCTCAATTGGGATGAGATATTTCTCAATAAGCTGTCCCAGAAATGACTAGCATGTACAAACAGACTTCCCCTACTCAATGAGCAGAAGATTCCAAGATGGTTAAGTTCTACAAATAAATCGGAAATAGAAGTTTATGGTGTCAGCAATGCATCAGACTAAACGTATGCTGCCTGCATCTACCTCAAAGTCAAAAATAAAAACGAAGTCAATATCAGCCTCATAGCTGCCAAAACAAGAGAAGCACCAATAAAAATTAAGGTAACACTGCCCCGACCGCGAAGTTGAATGCAACTCTTTTATTAGCCAAACTACTTCGAGAAATCAAACATACAATGAAAACTAAACAAGCACCAACACTGGCATAGATTCTACATAGACTCTACAATAGTGCTATCATGGATAGAAGGTGACATCCAAAAAAACAAAACTTTCGTTGGCAACAGGGTGTCAGAAATCAGGAATCTTACAGAACCACATCAATGGGGACACGTCAAATCACGTAAAAACCCAGCTGATTGTGCTAGTCGAGGAATAAAAGCACATGAGCTGATGAGTCACAGACTATGCTGAACAAGGCCACACTGGCTCAAAAAAACAAAGACAACTATCCTAGCAATAAATTGCACCATGCCGAACAAGAAAAAGCTGAAATAAAAGAAACCTAAGACGGGCAACCCAATAAACAACAAGAGCAAGTTAAAGATGACAAGAGCAAGCCTCGATAAAGATGGAATACTGCGATTAAAGGTGGAAGGTTTATTTACTCAAATGTTGTTAGGTGTCAACACATATTTAGATCATCTTAAAGTTCGTTCCAATAGTTGCGTGGTAAATTTGTATGTCGTCGGTCAATATGAGGATTTTTTATATCAGTTTTCTTTTATGTGCACATAATACAACCCAGGGTCTAATATGTTATCTTTGAGAAACACAGTCGTTTTTATAAATACTAGTTGAACAGATAGGCTTAGAAGTGCTGGCAAAATATAGTAAAATATTGAATCAAATCTGGCTAACCAAGTAAGAAAACGATGACCTAGCATGCCCTCTATATCTTTATACTATTGATATAAAGGTATAGAGAAAAACCCTTTGCCGGTTGACTATCATATATAATGTATCAATGTTGACATTAATTAACATACATATAGCATATCAATGACTAACTGACCTAGCAATTGAAGCAATGGTTAAAGCTGTGAAGTTTGGTTCAGAAGGTATCGCGTTTGAATCTTTACGATGGAGGGATGTAAAAGGATTTTTCATCACATGTTCGCGATCGGTAACGATAAATACAACTGGTGATGTTATCTTTAAAATAGATGTCATATTGCAGGTTTCCCATTTTTCAATTAACATAGCGGAGGCTAATGAATGGTTAAACAGTTTGCAAGACGGATTTACCAAAAATAGTTATTCAACTTTCGGTAGTACATTGTTTTTCCGCCAGAGTCACTTAAAAATCAACAAAAAAATTTAGGAAACAAAAAACTTTTCAAAACCATTGTTTTAATTTGACAAAAGATAATAAAGTTTATAAAAAGGACTTTACTGGAAAGGTACAGTCTTCAAAAGCGAACTAAAAAAAAGATAAACAAAAGTGGCTGCGCATGCGATTTAACCAGACAGTGGAGTAAATATTGGACTATTTTGGTTAGAAATGATCTCCGCTATCCAACTGCTTTGTTTGTATTATCAATTCTGGGACACCCTGTATATAACTGGTCAAGTGATAGTAATTATGTGGTTATTACTCTTGTTTAATCAATATACAAAACTTTGTCGTTTGGCCGACAGAGGTATTGATAAAATTTCACGGAAAAATGGTTTTGTACTTTAGATTTTTTTGGGGGTACCACTGAAAGCCGTTTACTTTAATTAGAATATATATTAAATTCCTCATTTTATATGTTAGAACACTTTACACAGAACAGATTGTCAGCTTCTCAGCTTGATTTCATTTCTTTGAAATAGAATACTTATAAGTTTTGCTCCTTGGAACATACAGTGAACGGAACTAAATACAATATCTAAAGATTTGTTGCTAGTATCGTTTACAAAAATCAACAGCATTACAAGCCAAAGTTGACCCTTTACTGATATCTTTTTACAAGATCTTTCAGACAATAATTTTTTACAATTGGTGATTATTGTAGGTAGTCAGTCCAACGAACGATTTTACATACAATTGGTCACGGCGTTAAAGTCAGCGGCAGAGATTGAACTCCCGACTGCGGTGTGTCTAAGCCAACACCTTATCTGTCACATTACGATTTTTGATCGTTTACAATAAATACGATGATATGATTCACTAGCTCTAAACGTATCAATTTCATTGGTAAGGACCAGATTCAGAAAACTACTAAGATTATTAGAAATCCTGATAATTTAGTTTAAATTATAATTTAATATAGGGATTCATATTCCGGGATTTTGAATCGCGGAATTGCAATTTCTATTAAGTTATAATTACCGGTAAATACCGGTATTCGGAAATATTTTTCAAAATCGATATATACTGGTTTTTTAATTGTACAATACCGCTATTTCGATATTAAAAAGTATAGTACTGAGATCGATTTCACGTGAAATTTTCATTTGATTTTACCAAAACGACATCAGATATAAAAATTTTCGTTTCTACATACAATTGGTCGACTCAGTTCAGCGATAGAAAAGTAAATTTTTCTCTATGCATCAGAGATGGCGCACAAAACTCTCAAATGTTCTTTTCGCGTGAAATTGTGTCATTTTCATTGTTTAAGAAAAATAACTTGCCAATGTGTTCATATTTGTTTAACTTTTTTCTGTGTGACATTATGGATAATAATATATTTTTTTTGTCCGCTTCGAAAAAAAACAAACATTAGCTTGTCAAAAAATACTTTCTCCAAAAATTATTATTTTTTAATTTTTTTTATTTTACTTTTAATCCCTACAATCTTTTCTGGGCCGAAGCTCACCCAACTCTTTCGCGGTTATTTTATCGTCCTACTTTACGCCAACGAGGGCCAAATCGAGGACGCATGAATACAGTTTCGCGATTTTCGCCAGCCTTTACTGACAGTTTCGCCAGCCTGTACTGACATGGACGATGGTTCGGCTCATAGGTTCTGCACTACAACAGGGGTCATAGTTGCGTTCATCGTCATCACCGATCGTAATCAGGTGATGAAAACTCCGTTTTTGCTACCCTCCCCATTGGGATTCGAACCCGGAACCTCCCGTCCTAACCCAAACACCGCAGCTTTAACAACTGCGCCAATTTGATCTGAGTACTAAGCTTAAAGATTAAGTATTATTTTATATATCCAAAAATCCCTGCAGCCAATTATCATTTCATTGTTACAGTTAGTACAAATTCCAACACTACTAGTTTTTTTACATTTTCACATATTTTATCGTAAATTATTCGTAATTTATTTCAATTGTTTGGATGTGAATTATTTGGTTTGCATATTAGTTTTGTGGTGGATTTTTTCGGACTCTTCGGTAGCAAAAATGATCAAATATTTTTATTCTGATCAAATTATAGTAAAATACGCTCAAGAAAATCGAGCTTCTTTGATTAACAATTTTAATACGCAAATGAAAATAAAAGATGATCGTTATTCGTTAACTTTAGATGAATGGTCATCTCCACACGAAATTAGTAAAATCATTTAAATCTAAATGTGAATGTTTATTTGAAAAAATAGTTTTTAAAAAATTGGTTTGCTTAGAATAAGTGAAACACAGCCAAAAAATTTGTGTAACTTCTCAAAAATAAAATGGAAACTATAATTTTAGTATCGAGAAAGACATAGTTTCAATTATTACATATGGTAATAATTGATTACCATCTGTAATCATCCATCTGTATTACCGCAGTCATGAAGAAAGGTGGGCAAATTTTAACATGTGAACAACAGTTGTGTTTCGCGCATGGTATTTATCTAGCGATGTCGGATGTTTTTATAAGAAATAAGTACAGAGATTGAAGACTTGCTGCAGTTGCAGCGTTCACTTTTATGGTGACAAAATTAAATAGAAATTACTTTTTTAAATCGTAATAACTACTTAAAAAAAAGCAATAGGATCTCAGAATTGCACAAAGACGTACACAAATGCCCCGATTTACGTCGATTCGTTTTGCGTTTTTTTGCAGTTGCGTCGTTTGGTTTATCTTACCCCAAAATTTTGGTTTGCGTTTTTTACCTCGTTTTGTGTCATTTTTTAAATTTTTTAGAATTTTTTTTGTTTACTTTTTTGGTTAAGAAATATGGAACTCTTCAAACCAACGACGTCATGGTGTTTCCTCATTCTGTTCATTTTTCCTCAAAATCATCGGGCACATTTAGTTAAATACCGATTTAAATAATTGTTTTCTAATTTATTGAACGCATCGGGGATGGTATTTGCAAATAAGTTCCTCGCATATATTTATTCTGGTAAATTTGGACTTCAAAATAGATAGATATATTCATATTAAGCTGCGTGCTGAAGTTTTAACTCATCCTTCTGCATTTATATTCTAAACAGCTTGAGAAATTAATCCTATTATTTCTTCCTATTATAGGTAGTTGAAGTCATATCTGTCTAATTGTTGGCAGTATGTTTAAATCTAAGGTTCATCATCATCTAAGTTTTGAATCATTTTGAGATAGACCACAGGATATTGAATTTGAACCTCTCCTATTATCATTGTTAATTAGCAACGTGGTGGATTGCTGTTATTTTGACTTTATAGTGTGTACTTTATGCGTGTACTTTATAGTGTGTACTTTATGTCTGACTGTATTGTAGGTGGTCGACTAACGCCAGTCGTTCTAAGATTTTCGCTTACTACTTGTTCATAAGTCTAATTTCCATCATGCTGCTATTCAAAAATCGATTTTATTTCCGATTTTGGAGTTGTATTTTTGTCTGACCTCTCATTTATAAGGCTCATTGACCATATACTATATCTAAGGAAGCTGACATCTAATTTTATCGAAAACTAAAATACCTACAAATGTAAAACGGTTTTTTATTGGCAAAACATTGTTCAAATAATGGAAACCGAATGGTTATTTTGTAATGTCCGAATTATATAATTTTCGCATGGTCAAAATTAAAGCTACCGCCTATAATTTATCACTCATTCAAACCAAAATATGTATATACATAAGTAAATATACGGATCATATCTTAGTTTATATAACCGAGTCTATGTAGATAAATAGAGGTATGTTACCGAATAGCCCTAAGATAAAATTCTAATAAATTTCAAATTCAATTTATACCGATTTTTCTTAGTCTCGGTATATACCTTCGTATACTGTAATATGGAGAGTTGTCTCCACCTTTCCTATCGTCATTTATCCAGAAACGAAAATTGATAAAAGGAAAAAAAAATGAAAATCTCTTATCAGATTTTTACCAAACTATATATTCACAACATCCTAATAATAATCATAATAATAATACCAAACGGTAAAAATAGTCGTAATAACAATAATAGTAATGGTTTTTTTATACATGAATGTCGTTTAACTCTATATGTCTCTCTTATGTACTCAAAACTAGATAATAGCTTTGGGGTTTCAAAATAAAAAATTATTTTGGATGAGTTTATAAGATGTTTGTAAGATGAAAATGAATGGAAAATTTGTTAGTATGTTGCAAGAAAAATTTGTTTTAACCTAAATTTATTTTAAAAATACTAAGAAGAATATGATTGATCTAAGTACATATGCCAGACAGTTCAAAATGTTGTGTAATGACAAAACATATCATCAGCCGCTATAGTGTATGTAACGTGTAGTGAGGGTGTATAGAAACCAACAAAAAATTCCATAAATATTTATTACATGGTCGTCCCCTCACCTTCTCTTAAGACAACGTAACATTTATATGACACTGATGATGATTATAAGATGACGATGACGATGACTACGTTAATGTTGTCGTTTTCAAGCAATCATACATACATATATAAGGACATGAAGAAAACCTCACATAAAAATGTTAAAGTGAAAATGATACTTGTGCGGTATTTCGGTTCGTTCATATTCAACGCACACAACATAACATACCGATGAGTATATACAGACGACAAGACCTGAAAATATTTTATCGTTATCGCCGGCAATAACAACAACAACAAAACATATTTTCATTTTGCCACAACGAAAAAGGAAAATAATTTTTCCTTTTTAAGTGAGATATGTACAATGGTTTTTCCGTTTATTTTGAAACAAAATTACAGTTTTTTGATTTTATTTTCATTTAAGTGTTTGTGAGCTGAATGATTTTATGGTATCGAATCATATGATTATGATCAGGAACAGTGACTCGAATTATGTGAATGGAAAATGCACATAAATGCGTGGCGATATAATGGGCATATTCTGATCGGCTTAATATTCTCCCCTTTATATCGTAGAAATCCATTTCCATGTATTGCTTCGTTTTAATTTTGAAATTTTAATTTCCCAAACCCTTTCCGAGTTCAATTCTTTTTTCAACTTATAACCAGATAAAAATCATACAAATAGTCCTTGATTTTCTTAAGTCAAAAAATCATAATAAATAAAATGAAAATGTGAAGAAAAATCCGATTGTATTTATAGAATAGAATTAGAATATAATAATATAAAAAAATCCGATTTAAGGTAAATTCACAATATAAGAAGCTCTACCTTCCACACACAAACACACGAGACAAAAAAGTGGAGATTGAGTTATATTTTAAAGGCATCCACATGTACATAAACCTTATAAACACGAATACATGTAAATGACGATAAGATGCGCCTC
The DNA here is from genome assembly GCA_963556175.1 of Tipula confusa. Taxonomy (NCBI): domain Eukaryota; kingdom Metazoa; phylum Arthropoda; class Insecta; order Diptera; family Tipulidae; genus Tipula; species Tipula confusa. The sequence goes on along the minus strand of OY744477.1, from coordinate 142,762,823 downwards.
ATCTCTTTTTAACCAAACCTCTAGTATTTATATGAGATTTTTTTTTACTTCTTGTTACCAGACGATTGAATATAGCTCTAGGAGGGAAGATATTATAAGATGTCGAAGAAAAGGAAGATTTCTTATTTATTTTTATCAATTCTTTAGTGCCAGTTATTATTCGATTTTTATTTTGGTTAAATTGAATTTTTAATAAAAAAAATTTACAAAACCATTTTATTTTTAAGGGGTGTTGGGATAAAGGTGAATTGATTTTAAAATATTAGATGGAAAATTTTCGATAGGTTATCTTTCTCTTTTACTATATAATAAAAGGAAAAATTAAATTAACGTTTAGGACTTGTTTAGCTTAAAGCTTAAGTACGAATGAGATCCTTATAGAATATACAATTTCTTTTACCAAAACTTTAACATGCAATATGTCTGCGGACTTTCCGATGGTTTTTGTTTTGTTTATGTGGCTCGTTTTTTTCGACGAAACTAATGATTTTAGGAGCTCCAATTGGTATAAGTTAGAAATTTGTATCCTTCAAAGCTAACTAGCATTTAGTTACCAATATTATTGTAAAGCAGCATAATCTGTATTTACGCATGTATCTGTATATGTTTAAGAAAATTAAAAAAAATATAACACAAAAATTGGCAGTAGTCATACAAGTGTTACAACGATCGAATCGACTTCAAAAATCTTTTAGAAGGTCGAAAGTCCACTCTATTCACGGATTACAAGTCACTTATTTACACATTTTATCAGATTCCGGAAAAAGCATTTGGGTTTTATCGGTCATTTGGGTTTTATCGGTCAATTCACTATCGACATCCAACACATTTCAGGCATTAACAATGTTGTTGCAGGTACCCTATTATGCATTAATCTAATTTCTGTCCCTGTAAGCATAGATTATACACAAATAGCAGAAGCACAAGCCAATGATGCAGAACTTCGAGAGCTTTTATGTTAACACGTCCTTTAAATGCAAGCAACTCAAAAACATTAATTGATCGATATACGAGATAGGCTGTGGCGATTCCTGTACCATATATTAATGCGGCCACTGCTGCATTTGCCTTTTATTTACTCCACTTGGATTTCCCATTTTGGTGTACCAAATGTTATAACAGATCAGTAAGCGCAATTTGAATTTGACATCATAATGGCAGACGAACAAAAGCGTCTACTCATCTTACTAACTTAGCCAACTACATAGTTAACAAAATGGAAAATCCCAATGAAACGGAAGCAAGATGCAATCTACGACGAATATTTAAAATATAACCGCGAATTCATAGAAATCACGGAAGATACGTCCACATTGGATAAAGATTTAGAGGTGTTCGAGGATACGTATTACAGTTTAAAAGTGCATCAAATGTTGTAATATCGAAAAGTTCCGAACAGACGAACAATAGCAACACGACCACCACGATTAATAAAGGAAACGTGCAAGTTGAGCTGCCGGTTGTCAAATTGAAGACATTTGACGGAAGCTGGGACAAATGGATCCAGTTTAAAAACAATTTTTCATCATAAACATGGTCAAACAGTTCTGAGAACTGGAGTCGGTCGATTCAAATCCAGTTTTATAATCCGAAGAAGTTGCAAGTAAGTGTCACTTCATCGAGACCCATTACAGAAAAAAAAAATGGAAGCTACGGTGTACGATTACCGTTTTGTCAGAATAAAAATGAGCTGGGTGAATTATTGGCGATAGTCAAAAAACGGTTTTGATATATATATATATATATATATATATATATATATATATATATATATATATATATATATATATTTATATATATATATATATATATATATATAAAATTCTGCGTTTCCACCGATATCACTATGCATTCACGGCCGATGTTGAGAAAATGTACCGAATGATCGAGATACATCCAGATTTTTTTTTTCTGAAGGGCTTCTGAAGCAATCAAAGATTTCTATATGGACGATATTATGAGTGGAGTTGACATACTGTATACTGCAATCACATTGCAAGCTGAGATAATAGGGATGCTTCAATCAGCTGGAATAAAACTATGCAAGTTTTCATCGAATTCTAATAAGCTACTAAATCTGATCTCGGAAGAGGATCTTGAGATAAAATTCAAATCAGTTGGATTGTGCTAAGTAACTAAAACATTGGGTCTGATCTGGGATCCAAAAAATGATCAGTCCTGAATCAATATTAATCGTAAGCAAATAAATGCGATTGCCACAAATAGGACGATTCTTTCCCAATTAGCAAGTAATTTTGACTCGTTGGGTATGCTGGGTCCAATAATTGTTAAGGCGAAATTCTTTCTACAACAATTGTGGATGCCGCAGCTAAATTGGGGTGATCCATTACGCTAAGTGCATCATCGATTTTGGTTAGAATACAGCGGTTAACTAGTCCAGATATGTGGTGTGCGCCTAAATAGATCAACAAACTATTTGAGCGTTGCAAGAACATGGCTTTGCCGATGCCAGTCAATCAGCATATGGGGTCATGTTTTATGTGCGTTGCATTGATGTCCATAGCAATTACATTGTCAACCTACTTTGCAGCAAGAGCAAGGTAGCACCGCTGAAAAATTAAATTTTCCACGCATGGAACTGTGCGGCACTGTTCTGCTTCTTAAACGAATAGTTCCAGCAATAAAATTCAAATTTGACCAGAATATTTTATAGAGCGATTTGACCATAGTGTTGAGCTGGATCAAAGCCTCACCGAACCAGCTGAAAATAGTTGTCGGGAATCGTGTACGTCGTAACCGATAAAAATCCAGCTGATCTTATTCCGCGCAGTCTTATACCATCTGAAATCAGCAGTTCCAATATGCAGTAGTATGGACCTTCCATCCTGAATGAACCATTCGCAAAAAGGGTGGAAAAAATGTAGCTGTGGATTCAGATGAATATGTTCAAGAATTTGTCAAAAAAGAAATTGTGATGTTTGTGACAACCGAGGTCGGGGAAGTCTTGATCAACTCATCGAATAATTGTATAAACCTTGGAAATGTTCTTGCATGGGTGCATCGATTTATAAATAACTGTTGCCAAAGGAATGTCTCCGACAGAATTACATCACAGTATGTTACAATCAATGAGAAAGACATGGCAACCAATAGAATAATTCAGGCTATTCAGCATCAACACTTTGCATCAGAACTTCGATCGCTAATTAAGACCGGTGAAATCTTTGCCAATAGTATTTTGCGTAGTCTTAATCCACTTCTCGATAAGAATTAGGTAATCAGGGTATGTCGTCGTCTTGCAAAAAGTTGTCTGCGGTACGCACCAAAACATCAGCTTTCGGTTTTATCATGAAATCAATTTTAGTCTGTGCAAGGCCAAATATATCACTCGCAATTCTACTCAATGCTTTAAGGTATGTGCAATGACAGGCAAAGAATTGATGGATGAATTACGAACGGACCGTGTGGTACCAAATAGTCCGTTCATTATAACCGGAGTTGATTTTTCCGAGCATTATGACCGATGGCTTTTTGGTCGCGTTGAAACGGTTCGTAGCACGACGCGGTAAGCCCAAGTCAATTAGTAGTGACAACGGGACAAATTTGTTGGGTTCCGCCAATGAAATAAAGGATATCCAGCGGTTTTGCATTAGTTCTTTAATTGCGATAGCTCAATATTGCAGTAATGAAGACACTGAATGGAAGTTTATTCCATCTCGTTCTCTTCATTTCGGAGCGTTGTGGGAGGCTAAATTATTGAGATAAATCTGTAATGTTATCGTGATGCGTTTGCAGAGCAGAAGCAATTTTCTAACCGTGCTTCACAAGGACTTACGTTATATAAGTAAATTTACAAGCTTTACAAGCTTTAGTGTTTTTGTTTGACAATAACTCTAATCAGATATCTGAATAGTATCATAGATGCAACGAGCTATGGTGGTTTTGATCAGAAACTACTTATTTCCGCTGAGATATTTAGATATTTATAAGCTTTTAAAAATTTGAAGATGTTTTATGTTCGAAGTCTATATAGCATAGACGATCTTACCTTTATAATTTTGGCACATTACTGGTCTGGTTTACTATCATTCCCAAACATTTTAGAATCAATCACTATCGTGCAAAACCTTAAGTTGTTGACAGATTAATCAGATAACTACTCACTTATCAGTAAATAACTTTTCGGCGATAATTGTTACACAGATTCAATTATGTGCTACGAATTTGTTGACAATTCTAATCGAAAATTTTTTTTTTTAAATTTCTCCACTCTCTAAAATTTTAGCATGGATAAGAAGCACAGATTAAATAGTCGACAGTTTGAGTATACGGATATAGGTATAAACATGGGAGTTAGATGATCCACACGAACCAAATAAATATGAAGAAGAAGTCACGAAGAAAAAAAATGTAAAATAACAAGATGATGATGGATAGATATTTCAATTTAAATTCGCTTAACTTATTTGTTGTGCTGGTTCGCGCTGTGGATATAAACATGATGAAATTTTTTTTTGGGGGATGAAATCTCAACGAACGTACGAACGAACGAACGCAAAAAAGATTAAATTAAGTGTTTAAAAATTCCGTTCTGAATATTACAATTTAACATTTTCTTGTTGTATCTTCTGTTGATTTTTCAATTTTCATTATTTGATGTTTTGTTTAGATTAGTAATTGAAGTTGATTTTTTGTGTTTTCGAGAGATGAAATTGATATTTTATTTTTTTTTTGTTCGGGAATATTGAATATTTATTTTATAATATCGATAAAACATCTTAACAACATGAAAAATTATGTTATGATATTAGAAGAATAACGAATCAAAATTAATGTCGTTGCAACAACCCCTATATATAAGTATAGTGGATTTATGCGCGTGGCGAGGAGTTAAGATATAAATGTATCCACGTACCCATTATATTACGGAAATGATATAAAACGCAACCGGGTACGGTCTTTACAAAAATGTATATGGGGTGAATTTAAAATTAAATTCAGACACTTTAAATTTGAATTTTAATTGTAAATTAAAAATTAAGAAACGAAAAAATAAATCAGCATCTCCTAAAAATTCATTTTACCGTTTATAATTAAGATGAAATAAGATTTTTTTTAACTTTTTGGTTGGTTTGTCTATTTCTATATAGTATATATAGTATTTAAAAAAATAAATAAAAAGGAAAGTAGAAAACTTGAAAAACCTAAATGCCTTTTGGCCATTATTATAAAATATAAAATATTTTAGCACCAATTTTCATGGTAAATATATTAAAATAACTCGATTATTTTCTTAAATATAAATAAATTAAAAGATTTTTTTTATTTATTTTCTGTTGATTAAAAAGTGATTAAAAAGTAAAACAATAATTAATTGTTAAGTTTAATGAACTAAAATATTTAAATGTGATTGCTCCGAAATTGTTCAGTCAACAGTGATTCATAAATTTACTCGTATTTTAATTTAAAATTTGAGTTCATTGAAACACAAATTTAAAGTATTGAAGGACTAAGAAACTTTACAAAATTTTTGCTTAAGAAAGCTATTGCATGGCATTCCATTCGCATACCACCGAATCGAACAGTTTTATACAGACGATATCGACTTGTTCAGCGTTTCTGACTTCATCACAAGTATAATCGGTGGTACTACAAAGGCATCACCACACATTGCAGTTTCTTCATTTGGTATATGATCGAGACTACATTAGTTTATTGAGCTGCAAACCAAATATAGAAGATACATAAATAGTTAACGGGAATTTATTCAGGATGTTCCACGTGCAACAGGAAGTTTATATTATCAATTTTGTTTAGTTATGTGTTAATTAATTTAGAAAAGTTTCGTTAACAATTAGCAAGTTTAGTTCAAAACTATTTGAGTGCTTTTTGTTCAATCAAACTTAGTTTTGCAGCTCGAATCAGATATCCACTCAGTGGTATCTCGATACTATTATGATCTACTTTGATCTTGCTTTGGTAGATTGGCTTGAAGAGCTTAAAGTAAAGGCACATCAATTGTTTTTCAGCCAGATACATTATCAGTTGCACCGAAGCTTCCTAAAATTAAGCTGGATATCTTCTCCGGCGATATCACAAAATGGAATAATTTCATCGAGGCTTTTGACAACCACGTGCATAATAATCCAAAATTGAATGACCTAACAAAACTGCAGTATTTGAAAACTTCTGTGGAAGTCGTTGCTGCAAAGTCATTCGATAAACCAAATCAGATAGCAAATATTCACATTCAGGCATTATTCTCCATTAAAACCCATTATTAAACTTCATTATTCTCCAATAATAAATTGATAAAGCAACGTCAACCAACTTGTTAAATCTCATTGACGAGTTCAACTCTCATATTAAGCCTTTAAACATACACGGCGGAATGATTTTTCAACATTCAATGATATTTGTTCAAAGATACATTCGAAGGCGAAATTTCTGGACAGAAATCATAAACTTCGCGTAGCTTATAGTAAATTTATGTTGAAATAAAAACAAACGGATCATATGGAATTAGTATACAAAGTATCCAAAATTCGCATTTGTATGTACCTCACCATTGCGTGGCGAAGCCATCTTCTTCTTCTACAAAATTAAGAGTCGTTTTCGACAGCTAAAACTTCAACCGGGTCAATGGTATTTTAATGACTGGACTAGTAATACAAAACGAGCTTTCTGCCATTCTTAGCAGGTTCAAGTCTCACAAATATGCATTATGCGCCGACATCTGCAAATGTACCGTCAAATACTTCTACTTCCCAACGATCAGCAATATCATTATATTTTTGGGCGTTATAACTCGGCAAATGAACTGACTACATACAAATTAAAGACAGTGGCATATGGTACCACAACAGCTCCGGTTTTGGCTACTAGATGTTTACTTCAACTGGCAATCGAAAACCTAACTGAACATCCGTTGACATTTTCAATCATTCAAAATGATGTTGACGTGGACGATCTTTTATTCGGTTCAAATTGTGCTGATGAAGGCGCAAAAATGAAATGTACAGTCTCTGCTATTCTAACATCTGCTGGAATAGTTAAAAAATGGTGTTCTAATGTTATTAATCTTTTGGTAGACACTCCAGTAGAGGATCGTGAGACCCTATTGCACATTAGTAATGAAGATTGCGTGAAAACCTTAGGATTATATTGGCAACCTACATCCATTAACAATAACTGATTTAGAACCAAAAAGAATTACAAAACGAATAGCCATTTCCCAATTAGCAAGCATTTTTGATCCAAACGGCTTTTTCTCACTAGTTATTGTGTTAGGAAAGATCTTTATTCAATGCTTGTACATTACATACACAACCTACAAAGATCTCAATTCATGTAAAGATCCACAAAATATTTAGTTACATGGATTTGCTGACGCCAGTGAAAAGGCATATGGTACGAATCTTCAATTTTGCCGTTAAAGAGTATTTCTAACGGACCGTTTCACTAATAGCCCTCTACTGGATCGACTCACCATCTAGCAAGTGGAAAACATATGATGCCAATCGAGTATCGATTATTCAATTTCTATCAAAATTAACAAATTGGTTACATGTAGAATTACAATTCTCATCACTCTCATACGCATCACAGCATGCTATTCTACTACCAAATGACCATTTCTTTACAATAACAACGATAAAATATTTTCATATAAAATATATGCACGTTGGTCCCCAAGGTCTATTGGCAGCTGTTAGGCAGACTTATGATGATTTACTTGCTGAACGAGTCACTATTTTACGTCCTTTTTACAACGTAGCAGTGGTTTATGCTGGACCCCTTTATATACACCATCATATTCGTGGCAAGGCTCCTAAGGAAACGTATTTAGTTGTGTTTGTGTGTTTATGCGCTAAGATAGAGTTACGACTTGTGCAATAGATGTGAAGAACATAAAAGAAAACAGAAAATTGAAATAACAATATTATCGGAGGAGGACCAACAAATAATGAATCATGTGCAAAATAAAGTACAAGCAAAAGATGAGAAGGATGTGGATAATACCAATTCAGGTTCAAACACACGTGTACTGGTAGTTAATCTACAAAACGTTTTTTCACTACCAAAAGCGAACGTAAATTGTTTTTATTATAAACGGAAACTGCTATGTTTCAATTTAACCGACTACTGCCTTGATAATAAGACCACCTACTGTAGTATATGGAATAAGACCACACAACGAAGAGGTGCCAATGAATTGGCAAGAGAACTACTGTGAATTTTAAATTCTGTAAAACTCAACTTAATTTTTAAACAAAAAAGAAAGATAAATGCAATGTGTGCGCATCTGTTAGAAATGGAAATTTGCCAGAAGATGAATATAACAAACTCATTATTAACAAAAACCGCGCACGAGATGAAACAACTCAAAATAAAAAATATTATTGCAATATGCATGGATTTGCAAGCTGTTAAATTGGCGCTGCATGGTAACTCAAATGCATTTTATTATAAAACCAAACTATGCTGACATAGTTTTTCATTTTATCACTTAGCTACTAAAGATGTAAAATGTTATTGGTTCTCTGAAGATCAATTCAACAATCTATGCAGATGAACTAGCCGTATCATGCAATAATTGTAGCATTGCAGAAATACAACTTGTTGTGATTTATTCCGACGAATGCGGATACGAAAACTGGACTAATGTTTTGGCTAACGCTCTATCAAATTTTTCTATACAGAATGATACTGAAATCATTCAAACATATTTAGAACCAGGACACACACAGATTGTGAGTATGACAGTGTCCATAGTAAGATTGAACATCAACTAAAAAATAGAGAAATACATTTACCTAGCAACTATTTAGTATTAACTAAAGCTGCGCGCATCAATCCAAAACTATGTGAGGTAAAAAATTTAAGATACACGTTTTTCAAAAACTATTATTTACCGGAACACCTTAGATATTCATCAATAAAATCTGGTAGAAGGGCCCATGATCTAGGAGTTCGACATCAAAGCTTTGAGGTATTTCGAAGATTGAAAAAATTTGATGTTATATCGAATTATCCATCTCGGGTTTAGTTGTAATTTTAAGTATTTTATTTTAGAGTACCACCTTTTTTAATATTTTTAAGATTAATTTCTTAATTTTTTTAATTTTTTAAATTTATAAATTTGAATTATTTTTGTAAATTTGAAAAGATGAAATGATTACTATAACAATTAAGTTTATTTAAATAATATATCCTATCTACATAAGAAATTTGAGTCAAATAATGCTAAGTGCATTAAAAATTTGACCATCATAATAATTGACAAAAAAACCATTGAGACGTTGTGAGGTTATTTATAAAGAATCCTCATTTATATTTTATGAAAATTTATAAAAGTTTTAACAGGGTCCACTTTTTATTGTCTCCTAAAAAAAGTAGTTTTTGTAGATAGGATGTCTTGTCACGAAGCGGGCGATATACGATATAGACTTTGCGAACAATTAGTGGCTTGTTCGTAACAGTGCAAATTGGAAAAATTAAAAAATTTTGGATATTGCAAAATATAGTAGATACATCATTAAATTTTGAATATACCGATTACATCTTTTAAGATATATGGAACAGTTCCTACAACAACCTTGTGCTTGTTTACTTCTTAAAATTAAATAAAAAACTTTTAAATTTTTTAAATTTTTTCAATTCTTTCTCAAATACGCAGTCTCGTAAAAGATATATTATAAAAACAACTAAGAGTTTAAAAATCCTGTCAAATTTCGAAGAATCTGGCTCTTTAAAAAATGCTTATAGACGGAAAATAGTATCGTATCTATCAGCTTATATACACATAAACATTTTGGATTTAAATCAACAAAAGAACAGCAACTAACTGTGGCCGAAGCATGTGCAAAAATGTTTCCGTATTTAAAATTGGTCCGTAACAAATTTTTCGTTACTTTTAATGTATTATGTCGTTTGCACAATAGCACAAAAATGAAACATATTATATTATGTCGTAATCTTTTTTGAGTGATTTATGATAGAAATACATTCTTCATTAACTAATCTTATAAAATTTTTGTAATTTAATTGTTTCGTTTAGGAAATACTTTTCAATTCTAATTAAAGTAGGTATCTACAGGCAAAACTTAAAATCGAAAGAGTCAAGAAAATAGAGAAAAATTTTAATCCTAACCCAGATGAGATTATCGCGACTACATCAAAATTAGTTGAATTTGTCAGTAAATTTGATCCAGTGCTTTTCGAACATCTTAAAAGAATTAATAATAACAAAACACAAAATAAATATTTAAGCAAAATAATTCAAAATGAATTAGTTTAAATTATGTCAGGGTCTGTGACAGATAAAATAACATCAATGGTTTTAGATGCTAAATATTTTTCAATCATTGTCGATTGTACTCTATAGAGTCACGAAGAACAATTAACATTAGTAGTTATATTTGTTCACCAACAAAATCAGATTTTTGAGATTAGGGAACATTTTATAGCCTTTTAGAAGCCACCAATACCAGAAGAACTGATCTTACAGAAATAGTACTTAACTAATTAAAAGTAATGGGGTTACGTATAATGGCTCAAATATGTAAGGCAAAAATATCGGAATGCATAATTGTATACGAACAAAAGAACAAAGAGCATTTTTTATGTCATACAATCTAAACTAAGTAATAAACGATGCGACTTAGTGCTCGCGAGATGCCGTCATATTATTTGATACAGTCCAAAATGTTTACGTTTTCTTTTCAAGCTATGGAAAGAGATGGGCTATATTAAAAAAACACGCAAAAACTGTAGTCTCAAGCCACTTAGTACAACAAGTTGGGAAAGCAGAATTGATGCATTAAAACCTTTAAAATGAAGCTTTAATTGAAATTGCATTAATAGGTGATGTATCTATTATTATTAATACCGCTGAGTCGTTAGGAAATAAAATTGTAAAATTCTTTAAACTTGAAGTGCATTAAATATTTGGCATTACATTTTAGAAACGGTTAACATAGTCAGCAAATACCTACAGAACCCTAAAATAAATATTTTAACAGCGATCAGATAATTAGATGCAACTTTTGGTTTTCTTCAAAGGTTGAGTTCCAACCACTTGTATTACAATCTCGACGAAAAAGCTTTTTTTTTATATGAAGGTACAGATAATATAATTACGGATCCAAAATCAAAAATTTAATTTCGAATTTTATTTTAAAGTTTTAGATCAGGCGATTACATTAATAAAATAAATATTCCAGCAAAAAATATCCTTTATGAAATATCCAAATTCTGCACCGATTGATGTGCTTAATTATATGTTTTCTAAAATCTGCATTTCCAAACACCGTTAAATTTGTGAAGGTATGGTGCCTATTTCTTTGTGAAGGTACTATTGACTGTGCCTATTTCGGTGGCATCTGGAGAAAGAAGTTAAATTATTTTTCGAAAGTAAATTTATTATTAAATTTTTATTTTTATTTTTCGATATTATTGACAGAGCTAATCTCAGATGATTCAGATTTTTTTTAAATTTTTATGGCTTGTCCACCGAGTAATTAGTTTGTCGAATTTATTTTTTATTGTGACAATATTTTGTCTTCGGGTATCTATTATTATTCCATTTTTTTAAATTTTATACATGTTCGTTTTAGTTTTAAATGGTAATCTGTTTGCTTTCATTCATAAATTTATTGCTTTTTTGTATTTGAAATTTGATAGTTTGATGCTTTTTTATTATGATCTATTTTATGTAATATAAAATGAACGCAAATTTAAAGAAAAATTGTTTTAATGAATATTTTTTGAGTGTTGATGATTTTAGAGTAAATTAAAATTTTGATTCTTTTAATTTAAATGTTAAAACTGTTGAATATTCTTACATGTTCTTCGTACATAATTTAGTTATTTCTGAAACTTGGGTTCGGACAATTTTTTCTTCTCTTACCAATGTGATTTTAGACGAGGGTCAAGTACAGAATTGACTCGAGTTGAAATTGTTAGCATGATTTACACTGCAGTTGACAGGCAAAAATTTATTGGATCACTATTTTTAGATTTGCAAAAAGCATTGTATTAATCGTAATCTCCTACTTGATAAATTCTTCTGATATGGTATCCGAGATTTGTCTTTTGATATATTAAAAAGTTATTTAACAAACAAGAAACAATATGTCATGATAAATGACCTCAGGGAAGTGTTCTGGGCCACTATTATTTCTCATTTTTATTAATGCTATATCAAATTTACCGTTGATAGGTAAAGAAAGGATATTTGCAGATGACACTGCTTTATGAAACGGAAGTTCCTAAAACCATACAGAATAAAATTACATATGATTTTGGTGTACTATCTGAATACTTTAAAGCCAATATGTTTTCACTGAATGTATCTAAAACTAAATTTAAAGTGTTTCACTCTCGACATAAGTCTTTGATTGGCTTTCTTTCTCTTCAATTCGGTCATGTAGCTATTAAGAGAGTAAATTCGATTAAATACTTCGGGGTAATACTTGATGAATATTTTTCTTGGCCGGAGCATTGATCCAATTGTTGGTTTACTCATAAAGTTATCATGGTTTGTTCCTACCTATATTTTACTGAAGATATATTTTACATTTATTCATTTGCGAATCAATTATGGCATCATTGTGTACGGAACTGCCTCTGCAACAAGACACAAACAATTTCAAATCATGCAAAATAAAAGTATGAAAGCAGTTTTTAAATTGCCTATTTTGATTTCCTATAAAGATTTTATTTGAACTACAGATTGCTTTATATATGTATAAAACTTTGAAAGATTTGTCATTTCTATCTAAGATTTATTTACATTAATCATAATTATTTAACTAGAAATTCCCATAAACTACATAATCATCATATTAAAACTGAATTTTGGAGAAAATCTATTATATTCTTGGGCCAATTAATTTTTAATAAGATACTGGTTGAAATTAAAAAATTTGATTTATTTAGTAAATTTATGAATAGCTTAAAAAAATATTTTGAATCAATAATTGATATGTATGTATTAAAACTAATAATCATTGAAAACTGATAATCATTGATTATTGCTGATTGACCTTTAAAGGGCGAGAATCCACTGGATAATGTTGTGCTTTTTATTGAAAATAAATAATAAATAAATAAATTATCAAATGTATAACTTAATATTATAGAACTAGTTTAAATTGATCATTATTAATTTAATAGTTTATCTTACGAAACGTTTTGAAAATATACCACAAAATATAAAGTTTAATAAATATTGAATTTATTAATTTAATAAAATTTATATTGTGGACTTATCTGAATATTTAAAATTGATCAATTTTATACCTTTTTTTTCAACCGTGCGATTTCTGGTTTTTATCGTTTAAAAATTCCAATAAATCTGAGAAATTTATTATATTTGATATTTTGAAAATGAATATTTGGGCTAGAGTTAAAAATTAAAAGAACCGTACCACTGTAGATACTCCAAAATATTTAACTTTTAAGGAATGCTGTCGACAGCAAAATTTATCAAATCCGTTAAAATAAGTTAGAAAACAATTTAACTAATCATTAAGGTTGGGTAGTTTTGCAATAACTTTGATCAAAAAACTTAATTATACATTTTTCGATAAGTAAGAAACGTTTAACTCACTAACAAAATGGGCTATCAGCCTGCTTTTGGAAATTAATAAAATAAACTTATATATGGTCTTTATAAAAAAAAATACGAATATTTATTGGATTGCGTGCGACTTGGTATTACTTCTTTGTACCAACAGCTTTGCATTTAATTCTATCAAATTTCATAAAACACGATTTTTCTCCTTAAAAATTTAACAATATTTGGAAAACGTTTTAATTACTTCAATAAATTTTTTAATGTTTATGTAAAACATTCATTACGTGCATACTAAATTACCAAAAAGATACAAAAAAAAAAATAAAATTATATCACCATTAAGCTCAAAATACGATCATAATAAATACATCCATGGTTTTTCTGGCTATATAGAATACCAACAACTCGTAAAATTATGGTAAAAATCATTTTCTAATTTACCTATTTATAAATTATCGTTTAATTACACATAAAACCACTGTACTTACGTACAACAACAACAAATTGTTTAATTACATAAAATATTTAACTCGACGTTTTATTTTATTTTTTTTATTTTTTGTTTAATTTACCGGAATGGAGGTAATACGGTCGAAAACAAAACAAAAAAAAATAATTCTAGCCCCCAATGAAACCCCGCCCGCATTATTATTTGTTGCAAAAAACCATTTTACCCGCAGACGAAAGTAAAAATGTTATATATTTTAGTCTAATGAATTTCATAATATATAATTTGGTTGCAATATAATATTACGACGGTAAGTGGAAAATGGGTAAAAATAAAAGAAAGTATAAGTATTGTAGGAAGAAAAACTCTTCGAAAATCCGGTACACTAGAGTACAGAAATATTTATAACAATTAACAAAAGAAAAATGTATATGTCACGTGTTACAGTATTTAAATAAAACGTGCATGATTATTATGTTATGTGCTTTTTATTTGGATACATAGGATGGTGTTGTAGGTGAGGTGAGCGTTTCGTGTGTCGTTTATGTAATTTTAGCGCAATTATCTTGATTTAAATTGAGCAAACAAAATACTAAATAATATTTTTTGATTAGACTGTGTTGCTATAAAGCTTACCTTTAACAAACTTTTATTTTTTAAATACTATCGAAAGCTTTAGAAATTTTTTAAAATCATTTTAACGATAAAATGGCGATGTTTAATTTTCTTTTTATATTATATTCACTTAACTGTTTTATACACTGCATAAAAATAAGTTAACACAAATTCGTTTTATTAAAACACTTTGAAAAAGTTTTGAGAATTTTTTGTACTGTAAAATTTTATTCCAGATTTAATAGAAAATAATTTTCTTTTATTATCAACAAAAATATTTAATACTTTATAGTTTAAAGGACGAGATCCGCTTTGAATCGCAGCAACTTGATAACTGATATTTCAAAGTTCTGTTTACAACCTTACCCGATTTTTCTGTTTTCCGTTTAACATTTTACTGTTTTTTATGGGGATAAAAATAAAAAAAAAACAAAAAAAAAACATTTTCTATTTTCTTTTTCACTTTAATTTTTTGTTGTTTATTTTAAGATGAGAGTAGTACACACGATGATGATTATGATGACGATGATGTTGCTGATGATATTGGTGGCAATGATTATTATGATAATGGAGATTTTTTTATTTTACTTTTTTTTATGAATTTTCTATGCGCATCATTGGTCCATAAGCATGCGCTATTATTTATAGTTTATTACACATCGAAATACATTCATATATGTGTGTGCATTTACAGTGATTTTTGTGTACATAGTACATATTATATTGCTATTTTCTAACATAGTATCTAAACGAAATAAAATATCGTAAAAGGATATGACTGATTCGTTTATCCTTTTATTTATTTTTTGGTACTGAGAATTTTATTTTATTCATACAAAAATATTTGATGAAGACACAACATTTAAACCTCTCGCTTGTAAAATTTACATTTACCTGTCAACGTACAATACAACAAAGTTTCGCCAGAAGAGATTATATCCAGCGATTCAAGTCCTGATATTATGACTACAGGACATTCGTATCTTTTATTTTTTTTATAAATTAGATTTTAATTGGTTTATGTAGATAATGATACACATTTATGTTTAGTATAGTGGATAAATTGTGTAAAGCCCAGCATCAACAGTTGGTGTGTATGTGTGCGGAAAAATAAGTTAAATTGTTTAAAAAAAAATTAATTATTTTGTGCGCGACAAAGTTTTTAGATAAACAATTTTGTTTTTAATTTAGATGTAACAGGTGTATATTCTTTCGGGTATAATTAGTACAGTATAGTTAGTTTTGTGCGGTTGAATTAATTTTTGGTGTAATTTTATAAATTTCTTAATGAAGAACTGCATTTGAATTGTCAACTTACTTGGTATGATGGGGGATTCATCACCAAGCTTATCTAGTTAGTTCAATCAAAGTTTAGCTACTTTGTGTGAATTTATGGAAAATTTATAGAGATTAAACTTACAGAGCAAACCATTACACCAATTGGTTGTATATAGAGCTGAGTACAGCGGGAATTTTTCGATTTTTTTTAAAACAAAGGTAGTTATGTTACTACCCAAAAAGTTTTAGAAAGTCAGTCCTGAAAACCTGTGGAGTTACTATTTAGAGTTTGAATTCAGGTCGCAATATTGCTTTCTATTTTTTTAAACCCAAGGATCGTTGGTAAAGTAAAGTCAGAGGAATACGCCTTGGGTTAAAACCAAAAAAAAAAAAAAATAGTTCTAAAGTAATTTTTAGATCCAAATTTTATGCTGAGTAGATAGAAGAGTGACATATACATTCATTTAAAAAAATATTTAACAAGGATACAATTAGCACTAAGATATAGTCCAAATTTGCCTCTAGGCTTTAAATGCCAAACAGGATAGATTTGGGAATAATGGGGTTTGAAAACTGCACAAAACGGAAACTGAACATGATTGCCTGCTTTATATTGCCACAGTATTGAAAATATGATAAGTAACCACAGTTTTTAATAAGTGTATATATTTATTTTACCATACAGCAAGTTTATGCAAATTTGGCTACATTATCAACAACTTTTAAAACTTATATCCCGTGCAAATGTAGCACTAGTACATTTACGTCTACAGGCCAATGTTTGGACACCCTGAAACTTACAGCGGTTCAGATACGGCGAAAGTGTAGCCTTTGAGATGGCACCTTTTTAAAAACAAATAACAAAAATTGTTTCCTGACATCCATTAATCCATTTCTTAGAGTAGAAGTATAATACATTATTGACCATTGACTCTAAAAATTTTGGAATAGAAAACAGTATTACAATACCGCGATAATTGCAATTAGAACACCATCGCCTTTAAGATTAGTACTATAACTATACCGATCGCGACGGAAAACGCAAAAATTCGATGGAAAAAATTCCTCTATTAAAATTGACAGTCAGCCATAGCAATAGTTCAGTCAAAACTATTATATCGTAATTAGACACCAAAATTCCATGATACAAACTTTTTCGTTTTGGGAAACAGGGGTAATTTAGACGGTACGCTGAGTACCATCTAAATTACCACTACCAATAATAAATTTGGGCGATTCAGTATTACTATTTAGCAGTTGGTTTATATCAGTTGCTGTTGTAGAGTTTTTACTATTTCTCTTAGAACTAGTAATTATAGGTATAATCATTTCTAAATTTTTTCTTAAGTTTTTAAATTTACTTTTAACTTCGTGACTACCTCCGCTTTAAATTTTTTAAAATCCAGAGTAATATTTGCCTTCTCAGCAACCAAATCCACTTTTTTGATTACATCAGCCCATTTATTATCCATAATCCATAGTTTACACCCATTGCAGAAATATAAAAGATTTCCAAACCCTATCCAGCGCCAGAACACTATCCATGCCACAACACTCAGCTCTATCCAGGCCACAACACTTAGTATGATATTATTATTGTTTATCACAGTAGTTACAATAAACAATATCTGATGTAGCACCAAACGATTTTGTGCAACTTTAAAATACCAAAAACATAAAATTTAAGGCCAATTAATACGAAAGAAGTTTTTACAAATATATTCGCCTTTGTCTTTCGCTTGAAGAAATTTTTTAGACGCAAACTCCCAAATTTTTTTAAATTGTCACTCCTTCAAATGCATATGGATTTCATTATAAAACTTTATTGCATATCTTGACAAGTTTTCATATTAGAAAACTAATTACGATCGAATAACTAAAAATTTACTGGATAACACGCGGCAGTCACGCACACGCAATGATAGATCTAGCGACAACTGCTCAAAATTACTTTCGTCTGTTTTTTTACCGGCAGTACACATAATTTGACGATTGGTCTCTTTAATTCGCCAAACTTTCAAGCGTTGCGACTCGAACAACACCGTCGGCCCGGGATGAACATCGTTAATTGCAATATACTGGTTTAAAAGTTACCATTTAGTTCTGGATTTTAATGACGTAAGGTATTCGTTCTGCCACTTCTATCATCGATTAAGATAATTTATCTTCAAGTGGGTGATATCTAGTTTGAAAATGGCCAGGTGTTAAGGGATCAATTAGGTCAACCGCTAAAACACAAAGTGGTCTGGAGTTTAGACAACTTTCGACCTCAGCTAATAGAGTCTTCATCTCTTCTATATGATAAAAATAGATTTTCCAATAGCTTGGTTTAGATGAAATTTCGCAGACTTTACCGTGGCCTCCTAGAAACCTCGTATAAACTGCCAGAAAATTGAGTTACTAGAAATTAACCGGCAGCAGTCGAAAATTTGATTTATACTATGGATAATCCGTTCTACACAGTTGGTCGAAAAATGTTTATTAAAATAAGCATCAATAAAGTACCAGTGGCTGTCCAGTTCGATATGGGTGCAACAGCTTTGATGGTCGGAGCCAAGAGCTATCTTCAACTTCAAGAACTGAGGTATCAAATTACAAAACGCAAGATGACAGCGTATGATGGGATTCCAGTCCAGCTAAACAGCGTTTCAAATGTAGTTGTCAAATTGCGAGACCAAATTCGAGAACTGTCTTTACCGATCACGGATAGCCAAGAAGGAACAAACGTATTCGGAATGAACTGGGTCGATGCGTTCGATTTGCGATTCCAGTCAGTAGGCTGGACTAGTACAGTCAGAAAAGTTGGAAAATACCATTTCAGAAGTAGCTCACCAAAAGTATTTAAATGAATTAGTGTCAGGTATGTGTTGTTCCTTTAAGCAAATATCGGAAGGTAAGCTGGGGTATTGTAGTTTAAAAGCTCAGTTAGTTTTAAAAGAGAATGCGGCTCCTAAATTTTTTAAGAGTAGCCCCATACCATTTTTTTACGGCGTCCGTAAAGAAGGTAATCAAGCGCCTAGTGGAAATAGGTGTCTTGAAAGCGGTTAAATTCAGCCAATGGGCGTGATGAAACCGAATTCGTCTGTTCGACTTTGTGGCGACTTCAAAATTTCAGCAAATCCGCAATTGAAGATACAACAATATCCAGTTCCTCGGGCTGAGGAATTATTTCATCGTCTCCGAAATGGCAAATTGTTTTTGAAAATTGATTTGGCAGAAGCGTATCTGCAAATCCCAATGTCAATCGATGACACATCAAAGGAAGTGTTAGTAATAAACAAACCAGTGGGACTTTATCAGTTTCAACAGATGCCTTTTGGTATAGCAAGCGTACCCGATATATTTCAAAAATTCATGGAATTTTTTTAAACTAAAAAGTCATTCGCTTCCTTATTTAGAGCATCAGGCGAAGAGCGGTAAAATAGTCCAATTTTTAATAGACACAAGGTCAAATAAAAATCCGCTAAATTTTCCAGCAGACGGTGGGATACAATGCCAATTTATTGATGGTAATGCTTTATTAGCCCCTAGAAAATTGCAACTGTTATCACTGTGCATACGGGCGACATTTCATCGTCGGGAGGTGAATCTAAGGAATGCGCTTATGAAGGCCTCAGTTGACAAATCGAATACCAATTCGATGCGAATTGCCTTAGTGGTGAGGCAGATGAAAATACACGACCTTTGTTCATCCGAATATCTATGGGTTCCGCGTAGTCGACTCCCGTATGGGTAAAAGGCCGCGATTTAGTAACTCGAGGAGTGGGAAGGTCTTCCATCAATTGTTAAGACCTTCTAACACTATACAGCGATGACATCGTACACAATGGCGTTTATGCTGTTTTACAGCTTGTACCCCTTTGATGATCCAATAGTGTTTGCGAAAGAATGCCAATGTCAAAGCATTGCCGCCGAGTAATGTTTCTCGATGGCCCCAATCCAATATAATTTCAGTGAGTGGACCCGTGTACGGTAGAATCATAGGATGTTGCTCTTCGTAAGTAAACTGCGAATATTTAACCGACGTCCTACTCGGATGATGTTACGATGATCGAAAGGATGTATTTACTGCAACTAGCTGATCTTCCCAACCGTCTTTGTTTTGGACAGTGGGGTTTGTTCTTCTTTGAATTCCAAATGTTGTACAGCTTGGACGACGACTGACAACGCCTGGCCCCATTCTTTTGGTTGTACAACACCCATTAAACATTATCTAACATTAAAGTTAGGATGGATGATTCTCCCCCTACCGTTTGGAAATTGCTTATGGCAGATTACTTCAGTTTCTTCTCTTTTGACGTTTTGAAATGCATATTATCTTGCTTTGACTTAAAATTAGGTAATCAACGAGGCCCGTTCTACCAGTTATCCATTGTTGACAATTTTTTCAAAGAGATTTCGCGACCTGCACAATCGGCTGGATTATCTTCAGTTCGGATGTGATTCCATGAGTCCATATTAGTGTTGGCCTGAATTACAGTTACTCGATGTGCCACAAATGTTTTTTTTACGTTTCTGGAGGTTTTCGTATCCATGCAAGAGTGATGGTCAAGTCGGACCATAAGGTGACTTTGCTTATGTTTGCCTCTAGTACCTTAATGACTTGTTGGATTAGTCAGCTTAAGAGTAAGGCGCTACATAATTCTAACCTTGGGATTGTCAGCTTTATTTTGGTCGGTGCTAAGGCGTTTGCATGCTCGGTAGCGTCGCAGAACGCAAAAAGCCCGAATGTGCAATCGATTTTGGAATATTGGATATATCGCGGAATTTGCAACAGCTGATTGCCTCGGAGTTCCGTTTTGAGTTGATCCCATCTGTCTCAAAACTCGGATGGTAAACTATCATTCCAGCCTTAGTCCAAGCTCCATAAACTCTGGTACATGATTTTGCAGCTAACTGTAAGTGGTGTAAGTGGACGCTTGTGTTTGGCAGCAAGTTTACGTAAAACAAAAAATGATCTCCATCTGGATTGCAGTAAATCTCCAGCGTTTTCACTGACTCTTCATTTATGAAATTCAGATCACCGATCAATCTCTTGGCCTCGGAAATTTCTTTTAGGATATCTGGATAATTACTGGCCCATTTCCCTTGCTTCATTTCGCCTTTGTCCAGTAGATAGATTCTTCTTCTACTGTGTCAGCACCGGTCAGTACATCATCTACGTAGAAGTCTTTTTTTAGGATGTGTCTGGCTTCCGGATGAGTGGTTCTTTCGACATCTGATAACTGATGGAGAGTTTGGATAGGGAGGAAGAGTGCAACCGATGTCCCATAAGTTACTGTGGTTAGTTGGTATTCTTGAAGAAGCCGATTTTTGAGCTTCCTCCAAAGGATGGTCTGATATGGGTGATCTTGCATCTTAATTTATCGATACATTTTTTCGATATCTGCTGAAAAAAGCTACTCGATGTTTCCTCTACCGTATCAGAATGGTCTATAAATCAGCTTGTAGTAAAGGACCTACGAACATGGTATCGTTTAGACTCGGACCTGTCGATGTTTTCATTGACGAATCGAAAACCACTCAGATTTTAATTGATGCTGGTGTTGTCTTTATTACCGCGTGAGAGGGTAAATAATATCTTCCGGTGATTGGTTCTGCTAACTTCATGTGGCCCAAAGTATAGTATTCCGTCATGAACTGGATATATATAGCTTTCGCAATTCATGGTGGGAACCTAATTTATTTTTTATTTGAAGGTATCTTTGCAGTGTCTTTTGCCTGGAACTGCCTAACTGATCAAGTTGTTGCTCCTTGAATGGTAGTTGCACCACATATTGCCCGACTCTCTCATGATGGTGTTATGGATTTGTTCACACGTCGTGTCTTCTTTTGAATCCTCTGCGGGAGGTTCGCAACTTCTTCCAGTTCCCAGAATTGGTTCATTCTCAATTCAATCTTCATTGTACCACTGTGGACCTTTTGGACACGGTGTATTATGTTTATTTGATTTGACCCAGAAATCACCCAACCAACCCTGGTTTTGATTGTTATTTTATTACTTATCACCATACACGTCGGCTCCCAATAATATCTCAATAGGAGCGGGGATATCAAACTTAAGGTCAGCCAAAATTAACTGATTCCAATTTTTGTTTGGACTGCAGATGATTGCACGTTCCGAAATATCCATAGTAATTTTCGACAAGACATAAGCTTCAACTTTTAATCGTATAACGATAAAAAGTGTGGTTGAATGCATAGTTGTACCATAGCGTTTGCTTTTGGATGTGGATCTGCGTTTGGCGTAGCTTTAGTCCTAAGCATTGAACCGCATCCTCCGTAATTAAGGAAATTTGTAACCTCTGGTCTATCAATGCCCTTAAAGTTATAGATTGCCCAGTGGCTGTATCCACTCTTACTACTGCTGTTGGTAATAGCATGAACCTTTGCTGGGTACTTTGATAGTCTGTAGCCTAAGTTAGCACGACCGGTTGTTGACAACGGGTTGTTGACTATACTTTGATCTACAATCACCTTTAAAGTGCTTTGATAGACACCGTACGCATAAATCGGAGGCACTTACTAACCTTGTCATGTTTAATGTTGTCATCTTTCTGAACTGCTGCCATTGTTCTAAATGGTGACGTTCTCTACAATGTACAACACAATCTAAGCTGATTGTTCCGACGTGTACACGTCTCAATGGGGGCTTGTTTGAGGAAACGATCGTTGCTCTTGGGTCAGTTGTTTTTTTGTGCTCGTCATTGCTTCTAACGATTGGAACCTTCGCTCTTTATGAAGGTAAAATATTCTGTACTTTTTGATGTCATGTAGGTTCCATAATGCTCCAGCAGTTGCAACTTGTATTGTTGGTAATGACAGCAGAGAATTGAAATACTTGACTGCTAGCAGTCGAGTACTATTAAATCTTAACTGCAGCAAGCTCCACATCACTTCGTAATTATCGCCTATTGTTCATAGGCGGCTGATTAGTTGTGCAGTACTTTTCTGTAAGTTTGACTTGAGCTATGACATTTTCACTGTATTCGATAGTTGGTTGTTTTCGTGAATAAGTTCCGAGAAAATGTCATTGAAGGAGCTCCACTGCTGATAACCTCCATGAAATGTTGGTAGTTCAACTTTGGGCAGTGTTACTTTCGTTATTCCAACTGAAGTTGTTGATTCGGTTTGACTTTCTTTGAGTTTCACTATCATGGAGTTCACCTTATCCTTAAGCGTTCCATAGTAATCTTTGGAGAAGTAATCTGATGTTTGTTCATTTTCTTCCTTTTCCATAAGGATAGCAATGTGGCTTGAATCGATTCATCTATTTCTTTATTCAATTGATTTCGTTTTAATTTGATGTACGCGCTTTAGTTCATGTTAGTGTCCAAAGAGTACTGAATTGAGGCTCGTTTTTGATATATTTGCCGCATCAGAATATCTTGCCTCTTAAACAAACTTTTAATGTTGTTATCTTCTCTTACTTGAGATTGGCTATAACTTGGCTGAGAGGTAGCTTCAATTCCTGGTTGGTCATGTATTGCTGATACCTCATCTAATAATGGTTGCAGCTTTGAGAATGTTGAAGATTGTATGCCTGACGTACTTGTTGTTAGCGACGTAGGGGGCCCGTCATGTAATCGGAGCCGCATATCGTCTATTAGCTGCGTGTATAATCCACCCACTTTCTTCCTCTTTTAGATATATGCGTGGTTCTGATCCATTGTTGGTGCTATGGTCATGATCTTTTCATCATTTTCGATGTAATTTTGTTTTCCTCTCTTCCCTGTCTTTGCAGTATTTGCAGCCCATTTGTATTATGTTGCCACCCATTTCATCTTGGCTTTGTAGCAGGCTATCCATTTTGTTGTTACTTAGATATTGCATAGGTGCTTTGTTATAATTTGTTTATTAGCCGCCGGTTGTGCTGGTGGCTCAAAGGACCAATATGATAATTTAACATCTAGTAAACGATTTACTTAGAGACTAAAGTTTCATGTTACTAATAAATGATATTTCCGCTTTTGTAAAATATCATTTGTTAGCATATTTAACGATGATTAATTATAATTATATTGTTTCCAGATGTAATTAAACAGCATCTGACTATAGAAGATTTCTACTTAAGCTATAAGTAAAGCAACAGTTACTTTGCAAATCATTTAGAATCTGCAGTCTATATGTGTTTATACGATGCCAGATCAATAATTTAATAATTTGCCATAAATCATCCCAAGCGCATCTGACTATAAAACCCGGAAAATAAAATTAAAAAATCCCAACGTCTTGCTTAACATTCATCTTACAATTTCCATTCATCTCTATACAATTTTCCCCACATTTTTTGTATTCCACACTTAACGTTAATATCTCACACGATATCAATTTTTTTTATACATATACATTATATAAAAACGAAAATCAAAAGTCATCATACAAAATCTTATATTATCCTTTAGCAAGTTTTATCTCCTCAATAAAAAAAAATGTGTCTTATATGAGATTTTATATTATTTTCATGGATTTTTAAAGGAGCATAAAAAATGCAGGGAAGATATTATTATTTTTTCTTTGAATCGAAACCACTACAACAACCTAACCCTAAAATGTGGGTACAGTACAACAAATAAACGAACACCAACATAGTGGCATTTTTTCGGAGAAACTTTGGCAAAAACCTGATAAGTGCTTGATACGCGCGACATTTGTTTTTATACCCACCATGTTTACGAGGCTTTTTAGTTATATATTTTATTGGAATATAACTGAGTTATTGCTGTTGTTTAGTGCTCTAAAAAATACACATATATCTGTATTAGTTAAAGGATGAGAGATGTTTTAGTATTCATCCGATGTATGTATGTGAAATAACATATTACACAAAGACAGAAAGATTAAAATTTTAATAAGGAAACTTAAAAAGGGTTAATCTAATTTTTTGTTTGCGACTCCTTTATATACGAGGATATACATATTTTGGTTACCAATATGTTTAATATGTATTACAAAACTATTTGAATACAGATTAATTTTTCAAAAAATTGTAAAATATTACCAATGCCAAACATGCATATATAAGTCAAAAAGATTTAGAAACCAAAAAAATTTCTTTCGTCTAGTTTCTATTTCGAAAAGGATAAAGGTGATATCATTTCTTTAGACGAGGATAGTTTTGAGCATGGTTCAATTGAAATGAAATAATAATTTGAGTAGAGCTTACATTTCTCAAGTTTTTAAAGCTTCCCTGTCTCGTTTATGGAAATAAACGTAAAGGTAAAATTTTTACTTTAGCCACTTTTGCACAAAATGGTACACAAACTCACCTATAACAGTTGGTGATTTCGGCAAAGCACTAATAATAATTCGATTTATTATTAAAATTTCCCAAATCGAATTTCTTAATTAAAAACCACGAAAGCGTAATCGTACAAATCCCGCAAAACCAATTTTGACAAACTGATGATAGGTGTACCTCGTTTAGCGTTTTTTAAATAAAATTCATTCCCTAACTGCATTTGTTAATTAATGTCAGCAAGTATGAAAAATGTAACGTTAGCTCAACCTAGACAAATATAAAATTTAATCGTAGAGAAAATTCAACCTACGCAATTGTGTATATTCTGTTCACAAGATGAGTTCTTGGTTCAGAACCTATTATATTTACAAGAAACCTATCGGACTAAGAAGACAATCATAAGTCCAATTTTCCTTTAAGTTATCATATATTGACAGTCATATATACTCATATATTGACAGTCATTCTTTGGCGTAGATAATTTATTGTCTGTAGAAAGAATCTCGCCGAATATAATTTTCGGTCCATACAAATTTACAAATTTATACAAATGTTGATTCATTTCAAAATGGGAATGAGGTCAGTCTATGCGTACCACATTAAATAACTTAATCCTGTTCTTGTATAACCTTAATAAATTTATGGCATACAAATAAGACAAAATATTAATAATTAGAGAGATTAAAATATTATCTAATTCTAATATTTTCCTATTGTTTATTAATAAAATGTCTTCGATCATAATATTATGATAAAAAAATAATAGTCTTATTATACAGTAATGTGCAATGACAGTACGGACAGTTTTCTGTTCAATAAAATGTTTCCAAAGTTCAAATAATTTTAAAAGTTAATACAAGATTCAAGTATCAAGATTCTAACCATACAATCACTTTGATCTAAGCCAATCACTTTGATCTAATAAAGCTAACAATATCACATTTTAATAATAAATTAGCGTATCCCTTCATTCGCCAGATGCAATTTCAGGGATCTCTTTAAATTTGAAAATATGTTTAACGAACTTCCTTGTGTACTATCCGGTTTTGGTATCACTTTTTGTAATAGCTTTTCCCTGTTCTGTCATAAAACGGTTAGTTCAGTTAATTTGTAATTCATTGGTCCTTCCTGAAATGACATGTCAGGAGATAAGTCAAAAAGCACGAGTGTTCGTGCAATGAACGGTGATTTAAGTGGTTTTATTGAACATTTGAAGAGGTTTGAATCGAATTTTAGGAAATCTCCTAAATCGCGGTTTATACAAAGTCATCTAAAACGCGTTTAAATATTCTACAATAGCATTGGGTAGAGTAAAAAAATTTCGGATATTAATCGTGCTGGCAGAATAACGTAGATCGACTTGAATGCATATTCCGCAGGAGAAAAACAATTCATCGAGTTACTTGGTGAAATTTCTGAAATGATCGTAAAAAATACTCCAGAAGCAGCTAAAACAACAACATCAACACAAGAGTTACAAAACCCGAAGTCAAGCAAACATTGTTTACCACCGTTTTCAATGCTTGACAGCATAACCTAATTTACAGAGAGAGTCATCGACAGCCATTAAAAAATTATTAGAAACAACGAGTGAAACATTGCGTGCAGTGGGCAATCTTGCATTAGGCAATCTACCTACTTAACTTTGGGACGATTGGATTGTTTAGATGGTGGTACAAAAATTAGTTAGTGAAAGTTAAAAACATTGGGAGATGGAAAACGCATCAAATGATAAGCTTCCAATTTGGGAGAATTTACAATTATTTCTGAACGATCGATTCAAAATTTTAAAAGCCATAAACCGAAACAAAATCTGAAATTTTCTCCAGATTTATCTTCTGCTCCTATGAGAACGTTTCATTAAGCAGCATCAACAATATCCTGTGTTTTATGTAAGAACCTTCATCCTCTTCTTTTTTGCTCAAATTTCAAAAAATGAACTAAGAGGAACGACGAAAATTTGTAAAGACCAACCAATTATGCTTCAATTGTCTTCAAGTGGTCATGCTTCAATTGTCTTCAACAATGACTGTCAAATAACTAAAAGTTGCTCACAGTGTAACCAACGGTATTATACATTACTTCATGGCCACATCACAAAATCTGCATCGGTAGAAGACAACAGCGTGGTTAATGTACACCAGCAAGTGGTGGAAGCGACTAATGTGTCAAGTGAAAATTTAACAAGTGCACACGTTATGCCTACCAACACACAAATCCACTTAGCAACAGCGCTTATTAAGGTTAAATCTGTATTTGGGATACCAAGGCTCGTATGCGACATTTATAACTGAGAGCACGGTAACAAGTTAGAATTAAATGGAACTTCGATTGAGGTACCAATTGTTGGAGTTAGATCAGTGAATACCAGCAAGGCGAGTTATATTGTGAAACTCGAAATCCATTTGAATGTATACCAATTCTAGTTTCAGACTATCAGGCAACGCACTTATAATCAAAATCATTACAGCCCAGCTCCCATCGAAAACGATGTCAATATCCACATGGGCTCATATTGCAAGTCCTTAAACTCCTGTTTTATTTTAAACCAGGTGCTATCTTTTCCCGCATACATTGACGTTTCCAAACCATTCTGGGAATAAAATCATTCTGGGAAATTGAAGAATTGTCAACTAGAGTTCACTCAGCAGAAAAACTAAAATGTGAAAGGTTTTATTTGGAAACGCCCAGTAGATCTCCAGGAGGTAAAAACACTGTTAATCTTCCCTTTATTGATTCCAGACCAGATGAAACCACATTTTGCAACTTACGAAATGGAGGAATTGCCATGCTTTTATCAATGGAAAAGCCTTTTTTTTAACTAATCATCTCCAATAAATGAATTTCGGTTAAAAACAGTGACTTATGCACAGTGACGTATGGCAATTAGCGTTCGATGAAAAGCACTTTCCATTAGCAGCTTAAATTGTTCAGCATGAAATGTACATGGATGACGTAATGTCTGGTAGAGAGTCAATTGAAGCTGCACTGAAACTACAATTAGAGTTGATTGAGCTCCTCAAGTCAAGTGGATTTGAAGTTCGGAAGTGGTCGTTAAATCAAAGTGATATTTTGCAAAATAGTTCCGAGCGAGTTACACGAAACGAAATCAATATTGGATATTTATAACGATGGATTAGTTAAAATGTTAGGCATACCCAATGATCAAGACATCACTAAAAAAGTGTATTGTTTGATTTATCGCGACTCTTAGATCCTTTGTTTTGGGTTTCTCCGTGCATTATCACTGCGAAAATTCTTCTTCAAAATCTCTGGTTGGCTAAACTAGATTGGGACGATCCTGTGTCTGGACACATTCAATCACTGTGGCTCACGTACCGGGATTAACTATCATCATTATCTCAGATTAAAACCGCAAGATGGCTTAACAATAATTCGAATCGAGAACAATGCGAACTACATGGTTTTTATGATGTCTAATGTAGCATATGCAGTCGCTATTTATTCTCGAACGGTATGTTCTGATGGTACCTATCGCATAGGTATCATATCAGCAAAGACCAGAATGCGGCACCGATTAAACAAGTTCCAGTTCCACACCTTGAGTCGTGTAAAAAGATTACAACCATACATTCAAAAAGATTACAACCATACAGGCATACCAACACTATTCAATGCATGCCTAGACTAACTCCACGATTGTGCTATTTTGGTTACAAATGACATCCTAATCGATGGAAACCGTTCATCGCAAATAGTCCATCTCAATGTAAATATTATTCACTGGAGATATGTCTGTTCAGCAAACAATCCAGCTGATTGTGCTGCCAGAAGATTATCACCTATACTGTATTACAAAATCACCCATTATGGTAGACGGGTCCTTCCTGGTACTGAAAATTATCCACAAATGTACTGTTTGCTTTCGGTACACAGCCAAAACCAGAAGCCAATTAATGGGTAAGCTACCTACTTTTCGGGTAAACCAAAGCCGACTTCAACATTCAGGAGTCGGTTGTGATGGTCCATTATTGGTACGCATATCAAAATGAAGAGACAGCAAGGTTTATAAATGTTATATATGCATCTTTATATGCCTATGCACAAAAGCAGTACATTTTGAAATAGTAAGTGACCTAACCACCACTGCTTTTATTTTTGCATTTAAAAGATTTACCTCTTGACGAGGTAAAATTTTGGACATGTATAGTGATAATGGTTCAATATTCGTTGGAGCAGCAGCTTAACTAACCATTTGAAATCCATAAGACAATTACAATCAGAAATTACAGAATACCTGTCAAACGACGTTGTTACCTGGTATTTTATTCCACCACAGTCTTCTCACTTCGGTGACTTATGGGAGGCCAGAGTAAATAAAGTTGATGAAGAACCATCTTTCGAAAATTGTTGGGGACACTAAATTAACGTATTTGGAGATGAGCAAATTGACCAACATTTTTGGAAACGTTGATTAACAGCTGATTACTTAAGTTGTCTACAATAATGACCAAAATGGTTTGCCTAATTTTACGCTTAGTTTACATGTAATGTATGCGTTTAATAATGAAATGGCCGTCTACCGTCAAAATTATTAACTTAAATTTATTGTAAAAATTATGGTAACATTAAAAGTCATTCTTCTCAAACCAACCATCGTCTCCGTACACATCATAATAAAATATAGCAAACTTCAACGGCAGCAAAAGAGTAAATCATTTTAATAACGCTGTTATATATTGTGTGGATTTATTTTGACAAGAGATGGAAGTATAACTGGAATTTCTAGCTTGGTTTTGTCATTTTTATCTCTTTGTTGCGATTTTCTTAATAATTGATTTCTTTTTATAAAATGTCATTATTTAGCCACTTTTTTTTACAACAAATTGTTGAGTTCACTTTCCTGCAGACAAAAGAGTTAATTGTCTTTCTTGGTACTAAAAAATGGACTTCATCAAAGCAATAGTCAAATTTTAAAGAAGCTTTTAAAAAACTGGAAATTCCGTTTTGTAAGGAAAAACTAGTAATCAATTGAAGAGTTTCCATCTCCGATAACCTTTTGACGAACAGCACTGTAATTTTTCTGCACTGAACAAATATTTGTATTGTTAGTCTGGAATTACTCCTCATATTGAGGTTTGCACTTTCCACATAATTAAACGAATTATGTTTGTTTGTATGTGTTTGTATGTGTACAACCAGTTTAAAGTAATACTATATTGTATATTTACGTATCAACATCGAAGAAACTGAGCAGGAAAAGATTTGGGGTCCCTAATACTAAATTAACTAAAGAATTAAAGTTCATCTTTTCTTTTAGAGTTTTACTTACAATAAAAACTCCTAAAGCCCTTGGATATAAACCCCTTTTGAAAGTGTAAACACGAGGTCAACTTAATCCTGATTTCGGCTGCTGACCGGAGTTTATTGCACAGTACTATATATTATAATTGTATGTATAAATAAATATATATATATATATATATATATATATATATATATATATATATATATATATATATAAATATATATATATATATATATATATATATATATATATATATATATATATATATATATATATATATTTTTTTTTTTTTTATTTATTTACAATGTTATCATTTTTCCAAACATCAGTTGGGGTTAACGAAGAAGATTAACTTATATGTTGAATAATGTGCGATTATTTTATTCGGTACTTGTGGTTCGTGTGCGGTTTACGCTTTGTGGCACATTCGAGAACCATTATTGCTAATTTTAAATATAATGTTTAATTAAAAAATTATCTTTATTTAGTTCAATCACTGTATATTGATACAATATACAATATATCATATAGTTACACGTATATTGTCTTGAGTAAAATACAATTGGATAAAGTACAATAATCCGGATTATCGATAATTTACATCATATTATAATCTGTCTAATTCTGTTCGATAGCGTTAAAATAAAAATCGTTGCAAACGTACATCGATAACGATTAATGATGTACGGTGAATATTTTTAGATATAGGAAGCGAAAATCCTAAGAAACATTAAAAGATCGTACAGACAACAATGATTATGATAATTTTTAATGTATTTGTTTCATGCACTGTGAGGCATGTCAATTTGTTTGCGTTATCAAAATATTTTTACATCTCTTGCATATTACAGTGTCTGATAGACACTAACTTGGATATTAGGTATAGTCAATGTTTGAGTGGTATTTGAGGTACGTTTACTCATTATTTGGTCAAAAAATATAAGAAGTTTTGGAAATGACTAACAACAACCCAATCAATAACTATGATGAAAACCTACTTAAAAATTAGTATCATTGGGCAGACCAATTTTTTAGTTTATAACGAGAAGGCGTTTAGACACACTAGAAGATAATTTGATAGAGCTCAAAACACGATGTTTGGATGGATAGCATCGCAAGGGGAAACCACTAGAGTCGGTAATCAACTTTCGAGCATAAGTGTTAGTCTTGGTTTATATATCGATTAATCACTTCAGCGATTTTGGGAAATTGAGAAACTCCGAAACTGTACCTCATTTTCAACGGACGAAAACGAATGCGAGGAGCATTTCAAGGTATATTTTTTACGACACCCTTAAGGAAGGTTTATCGTGAAATTACCATTTAAAAAACAATTTGAACCATTAGAGAGTTCGATAGTTATAGCTAAAAAACGGTAATTCAATTTAGGGCAAAAATTCAGGTGCAAGCATAAATTCAAATTGGAATATACGAAAATTATGCGAGAGTATATCACGTTGGGGCACTTAACGAAAATTCCAAACTCAAAAATAAACTGCATGAATACAATGAGTACCTGGCACATCACATTGTCATAAACAATGAAAGCGCAACAACAAAAATGCGTGTTGTGCTTGACGGTTCCAGTATGACAACTAATGGCAGTTCACTAAATGATGTACTCATGGTCGGGCCGACTATTCAACTCACTCTATATGGATGACGTTGCGTATTTTTGATACAACAAATTTGCGATCACAACTGATATCGAAAAAATGTATAGACAAGTCATGGTAGCCGATGAAGATTTAGTATAGCTACGAATATATGGCAATAACATGTAAGTGTCCCTTTATTTCATTATAAACTAACTACCGTACGTTTGGAAGGTCTAGTCCAGCGTTTTTTGATTTAAAAAAAAAGTATTCACTGTTGCTGACGAAATCAATAATAAATTTTACATAGACGACTACCTATCCGTTGCTAATACGACCAAAGAAGTGGAATTTTTAAAAGACAAATTGACTTATTTGCTGCGACTCCGAGGATTCAATTTGCGAAAATGGAGATCTAAAACTGCTGAATTGTGTGATCAACTTATATATGAGAAGAGTAAATCGTCGAGTTCCAACGTAGAAGCGAATTTCACCACTAAAATATTGAGCCTTTAATGGGATTCCCAAGATGCTTGGTCTTTTATCCCCAACGATTATAATTGCCAAGATACTGTACCAAAAACTGTGGATAAGAAATTAGGATTAAGAAGATGAGTTGCCAAACGATATCGCTTTAGTAAGGAATCCACTGAAAGCAAAACTTCCGCAATTTAAACAACTAAGAATTTCTCGACACATAAATCAACATGATACGCAGCTCAATGGGTTTTGCGATGCGAGTGAGCGAGCCTATGCAGCGATACTGTAAAGTCGATTCCGAGATAAAAATAGTGAAATTCGAATCAAGCTCATCACGTCAAAAACAAAGGTAGCTCCAATCAAAAAAGTGTCCTTTCCGAGATTTAAGTTATGTGGAGCTTACTTTTTGGCCAAACTAATAAGTGAAGTAAGAAAACACTCCCAAAAAATATGCCACTAGTAAAAAGCGAAGTGAAAAGGTGCAACAAAAAGGTATATGGAAGACACCTGATGACAATTTCAAAACTGGTAATTTAGTTTTGATCAAAAAGGATAACTTACCTACGTGTAAATGGGCAATGGGCAGAATTATTGAAACGCATCCAGACATAAACGGATTAATTAGAGTTGCTACCATTAAAACTGTGTCCAACAACTTAAAAAGACCATTATCAAATTTTGTAAGCTACCTATTGATATTACAAGCCTTCACCATTTAAGTTAAGCATTAAGTTTTTTGCCTAGAAGTTTGGCCGTATTTGCAAATGAAAGTTACTGGAAGTTGATTTTCACTGCGATATATAATAATCTTTTCGTTGGTGAAGTTAACGTGGATTGATTTGGTTTTATTTAGCTGGATTTGCCATATCTTTGTTCAGTTACTTAGAATGTTAGTGCCTCTTTGCAATTTTGTAATGGCTTTATACGTTGTTACCAATTGCTGAACATCAGCAAATTTCGATAAGTGTCCTTTATTTGTCTTTGGCTAATTTCTTAAAAATATCATATACCGAATTGGCCCTAGTATATTACCACATCGTTCACTTATTGATGTGCTGGTTAAAAAAGAGTATTTGTCTGCTAGTCAGCTATAATGTGGACTTTTATAATCTTTCAGAAGCATTTTGTGAGATGTCAATTCAGTTAATAGTCGAATTTTCGATGCTACATTTTATCAAAAGCTTGTGTTACAGACAAAAAACTACATTCCAGCACAT
Organism: Tipula confusa; assembly: GCA_963556175.1. Classification (NCBI taxonomy): domain Eukaryota; kingdom Metazoa; phylum Arthropoda; class Insecta; order Diptera; family Tipulidae; genus Tipula; species Tipula confusa. The sequence goes on along the minus strand of OY744477.1, from coordinate 142,729,137 downwards.
CTTTAATTGTGACTGTGCATATTTGGTTTGTTTGGCTTTATTAACGCTTCTGCCACTTTCTATTGTTGTGGAACATAGTTAAGTTTAAACCACACCATTCGCTCTTTTATAATTTTTTGGGGATAATGCGATGCGTTAACTAATTGTTTTGTAATAAGTTCACATCTAGAAGGTTTTTTGAGGTCTTAAGTTTTTATTGATTCCAATTTTTAAATCTTGTAAAGAAACTAGTCTTATGTTTTGACTGTCAATTTTGTTAACTGGCATTATGTTTTCATCTGGAATGAGAAAAGGGTCTACAACAAGTTTTCCCTGTCAATTTTCCGTGGTTTCCGGTTTTCTTTTACCAATTTTATTACATCGAAAGAAGAAAGTAAGCTTCATATACCAGTATATTACATGCCATTTGGGTCGATAGCTTTGATCCCTAAAATCTATTATGAGTGTTAAAATCACTTCGTAAAACCAAGGTCCCTGTGTTTAGGGGACACTCCCTTGCCTCGTAAAAACTTTTAAACGAGCATGCCATAGTATTCCACCACAGCTTTCTTGGCGTGTCATAAGAGGCAACAAAGGTTAAGCTGACCCTAAACAAATGTTAAGCTGACTTCCCGCATCCGTAAAAAACTTCACTGTTAAAATAAATCAACAAAAGGAAATATGGATACCGCCAAAACTCAAACCGAACCCCGATTATGTTAACGCACATGCAGTTTAGGATCGGTACGTGGAACGTACAGTCATTAAGAAAACAAGAAGCGTTTGATGGCTCTATATCAGTCATGAAAGAGTATCGCTTGGAACTCGTCCATGGGATCGTCCAAGGGGTGTTCGATAGGATCCACACAGGAGCACAACGTCAGAATAGTGTTTGCTGAATTTTATTTTAGAGCTGGCAAAAATCAGAAAAATAGGTTCGTACTCCCGACACGATCTAGCGACCGATAATGGAGAAAGAATGATGTATTTTGCAGTCGCACATGATTTTGTGGCTAACACATACTTTCGTAATAAAAATATCCACTTGGAAATATGGACACATCCTCATAAGACGTCCCACAGTCAAATTGATCATGTGTTTATTTCAAAGGGAAGGTCTCGGGTCATCAAAGATGTGAGATCCTATTGGCCGGCTGCCAAGTTTGTTTTTGTGATCATTAATTCATCGCTACAAAGCTAAGATGACAATTTTCGTATAAGTCAGGGATCGCAGGTAAAGTTAACTTACGTTTTAACTGTGAAGGTCTCATAAACGAAGATAAACAAGCACAATATCAGAATTTTTTTAGCAGTATCATTTTGGAAACCAATCACCGTTCTGATGATATGAACCCTCTTTGAGAGGAAATGAAAAGTTCTGTAGTCAGTGCTACCCAGGCGACTCTAGGTATGGTTTAAATTAAACCCAAAATTATTAGTTTAATGAGAAGTGTCATCTTGCTATTCAGCAACAGAAAATATTCTATAAAGAAGCGCGAACACGTTTTACAAATGCACGGAAGAAAAAAGCAGTCCTTACTATGAGAACCCCAAAGCGAATTTGTAGAAAGAAAAAGCGTGAATCTGGTGGAAGGCTAAAGTCTTAAGAGTTCAATAACTCAGCAATGATCACAGTTAACGTAATTTTTTTAATATAGTTACTGGACTGTACGAAATCTTCAGACCTAGGTCTATCGCCAGTCGCGACATGAATGGAAACCTTAGTGTTAACGTCGATGTAGTACTCGACATTTGGAAGGAGCATTTCTCTGATTTACTCAGTGTTTAACAAGTGGTGGACGCTGTATTTGAACGTTGTCACATACAGACTGCGGAGGTGTTCATAGAGGGCCCATCCTATAATGAATTCACACTGGCCATGCAGACTAAAACGAAATAATTCCCCTGGGGTATTAATACCGAGCTCTTGATATTCGGCGGGGATACTTTGTGGAACTATCTTTTCGACCTTACTCGATTAGTATGGCAAAGGGAAGTTATGTTTGATGAATGGAAAATGACTGCGTTATGCCTTATATCATTAAAAAGTAAGATCGCTCAAAATAGGAAAACTATCGCGGCATAACCCTCTAATGCACAGCATACAAATCACTGTTTTACATAATATTGGAATGAATCACTCCATTGGCGCAGGAAATGTGACTACCAAGGATAATTTCGTCCGAACTGTCACAGAGTATGATTCTTTCTAAGTATTACGAAACATCTCGTGAATTATATCAGGTGTTCTTGGATTTCCAACAAGCCTATGCCTTATGTAATATGACAGTAATGCAGTCATATTGTTGAGTCAAAGTTGAGAAAAAGCTATCAGGATTTTTTCTAATTAGCTCTGGATAACGGCAAGAAGTTGCTCCGTCCTCAAAACTGTTTAATCTCATATTAGATTTCATATTTCGTAAGAGTCAGTTATCATTTATCTTACCATCAGTCCAACTAGATTCTGGCATATGCAGATGATATCTGTGTAACTAGATTGAATGATACCGGTGTCAAAGAACTGCTGGTCCCATTTGTACTAATCTCCGCTTCCGTTGGCCTCAAAATCAGTCTAAAAACGACCAAAACGCAATGAATTTTATTATTGGTGACCACACATTTGAAGAAGTGGCGAGATTCCGATACCTCGGGTCACTCATGATAAGTCACTGTGTGGAAAGGGCTATATTAACGCCCGTCTTGTTGGTTACAGTCATTTGTATGCCATATTTCCACTGCCAAGTCAAAATACCTTGCAAATACCGAAAAAAGGTGTTGTTCAGACCCGTTGTCATGTATAATGAGTGTAAGAGTTGGACCCTGACAGATTATTATGTAAGATGGTTAATGACATTCTAGAGAAAAGTCATGCGCTTGATGTATGGCCCTAAACGCGACGTTGACGAAAACAGGAATTTAATGAAATTGCTTGATGTCGTCTTTGAAATAAAAGAACAGCGAGGACGCTGGCTCGGTCCCGTTCTGCGAGCCGATTCGATCCAAAACGGATGGTTCAGCGATATCTGTGAGGTGAGCCACCACTTGGCAGGTGCAGAGGTTGCTGTTAGCCACGATTGCTCCTCATAGGGTATAGAGAACGACTTGTCTTTTTCGGGTTGTTTAGAACAATACGAAGAACAAACTTTAAATCGAATCGGATGGAACCCGAATAGTAGATTAATAAACTAACCGTTATAAGTAGCAGTTGGTAGTAGCCTAAGTAGGTTAAACCTCATTTTGAGTGGGATATTTAACTAGGTTCTCGGTGGTCAAATATCGCACCCTGTCTAATTTTTGAAACTGTTTTCACTTAGGACAACTTTTTATGCCGACATATAATAGATTGATCAACATAAAAAAACTCTGCCGCATAGTAAGCCTTTGCATGTAATAAACGAGACGACTTTTCGGCGCAGGCAGCTACTGGACGTTGTTTTTCTGTCTAGAACAATAAAAAATGTGGGATCAAATCGGATGAAGCCAATTAAACAGACTGGCAATTTAAATAGTTACATCATAATTTTGATCAATAGATTTTAAAATTGATGCTAATTAAATTTCGAACTACCCGATTTTTGTTCGTGGTACCCCACGATGAAAATACTCGAACAACATTAAATTTAACATTAAAAAAGAAAATCATTGCATGGTTTTGGGTCTAATATTTTAGGCCACAGAGAAAAGGTTAAAAGTACTTTCGCTAAGTTAATGATAGGACTGATAGAAGATCTAAGTTCTAAGAATTTATCTATTTTTTCCAATTAGCACAACTTTCGTAATTACGTTAAAAAAAATGTTACAAAAGAGCAAAATAATTTCAGAATCCGGTCAAATAAAAACCACAACCATTATAGAGGAGAAGAGGCAAAAATATTTATTGACAGTCAATAATATTACCCAAATAAGAAAACCCAAGAGGGAATGAAAGGTGCCTTAAGATATTCTGCCTATTCCAGAGCAAAATCCGCAAAATCCATTTTAAATGTTTTGAAATTTTTAGAACTCTTTTTCATACAAATCTATGTTTATAATTAAATTCACTTACATATTTTACAACAATTGAGGAAGTGTCAACTATTACTCGTTATACAAATATTACAATCAATCACCGGTTTGTTAAACTATACGGTAATTCTATTATAATAATGACAAATTAAGTAAATGGTTGTAAATATGTTTAAAATCAATCAATCAATTTATAAAGTCAATAATTTTAGTAATTTAAGTCAACTCGCTAGCTAAATGATAAATTGGTCCAACTTAATTATTTTTCCGGTCATAAATTTCACTCGAACACAATAATCCGCAACTTACGTTAAAATTAAATTATTTACCACTCAATTATCTTAAGTTGACTTAAAGAAAACAAAAACATGACGTTTGATTGATGTGTACACAAAATGATAAGAATTTTGGGTTTACGGTGTATCGACCATTAAATATTTTGATCGGTTGAATTGATTTATGTGTTTAGAGAATGTTTGCTTTATAAAGCCGTTCATATATTATATACCTGAATTGTAAGTTTTTTCTTTGTGATTTTTAGATGAAAAATAATTTTTTTTTATAAGAAATTAGAATGCAGAGGGGAAAAATATTATTACCGTCAAATAAATGTTACCGTTGATTTGGGGTGGTAATCCAGGGGTGATATTTTTTTATATACTTTTTTTGATTTTTCTTCACATCATCATCACTTTATTTTTCTCCTTGTATTATACATTTTTCGTTAAAGTAATCTATTTACCAATTCAATTGAAATTTATTGTAAAGAAAATCGATTTTCTTTCGATCTATACATTTTTCATCAACATCTTATCGTCCTAATATAACATCTCCTCACCGTTATCTTCTTATATTTTCTTGTGATTTTTTTTCATCCTAATTTCAATGACTTATTAGTTTTGAATTTATATTTTTTTTTTATGTATACGAGAGTATATTCAAAGTTTCTAATTAGGATGTATCAAACAAAAAAAAAAAAGAACGAGACAGCTTCGACGAATTATTTTGATTCGCTGTACCTGTAACCATAGCAGACAGTAACATTTTTCTTAAGGTTATTTAAAAAGAAATATTATACATTTTGAAGAATAATTAAACACAAATCTGGCCGGGTCAACATAAAATTGTGGTGAAGCTAATTGCGACAATATAGATACAACATTTCTAACATTTAAATTTATTACAAAAAATATATACTTACGTTTATTATAGTTTACAGTTACAATCTGGTCACAGCTTTAGCATATCTTGATTGAGTATCTAAAATTATATTTGAAAGAAAGTCATTATTAGTTAGAGCGAAAAAAATGTAAAACTCTTAAATGATGGAAGGAGTGGAAAGAATGTTAGTTATAACAGACGCGACCCGATTACTGACACCTAAGCGATCGATAGTTAGTATTTTTTTCTGGTGTAGGGAAAGAAAAGACAAGTTAGTAATGAAAGAATTGTTTCGATTTCCCGGTGGCCAAAGTTTAACTATTATTAGCACAAGACAATCGCAATTTTACTGAACTGCTCTGCCTTTTGACGTCTCTTATCACCAACTCCAGTGTTCCACCATTCCACTGTAATCTAAACAGGTTCCTTAAAAACAAAATCTATTAATGAACTAATTTATCTAAGCCGTAGGCTGTAACAGATGGCATTAGTTTTCACCTGTAAATTATAAACTTTTGCTCTTATTAACCATTTAAAGCTGAGCCATGAAATTATACTAAATATAAAGTATAGAATAATGATTTAGAATCGGAATCCAAGTTTTTCGAAACAACCAAAATTGGAACAATCAAGTTTTTTTAGCTTTATGAAAAGAGAAAGTTTGGCAAGTATTTTGACCCGATGTACAGCGGAACATGGTTGGCTATAAATTCATTTGCTCATTCAGTTGCCATAAGAGGATTTGTAGAATATCGAGGATTTGAAATGCCTAAGTCCAGGAATACAGGTAATGAAAAATATGGACTTATTTTATGATGAAAAGATGAGGCAAAATAATAAGATTAGAATTACAGAAGATAAATGGAGTGGCATTAGTATGTTTTAGGAATTGCAGGTTTCTATGATGCTGCAAGACTACAGTTGCTGGTAGAACAAAATTTAAAGGAATTTGATCTTGATTTGGAGACTGACATAGTTGGTTCGACATATGACGCAGCTTCGATGATGCAAAAATATGGACGAAGAATAAAATTAGAGTTGCAATTATGTTATAACCATGACATTCATCTAGCCAGATGGTACAGATGAAGATGATAATGGTGATGTTCATTTGACTGAAAACGAGGAAGATTGTGATGAATCAGAAGAAGGCGTGAGATTCAAAACAGCTTTCTCTCAGATAACAATATACAATTCGAGGATATGGACGAAAGTGTTTTAAATATACGTACTTTTAATGTCAGCATAAGAAATGTAATAACAGAAGCAAGATAAATCATGAAAATATTTCGAAAATCTGGAGTTAAAAATAATATTTTATATTTTATTGTTACAAGAAGGTAAAACTCTTCTAGAAAGATTTATTCTTTTATTAACTCTAGAAGGGGTTACCTGGCCCCGATATACTCATTAATCTCATGTTAGAATTTATAAAAAAAGTGAAAAAGTTTACGTAAACACTCCAGGATAACAACTTATACCGTCAGCCCAACCATGTTCTGGCATAAACAGATAAAATTTTTATGATTAAACTGAATAACAATGGTGTTCCGATATCTCGATTCTCTTTTCACTTATAGTAACAGCGTCAGGAGGAATATAAAACAACATATTGTCACTGACACTCGTGCCCTGTATACCATTCGCCTACTGCTAAAGACAAGCTGCAGTTATACAAGGTGGAGACCATGTATGGATTTAAGTGTTGAATGCTGATGGATCAGTATGAGAGCCGCCATTTAACAGTCACAGAGGTGGCTGACAGCGAATGTGACTCATCGGGGTAGAGAAAGAATTGGCCCATTCTCGTTGCCTATACGTTGATAAACACCTTGTAAGACTAGCGACACATGTCCGAACTAATAGTTTTAAATAATCGTGAAAAATTATCAGTATCACGGTAAAATTGTGTACTGAGTACACAGCAGTGATCAATTTGAAGATTTGTGAGTTAATTTAGAGATTGCTCTCTTCTCTGCAATATACAGTAAAATGTAATTTATCCTAAACTAAATTAAATCAGCCTAAATGTTTCAAATCCAAACACATGTATTCTAAAGCTAAAATTAAATGTTAAAAAATCACAATCCTTGCATGCACCGTATTAAGATCTATACTGAATCACAGGACATTTTTAATTAAAAATAATAAGCCCAGCATACTACTATTACCATATTTAAATTTCTATATAGGTGTGTAACTAATTCTATATCCCTATACGATTAGACTTTGTTTTCGTTTTGCCTTATATTAGAAGAAAATAAAATAAAAAAACTAATACGAAACTATAGTTCTGTGATGAATACTAATTAAGTTTCCTTAGAACCAAAAACTTTAAAATAAAATAAAAATCTAAAATTAAATCTAACGTAAAGTCTACACAGAAAAAAAAAATGAAATAATATTAAAATGGAGAGAAGGAAAGGGATGATTTTACCACCCGCAATATTCACAACCCAATATACTTGTACAACAAAAAAACATCTTTCAAAAGCATGCAGAAAAAATGAAATCTTATTTCGTTTCTAATTTTATATCAAATCAGATTTTCCGTTCATTCAATGTTTCTTATATCAATTCTTATCTGTCTCTTTTTACGTCTTAATATTTATCCATCTAAATAAATACGTAACGAAAAAAAAATGTAAGCAGAAGAAAATCATTTTTTTTTATTTGTATATTTTCCTTGTTGCTCCAAATTGGCGCAAAAAATACGAATTTCCCAGCAGGTAGTCACTCATTAGACCCAGATTTCAGTTATATCAATTTGTTAGGAAATATACAGTATTTTGTTTGTTTTGCTATACAAAATAAGAAAAACACTTTTCTTTATTTTTTTATGGTTTATGGTGCAAACAAAATATCATGGGGAAGAATATTTGAATCATCTGGTTACGGCAGAATACAGGGAAAAAAACAAAAAACAAAACATGTTAATTCTTTTTCACAATATTTTGTGTTGTCACAGAGGAAAAAAAATTCAGACTGATTCGTGTATCTATATATGAAAATTGAAGATTTAGCGAGTTTAGGTATAAACAGCAATTATACTCGTGTATCTGTGTGGATAAACGAAAATCCTATTATCGTATAATTGTAATTCTCAAAAATATATATAGTATGATTCGATTTTCTTGGCTGCGAGGACTTGTTTATGAAAATAGAAAAAACGTTTTGGTCATTTATTCCAATTTTTTTATAGTTTTTTGCAATCATCGTCGGTTTCCAGACACGATTTTTATTATCACATTGTTTTAACCAGCTCCATAAGTTCATAAATTTTGATTAACTTTATATGGATTTTTTAAGTGGTAATTGCACACTTTTTCGTTTTAATACTATAATAGATGCCTATTAGTGTTTTAAATAGATCAGTGGTTCTCAAAATTGTTCAGTTGAACGGCTTTTTTAGACTTAAACTATTTTTAAAATTAAATAGCTTTAAGATAAATGTTTCAAGTAACATCATTGCTTGCAGGGGATCATATTTATTTTTAAGAAATCATTGCAAGGAAATATTACCAGAAAATAACTAACTACCGTGGAGAATATGCTAATAAGTTTCCTACAAGCCATTTATTTTGAAGACGAGCACCATAAAAAAAATCAACGGATTCCTATAATCCGAGTAAACTTCTGGCATTAAATCCATTTATATACACAGTTTTAGCCAAATCCATCGTACTAGATTTGCATCAGTTTCACCATCATGCTGGAGTCAATTTATTATCTCGTCGAAGAACCCGGATTATCCAATACAAAAATAAAGACTTAAGATTAAAGAATAACTGACTTAATTCTAATATATAAATTATTTTAGCATTATCCCTTGCACAATTAAAATCGAACAAACAATTACATTATTAAAAACAGGGCCTGTAGTATTTAGTATCAACGATGGATAATGGCACAATATTTAACAACAAACTATGACCAATACTGTCGGGTATAGTACATATGCAGGAATGTTGTTATCACAAGGGAGTTGTCTAGAAATAAACATCAAAATTGTTTCTGAGTTGATCTAATATGGCTCGATGGGTTATTTAAGAACAATCAAGGTGCATTTCAGTGGATAATGAAAGCCTTTAGAGCAACTTATTAAAAATCTAACATTGAATTAGTCTAGTTAACACGCCTGGTTGACACATTCCATAGCCTACGCGGATGACATTATAATAAAGCTGACAAAATTAACAACATCCAGAAACAGTTACAGGAAAGCACGAATTTTGTAGTAGACTACTTACACACATGGCGAATAAAGCTCAACGACAAAAAATGTAAAGCAATTGTATTCAGACAACCCTACCAAAAACCTACCAATGACACAAAAAAAATTGGAAGAACTTAAGAATGATAAAATATCAGTGCTCAAAGAACCACAGTCAAATATCTAGAAATCTACTAAGACCAATGTTGTTATCTGCACCAACAAATAAACAAAAAAAGACAGCCATCGAATTTTTTTCTCAAACTTTATCAGTTGCGAAGTTAAAACGGTTTGCTACCAAGCACTTATATGGCCGATTATTACGTATGGCTGTCCAGTGTGGTTTTATTGTAATGCCAATTACATAGAACAAGTGAAAAAATTCGAACGGAAATGTATACGACATTGTAGAGGAAAACACAGAAAACTGAACAATAACAAACTCCTTAATCTATAGATTACACTGAAGACGCAGTAATAGAAACAAGTATGACATAAAACGAAATACCAGGATCCGAAGCGTTCATATTACTAGACAAGAAAGGATACATACAAATAGTAACCAAACACCAGTAATATTCCGCGTACAAAGAAGAGCAACAGAAAAAAGTTTTGATGCCGTAAAGTTTCAAAATTTTAACGAATACAAACGACACAGCACTAGCCAGCTGTGCGGAAGAATTATTAGAATTTATGAGAGAAAAAGAAAAATATTGATGGTTACAACAACAATAAATATAAACTAATTATGAATTGTTAATCTCAAAGTAGAACTAACTAGCAAATTTAGAATAGTAGAATAATTTTTAAACCCCAAATAACTAAATAATTGACATTTTTTACAGGAAAATTTTTGTACCATCATTATCATAACAGATTCAGTCTATAGAAAAAAATAATAATAAAATAAAAAAGTTTTTTTATTAATTTCAAACCAGATCAATCAATTTAAATAAGAAACTAGCTCGAGAACCATAAGGGTCAGTAGTTAAAAGTAAATAATAAACGATTTTGTATGTTCTTGTAATATTCTTTAAGCATCAGGTGTAAGTGCTATAAAACGGTGGATTCGATCGAATTTAAACGTTTCATTATTTGAATAAAATTCTTTTTGTAGAATTTTCGGGCAGTACATCAAATAAATTAGGAAAATGTTGTTCGCAAACATTTTGCTAATCAATGTACGATATTTTATCTTAAAATTAATAAAATAAAATAAAATAAATAACAACAATTTAAATAAATATGCAAAATATATTAAATAGATAAAATATCGAACTCTTCGAACGAGAGTTTGGTTTGTATACTAATCCGTGTAAGGTGATAATTGACTGAACGAACTACGACCTTCCATAAACCGTCGAAGTAAAGAGATACCAGTTGGTTAAACTTCTACTCAATTCCTCGTTCTGTTGTTAAGTTAAGCACCGATGCTTAAGAAATATACGAAGTTTCTCCTGTTGTCGCATGGTAGTGAATGGCAATCTCTCTTGCTGATAAACTATTCGAGTGCGACTGAAAAGGTATCAGTTAGCAAATTTTTAGCCAACTTTAAATAAGGACTAACTTGATCGATCTGCACAGAAATACAACTATTTATGTTTTGATGAGTTTTGCTCTACCACCTCAGTCTCGGCGACTTTGATGTTAATCAATCCAAAATAAACAGCCTGACCTCTGTGACAAAGATTATCCATGGAAAATTGCGTAAGTAGGTAAGCTATCCTGAGTCCACCAATCGACATCATTGATTATTGCCAAACTTGTCTTTAACATATGACAAAGCAGTTGCAGCAATCCATACCTTGCCATTGCTTGTTTGATGCTACACTGCTTCACTTTTAACTTGGTTTTTCACTTTTGAGGTCGTGGTATAGCCAAGCACTCGCGCAGTTTATTTATTTTCTTAGCGTTTGATGCATTATTTTGTAGCACATGTGAATGGTGAAACTGTGCTCGTTTTGTTAGGACAGGCTCATACAATTCTAAAGCAATGAATGATATTGGACTTGCTTAAGGAAGCTGGTTCACAAATTTGGTTTGAATTTTCGTAGGTAAAAATCACCGGCTTTTAATACATTAATAACGTCTAACATTAATTGTTTTGTTTCTTCCTGATTTTCACCACCTCATAAAATGTCATCTACATAAAAACTTTTTCTTAAAGCTTGACATGCTGCTGGAAATTAATGTTGATAATCATTAGCTAGCTTGTGTAGAGTTTTAACAGCCAAAAATGCAGCTGATGACATTACGTATGTTATTGTACATAACTTGTAATGTGTCGGTTTTTTATTAGGATTTTTCCGCCATAATATCATAACTGCATATTTCTATCTTCTTCGGCTATCATGATTTGACGATACATCTAATCGATGTCGCCAACGAATGCAAATTTGTATCAACGAAATCGTGTGACAACGTCAATTAGATCGATTTGTAAATTAGGACTAGCTTCTAAATTGTCATTAATTGATGTGCCAGTAGACGTTTTATAAGAGCCGTCGAAGACTGCTCGCAGTTCAGTGGTAGAACATCTAATTCGATTTTTTGGGTCACTCTTTAAACAAATGTAAGATTGGCATAACCTCTAGTTGTCGTAGCATTAACATCGGACAACCCAGTAATTTGAACCGTTGAATGTTTACGTGGTAATCGGAGAATTTAAGCCAACGATTATGTGACGAGAGATGCCCGTGAGCCAGAATCTAATAATGCACATGCAAGGACTATCTGAGCATCACTATTTTTTATGAAGACTAGTGCAGTTGGAAGTAACACGCTATGGTTGGTAGATACACTAGTACTTAGTATTATTGTAGATTCGATGGATGCATCAATTATGATGTCATAGTGTCATCTATTAAATTGTTATATGTTCTTGAGTTAACATTGAATACTCTTTCGTTTGTGGGCTGGACGATTCTGGCACCTTCAAGGAAATATAATAATGTAATGTAGCATGGTATGATGTCGCCTGTTGCAGATCTTACAGTTTCTTGAAATGTGTATTTTTGAACGATGTGGTTCCGCCTTAGGCAATTATAGCACACTTTATATTGTCTGGCCAAATCGCGGTGTTTATTGATATGAAATTGTTTAAATTGCTTGCATCGACTGTGTCACTATGTGATGCTTTATGTGAGCTGGGGGACGTCTCGCCCTTCATGCAGCGTCAGCCCTTAATGCTTTAATATCGTGTATTACCGAATTCGTTGTATCACTAAGCATCCTAAGCCCTTTGGCTGAATTGCTTGCGGCCTTGGTAAATCCATAAATGTGGCTAAAAATCATTGAGGATTGTTTTCTTTTTTGCGTATCTTTCTTCTAACTTTATCATCAGTTGTAGATATATGCCTCAACTATGTTGATACTTCCACTTGAAGATAACCTTTTAATAGTTGGAATTTGTGGGCGCCAGATAGATTTGAATTGATGTCAAATCCACTTTTGAAAGAGTCACTAAACGTTTGCCATTTGTTATAATGACCAGCAAATGGCTTAATTTGAAGCTTTGGAAGAGTGGTTGTCTCGTTATTAGCGAATGGCATAGTAGTTGTACGATCGGATAAATTTTCAAAAAATGTTCGCAGCTGATCTAATAATAAATCGAAAGCCGTTTAATCACGAGCACCCATATTAGTATTAAGGCTTGGATTCGATACTGATGTCGATTTCTTCTTTATTTACTGAAGTAACATGGTTTTGCAGTTGAATGATCTTCGAATTTATTAAACTTTGATTCATAATGCGAGTTGGTCCTTTAAATCTTCAAATTGAGTCCGATATTCTTCCAATTTTCTAATCTTGCTTCAATTTTCTCAAGTGGTTCCGTTTCAAAAGCAGCTGATGTAGTATATGTAAGCATCTTTGTTATTGAACCGAGAATGCGACCACGTTTTTGATTTAACTGTTCCGCCATTTTTAAATAGTTTTTTTCTTTGTTTGTAATATATTGTAATATGTGTTGGACGTGTACGAATATAAATTCTTTCTATAAATATTACATGAATTCACTTGTATCGAAGTAATAACGTAGTTTGATGAAATTCTGTCAAACCAGTATGTGATCAATTTCTTTTAAAATTGTTTGATTGTCCAAAAATTATAAACCATTTAATAAAAATCTGTTTAACTGGCTGTGTATAAAACAACGATACGCAAATATTCAGATCCATAGTATTCAGCTTAATGGAAATCGATAAAACTAAATGAACATAATGCTCAAAATGGCGTATAATTAAAAATTAATCAGTTTACTAACACTGATCCGGCTCGAAGGACCATTTTATGAACGTGCTTATTAAAGCTGGTTTACAAATTTGTTTAAAAAATAATAATAGCAAAACGAAAGTATCCCAACTTTGATTAGCTTTATCACACATACATTTTTGTTTTCATAGAAATTGACATTTGTATAATCGGCCACTCTCGATTGATGCTCACTGGTAACTAAATATTAGCATTATTTTCTGTACATATTTTTTTGTAATAGATTATGAAAAGGAAATAAGTATACAAAAAGAGCAAGGAAAATGTATGCGTTATAACATGTTATGTGTGAAGTACTCAAATTAATATTACATATTTATAATAGAGGGCATGATAGACAATTTAAAATTGAGCTATTAACTACCATTTTTTGTTTGGTTTAGGTAAGCGGCGCAATCCTCTAATTTTGCAGGATTTTATAAATGAGCATGTGTCTAGTTTCTCCGCTCTTTTAACCCATTGCTTGGAGACTCTTGTAGCTTCATCAAACGTATCGCACAGTCTACGCAGCCACCTGGTAAATTCTGTGGCAACTGTTTGTCGATTTGTAAAAAATTTGAAAAATGTCCATATGAAGCTGCCTAAAAACCTTCTTATAACTTAATTTCACTGGACACTATGCACCCCAAATGGCATATTTAACTATTCCTGATTTAATCCATTATAATTACCAAAATTGAAATAAGTCTATAAAACACTAATTAAATGTACTTTCACCATAATTAATATAATGAACCCTTTTATGTAATGAATTCTTTGATATTATATTGTTTGAACCCCATTTACATTTGAAATGTTCATTCGATTACATCACATAATTTTAATCACTCTATACTCGTATTCCGATTAGTAAAATGTATGTATCATATTTACGTATGTTGCATGTGGGTTATTTATTCCACATATTGGTATAAATTGAGTGAGATGTAACTTTATTAACTTTTTTTTTTCTCTTCTGGTTAATATGTTTATATACTTTCGTGCCTATCCTTACATTTGGGGTACTCCAGTTATGTATAAGGGTAAAAAATTGCTATAATAATATGCTTTGTGTAAATATATAAAAGGTAGCCATAATATTATTACGAAGATGACATACAAACGGGTTTACAGTACACTTTCGGCAATACAAATACGTTGCTTTCATGTGACACTCAATTATTATACAGCTTTCACTGTATGTCTCTTTATTATTTTTATTTGCGAGCAATAAACATTGTCTTCCTTATCATTATCAAAGTCATCGTCATCAGCATCATTGTTTATTGTTGTAAATTGAAAATTTATTTATAAACAAAAGAAGAAAACATAAAAACAACAACAATATAGGAAAGTAGAAAATTGATTTCATTATTACAAAAATAAAATAATGTAAAATTCTACCTATTTTCTTCTGATTTCCTTTTTACGACAACGTAGTATAGACTATATATCCTTAAACGAAAATTAATTTTACACAACCCTTTTAGCCCTATAAATATTATAAATGTATGTCTCTTATAATATTTATATATATGGGGTATTTTCCGGTTCTTGCGATTATGTGTTTTATTTTTAAACTTCAAATCAGGCCCACCCCAAAATAATATTTGCTTTTTGGTTATGGTTTTCTTAATTTTTTTATTTTTATTTTTTATTTTTTTTGGTTTGCCGACCAGGTTCGGTTGAACCTTTTTTGATTTGTTTTGATTTGTGTTAAGTTTAGTTTTATAACCAATTTGTTATGTTAAATGGTTGAATCGAATGGTTTAATTATTTTTAAATTGATAAGAATGATCCTCCAAATCATTTTAATTGTATATTGCTATTGTGAAAATTATAAAGGACGTATAAGCGAGTGTATTACAAAGAGACTTTAAGACCTCTAAATTTTTCTGGAAAAATTTTTTAATGAAAAACTTAAATTGTAAAACTAAAAAATTGGCATAATTTGAGTAAGTTGCAGAAGAGGACTAATAGAACATTAAAAAAAAATATTTGCCTAGAATAATTTATCACGTTTTTGTAATTGTCCGACGGATTGATTTCAACCTACCAGCGGAGTGACTGCATAAAATGGTTATACGACTATAGTGAATTACTAAAAACCTTGAAGCTGACGGACTTCAACCATTGTAATTATATGCACGTTCAGGATGTGTATGAAGTTGTTTATTAATGCCATTGATGTACACTGCATATAGTAGTAACACGCAATACATTAATAGGTAGGATCATAGGTATGTGACTATATCTCCGTTATATTAAATTAACAGTTATTCTGTCATATCACATTACAGTACCTACTTACTTTCTATTCTTTTTTTTTAAATTAAAAAAAAAACAAAACAAATATGCTTCTTTTGATGGGTTTCACCTGCCTTCCAGATCATGTCGTCTGTAGTCCTTGGAATGACGGTGAAGTTTGTTTACTCGTTTCGTTGATGTAGTGAAGCCTATTCTGGCTTTCATCAGAAACATTGTTGTATGTTGTAGACTAAAATCTGATTGCTTACGTCACTACTGTTTGGTAAAACTTGAGCTGAACTATTAATAACCTCAGTTGAGTTTTTCGGAATAGTGACAACGCGGAATTATTGCATCAGTTTTTTTGCCTCCTCGAACTTTGAATGAACGTGGTTCCACTGCTTTCAATACAATTATTGCACCTATTCTTCTATGATCAGCTCGTAACCGTACGTTATCACCTACAGTCAATTTTTTAGCAGTTTTTGAATGTCTATCTGCATAATATTTTTGTTTTATTCTTGGTGTTATAGCGCTTAAGTTTCATAGCGCTCTGTTAACCCATTGGAACGATAGTAACGTGGACTGGATTTTTGATGTTAAATTTTCCACGCGGTAACAAATCCCTTAAATAATTTTTAATCATATTGCGGTACCATGTACCGAGAACCATGCTTTCAAATGATTTATAACATCCAATGATTTAAGCTCCCTAAAATCAAAGAATCCCGAATAATTGTCCACAATTAAGAGATAGTCCTTGTTATTTGAGGACAAATGGTCACATTAGTGTTCTTTAGGTTTCCTTGGTTGCTTTTTTTGACATATTACACAATGATTAATAAATGTTGTAATATTCTTTGTACATTTCTAGCTAAATGTTGCGTTTTTTTAATTCCGTCATTAGGTACGGCGGTTTGAACCCTTTAAATAAGATTCCCTCGTAATAAGTAATTCCATCCCTGAATTTTTAATAATTTCTAGCTAACTGTGATACCCATTTCTTATCATTAGGCCAAACCATTCATAACTAAACTTAATAACTCTTGTAGTTCTGTATCACTTTCAGTTGATGATATAAAATCTTGACTTGCCGATTTTGTCATATTTAGATCAAGACCAATTTCTAGTTGTTCCTTATCTGGATCTACTGTACTATTACAATCTCTGCTTAATGTATATGCTATATGAAGTTATTTCCACCTTTTATATGTAATCTTAGGTGCGTACTGGATAACATCAAACAAAATTCGTTGTAGTACAGGCAATGCTAATTGAATTGGCTTCTTGAAAATTATTTCCAGTGGCCTTTGTAATTTCCTTTCTTTTTCCATAAACGTAGTCATGAAATATGTTGCACGCATATCTTATAGCAGCAGCCACCTTTTCAATCTGCGGGTAGTTAAATTAAGCTTTTGTTGATGCTTTTGAAGTATACGCGATTAGTTCGCTGTCGATACCCATTCCGTATTCTTGACCAATAGTTGTCTCCGTGGGTCTGTTCCACTCGATAAATTGTTGATAAATTTAGATAAATACGTAGCCATGCCTAACAACCGTTGCAATTCCGTTTTGTTCTTCGGAATTTTTAAACTTCTTATTGCTTCGACTTTTTCAGGATCAGCTGATACAACTTCTGCACTTATATGTTCCAGGAATTTGACTTTTTCTGCATACTTTTGGCTTTATTTAACTTTAAACCGAAGTCATTTATTTTTTCCAATACTTTATTGGTTATCCTCAGATTGTCTTGCTTTGTGGTCGTACAAATTAAGATGTCGTCCATTAAGCATTCGCAATTCTCGATGCCATCTAACGTTCAACTCATTAGATCTTGAAAAATGGACTGAAGCTAATCCAAATGGTAATATTTTGTGAGAGTATCTCCGCCAGGGTGTTGCCATCGTACGATACGTTACTGTTCTTGGATAAACTTTTATTTGCCAAAATCCTCGACTACAGTCTAGAATTGTGAAAAACTTCGAGTTTTCAAGCTGTAATGATATTTCTTCCAACGTATTTAATGGATGATACCGGTGAAGAATATTTTTATTGACGTCCGTTGGATCCAAACATACTCTTAATTTGCATATTTTTACGAACTTTTACCTCTAATACCATTGGAGATACTACTGGGGTAACACCATGTCTTTTTATTAGTACTCCTATTTTAAGATGTTGTCGGTTTTCTCTTTAACTTTATCCCTTAATGAATGAGGTATTCTTTTTGCTGGATAAATTTCAAACTTGGGATTATCCACTACATCAATTCGTATTCGTAGTTTTTTAAACATTCTAAACCGTTATATATATATCTTTAGATTAAATTCGTTTCATAATCATTCGTATGATCATAGGTATGTGACAACCGTGACTACAGCTAAAAACTGTGAAAAGATCCACTACAGAATCCGGCGAAGTCATGAACAATCGATGCAAGATGATACTTTGCAGTTACAAACTTCACTTAATTACAGATGCGATAATAGCAAAAATGATATGAAAGTTTGTACCGAATGATCTGTCTGGTCGCTAAATGGTGCTTGAAGAAAATGACCCTCAAATATCGTAAGTCGTAATGACTTTACCATCTAGCGTTGAAATTTATAAATCTCAAAATATCCGTTAATTGCTATGGATTGCTAAAAACAGTTTGCGGTTTTCAAAAAGTCACGCCGTAGGAAATTCCTTAGGAATTGGCAAACCACATTTTGCAAACGTACTCAGGTAATGAATAAGATGTTACCCTTAACAGATTAACGGCGGGTAAGTAGGAAATAAAATATTACTCAGGGACCAATTTGCGCAAATCGTCTATTTACTCAGTAACGGTCAGACAGCTACTGTTCCCCATAAAAGTTTAAACAAGTATAATAAAAATGAATACAGTAGTATTTTTTTTCTATTATTTTTACCAGGATTTAATCTAAACTAAGAAGATAACAGTTTACTGTTAAGATCACTATAGGATCCAATTTTATTATCGCCGGTAATGTCAACGCAAAAATATTTTTTGGGGATTAAAATTTACAACTCATAAAGTAAAAATCGATTTAAAACTGGGCGCGTAAACAATTTGCGGAGTCCATTTAGAAAGCAAACCACCCTGATATGACCTGATCACTCACCTGGTATCATGATTTTCAACACAGCAATAATAATTTAAGAAAACTTGCGCAACTTGGTCTGACTAAATATAAGGATACTAACTACTTTCTTTGGAACGCAACAAAGAGAATAAAAGAACCAAAATAAGATACCTGTTAAAAACCACATAGGGCAATGGTTTAAAATTGACAGGCAAAAGGCTACTTTATTTATGACTTATCTGGGAAAAACCTTTCCACCTTTATTTATAGGCAAAGAGCTAATAAATTATTTCAATAAGTTTTTAGATAAAGATATGGCGCATTAGTGTAAATAAAGCTAAGTTAGCTTACATTCCGCTCAAAGGCGAGATTGTTAAGATTTTTGCATAATAACAGTAGTATATATACACTATCAAACGCATCAAATGCATTCTCACGCAATATATGCCCATAGCATGCATATTTCACTTATAATTATTATAGTTTCATTTTTAGATTATCAACGTATTTTTTTCTAAGACTGTGACCGAATACAGATTTTTGCCATTTATTGACGATTAAAAACGATAACAACGAACACACCCAAATTATCACGGACATTTGCTATAGTAATTTTTGACAAATACCAAAACCTTCTACAATAAAAGCCAAACTCTCGATTTGGTGTGGTGTTAATGAAATTCAAAACCATATAAAAAAAAATTTAAATTATTTCGTTACTATGACAATTTCAATAAATAACTTACACTAATATAAATCTAATTTTTCTTCAAAGCTTTCATATCTCACTAGCACTTTAGCAAATCTAGAATTTGCTAAAGCCTACTTATTGGATAAATTCAGCTTTTATTAAAGAAGGTTTTGTTCATAGTTGTTATACCTCACAAAATGTGAATTTGAAAACATATGAGGCTGAGAAATAATTCAATGATTTATTATACTTTTCGGACAGCGTAATATAAAATTGGGAATATTTTTCAAATAAATGTCAGAAATCTGTATCCACAAATATTTATCATGGGTTTCAGACATAGTCTTATTAAAAACCAATAAGTTCGATTTGCATCATCCACTGAACTGTTTTACCCGTTATATTTACCGCAATCGTTACAGTATTATTATAGTTACAGTTATTATTTTTTTACTCTGGGCGGAGCGTGTAAAGAGCGCGTCCTTAAGTTAGCGGACCAGGGTGAGCTCGTCAGTTTCCAAAGATTCTAAAGAGTTAGGTAAAAATAAAATATTTTCCGAGCACTAAACGCTAAATCCATTTCAATGAAAAACACACCAAAATGTAACAATATATCCAAGATGGACAGGCAGGTTAAATTCTGGAAAATCCACACTTCTTAATGAAAGCCGGCTAAACTGATTGCAAAACTGATTGTATGGAGAACGCGAACCAAGTAAACTATGTCGCTAGAGGAAACGCTCATACTAAAGTATTGCTAAAAAAATTAATGCAGCTGAATGGACAACTATTCCAAGAAGTCCAATAGTTTAAAGAAGAAATTGGTATAATCAAAAATGAGAACCAAAAATACGATAGCTACCTATGAAACAAATGTAGATGAATTGGCGTAGAAATTAGTTTTAAACGAAAGCAAAATAAAACTAAACGCCAAAACAAAAAAAGGAAAGCAGAATCCTTGCTTGAGTTCAGACAATCAGTATAAGGCGTAGGAAACTCACAACCTCACCGACCTAATTGCACGATTGCAAAGTGAATGTACTTGACCCTGGAACCTACAGAATATTATAATCACTGCACAAAAGTTCGAATGGTTCGTGACATGAAAGCAAAACTGAGCAATCTATCAAAGTCAAGGGGACACATCAAATATTCCCAAATGAAAAAAAAATGTGAAGATTAGTCAGAAAAAAGTAAATAAAAACGTAAACGGTGAAAGAGAAACAACCAATGTTGGCCTTCCATTTTTCATGCTGACATTTGATAACAAAGTGATCCATAATATTAAGGTTAAGATTCAGACATCAATTATGAATACTAAGTCACAACCCACAATGCTACAACTGTCAGTCATATAACTCAGAAGCTCAGTTCCGTAAAGTACACGGAGAACCCCTGTAATCATTATTAGGTGGTAATCACCATTAATCAAATTGCAGAGGCTGCGAGGTAGCCAAAGAGCTGCAAAGAAAGAGAGACAACAAAAGAAATTAAACAAGTCACAGTTATCAACAAATCTCGCTTAATCCAATATACAGACCATAATGTAATTTCTGACCTTTTGGTTTTCTATATATCAAGAAACATTTCCGAAAATTATTTAACAAAAGTGACGCGAAAATAAGAAACGTGAAAGCCCCCTAAATCTAACAAATAACAAAACAAACTGAAAATACTTACAGCATTTAGTCGAACAAAGCGTGAATCGACAAGTTTAAATAAAGAATACCTACATGATAGAATAAGACCTGAAAACTAACTTAAAAGTGTACAATAAGCGGCCTTGAAAAGTACTGCTATTTAGCAGTGTATATTACAAAAAAAATTCAATACTTCATTTCTTTGTATAGATTTCAAACAACAGATTTCACCCGTTATTTAAATGTACCGAAATAAAAAATTTACATTGAGAAGGGAGAAATGAATATAGTGAGTTGATATAATGATATTTTATGATATTGGTCATACAACGGTTAATCCAATTGATTTGTAATTTTTAATCAATTTTTTTAAGATCTAACTTATCTTCATTTTAAAGTTTTGTGGCAAATAATGTATATATAAATTGGATTTTCGGCGATTAACCTAATTTGTATTAAGTGGAAAGTTTTGTGTCAAATGAAGTGTATATAAATTAAAATTTTGACTATTACATGACGTATTAGTCATAAAACGGTTACTTCAATTCATTTGTAGTGTTTGATCAATTTTTTTAAAATCTAATTAAATTGTTATAATTTTATATTTCTAATGATGTTGTAAATTTCAGCCGAAACTAATCCTACCTTTTACAGCATACGGCTTACAGAAATTTTATTATTATGTTATTATATTATGGATTAATTATTTATAATTTTTTATTAATTGAATGGTGGCACACTGGAGTTGCTAATAAGAGATGACAAAATACAAAATGCAGAGCAGTTCGATAAAATTGTGATTGTCTTATGCTAACAGTAGTTTGGATATTGACTACCGGGAAACCGGACAAATTCGTTCATTACTGACATACTTTCCTTTCCCTACACCACAAAAATAGCCGAAACCGGGTTGTTTCTATCATGCATGAAAATATATTTATATAAATATAAATATATGAAAATCCCTCCTTTCGTACGGGCGTTTTTTAAATGTAAAAAGGCTGTAAGAATAGGACCGACGTTAACCGGAACAGTTGACAAGCGCTTGGTCTCACAGTCTCATCAATCAATCAATCAATAATATTTTATGAAATATTCAAGTGATAAGTGAAAAATCCGATTACATTTAAAAACAAAACAGTTGAATGAATTCTAAATTTTAAGATTACATTTTTCAGCTTGAAGCAGTCAAGCTAATAACTCAGTGATTCTTTTGACTGAGTGATTCTGAGTCAAAATACTACAGAATATGGTAAGAAATTCACCAAATAAAGTATTCATTCGAAACCTGAGACCTTTCCTCCCAAACATTTTAAATATCAGATTCGTATCGTACTTTAAAATGTATTATGACTTTTAGCAAGATGACAACATATATTGGAAAAAATATGACATGAAAATATGATAATGTTCATCTCAATAATAAACGACATAAATGGGGCACAGGAAAATTGTGAACTGATACTATTATAGATCTGGTTTATACGTGTGTGTGAGTTCTTCCTTCGATGTTACAACCTACATGTTTACCATAGATATGATTTTTCTATTTTTCTATTTTGATTTACGATTTTTCATCGGAAATTTTATTTTTTTTTATGTTTTATATATATTGTTGATCTAGAACTATTATTTTTTTGATATTTTCCTCACACAATGGTGAAAATTTAATTTTGAAGTGAAGTCTATATAAAGATCTAGATGCAATTCATTGAATTGCATAATGGGCTATATGAACAGCATTATAAATAATGAAACAAACCGCCTTTTATGTATATATACAATTGTAACAAAGTACCATTTTAGTATAACAAAAAAATCAAGAATCGAGGGCGAAGACGCTATATAAAATAATGAAATAAGATTAATTATTAAGAAATCTTAAATTTTCACTTTTTATTTTTCATTACAGTTTTATTTGTTTATTAGCATAATTAATTCAGAAGATTTTCTTCTGCGAAATGATTATTTAAGAATTATCTCCTATATTTTTTTCCGTTTTCTTTTCTTTTTGTTTTCAGCTAATTAAGAAGAAATTTTTCTTAGATTATATTATTTTAAGGAAATGCAAATTAAATTCAAAAAAAATTTCCATCACACAATTTCTCAAGTTATTTTATTTTCCTTATCGGTTTGAAGAATTTTTCAAACTTTTCTTTTTTTGTTTTATTCGCAACAAAATGTATACAGAAAAAAATCAACGTCGATACGATATAGAGTGGCCGGTTAACCAAGGGTAAAATAAAGTCTATACCATAGAAAACCATTCTGACAAGTATACGCGTACACACGTTCGTTGTGATTATAATTTTAATTACATTTTAACCCCTTTTAAAAAACCATTGACCCTTATTCTTTAAAAGACAATACGAAACTTGGTTAAACCAAAACAAATAACTATTAGAAGGGCCTCACAACATTAAGTTCTTTACATCTCCCCAATCTAAAAATCGAAACAATAACCTGTCAAAATTATTTATTACCAAAACTAAACATACATACAAGAGAACACTTAAAAAAAACATAAATTCGATTTAGATAAAAATAAGATAAATAATTTAAGAATATAAACTTAGATAAAATCGGGTGAAAAAAATAAAATTACGTCTTTCGGTTTTCGATTAAGAAAACGTCTTGCTTGGACCAAACTAGTACATAAAGTTGTATGTAGTCTAACGAAAAACGATTTTGTTTTTTAGGTTGATAAAATTAATTGATTTAGATATTTTGCTTTGCCTTATCTACAATTTCTTATCAGTTCGAATTCCAAGTGCAAGGTTCTTTAGTTTTTGTTAAAGATAAACTTTTTGTGTAAAAAAAATATTTTATCATTTTTTTTTATTATTTAATATTATGAGCACAATATATGATAGGTTAAACAGTACATGCTACAGAACAGCAATTGGTCAATGAAAGCTCACACATTTTAGGTTTATAGGAGCGAAAACTATAAGATATAGTATACCTACTAAATGAATCGAAGGAATCACAGACTTTAAGATAAGGGTTAAGATAAGAGTTTAAATAGGTCTGATATCAAATATCCACCTTATCTGCACGCAATGCTTCCTGATCCACACTTTTGGAGGTGGGCTCGAATAATTGAAATAATTGTCGACCAACTAATTTTGACAAACCATTTTGAAAAAGCTCTATGCTTACAAGTCTATAAACATCTGCAGCTGAATATATAAAAAATCTGCACGACCGTAGGTATTCTACATTATAACGTCCTTAGGCGGTGTCATAAATGATAGGCCGTATGAGTTTGTTATTAAACACGACTGATGCGGAGAAATACTATATATGAAGGGCAGTGTTTCAGCCGTGATGCCCCTTTTGATTATGATATCAATGTAAGCACTTCTCAAATTTTTTTCGCAAAATTTGACACAAATTACACAAATTACAGGACAAATAGGTAAAGCACTACTTGAAAAAGAATTACGAAAGCTAGGTTAAATAATTAATGTAGCGTTTAGATTTAACTATGTTCCACACAAATGGTAAGTAGTAGATGTGATAATGGTACCAAAACCAAGCAAACTTTTGCCCTAACAACAAAAAATCGTATAATTTTGGATTAATTAGTTTCGTTAAGTTATTTCGATTTTAGATCATTCCTGTCTGAATATTACAAATAGAAAACATATTACAATGTAAACTTAAACTGTGAAAAGTTTAACTCGCTGTGCTAGATATTTTAACTAAATTCCTAGCTATCTATTAGTTAAAAAGAAAAATATTTGATATTTTCACGGTTTCCGAATAATTCAGCAAAATTTGTGCGACCTTGCAAGCCCAAATATGCTTGGAGCCTTAGAAATTTAAGATGAAAACCTATCAAGTGAATAAACCATTTCAGTTTAAATTTTTTAAATTGTTCGTTAAATTACTTAAATCATTGAATCACGCTATAATTGAATATAAGAAAAGCTTCGTTAAGTTTTTCAATGTTTAATTAAAGTGTTAAGTTACAGTGATATTTTCAATTGCCCATCACTAGCCTTATAAACACTTTTAAATCTGTTATCCAAACTTATTCTTGATGCGTATTAAAACTTATCAGCATTAGTTTATATTTAGTATTTTTCATATCAACAGTTATTATATTTTAAGTGATGGAAACTTTATCAGCCCCAATAGTATTTGGTGATCTTTCACAACTAAATCGTTAATTTACTTTCAAAAATTTGTAAGATGCACTTCCATAATAGGTTTCGTTAAATATTCGTTAAGTAATTTGAGTAAAATTTAATAATTTTTTATTAGTTAGTTTTTGAATAACTTTATGATCAAAATTAAAAAATTATTCGTTAGTTCGTTAAACTTGAAAAGTTTCATCAAGTTAACTTAACGAACAGGTGTTTTTGGAAGTAAACAAATTGCATGGTATAAATAAATTACTAATGATATAAATAACCGTTGAGTTAACTATTGTTTAAATAGCTAATTTTCGTTAAGTCTGTCTTAAATTCGTTTTTGGCATTTAAGTTTAAAGATATTATTATCACAGTGATATACCACTGTTAATTCCTGCTTAACTAGGCCTTCCGAGTAAAATAAGTTTGAGCAGAAAATCTATTAAATAATTGGCAACGTCTTACACTAAACGACTTGAAGTTTAAAATTGTTTCGATCAATAATTTTAAATAACCTTTTAAAATTTTAATGTTTCGTTAAATACTCGTTAATTTCTTTGTGTAAATAGTTAAAACCAAATTATTTGTTACTTTTTGAAAAACGTCATACGGTCAAAATAGAAAAATATTTTGTTGGATCATTAAACTGAAATAGTTTCGTTAAGTTAACTTAATGGAAACGAGTAAAACATTCGTCCGGAGGGGAAATTACTTGCAGGAGAGAACTTGTAGTGGCGCCAACTAATATGGACCTATTATATTCAGCTTTGGGGAGGCACGATAAAGATCAATGTGATAATAATACATTTAAAAACAAATCTCTCATCTGTTAATATACTTTCTTATAAGAATTTTGAGTCAATTTAGGAAATTTGAACATTTCTATTTGAACATTATTTGAAATTTGAACATTCCTAAAATTAAAATTTAAAATTTTTTTTATTGAATTATAAAGCAAAAATATTTAAACTAACTAAATAAAAATTATTACTTTCAAAAAGATTTTTATTTATATCTTTTTTAAAATAATTTGTACGACGTTACCTTCAAAATTTAGCTTGCACAAATAATTTTGAATAGGACTGTATATTTATCTTAAATGTTATAAATCCAATTTGAAAAAAAAAAATGTTTTCATTCTGTCTCATTCTAATATCGTAAGCTTTCTGTTTAAAAATTTGATTTTACAGTGTAACTACTAACAAACATATGATGTTTGAAAATTCTTATTGGATTTGTATACGTACATGGTATTTTTTTTAGGACAAACTTCACACCCGTTATTTAACGAGTAATTCTTGTGCAAAAAGGACCAATTTCATTCAGTTTTCTAAACATGCTGAGTTATAAAACGTTATTACGTTAAAATGTAACAACGGTGATATAAGTACAAGGAATCTATGAAACCCATTGGACTATCAATAAGGTAGAAAAGAAACGGATTGGGTAGCAAAAAAGAAAAAGAGGAAAAGTAAGCATATAAAAGCGGAATCTTCCTCAGAAAGTGGTGGGTCACAAAAAACTGCAATAGACAAACTAGTGGGAACACATAAAGAAAACACAAGCAGTTAAATCTAAGGGAACAGTACCTCCTTTACCACTGTGTTTAGCATATCTAATTATACTCGAGTGCAAATAATTATGAAATCAACCACTGATAAACAATATAAACAAACTAATTGATACGTAGTTGAAATCACGGAGCTTTAGCTAAAAAGCTAAATCATAGTGGAAATACATGATCCACTTATAAGAATACGAATGACGACCCAATGAAAGTTATGACTCGAAGCCTTTATCGACCAATGATATCGTTCCTAATGATGATGTATTTTGTGTATTGCTTTTTTTTTTTTTTTTTGACATTTTTTTTTCCTGTATACATTTTGACAGCGTTCAGCGTGCAACCAAATTATCACAGCAATTACATGAAATAATATTCATATTCTCGAAATAATTTATAGTAAACAGTTGTACAGGGTTACTCAATAAAAAGTTTCATTTTGAATAGCCTGCTATTTAGGCAGCTGTCAATTTCGAAGCATCCTTTGACATTTGACAAGTTGAAGACAGAAGGATGACTACGCTTGTGAAAAGAAACCCTCTCAGTATAGGACATTTGTTCAAAGTGAGATAAACAGTGTAAGAGAAATAAAAATTAGTGTCAAAACTATACACAGGCGACGGCTTTGTGAAGCGAATGTAAAATCTTATATTGTACAAAAGAAGCCATTTTTAGCCAAACCGATTAAACTTTGCTTGTATCTTTTTAGGGAAAGCTATCGAGTTCTATCGAATGATATTAAGAAATAACGAATTGTGCTTCTCTTTAGATGGAAGCTACAAAAAGAAATATTTGTATTCGACACCTCAATAAAGTGAATTTCAAAAAATAACAATGCCAACTCGGCACAGTGGAGAAGGCGAAGTAATGGTTTAGGGGTGTTTTAGCTATAATGGCATAGGAGATCTCACAATTTTGCCGGGAAAAGCTACTTCAAGCACATATTTGGAGCCACTTAATGAATATGCAATGGTTTCCGGGTGTAAATTGATAAAAACAGACATCTTAATGCAGCAAGATAATGCTCCCGTCCACAAAAGAAAATTTATAACTAAATGTCTTAATGATTTGGGTCAAAAAACTGTAGACTGGTCAACAAATCACCGATCCTAATCTTTAAACAGAGAATCTATGGCATTACATTAAACAAAACTAACAACAACTTCAACATTATTGCAATTGTGCTATGCAACAAAATCATTCAATATTATTGACTACCCTGTCACCTATATTAAAATTATTTTTATTTTGTAAATCCACTCTTCATACAACAACAAAACATAATCCCATATTTTGTGCAGCGGACAAATGAAAGTCAAACCGGGTGACTCTTCATATTTATATTTTGTGCACATTCATATTTCTCTGCGTTGGGGCAATATACAAATCGGAATACGCATCATCCGTTTTTTTATATTGCGCTCATTAATAAAACCGTGACAATCAAAAATACATATTTGTCTTGTGGGTTAAAAGTGATTAAACACCCGAAAAAGTCAAATAAAGTTGGAACCTTAGTAATTTCCAGCAAAAGTTGAAACTTTAGTAAATTCTGATGCAAGTGAATTCTTTTTAAAGATTTTATAAGAAAGTACAGCCACAGGAACTATATCCTACCAAACAATTATCACCGTCCAATATACCATCTTAAATGCGTATCGAGCCGAATAACGATTCCGCAAACTCCACAGCTAACGGCGCCTGGTAGATGTTGTGTTGGTTGCGTTAATAAACGCAACCAACACCACAGCCGCCAGCTACCGTGCGCTGTGGAGTTTGCGGAATCGCTTTCGACTCGATATGCCCCCAATATGGCTTTGAAACGATGATTTGATACTATAGTACTGCCTGCAGTCTGCACTGAAATATGAACAATTTTTGTTCTATATATATTTAACAAGGATGTCACGGTAGTTCTAGTGAATTATACAAATCACCATAAAAAAAAATAAAAAATGTATAACTTTCGGTATGTAGCTACGCAAAATTTAAATCACCACCCACAACATGTAAATGACATGAATGCAAAATTAAATACTACAATATTAAAAATACTACCACAGAAAAAGATATTATTTGCTTTTGGGCGGAATCGAAACGCAATATATTATATCACTGTATGCAAAGACAAAAATAATTGTAGGGGAACGTAAAAATTACCATTACATTTAACTGACGATTCGTATGAAAAATTGATATAATACACCCATCCCCCGCTTAACAAAAACTCTAATTAATTTGAACGAAATTTCGCTAATTAATTTCAAAATTAAACTAAAATTTTGGTTTACGTAATAAAATTTCGATTTACAAAATTTACATATTTCAATGTTTTGAATTTCATTTTACGAAATCTCGTTTTACGAAATTTTAATTTACGAACTTTTTGTGAACGTATAAATTTCGTTAAGCGAGGGATAGGTATAAAAGTATTATCATCACCAAAATACAGGTTTATTGCAAAAAAAAAAACCAACAATTGTATATACGCAATAGTGTTGGTTTTGAAAATAATAATAAAATTTCCAACCATACCATCCCAACAGTTGATTGTATTAGAAAGCAAAACTGGTTTCCACAAATATAAATATTATGATCGAGTAATACACGATATAAGAGTGATTACAAATGGATGAAAACTTATAGATGTATGATGTTATAAATCTGATATATTTTAATATTATTTAATATTTTTGTAAATCTATATACATTTGAAAACTACAAAAACAAACTATTTTACTAAAATACACACACATTTATACCAAGTTATACACTTAACACTTCCTAAACTATTCACTTTATATTTTATACACACAAATAAATTTTAATTGAAGAGATCGACCAAAACACGATCGATCTCTTCAACGATCAACGATCCACTAGTATCTAAGCTTCGCTGGAAAGCTCATGTAAAAAAAAGAGACTAGGTGGGATTAAAATACAACAAAACAAGTTGTTGCTTTATAAGCAAATATTGAGGCCTGTTTGGACTTATGGTGTACAGCTGTAGGGATGAACCAAGCAAAGCAACATGGATATTATCCAACGTTTCCAAAATAAAGTGATAAGAAACACCGTCAACGCACCATGGTTTGTCAGAAATAGCGACATCCACAAAAATCTGAGCATAACCCATAAAAACCGAAATTATGAAATTTGCTAGAAGCCATGAACAACGGCTACTTCACCATGTTAACATAGAGGCCATCCATAGACTAGATTGTAATTAAAAAAGAAATAATAAAGAATTATTTTAAAATTTTAATGAGTTAAAACCAAAATGGTTTATCAAAATGTAAGAATATTTTAAAGCAGTATTTATGGTAATGATGAGAGCTTTCAACTAAGGTGTCGACGTCCTCGATCGGGCCACTATTTCGTGTTTTATTGACTATTCACTAATATTGGCGAATTTGTGGGCCAACCCCTTTGCTGGTTTTATGCATCAAAATGATTTATGAAAATGTAAGATTATTTTAAAGTAGTATTTATGGTAATGATGAGAGCTTTCAATAAAGGTATCAACGTTCCCGATCGGGCCACTATTTCGTATTTTTTTGCCTATTCACTAATATTGGCGAATTTGTGGGCTAACTCTTTTGCTGATTTTGATGCACCAAAATGATTTATGAATATTAATTTGTATAATTTATAATTGATAAATTAAATTTTAGGAAATATCCTGATACTCTTGGTAAAAGGCGGTTGCAGGTAGTTTACAATTATGTAGTCTTATGCCGAACGATTATCAAGAATACCTTTCCTGTCCCTACATATTATTTATGAGCTTATAAGCCTAAAGTTTGGCCCTTCAGTCCAATGAATCAATCAAATAAATTATCATTAAATATCAGTCTCAATTTCGTGGTGTATGCCGTGTCTGTTTTCACCTTCTTTTGTATAACATATTTTTTGGTTAAAAATAAAAATACCGACTTTTAAAAAGCTTGACCTTGGGACTTATTTATCAAGTTTGTATATACAAAATGTAAATTTTGAAATATTTGTTTCTTAAAATATTACGGAAATAAAGTGTGTAGCAGGTAAAATTTTATCATTTATTGCGTTCCGTTGATCAACTTTTACTGGTGACTTAATCTCATTACACAAACCCTACTTGATAGGTATAGGTTTTGCATTGGCGTGCTTGTACCTTTAATTAACAAACTTCGAAGAGCAATAAAAGTGTCCTTCGGTAATTAATGTTTTCAATACTGCTTCATTTTATTTGCTAAATTAGTCCCAATTTGCAAGATTACTGATACTTAAATCTGAAAAACAACCATACGAAGCAACTGCCTGAAAGGTTAAATCTGTTCGGGTTTCGTAGCCAAAATCCTCAACAATACAACAGGTATGCAAATAATCGATATAATTGAGAAAGCCCATGAGACGTTGTGGAAGTTATTAAAAAAAATTGGCATATAGAACTTAACTAAAAGTTCAGAAATCTCTTAAAAATGCAATTCGCTAAAATATTGGAATCAAATTTGAAAGATGGTTTCTTCAGAATTAAATTAGATGAAATTTATTCTGAATTGAAAGTAATAAGAGAGTAATAAAATAAGGTGTACCAGGCCAGTGCAGTAGGGCATTATATTTACTAACACGATTTGCATTTGAAAACAACGCATAGAGGCAACTTTTACTGATGGCTAAGCTAGTTTTGTTAAACAAGCTGCTACTTTATAAAATAATACTAAAACCATTATAAACTTAAGGTATTCAACTTTGGGGTTGTACCGAACGGAGCAACGTTAAGATCATTCAGAGAAAGGTACTAAAGAACATCGGCGGTGCACCATGGTACATCTAAAATAATGTCGCACATAAAGACCCTAACCTTAACATGGGCAGGATTTTTTTTGGTTTTCCAAATAATTGACGAAAAAATGTCTATTGTAAATATTTAACAATTTATTTTAGATGTCAATTTGCACATTTTATTTGTGTTAGGCTATGCTCCATACAGACAGGTTTTTGGTAATCCAAGCCAAGTTTTCTAGTTGCACGTTTTCTTTTCTTTTCCTCTTGATAGCACATGAAGCATAATCGTTCAACTTTCGAGTAGCCACGATCGTCGTCATCCGGTACTAACATCTCTGTAGAACTGTA
Organism: Tipula confusa; assembly: GCA_963556175.1. Lineage (NCBI taxonomy): Eukaryota > Metazoa > Arthropoda > Insecta > Diptera > Tipulidae > Tipula > Tipula confusa. Next base: position 142,697,040 of record OY744477.1, on the reverse strand, counting down.
GAATTTTTTTTCCGGCACATACGAACAAATACCACAATTATTTGTCCACAAAATTACCGAATTGGCAAGGCTGAATTGGAATAAAATAATTTTAATGAGGATAATTCCGATGACCCGGCAAACAAAAATGGGCTAGAGTAGATGTAGGGGAACTATTAGGTTTCTTAGGTATTTTGCTTACTCTGGAAAAATTACGAACGTTTAAATTTGCTTTGGAGAAAGAATACTTATCCACTATATAGAGCCTATATATTAGCGAAACGATTTAGAAATATTACTAGGTTTATCCTCTTTGATCAACAAAACACTATAGCTACAAGCTACAAAATTATAAACCATCGAAAAATATTACCGTCGACGAGCAGTGGTTTCCATTCAGAGGCAAAACCAGATTTACTCAGTACATACTATCAAAATCGGCTAAGTATGGCATCAAAGTGTAGTGGGCAAGTGATGCAAAAACGTATTATCCATTATTTAGCCAAATATATACTGGAAAAGTAGGAAATAGGATGTAAATCACGGAGAGCGTGTAGTTTTAGATCTCGTAGACCATTATAAAAATACCGGCAGAAACATTACAACGGACAATTTATTTATATCCGTTTCTTTAGCAGACGCTTTGCAAAACAAAAAATTACCGTAGTGGAAACCCTCAAACGTATAAATGAGGGCGAGAAAATGTATCAACGGCTCTAAAAATGTTCGTGTTTGGATTAGGACTGACAAATATTTCTTAAAATATGTTCTGCTTGTGATTACGATGAAGTGCCGGCATTTTTACTCCATTTTAAACCCATTTCTACAAAATGCTCGATCGTCTCTCTGTTTTCCACAATATTTTCATTTGTTACAAATAAATCATCCTCGTCAATAGAGACATTTTCGTTTTCAGATTCACCAGCATCACCCATATCTATTTCTATCCCTTTTATTTCCAAATAGGTCTCTTCTTCGATGGAATATTCCAGTTCATCAAATTGTTCTTCGTTCTCGTTATCTACCAACTGTTCCACCTCATCATCTTATGAATCGATGAATCAAAATTTTAAACGCATAAAACAATACCGTTGGGGTTTCCGTCGAAATCATAAATTATTACTAATTTTTTTTTGTTTTGCACAAATAAGTAATGAGCTAAATAGGCAATAATTATAGTTAGTAAAAACAGTGTGTACCTAAACACACGAAAAAACTGCATTTATATTGACAACAGAGTAGTTATAAATATTTTTCCATGCGAAACACAAAGGAAAACAAAATATTTACATTTGTAAATCCTGCTCAAAATATGTATAAAAATTTGCTGCCTATGCTAAGGTTAAACTAGATCCCGTTTCAATTGAAGTTCAGAAAAGCCCAAGGTGACACGAATGTTTGTAACATGTAAATATCGAAGCAATTTATCTCTTAAACAACATCAATACTGTACGCAAACTCAAAATAAGAAGTGGCATGCTAATTTAAATCCACAATAATGATGTGGTATAAGCCTCAACTTACTATATAGAAACTACGAATCGCCAATGGAATTAAATTTACCATAGGTAAATTAAGTCAGAAGCAAAATGCTCATTAGTCAATAAAATAAAATAAATCAATAAAATATTATTTAGACAAAGAGAACTAAAAAATGTTTCAAAGAAAAAAAAAATGATCTTTACAAGTAAATTATATCACTTAGTTAACACACGGACGGTATACAGAGATCTCTAAGGTATATCTTCTTCTGATCCATATCACAAAGTCTAGAGAGTCGAACCAGGATCAAAGTCGATGTCATTTTATCGGTAACAATAATTTTATTATTATTAATATTAGAACATTATTTCACATCTCAACTTCATTCCCATAAACTGAGATCGGAAATTTAAAATATTACATAATACGATTGCACTTTGTTCTTCTCCATGAACGACTTTAAAAATACCTCATAAAAACACACACTTTATTGCTAATACTGTTTAAAAAAAAAAACATGGAAATAATTTTCCACAACATATACTATGTATACATAATATACCTATATTTTCCAACAACAAACACTAAATTAAAATAGAAAATGAATAAAATGTAATTTTACCTTTAAATTTTTTTTTATCGTTTATTCCTTCAACTTCATTTCACTTCATAGACAACACAGAAACGCGCAGAGTACAACAAACAAAACTGTCCTGTTTCTATATTTTATCAGTGTTTCTAATACATATATTATATTATCTTGATTAGGGGTGGAAGCTGGGAAGAGTGGTTTGATTGTGCAATATAATGTTGATATAGGTATATAAACATAATTTTCGTCCTTCTCGTGTGTCGACAGCATATGTATGGCACAGTATATAACCCATGTATTATCCTAATAATTTATTTATATATATATATATATATATATATATATATATATATATATATATATATATATATATATATATATATATAATTTTAAAAAAAAATTTCACTTTGATTTTTATCTTAACGTTTTTCTATCGATACTGTAAAAAGGATGTGAGAATATTTTTGTTTGATAATAAATAAATAAAGGATAAAAATTGAAAGGAAATTGATTTTAATTTAATTTTATTTTTTACTAAAAGGTTTGTTTCTTTGATTATCAATTTAGATACATAAAAAAATTAAATTAATTTATCTATTAACAATAAAAAATAAAAATTATATCCACATATGCTGGATCACAAAAAGAAAATGGATCGAATTAGTCGAGGGGAAAAAATATGAATATGGATATGGATGGTTATTAATTTTTATGAAATAATGTAAGGATACATAAGGATAATAATATTATTATGTATTATGGTTGAAAAAAAAAATCACAATAAAATTATCAATAATGACACCAACACAATGAATAATTAATAGTTGCACAAAAATAATTAAACATTTTAAATTAAGTAACTCACAAATAACTAAAAAAATAAATTATTTTATCGACGATTTTAAAACCGCGGCTATTGATAAACTGATTTTAAAATAAACATCAAATTTTTAGTTTTTAAATTATTTTTTTAAAATTTTAGTTTTATTGTATAGTTTGTCGTTTTTTTTATTATAGTAACGAGTATTACGTATTCGGTTCAATTTGAAAATGATTTGGATGATGATTTTGATCAAAAGGCATATGTGGATGAATTGTAATTTATCGTTGTGTGTTAATTTTTTTGTGTTGCGGGTGCTCATACAGTGGAACCGAATTGAATTAGTTAAAAATAGTCGCTTAATAATAACCAAATCACGTAGATTTTAATTTTATCGAATGATAATAAAAATAATAATAATTTAAATCAGTTTTATAGGCAGTTGCTGGTACAGAAACAAATATGGTACTACGGAGTTTTACAGAGGATTTTTACGACAAAAAAACTCTAAAAGTATATGACTTAACTATTGACTTTAAAAAATCATCCCTCGCACCAAATTAGTTGATGTAAATTTGCATATTTTATATAAATATTTCTACTAAATTTAGCGAGCTCTTTTATTTATTTATAACTGTAAGTTTTTTTCCGACTTTCGTTTTAGATTTTCTTATTCTTGTAATTATAGCGGATTCTACGTAACAACTTTCTGAAGAATTAAAGAAAAACAATAATGAGTTTTTCAGTTACACATTAGAAGAAAATAAAACCTCAAGATTTGTTCAATTTGGCCTGACATTTTTGCCTATTGAGGAGGTAGAATATTTTATCAAAGAAGCCAGACTCAAACCAAAAAAAAAACGAACGTCTCACCACCACCAACTGCAAAATGAAATCCAAATGTAAAAATTACAACTTCAACCATATTGACGAGCAGGAATGCACAAAAAAGGATATTGAAACTAACCATAAATGAGACAACTGTGGTCGAAACCATAGCGCTAACACAGTTACTTGCTCAAAACAATCAGAGTACCTTCACATAAGAGAAACAGTAAACCAAAAAAAAACTCTGTCAGAGCACCATCTAAAATCTGTTTCTCTTATTCAAACTTTCCGAGACTGGCAAACCAGAGATCGGATTCCATCCAAGCAACAACTTCTCAGCTCGATCCGTCGCAGGTGCAGTATTCTGATGTTCTAAAAGAAAGTTCATCACCATCAAACCTAAAACATGATCAGCGAAGTTCGGATAAGTTATTCTCATCAAAAGAGTTACTTTTAATTCTTGAAAGTGTCATGGATGGACTCAAAAGAATCTAATGTCGTTCTCCTGCTGATCTGAATACTTGGTACAGCCATAAAACATGTCGGTACATAGTAATATTAAATTTTGCACTTTCTTTGACACAAAATTTTAAAATTAACATAAATTTGATCTTAAATGTTGATTTAACATTACAATGTTGACATTGTAATGTTGATTTCACATTACAAATCAATTGAATTAACCGGTTTATAACCAATACGTCATGTAACCGCCCATAAATATGTCTTGTATAACTATGGTTTCAAATTCAACCAGAATTATAGATAGGAAAATAATCCAATTGGATAATGATAAAATCAAAAAAGGCTTTAAATAGGCAAAAAATACAAGAAGTAAATCTTTCCAGTAAAAGGAAAGCTGAATCGTCTCCAGAGATGAGCACCAGTGTGAACATATCAGGAGTAACCCAATTACCAACTATCAGCAAAACCAAGAAAAAAAAACAACCACCACCAATCAATATCATACATCTATAAATTTAGCGTTATCCAAGCATTAATGAAAGGAGTGACAGAAAAAGAGTATAAGCTTATGTTGCTAAACAACAACGTCTGGAAGGTAAATGTGCCTGATCCAGATGGTTATAGAAAACTTTCAACTGAATTGAATGATAAAGGTCTCCAATGGTATACATATGAAGACAAAAATTCCAGACCCATTAGAGTAGTTGCTAGGGGTTTCCATTAAACATACACACCAGATGAGATATCTGCACACCAGTTCATATGTTTAAAACTGAAAGAAAGCCTACCGGCAACGAAGGAAGTATTGTTAACAAAATAAATGACGGCCTATTACTCTGACCTTTGCAAACTCGGAGAAAATTGAGAACATATTAAACTTTAGGAACATCTTGGGAATGGTTCTCGGAATGGAGACATTGAAAAAGGCAACAGAAATCATACCTCAATGAAAAAAGTGTCGGGCATACAAACACACGCAAAAATACTGCAATCGTGAAATCAGACGTGTAAAATGTGCAGGAAAGCGAGATACAAAAAACTACGTGACAGATAAGAATACTCCAGCAAAATGTCCAGATCAAAATGTTGGAATTCAACAAGCTATGACAACAATGCAAAGTACCTAAATGCTATTGTCAATCAACGCTCTAAAATAGAAGAAAATATGGAGTTTTTACACAAAAGACAAGATAATCTTGAACAGCAAGTAGGACATCAAGGAAAAATTAACCAGGTTTGTAGCAAAAAAGTTGCTGTATCAGACCCCTCACTAAACAACAAAAAATTAACAAAACACTAAGAATACTGAATAAATTGATATATGCATTGATGGCAGAGAGCCATTTCAATAGAAAATCTTATGCAAAAATGAAAAGTTACTCTGGTTACCATTCTTTACATCCAGTAGAAAGAGTTAGAGGTGGAGCAACTATCTTCATCAAAGAAAACATCAAAAACTTCGAAGATGTCAAACTCGAAATAGAGACAATGCAAATTTTATCACTGAGCGTGCAACTAAATAATTATAAGAAGCTGCGAATTACTGCGATATATTGTCCACCAAGGCATTGGGGTTTAAGACTAATATCACCTAAAGGTCGAGAACTATTAGAAGCTGGACATAAAATAAACTGTGGGTTCCATCATTCCTACTTATTGGCCAACGTACACAAACAAAATACCAGACGTGATTGAATTTTTCATAGCTAACGGTATTTTAGAAAACTATATCCACATTGAAAGCACTGGTAAAGCACTCCTTTTGCCAAATAAACCTGACAAGAATGAAACATATACACAGGAAATAAGAAATCTGGTCAGTCAAAAGGGGAAAGCTAGCAAAATCTAGCATAGAAATCGAGCACCAGAGAGCAAAACTATTTTCAATCAGATCAAAAATAACTTGTGGAAGTTAATATAAGAAACTAAAGCGGCAAGCTTCAACAAATATTAAATAAGTCTGTCTGGCCACAAAGAAAGTGAGTATTCTTTTTGGAAAGCTAATAAAAACCATAAGCGCAGATGCCACTAATTAAAAAAGTAGATGGTTTTGGGCCAAAAGCCCCAAAGATAAAGCTGATCTTTTTCTGAACATCTGGAAACAATTTTTAAACCTTCGACTAGACAAACAGCAGATGAAAATACCTTTATAATGCAAAAATAATACGAGTTAGACATATACGACTAGTTACAATGAAAGAACTCAAAAATGAAATCAAACATAACCTACATGCAAAAAAAGTTCCTGGATACGATCTTATTACAGAAAAAATTATTAATTATTAAAAAGCTAGACAAATGTCTTAAGAAGTTGTGAAATATGTCCCTTAGCAGTGGAAAATAGAAATTAGTATGATACTCCAGCCTAATAACCCATGAAAAAACGTTTTACAGACCTATATCTGTGTTACCATCATTGTCTAAACTATTCGCAAAATTCCTCCTCAAAAGGATAAAACCTCTGATTGAAGAAAAACACCTGTTACCATCTCACCAATTTGGTTTCAGAGAAAAACACTACACCATAGAGCAGGTACACAGAGTCACTAACGTGATTGAGAAGACTCTTGAAAACATAAAGGTATGTTCTGTAGTTTTCCTTGATGTTGCTTGAGGTTGGCATTGAGGACTGGAATACAAATTACATCGTGACCTTCCTAAGCAGTTCTATTAGATATTAAAATTATACAATGAAGGGAGATATTTCAGAGTGAAATATAAAGGAGAGTTCTCATCACTTAAGAGAATTGAAGCAGAAATACCTCAACGAAGCGTACTGGGACCATTATTGTATTTGGTTTATACTAATGACATACTTTTTACTGGAGAAACAGATTTTGCAACCTTTGCAGATGATACAGCAATTTTGGCGTTTGGAAGTACAATTGACGCGACAACCAGAAAATTACAGTATACTTTAAATAGGATTGTCCACTGGATAAAATAATGGAGAATAAAATTGAATTAGCTAAAATCAATTCACACAACCTTCACCTAACTAAAAGTAGATCACCTACCTATTTACATAAATAGCAGGAAAAACCACACGCAAATATGGCGAAACACCTGGGTATGACGCTCGACGCAAAGTTAAAATGGAAAGAGCATGTTAAGAAAAAAAGGCAAGGAATGGATATAAAGTTTAGCAAAATGTATTGGCTCATTGGAAGAAACAGTAAGCTGGCATTTCACAAAAAGCTGCTTTTATACAGACAAATACTTAAACCTGTGTAGACCTATAGCATCTAGCTCTGTGAATGCACAAAGAAAACGGACGTTAAGATTATTCAAACGTTCCAGAACAAAGTATTACGATGCATTGTCAATGCACCTTGGTTTATTAGAAGCGGTAATCTAGGTAGGGATTTAAAGATGGTAATCGTCAACGAAGAAATAACAAAAAATGCCAAAAATATATCCAGCGTTTACAACTCCATGAAAACAAGGGTATTTAACATATTGTCAACGACATCGACAGCGCAGATACAAGATGGCTAAAGAAAACGAAGCCGCTTGATTTAGTTCCTCAGGACTGAAAATTGGTAATGTAACCGGAAGAACTAAGCCCACTGGAAGTAACTACTGTGTTATAGCCCAACTAAAGCAGAGAACTAAAATAAGAGAGAAAATTTGCTAAACGAGTTGTACCAACTTAGTCGTAATAAAAAAATAAATAAAAAAAAAATTGACAGAAATAATAAAAAAAATTATTCATTTCTGAATTTAACTTTCTTCACCTAATTTCTACTGACATAAGAGCAATAGAACAACTTAAGTGAACCTTAAGTAGTATTGATCTTGTATGATTAAGCACTGATTTTCCTCAGTTGATTAACGAGTTTTTCTAGCTAAGTAGTATATTGGCTTAAACACAGTCCTTGACAATCTGATTCTAAACGAAGTTTGAATGTGAATCGAAAATAAAGACGCTAAACCAATTTATAATATAAAAGTAAAGTTTTATTGCATTCATATATAAAAAAAATCAGCAGTATTGCCAGCCTTTTACTAAGTTAACCCTTTACTGATATATTTTACAAGAACTTGAAAACAAAATTTTTACAATTGGTGATCGTGGTAAGTGGTCAGCACAAAGAACGATTTTATACACATAATTGGCTGCGGCGTTGTTGTCGGGATCGGTGACTCTATAGAACTACAGATTCCTTATATATAGATAAGGCTAAATTCTTGAAATGACCTTTAAAAAACTTGAAATGATTGCGTACCTCAAAACTGTTTTCATCTTAAAACTATTTTACTTTATAAGACTGGAAGCCAAAGCAATACTATGAAGTTTTGGCACGGAACCAACAAATACATGGTTAAAATATTTGAGCATGGTTGAAATATTTGATGGAGATAATTTTATTTTTTTGGAATTTTTTATTTCATTGTTATAAGAGATGTATTTTTTTACAAAATATGAATCCTTACCTAAGATAAGCATCTTTTCAAGCAATACTTTGCAGCAATTTAATCTCTAATGAATGTCAAACAAAACATACCCATATAAATTTATGCATAAGGTTTAATATTCAGCTCTTTAAAATTTCTCTAAAGTCATTATGATGAGTACAAATAATTGGCTCAATGAACATTGAACATTATATCGAGAATATTTCGTTACTGCTGAACAAATTAAAATTTTCTACTTTCTAAAATGATAGAACCAATATATATATATATATATATATATATATATATATATATATATATATATATATATATATATATATATATATATATATATATATATATATATATATATATATATATATATATATATATATATATATATATATATATATATATATATATATATATATATATATATTTAATACATAACACCAACAGCAACAAAAGCTCTGTCTACATCCTCTTCAATCCGAATCACACACAAACATTTTTTCTGAAATTATACTGGAGTATTTTCCATAATGTCACATTGTGATCGTTCCACACCCATGAAATCTTTATTATTATGGGTATTTTTAAAACAACAAAATCGGTATACTCATACTTAAAATGTATAAATACGATACATACTTCATGTGAACAAATATACATACCTCGTTTATATAATGTATACGTATATATATATATAAAATCAGTGAAATGGAAAATTATAACGGTTTTTTAAGTAACACTACTGAATAAATAATTAATTTTGCTCTAATAAAAAATATCTACACTATAGAATACAGTTGGTTGTCACAAATTTACAAAATTTTCAAAATATAACAAAATATTTTGAAAAAATTAAATACGGAAATCGAACCTAAGCCTGGGTATATAGACAAAACACTTAAGTTTTATATGTTGGTCTAAACATTTTATATATATAAATTTTCCTCTCATCCATTAATTTGATTTTAAGAGTTTTTAAACGATATGGACAATAAAATTTAAATGATCTGTAATGAATTCTGGCAATGGTACATACATAAAAGTGTATATAGCCAATATAGACCTACAATATAACCAAATAAGGAAAAAAAACTGTGTTGCTATATATTTTCACCTACTGTACCGAGTATAGTATCTTTGATTTTGAACAACATCACATAGTATTGGAAAAATCGAGCTAAATAAATTCGGATGTAAAAATATTCAATACAAAATATATATATACAGACGACTATCGTATAGACAGTTTGATCTATAGAGCACTTAACAACTCTTGATCTATAGAGCACATAGTCAACTCAGACCTGTAATGCTGTTGATTTTTTTGTGTATATTAATTTATTTTAATTTTATCGTGAATTTTCAAAATTAAATTCAATCAAGGTCATAAGAAATACTGAAAATATTGTCAGTTCGTGCATAATTGTTGCGACCACTCAAACTAAAGATAATCAAAAGATAGAGTATCCAAAGTAAACTATTTTAAAATTAAACGAAAGGTTAAGAAATTATTATAAAAACTATATTTTGTAATTAAACTTTCATATTTTTTGTTGTGTTCCTTTGAGAAAGAAAGATTTAGTTGAGATTTGTATTTTCTCCAAAACAACCGCAAAAATTTAGTTTTGTGATCCTTCTATATTGTTATAGTTATTATAGTGTTATAATATCTCAAGGTTGTTACAAACATTATTATTTTTTGAATAAAGTGAGTAGCATTAGTTTATAACTTTGACAGACGAACGATTAGCTGAGTGTAATTAGATCAATATTGAGCTGATGAGGAATTAGTTATGTTTTTTAATCAGTAAATTGACATTTCAGGGCATTATCACTCATTGTTGTGTTCATTCCGTTTGTTCGTTCTGTAAATATTCTGCAGTATTATGATACTGATTCAGTATTATGATCAGTGGATTCATGATTCATGGTTGATGAAAAAAATACAAAACGATTTTATTTCCATCTATCGTTGGAAAGTTTAGTTTTTTGACATTAAGCTCTCGTTAGTCACTTCAACATATTTTGTGAATTTTGTTTCATCAATATTTTTTAAAATTATTTGATTAAAACAAATTAAAATTAAAATAATTATGATGTGTGCCTTAATTGACTTTTCAATCTAAACTTTTCAAATTGTTTAAGCTTCCGCTATTGCCTCGTAAGTGGTAGCTGAAAAAAAACATTTCCCATGCAACTTTTTGGTGGCTTCTCAAAAAGTATAAAACAATTATAATAGTTTTAAACTATGAATAAACTATAAAACTTGTTGGTTTAGTTTAGTTTCAAGTTGAGGCACAGTAAGTTACTTTTGTGGTAGTTCCATCTATCTAGTTATAGTATGAACTAACTTGTTATGATTTAGTTTAGTTAGTTTAGTCGATTAAGGCACATCATTTGACCATCATGCTTCGCTAGCTATAGTTAAAAAAATTACAGTTTTTGTCAGTAATTTTTCGGGGTATATTCCGAGTAGAAATTTGCGATTTTTCTGCATTTTCCGAAACTTTGCCTGGCTGATGTAAAATGAAATTATTCGAAGAAAATTGGATCAGATTTAGATTTTACTACAATCCGGATACATGTTTACATACTCACACAAAACTGGATCACACAACGATGCCGGTTACTGCAATTGTCCGCAATATATGCGTTTAAAATGCAAACAAATAGTAGTACTCAGCTAGTAGTACTCAGCTAGGCGCTGATAATGTCAACCAATTGTTAAAATGACGAGGACTTTAAGTAGCTGAAGCCTAGTGTACCCCTTGAAATTGCGGCTAAATTGCCTAAATTTTTTTCGGCAACACGAATGATGCGCAACATACGGTAAACAGATAGTAAGTTTCTAGATGTACCATCTTGCATTGAAGAGCTCGTTTTTCCTGAAATTTTTCAAATAACTCCCAGAGGAGAATGATTTCTTCTATTTAATAGTGGAATGGGTACAAAAAATCGAATGCTAATATTTTCAACAGTACGCAATTTAGTACAACTAGCACAGTGAGAGGAATAGTATGCTGATGGGACGTTTAAAACCTGTCCTTCTTTTTTGGACAATTTTATATAGTACACTGCATACAAAATAATAAGTCAATTCCTATAGTTTTTGGTTTACTACCGGACAAAAACCAAAAAACTAATATGAGCAATATTTAGTACAAATTAAAAAATTTGAAAATGAGTTAAAACCATCGATATGGAACTAGCTTCAATAAATGCTATTAAAGTTTTAATGAAAAAGCTAAACGAATGTGCTTCTTCAACTTTAAGCAAGCATTATATCACAATATTGCAGAGAAGGGCATAAAGATGTGCTACGTTACGAATAGCAGCTTTCCTACTAAATTCATATGCTAGCAGCTCTAGCGTATGTTCAAGAAGAAGACATTTTGTTGGTGTAAAATTTCGTTGGTTGACATATTGATCGAAGCTCGCAAACTTGGAAAGTTGCTATCGTCGAGCCAACATAAATATATTATTATTACAAAAATAATTATAATTTATAAGGAAAAAAAAAGAAAAAGCTTAATCAGCAAAATAAGTATTAGTTTTAAAACATTGTGAGGTGAAAATATGATTTATGATAACATTTAAATCTCCATCCGCTACTAAACAGGGATGGCCAAATAACAGAGATCACAGAGGTCCACGAGTGATTTAGTATTAAACACAACGAGTTCATTCGAAATTAAAAAAAAAACGGTGCAACATAGTCCAATTTAAAAAAATGAGAATGTGGAAAAAATTACTTCGCCTGCAAAAAGCGAAACTAACATTATAGTAAATGAACAAAGTGCAACACTAACAAAGTGCATTAAACAAGCTCACCGATATGATGCAAAGTTTAATGGTAATGATGGAGAGAAACATGGATTTAATGATAGAAAATATGAATATGATGATGCAGATTGTCGTTAAAAACCAAAAATGAATGTCCTTAAAATAGCAATATGGAATGCCAATGGCCTAGCACAACACAAAGCCGAGGTTCAAGCATTCCTCAATAAGCACAATATTGACATAATGTTAATATCTGAAACTCGGATCTAATCCGGATGGCAAAGCACATGGTGGCACAGCTGTTCTGATTAAAAGACGGTAAAAATACTACGAAATTAATAAATACGGGAAAGAACATATTCAATCAATGAGCATCTGCCTGCAGAAATGGTATGGAAACCGTGTAATGTCAGCAGTATACTGCCCAAAACACGCTTTAAAAAAATCACAGTTCATGGATTATTTTAACCAATTGGGTAATAAATTCATTACAGGGAGAGATTCTAATGCTAAACATATCCAATAGAGGGTCAAGACTAACATAGCCGAAGGGCAGACAACTTTTTGAAACGATAGAAGAATAGAGTTTGGATTACTTATCAGCTGGTCAACCGTCCTACTGGCCTACTGGCCAACAGATAAAAAAATATTCCTGATCTAATTGACTTTTGTGGGTATTTTGCAATACCCTTGCACGCACAAATGTTAAAGCAACCAACTGATTTGATCTGTCCTATTATCATTCACCTGCGTAATAGTAATGTTGAGCACCGATGTTCTAAAGGCAAAAAAGCCGAAACGTCTTACAAACAAGCGAGCTAAATGGGACCAACATAGAAGGCTAGTCGAACAAGGTACTTCTTTAGATATTCCACTTGCAACACCAACCGATATTGGATGAGGCTGCAGAAATTCTAGACGAAGTTTTAGAGAGGGTAGCAAAAATTCAAACAGAGAAAATTAATAAACTGCCCCGAGACATTCAGAACCTTGTTCAAGAAAAACGAAGAATAAGGAGGCAATGACAACAATCCAAATTTCTTTTAGTAAAATGGAAGCTTAATCACGCTATTAAAACTCTAAGGCAATGAATTTAAAAAGACCAGTTAATTCTAACTCACCGATTAGACTGACAAGTGGAAATTGGGCAAGAAGCGATTAAGAAAAAGCATTAGCTTTCGCTTATCATCTAAAGGAAGTGTTTACACCACATCAAAATGCTAAAACATTTGTTTTACCTGAGCAAACGGATAATGATTCGTCCTTCAAGCTAATTAAGTTTTAGTGGAAAAGTGTAAAGAAAACAATCAAAGATCATATAAGCCCGAAAAAGACACCGGGATATGATTTTATTACGGGAAAAATGATAAGAGAATTACCAGATAAATGTTTAAAATTAATAACTTTCATCTTCAATGTAATCATGCGAACTGGTTATATACTGCACACATAAAAAATGTCCGTTATCACAATGATTCAGAAGCCCGTGAAAAATGTAACACAAATATCGTTATATCAATAAGCGTGCTTCCAACAATATCGAAGCTTTTCGAAAAAGTGATACTAAGTAAACTTAAACCAGAATTAGAAGCGCGTCAGGTTATACCAGACCATCAGTTTGAAAATGAAATGAAATTGGCTAAGTATGCTTTATACGATTGAATGAATCTTTACTGGTTTATTGATGAAATGGGTTTGCCAATTTTTAACAGTCTGGGGAGTATCCTAATTTACAGATTCCGTTAAAGATCTCGGTAAACTGTGTTATACCAGATATCTTTATTTCTTAGCAACTCAGTGCTAGTATGCTATCATCACCCAGAGCTTTTCTTTTGTTAAGATTCCAAAGAATTTTGGCAACTTCTATTTTTTCGATCATCTCAATGGTTGTAATATGAGGAGAAGAGTTCAGAAAATAGTTAACACAGTTATTGACTAACTGTTCATAATTGTGAGTGTTTCACGTATTAGTTCTGAATACCTTTTTATAGTAAAAAGAGATTGATTGCCTCTGCTATTTGGTAAGGATCTATAATACAGTTATAATAGTCATGTATTTTTTCAGGGTTCCTACATTTATAAGAGTTGCTTCAGTTTTAGCTAAAACACACGGTTTTGCTAGAAAATGAGGTGTACCATTCTGAATAAGGATGACAGTGCCTTAAAATTTATCCTGTTACACATTTAGCTGGAACGAGGTATATCGAGCAAGGAAACTGCAAAATAATTTTAGTAAAATCGAATCGACCAATCAAAGACGGTTGATTTGGAAAACACCTACTGCAGCAAAGTACAAAGAAATAAAATTAACATTTTCCAAAATGAATTGATTGATAGTAAAAATCCAAAGTTATCATTAAACATTACATTGCTACTGTATAAAATGTTAATCAAGCCGATATGGATATACGTTTTTCAGTTAAGAAGTGACCTCATGTTTCAAATAAAGAATACCTACATAGACAGATGAAATGATTATATATAAAATGAGATGTTCATTCAGAATAGGAAGACCCACTGTTTGTCTTTTGAGTTTTGGCTCTTACGAACTTAAAACTGGAAACGAATTTTTATTTGGAAAACTAGAAACCAAATTTGCGCTTAACATATTACCCGAGAATTAACAGATTTTGTGTTCGACTGAACATACTGTATATTAATGGTCCTCGTAAAACCATTTGTTGCTTTACTGTATGATTATTGTACTGTGACAATATATTATAGTCGTCTGTGTATTATTTAAATTTTCAATATCGTCTATAATCGATCGTAATTTTACGACAAATTTTAGTAAAACTAAATCGATTTACTAAATAGGAATCAACATTTTTTTTGGTCAAGTATTTACTTTATTTATATAGAATTATGCATTAGTGCATAAATGAATTTTTCAAATTGTATTTAAATTCATCATGTTCATCTGCCCCAATAATTAAACAAAATAACAACAACAAAAAAACTGAACACTTTCGTATGATAAAAAATTCATCGAAGCATTTCATAACGGATGTAATCTATCACGAAAATGGTTTAGCTTCCGGTCGCGACAATATGGATATTTAAAATATATTTGTATATATATATATATATATATATATATATATATATATATATATATATATATATATATATATATATATTTATATATAATATATATATATATATATATATATATATATATATATATATATATATATATATATATATATATATATATATATATATATATAAACTGTAAATGTTGAATGTACTTCAATATCAGATTTGTACAGGAACAAAAAACTAATAATGTTAGTGTTGCCTCATCACAAAAACCATGTACATGAAGAACATAAAAAATTATTTTAGAGGTGGAAACGAATTTATAAATAGAAAATTGTGTATGCATACTTGCAAATAAAAGAAGAAAAACTGAAAGGTCAGATTGTTCCAATAACAATTTTGCTTTTGCTCAAATCATATAGAGGCGAATTCGAAGAATTGTTTGCAGCTCGATTTTTTTAATTTTTAGATTTTACGGTCAAATAGCAATATAACCAAAGTTCTGCAATATGAATTAAGTTTGACATAAAATGTCTTTACCGAATCGAATTGACAATATTTGGTCAGTTAAATAACTGTTTTTGCATACATGTTGTAACCACTTAAACTAAAGGTAAATAAAATATAAATAAACTAGTGCAAACTATTTCAAAATTGAAAGAGTATTTTTTAGAGCCCCCTTCCCATATTCTGCCGAAAGTAGTTTTCTAGGCGATTCCAACTACGTGTCGAATGACGTAAATTGTTGATCTAGCCTTTCGAAATCCATTTTGCTACTCAGCGAGGTTTCCAGCCCTTTCCACTGCTACCTTCAACCGATTGTGAATTATGTGCTCTAATACTTTGCCAGCCGTATCCAGCAAGCAAAGTCAGGTAGGATAATGGCACTCCTGTAGGGTTATTTGCGAATCCTCCCTCAGGCATTTGTTGTAAATTCCTCTAAATTCATCAGGTTTAGATCACATGGTCGACTTTAACGCCATATTTGTAATATTGTCAGGTCCAGGTGCTTTAAGATTCCCAAATCGTTGACATGCACCGATGAGCCCTTCTCTGGATAACAAGGGTACTTCTTTCGGGTCAAATGCTACCCGTACGGCAGAATTAACATCAGTTTTCTGCGGGTATTATACGGTTACAATTTTTTTTAGTGTCACAGGGCAGGTATGAGGCAAACCATTAGAATTTATATTCATGATTTTTGACCTTTCTTCTACTTTACTTTTACTTCTGCAGTTAGTTGCCCAGGCGTTGAAATCACCAGCAATGTAACAAGGTTTCGCAACTGGGCATCAGCAATCAATTTCTCTAAAAAATACTTAAAATCTTCAATTGTGGCATTAGGTGGTGCATAATAACTGTAGATATCTAAGCGGTTAACTTTTACTCACGCATATCCTGCTTTATGATTACTAGTCCTATAAAGAATAATCCGTCTGCCACAGGCTCATATGGTGGCCTTGCCTGTTGAGTCAGTCGCCCAGTCACACACCCATCCATATTTTTGTATTGTTCGCAAAAGGTGTTGAAATCAACTCTAGCTTCGTGCACGAATTAGACTAGTACGTTCTGTGCAACCTTACAATGATTTAGGTTTAGCTGGATGAATTTCATAGTCGACGTGAATTTTTCAATGCCTCCTGTAGCATAGACTAGAGCTTTCCACGTCACATATACATGATTTGGCTATATGTCCATAATGCTAGCACTTGAAACACTTTAGGAGCACCGTTTTCCGTGGATTCGACAGATCCAATACGTACCTTGTCTTCCGCATTCATCATTTTGGCTATAGAACTTCGAATAGCCATCATTGCCGTTTTGGTGCCTCTATAGGTAGCTCTCAGTGACATGGTCTATCAGTAATTCTTCCGCATCCACAAATTTATCTATAATCGCCTTTTGTACCTCAGCTTTTGATGTGGCTTCATCGATGTCTTTAATGTCGACCATACCCTCATCAGTATTTGATAACGTTTGGAGTTTTGCATCTCCACCAGGAAAATTTTCTTATGCAGTTTGGAAGCCACTTTGGGTGTACATCTTCTAACTCAAGTAGGTGGTCTAAGCCTAGGTTGTTAAGCTTAGGATCACTTTTAATTTTTATAAGTATCTCAGCATATTAGAGAGATCCACTCTTCGTTATTTTAGTTGCATCCGGGCGAGGACATGGGATTCTTGCACGTTTCTTTTGTGTTATTTTTTACCAACTGCTAGTTCGCTAGGTTCAGCTGAATTCCCATTGGAACTCTTTGCTACTAGAACTAAAGTCTCGACCGCTTTTTGTTTCCCTTTCTTTTGGGCGTGGTCAATAGGCGAATTTTGTTCGTTCGGCCTTCTCCTTTTACTGTTGGAAACCATTTTCATTTCACTATCCAACGTAACGGTGTTCTTCCCTTTATTCCTCGGGTTTAAGATGGTTGACGTAGTCTAGGTCGGACAGCAAACTGTTATCTGCTTTGCTAAGTTTGCAATTGTCTGACTTTTGTCATTCAGTCATCAACCTTATGTGAACTTCCATAGAACGAACTTCCATAGAAGGTCAAGTTTCTTTCCCTGCTGATTAAAAGCGTCAGGTTCACCAGTATCCGATAGTGTACCGGATATTTTGGTGTCTCCAAACTCTGAACAGGACTTCGAAGGCGATCGAAATAACCTATACTGTTCCTTTCAAATGGGTTAATTTTCCTCTACGACTCTGTTGAGTTGTTTCCGGTTATCGCACTTTTTTATACCTTAGCTAAGTTTCCCATTGGGGTTTCTCCATAGTTGTTGCATTGCTGTCGATTTCGACGGCTGGGCGCCTGCTTTCGCACATCTTAGAACCGCCAGTACTGGGGTCTCTTCATATGCCAATATTTGTCTCTGCATATGCCTTAGTGGTAGTACCAAAGCTATCCATTTAGAACTGATCAGAGCCATGACAAGTGACAAGTGGAGTTTTGGGTGCTCTAAAAATATTTTTTCCGAGAAGAGGAGTTTGTCAAGTAAAACATAGTGACAATGATACAAATTTAATTGGATCTCATAGTCAGCTATAAGGGAAGCATTTCAGAAATTCAATAAAAATTCGAAAATGTCACTTAACGTCGATCAAAAACCGACTGTCAAAATATGTAATACAATTTAAGTTGAATTCAAACACCGAATTAAATTCAGGCAAGAGTTTGGAAACAATTCTAACATTTTATTTAATCTGTCAAACTCGATCAAGCTTCATGTCTATATGTTTAGTTTCAATATGTATTTTTCTAACCAATTAAAAACCTTTTTATCACCTGCACTCGATATATAATTGTTGATATATGAACATGATTGTTTTACGATTGGTCTCAATCACATTGGTTCTACCCTACCACCAATTTATTTTTTTCTAAAATCAAATCTCGAATATAAATCCATTTAATGTACTAATCGAATTTATGAACAATGTTGAAAACTTCAATCAACTTAAGTCGCTCGTATAGAGAAAAGAAAATTAAATTAATTTTTCTCCATATGTAGGTACATAGACATACTCTTATACGTTAATATATTACAAAGATGTTGAAGAACACTTAGCTATACATTTTCATTTGTTTTTATTTATATTTACATAGTACAAAGTTCTAAAGTACGTATAATTTAGGTTGGGTGCTAGGTTTTTATTAGGAGAATATGGATCAAAAGGTATTTAGTTTTTGTATGTATGTATGTTGAACAAATGAATTATAATCCGATTATCATATATGTGAATCAAAATAAAATAAATTATTAATGGTTTGACTGCATGTTCGTATCATGCTATTATAACCGTATGATGGTAATCATTATAATCCGCTCTATATCCATGAAAAGCAAAATAAATTTAATTGGGTCAATCAAATTTAAAATATTAATTATAATTAAGTAAAACATGTCAATCGAATAGCCAATCGGCAATCAGGTATCATTTGTTTCCTATTAGGGGCTCCTATTTGCGGTAATTACTGTCACAAATTCTTAAATTCGAGTATAAAAAGATTCTAGAATGATCTATAGGCGCCAGATTGCTAAAAAATATTTGTAAAAGCTTTCATGGTTGTTTGGAGTTAGTCTTAGAAGTCAAAGCTTCCTAAGCATATGCGATTATCATAAGACCTCTTCCTAGTGTATACAGGATATGATATAGTGGTAGATGCCACCTTTGTAGATTATCTTGGTGTCCGATCAAAGGAAGAAGAGTAACAGTCTACTTCTCCAACAACTGGCACCATTTGCGATGGCAAAAATAGTGTTTTCTCTCAAACATCGGGATCCTCAACCTCTGAGCTTGGTATTGGAAACATGTCCGTCAACTCTAGTATATGGATTAGGTTTTACTCCTTCGAAATAAGGCGTTTTAAAAAAGGCCTCAAAGAATGCAAAACTAGAGATGAGGCTAAATCTACTACTAAGTTCGAGTTTACTTTTAAAGCACTCTCAAAATCTGTAGCAATTACTCTAGACAATGGGTATTGTAGTAAGCTCGGGAGGTCTTTTGCAGTTGCTTTGGAACCCACTAAACCACCTCCAAAAAAACTAAAAGTCTTCTTCGGTCTAAGCCTTTTTCAGCCAATTAGAAGCCAGTGTTAGGCTAAGTATATTACCTGATTATCTCAATGATAAGCCTCTCAGTATGAAGCTGATGGCAAGAATACAAGAGTGTATCATTGACCTTATTATTGAGATACAAGGTCATACTCTTAAGTCACAATTCCTTGATTCTTTTCGGAGCACAGATGGCTTTTCTTTCTATGTTCCAATCATTCCACAGCGGAATGGATCAGTAATTGAATTTCGATAACCTCAATGCGATAAGGTCAAAATGTGGTCTGAACATACCTTTGGTGCAAGAGGATGATTTTCCTTGGCCAAACATTGTTAGGGGATTTTTTCCTTGTCTAGCGAGAAAATTCTTGCTACAATACCCGCGCAGAAAAATGGTTCTTTGGCCAACTTCAGGAAGAAACTACAACGGACGACAACTGGCGCACCCACCCATTTAGTTATAGCTATAGGCGATTCTTCCATGACAACACTGCGCGGATCCACGGGAAACGTTGCATACCACTTCAGTCACATCAGACTCGTTCTCAAGAGCGATTTTTAATCTACAAAACAGACCACTGAAGTTTGCTCCAGTAAAGGGGTACTAAACCAGCCTCAGAATTTGGTATAAACGACAACAAGAAGGCATTTTAGAACAGCAGTCCTGTAGACCATTATGTTCATGCTGCCCTTTCATTGAGAGAATGATCAATAGCTCCGTATCTCCTTCTTTGATTTCTGAGGAATTAGCTGGACTGACCACAGAAAGGGCTCTTCATGAAAGATACTTAAAATCAACGGCACTCACCTTAGAAATTAAGCCTAGATGCGTTTGAGGTTATATTGGGAAACCTGTCCAAAACACGCTAAATCCCGCAAAATAGTCGTCCTTTCCCTAATAATAAAGTGTGGTTGGTACTATTAGGGTACTACAAGCAAACCTTCATCACGCAAAAGGAGCGTAGGATTTCTTTTGCAATAAGTTTGCTCAACAACATTTAAAGCATTCTAATGAGTGGAATGAATATAGGCAGGTCCTAACAAATTACAAGACTGAACTAAGGCGTTCTAAACGAATTACGTGGAGGAAAAACTGTGGTAATATCGATGATATACCTGCACCTGCTTGACTCCACAAAGTGCTAGCTAAGGATCAGTCCAACAAAGTTGGGCTTCTCCTCAAATTCGTTGGTAATTCAATAACGATCGTATCATCCATCAATTATGAATGTAAGTCGTTTAAGGCTCCAGGCGGGAATGAAATCTTCCCAGCCCTCCTCCAAAGGAGCTTGGACTTTATTACTCCTGCTCTGGTAATTAGACCTACCTTTAATTTGAGTCACATACCCCAGGCTTGGATCCAAGTCAATGTGGTATTTATCTCAAAGCTTGGCAATCGGCCAAGTGAACTCGCTAAGTACCTTCGACCTACCAGCCTTATTCTCAAAACTATGGAACGACTAGTAGATCTTTATATCAGAGACTGGTTAACTGTAAATCCAGACCCTTAAATCCTATTGAATCGATAGACTGACCGCATCCATAAAAATCTGCACTGTTAAAAGGAAATCTAGATACCGCAATTTAGATCGACCGAGGGTAATGTTAACTGTCACGTAGTTTAGGGTCGGTACATAGAACGCGTACAGTTTGCTAAAAAGACCAGGCGCGTTTCATGACACTGTATCAGCCATGAAAGAAAATCGTTTGGAACTCGTTTCTATCTAACAAACCCGATGGCCAAAAAGTGAAGACCTGAAGTGTAGATGACTTCGGCAATCTTGGTTAGGTTTTCTGCTTAGGCCCAAGTTGAAAAACGATGTTTTGGATTTCAAAGCAGTTAACAATCGTATGTGTAAACTACGTTTATAGGCAACCTGTCAATCATTTGTGTTCATGCACACACTGATGTGAGCCAACCCAAAGATAAAGGCTAATTTTTTATCAATTTAGATGATCCGATGGGATCCTTACCGGAACACCACATTAGAATAATGATTGGTGACTTTAATGCTAGAGCTGGCAAAAAATAGACTGTCTTATGCAAAAACATAGGTCCGTATTCCCGACAATCATTTTGGCTAGCACATTCTTTCCTCATAAAAATATGCCCATATATTAACATGGTCAAACTCTCGTAAGTCGTCCAAAGTCAAATTTACCATGTGTTAATTTCTAAGGCAATGTCTCGATTCGTCCAAGATGTGAGATCTTATCGGTCGGCTGCCAAATTGGTAGGCAGTGATCATTGATTGGTCATTGCAAAGGTAAGATGGCAGTTTTCTTACAAGATAGAGAACATAGGAAAACGTAACTTCCATTTAAACTGTGAAGGTCTGATAAACGAAGATGAAAAAGCACAATATCAGAGTATTGTTAGCAGTAGCATTATGGAAATCAACACTCGTTCTAATGATGTGAACGCTCTATGGGAGGTATTGAAAACTGCGGTTGTCAGTGCTTCCCAGACGTCTCTAAGTATGGTAAAAATGCAACCCAAAAATAATTTGTTTGATAAGGATAGTGTCTTGCTGTTGAGCAACAGAATATATCCTATTAAAAAGCATAATTACAATTTACAATCGAACGGAAGAACAAAACGCTTCTTGCTAGGAAAACCGCAAAGCGGTTTTCTGTAGACGGAAAAAGCGTGAATAATGAAAGGCTGAAGTCTTACGAGTACAACTTCTCGTTACTTCTTTAAACAAGTCACCAAATAGTACCATACCTTCAGACCTACCAAGCTATATCACCATTCGGTAGCAGGATAGAAACTGCTGTTGACACAGAGCCTACAGCGCCCTAACTATCAAAGATTATTTTGATTATTTTCAATGGAACGAAAGCCAAGCCGGTGCACGCAAGCGCATTAGTAATTGAAACAATCGATTCAAAAAACCAACAAGGAGTTGTCTTGTGTGCAAGGCTCAAACAATTGATATTTGAGTGTCCCGAGTTTGCTAAATTGGTATTAACAGCCATGAAAAGAATCATAACAGCTGAAAACCCATACCATAATAGTTTACATAAGGAACATAGAATATTCAACTGTTAGGTCCGAAGCACATGCAAGATTTATTGCGAGGTTTATTGCGTGATAAAATATTAACATGTGAGAAACGCGAACCTGAAACCAACGGCTGCCAAACGTATGCTGTATACCATTATTTTATTAATGGTCATAGTTTGTTAGAAGGATGGTAAATTGATACAATGCAAATGGTAAATTCAAACAATGCAAAATTCGTCACAAAAGAAGTTGTTGAACCAATTCCGAAACAAAGGAATTGTTCAACTATAAGAGTGATGTCAAGATCATACATAGAAAAGAAATTGAAGCTTCAATGCTATGTCGTGATAATAGTTACAACCTTATATAGCCCACGTCCCAGATAGAATATGTGCTTCACAATAATAGAAGGCGTTGATCAAAATATAGAGTACACCATCAGCATACTGAATTCATCCAGACTCATCATATAGAATTGGCTACTACAACAGTTTCAGGTGAAAAGCATAATAACCTTACAACATGAACCGGTTGAAAACTTAGAAAACTCAGAAAAGGCATCATGTTCCTTCGAGATACAATGCAGCAAATTGTGCGTCCCGAGGAATTACCTTAAGGAAGTTTGAGAACCAAATTTATTATGTGGAAGCGTCGAGATTAGTTGAAACTTCTTAAAGAATTGTGGCCAAAGCAAAGATCGAGTTTCCAAACCGAAGTAGAGAAGAAGGTAGAATGCCTGGTTGTTTTAATGAGCATGAAGAGTAAACTCGTTCGATCAAAAACGTTAAAAGGAAATTGGAATATGTGATGCGCTACAAAAACTATTTCCAATCGTGAATTTGTGCTGTGAAATCCTTTCCGATTAACGTATTTCATGTCAACGTCCTGTGTTAAGCCTGCAAAATCGATTTGCGTACTATCGACTAACCCATACATGTCCGGTATTATTTTGGTCGCAAATTCTTCAGCAATTCGGTTTCTTTTTAGCTAGCATCTTGTGGAAATTTAATATATTTGATCATAATATTTGGGGTATTTAAGAGGTTAGTCACTTCTTCGATGCACTTGCTAATGGCTGGCTGTGACATGATACTTCATTTACTTTAAATTTGGTTTTGGTACGAACTGGTGGCATAAAAATTAAATTATACCAAACACTTTACATCGAAAGGAAAATAATTTTCCTAGGGATCATCCGTAATAGCTCTCCATTGTTCTTGTCTCTGGGATGCTACTAATTCCTCTTTTAGTTGTATTGCCAAGGGAGGGGTCAATCGATAATAGAACTGAAAATCGTTTCCTTTATCTCAAATACATTCGATTGTTGTCTCTGCTGCTTATGCGATTTCGCAGACCATGCCAATATTCAGCAGCAATGTGTGGAATTATTGAATCCATGAGTCTCTGTAAGCCTCAAATGTTTTTTACTTTCACACTAGGTTACTGATTTTATAATATAAATGAGTATATATCGTTTTTAATTCGGATCAATAGGTATTATTTTTATTTATTAATTACCAAATAGCACAATACGAAACACTTCGATATGAAGGAACGTCAAACTGTGTAAAATGACATTGACAACACAATATAATTTGTCTTTTTCATTCACATTAATAAGTTACGTTTAATAATTCATCCACAAAGCGAACGCATTAAGACTATTTCATTTTATCACAGTTTTTATCACGGATTGTGATATAACATCACAAAATGACCCCCACGATTGAAATATAATTACATTTTAGGAAGCCACAGGGAGTAAGTTTCGAAGTTAGCTAGTTGCTGGTGTTTACTGATATATAATTTAGTCAAAACTTTAAAATTGCAGTTTTAGTTTAAAAGTCTGACTGATTTTGTTAAATGCATGGAAAGAATTGTTAAATTTAATTTTCAAATGTCAATTTCTGTTTTTAGTAATAAACTCTGATAGAGACAAAATGGTTTTTCCAAAAGGAAAAAGTGACTAAATTTGTAAAAGTACATGTGGGTTGTAATGTTTTGTGGTATGAATTGTTACAAACAGACACTTTTTTAAATAAAGTTGTTTATTAAAGGAAACATTTTACTTTAAAGTAATAGCAAGTTATTTTGCAGTTGCAAATATTAAAACTTTTCATTTTTTTAGATTTTTACATTTGCAAATGATAATGGCATTCTTTATAGGTTTTGTTTCTATATATAGTTCAAATTTAACTAAAATGTTAGTTATAAATTGAGATATCATGAGATATTAAGTATTAAAAATGTGTATTCTTGTAATTTTATTTTAAATCAAGCACTCTTAACAGAGAATCTTTGAAAATGGCTTCACATATAAAGTCCAAAAATGCAAAACTCAATTAAAGCTTTAAAACAACGTTATACGAATATGCAAAAAACTATACTTATTATTTTCCCAAGATCGTATCATCGCAATATAAACGGATCGTCGAATCACACAAATAAACACAGGTAAATGGTTTTAACAATATAATTCTACAATCCAAACACAACAATGTGCTTTAAAAACTAAAAAACTAAATCAATTTTAATTAACAAATAAATAAAAAGTTCGTTAAAAAATTTTTTATTCAATTAAAATTATTAAAAAGCTTTTTTTATGTTATTACTCTGTAGATGGGGACAGTTTTCTGTGAACACGATGGAAAAATAGAAAAGTTCGTGGCTGTGTTATAAATCGTATAGTAAAATTATTATTATGACATGAGGCATCGGTGTTGTTTGTGAAATGTTTTGAACTTTTTGTTGTTGATTGTAGGTAGAGCTAAAAATGTTTGAAATCAGGTGATGAATTACAATATCAGTTCTAATATTTTAGTTTGAATCCGAAATTAAAAAAACCTCAATCTAATTAAGAGCTCTTAAACTAAAAGAAAATTGATTTCCTGGAATTAATTTTATAAATTCGAAACTTATGATATTCGAAATCGATATTTTCACATTAAAATTATTAAAATTCTAACTACTTGTCAAATGTTTTAAAATTAAACTACAAATTTAAACACAAATCAAAGTGTTAAGACTATACATTGCTTTATTCAGGAGAGATGGCCTTGGCGATCTTAGTGTTAATGTATAATTATAATGTTATAATATAACAAATTTTAGTCCTACCTAAATGTATAAAGTTTTTTCCCAAGCTTTTTGTATAAGATGAGTACGATGATATGTTCATACACAATTTAACTGATGGTTTTCAATGATTTTTTACTATTGTAAATTTAGTTCAATCGTCCAATTGTTTTATTTATTTATTGTTTGACATTTTAAATTAAATAAAGCCATATGTGTCCGTCCACATATACCTCGTACATTTACATATGAATTATTGTTGAAAATAAATTGATTTAATATTTTAATGGAAGCTTTTTCCATTATACAAAACTAATTTAAATTTTTAATTGAAAATATTAAGTGATTATGATACTCGTCCGTCGATGAATTCGTGTTCATTGTAATCATTCGATATCATCGTTCATATATTCCCCGCTAAATACATTTTATATATATATATATATATATATATATATATATACGATATATGGTTCAAAAACCTTTCACCTTGTATTGATTGCATAATGCGATCCAATTATAACAGAACGTACTCGTACATACCAAATGCAAAAAAAAAATTCTTATTGAAAATAAATTAAAAAATTTATTCGTCATAATGATTTAGGTAGGTAAGGCATCATGTAACCGTGACATTTTCGAAACATTTCATTCGAATATAAAAAATAAAATAAAAAACAAAAAAAAAACGAAACCACATTAATGTGGAAACGGAAATTCAATTTTCAATTTAAATATTACAAAAATTATTGATGAAATTAAGTTTAAAGTTTATTCATTACGGTTATATGGTATAATATTTAAATGTATGCGCGATGTTACGGTTCGTTAAAATATTAGTCAATTGTAACACAAACAATCCAGTATATCATCTATGTGTCATTGACCTATAGCATCAATAGAAATGTTCGTTAAAATTTTTCTAAATAGCCGCATACGTTTAGCAAATGTTAACAAACCTCGAGAGGATTCACCTAACTCCAAACGACCACGGAATTGTTGTAACTTTACTATACAGTATATTTTGTTGAACGTAGGAAGCACGCAATTATGGCTGCTTTAATATGCATTCAGTCTCTTTATTGCAATAATTATAGAAACACTATAGAAAATGTGTGTTAAATATTAATCAGGCTCTTTCCGATTAGTCAGGGCTCGCCGAACATCTGTTTACATTTAACAAACGGTAGGATAGTATAGGGATTTCACAAAAGGAAATTTTAAAATAATTTTTATTATATAAAATAAATAATCTAATATCAATACATAATCAAACAGTTAATATTAATTTAATTATCTAATAGTGAGTAAATAATTAATTAATATAAAAATAATTAAAACGATATTGTGTGTAAACCGGACATTTTTATTCGAACTTTCTAGATAACCTTTTAAGCTGTAAACATTTAGAAGCGACGGCCCCTATCGTAGTTTGTTCAGAGGAACTCGTCAGTAAACAAGATATTGGCGACCATAAACCATCAAAGATTTATAGGGCAATGAAAGGTCTAGCGGGTGAACACATCGGCGATGATATAGTTCGCAAACTCTGGATGAGATGGATGCCAGAGATCATTAAAATGGCACTCGTGGGAGGCCTGATTTACAAAGCGGACCTAATGTTTGAGTCGCCATCATTACCCAACATTTTTCCGATGGATTCCACCCAATCAAATTCTTGCAAATCGACAACACCGAATAAATCGGAGATTGCAGAACTAAAGAAGCAAATTTCCAAGCTCCAAATTGCCGTAACTGCACTTTCTACAAGCAATCGTAGTCACTGCCGGAGTTCACAGCCTTCATAGCAGCCACACTTCAGACCAAGGATTAAATTCGATTATAAATGCGGCCGATAATCTAAATTATACAAACCGCCGCCTTTTTATTGGAGATCAAACTAATAATCTCCTTTTTCTTGTGGATACTGGGGCTGATCTTTCTGTAATCCCAGTTACATATTTTAAAAAAAATCGATCTCTCGATCCAATTTGTGTCTTTCAGCAGCGAATGGCACAACCATAAATACTTACGGTACCAAATTATTTTCGGTTAATGTAGGGCTACGGCGCACCTTTATCCACCCTTTCGTGCTCTTTCCAAATGTGGTCTACTTGTCAACTTGCGTGGAAGACAAATTATCGACCCGGCCACGAAATTAACAGTCAACGCTATGACAGTTTCCGTCAACACTCCCACACCAAAACATTTAATGGTTGAGAATGGATATGGGCAATTATTAAAGAAATTTCCGTCACTTGTAGAACCTCCAAATTACAACATCCCGGTCAAACATAACGTGGTTCATCATATTATTACAAACAGTCAACTCCCGTATGCAAAACCACGTCGACTGAATCTAACAAAACATAAGGCAGCGTATAACGAATTTTAGCAGATGGTTGAATTATGCATACGCAAACCGTCGTTTTCTTCGGTTTCCTGCCACGCCACATGGTTCAAAAGAGAGACAACACAGATTGGCGTCCATGTGGAGATTACCGTCGACTAAACCAATACCGCATATTCACAATTTTTCAGTGCATCTACATGGGTGCACAGTTTTTACAAAAATTGACTTAGTCAGAACATATCATGCAAAAAACCGAAAATTTACCTAAAACGGTAGTTACTACTCCATTTGGCTTATTTGAATACAAACGAATGCCTTTTGGTCTTCTAAGGATAGCATTAAACCTTCGTAGGAGCGCGTAGTAGCCATGACACAGTTCCCGCGACCTACCTCAATAAAATCTATTCAGACATTGGTCGGAATGGTGAATTATTATCATCGCTTAATTCCACGTTTAGCCGAACTTCTAACACCAATTCACGCACAATTGGCAGGTCTTTTTAACAACCTAATACAGAAAAAAAATTCCGCATTTTTCAACATCACGTGTTGAAATGCATTTTTCAACATCACATGTGACGCATCAAACATTGCCGTAGCAGCAGTGCTTCAACAATTTGATAAAGGTAGTTGGGAACCATTAGCGTTCTTTTCAAAGAAGCTAACAATAAGTGAAATCAAGTAATCCACCTTTCTACAGAGAACTGCTAGCTATATACTTAGCCATTTAAAAATTTCGATATTTTGTAGAAGGAAGAATTTTCACAGTCTACACAGACCATAAACCACTAATACACGCGATAAACTCAAAAACGAAACGCAGTCTGCGACAGATTCGCCATTTGGATTTTATATCCCAGTTAACAACAGACATACACAGACAAACGACACATTTCAGGTACGCAAAATGTAGTCGCAGACACTTTGTCACGTTCATGTGACTCACAAATTGACACAATATGTAAAATCCCAGAACTGAAAAAGATATCAGACGGATATCAGCAAACGGACGATGAACTAGGAACTCTGATCAATAAATCTCGCCCAACAAGTACCAAGTACAAACTTGAACTTGTAAATTTCACTGGTCCTGAATTATATTGCGAAATTTAAACTGGTATGTATCGCGTATACATTCCTCAAGCATTACGTCGCATAGTTTTCGATACACTAAATATCATTTCACATGATTATGCCAGAAAGCTAAAAGTATAAAAACAGATACAATTTGGTCTCAGCAGCTAAGAAATAATTGAGCGATTTAAATGAACTTTGGTACAGATTATGTGCTCAACAAATCCTATTCTTAGAGATATCATATCGATATGTATTATCATATCGATAAGTAAATGGAGATATCGACCACTATTAAAGATTTTAATTTGATGATGCTTCAGATACGCGAAAATCGGTACTGTGTTGACGCAACATATAGATGGTGATGAGCAAGTAATAGCTTATATGAGCCAAAAGCTTACATCGAAGCAAAAGAAATATCCAGCCACCGAACGTGAGTGTCTGGCAGTGGTTTTCGCAATAGAGAAATTTAAGTTCTACATTGACGATATATAATTCAGAGTATAACTGACTGCGCTTCACTGATATGGTTGAGGAACCTTAAAGACCCGGCATCAAATTGGCTCGTTGGTCAAAGCATTTCCAAGGGCACGATTTCCAACTCCTTCACAAAAAAGGCAAGCTAAAAGTAGTTTCCGATGCGTTGTATCGTGCAGTTAAATTAATTGGAATAGACGGGACTATGCAGGATAATCAGGCATATCAAAACGTTCCGATTTTCAGCTTGAAAATGAAACGTTATATAAATATTGTCGAACCATTGAAGATGATGGAACGAAGAGTTGGAACTGGAAACGTTATGTGCCACCGTCTGAGCGACGAGGTATAATGTACAACAACCATGATCACGCATTAGCGGCACATCTTGGATTTTTCAAGACGCTAAAACGCATACAACAACAACATAACTAGCCAAAAATGGCAAAAGATGTGCGTCAATACATTAAAGTCTGTGACAGATGTCAGCTCAGTAAAGTCAAGTGTGAGATATCGGGAGTGCCCATGAATAAGCCAAGAGTACCTACCGGGCCATGGGAAACATTTGCCGTTGACTATTTGGGTTACCGTATCCACGATCAAAATCTGGAAATCAATACTGGTAGTAATTGATACTTTAAGCAAATTTTTAATGCTTTCTACCAAAGTTCCGCTATAGCGTGTGTGGTACGTTACAAGCGCGCATTACCACAGCACTCAAAACAACAACCGTTTGAGTGTTTGCTTGAACAGATTCTCAAGTTGTTTTTCGATGTTTTTGGTTTTCTCTTGGTTTTTCGATTTTCTTGGTTTTCTGGAGACCGGAACAGCCCCAAAACAGATGAGATAGATCAGTTTGAGAAGATAAAGCAAACAACATGATAACACAGTTATACCTACATAATTTTGATATGTTCTTCTGACTAAGTAGATAAATTTGTTAATTTTCAGTTAATCATTTAACTCTTAAACAATTGACTGATCTCAATAAGAATATTGAAACCAATTTGCAACGCACGGGGTAACTACACCTAAAATGTCACACAACCAAGTATACTGCAAAAAAAAAATATTTTAACTGTGGCGTTATGTATTGAGCCATGGATGATGATATTCGTAACGAACAAATAGTGAAATATATTCGCCGTAATATATTCTAGGATATTTTTGTGAATATTAATTTCCGCCACACAATTGTGAATACCAAAAATTTTGAAAATCCAAAACATAAATGTTTTCTATAATCAAAAAAAATATTTTAAAAAATGTCTACAACAACAACAAGCATACCAAAAGGAAATTATTTACACTTGTAGAAAGCATCTGCACCATGTATAAAGCCAGTCTATAAATGAGCATTTCCGTTTGTTCATTTAATTTTTTTAATCACATTTTCTTTGTTTTTAACGTGTTTACAACGTAAGTGAAGGAAAATTGTCCAAAAACATAGACGTATAATAGATCTAGACTTGTAACAAATATTTTTTCCATAGTAAATCTTCTATTTCACGCGTTATCGGTTGGAGAGGGACGGATATTTAAAAAAATGTATGTCTTACTCAACAATTTGAATGTAAACAAAAAAAAAAATTTTTTTTTTGTGACAATTCAAAACAACGCTTCGCTTTTTTATCGAAAAAAAGTAATAAAATTAGTTAAAACTTATATACATATAATAAATTTATATTAACAAATCATAAATTTGTTATACTAACGAATATAAAATTAAAAAAATCATACAGAATGAAGTGTATAGTGAAAAATTGACGTAATACTACTCTAAAAAAACTAAAAGGGATTTCGTTTAATAAGTATTTTAATTAATGAGTTAAATAAAATAAAATAAATGTTGTGATTGTAATCGTGTGATTAGTGAAAAAAAAAATCAAGGTTTAAGTTACAAATTTAAAAAAAATGTGAATTGTTTTGTATGGTAGCCCTTTTAGTAATCAACTGTATATTTTTTTTTTTTTTTTTTTTTTTTGTTTTGTTTTGAATGGTAGCCCTTTATTGAATATAGTGTACTATTCCAGGACCGAAACATTAATAATTAGTTTGACAAAACGCCGTTAAATTGTATACTAATTTTGTATTAGTTTTTTTTTAATTTGTGGATATAATGTAAATAAATCGTTGCTTAATTCTTTTTAGGTAACCAACATTTTCATAGATGCTAGGCTTTGACCAGAACTACGAAGATTTTATTAACATTTAACATTAACAGTTGGTTCTTGTTAATGGTCGATGAAAATGAAAAACACATATTTTTAAAAAATATTTAAAAAATCGGTGGTTCAATCCCATAACGCTTTATTTGATTTTATATTTAATTTATATGTACTATCTGCTATGTTATTTATACAATATAATTTCCGTACCAATAAATTTTTTTTCTAATCAATTAATTCTTTTATTTAACAACTAACTTCATTATAATAAAATAGTTAATTTCTAATTACGGCCCTGGGGTTATTATAGTCTTTCTCTGTTACCCTTGAAAATTTCCTCACTTGACGTTTGTTATTTTCTTGTCTAAGTATTAACGTCTTTGTCCAAAAAAAATTCAAATCGAAAAACAAAAACTAAACAAAAAAATAAAAACCTCAAACGAAAAATACTATACTTTGTTACTACAAGGTCAAAGAGACGACAATTATTTTTAAATAAAACGATTTGTTTCAAAAATTGCATATCGATTAGACAGAGATGCATATTCAAAATCATGACATTTTATATAAAATTTTAATTTTCAAAATATATTTTTATTTATGAATATAAATATTTTTATGATCAAATTACATACCTATGCTTTGGAACAATCGATAGAGTTCATTAATTATAAATCACTAAACAGATTAAAATAAATTTTCACCATTAAAACATAAAAAAATTTAAAAAAAAATTAAGTTAAATTTCCGCGTACAATTCGATTACAACATTTCAGTACGAAGGTTATATAACCACTATGTAATTGTACAGGTCGTATCATCATATTTCATGTATGTTTGAGTATGTAACAGTTAATAAATTTGCCATTGTAATGAAATAATCCTATGGTGAAAATTTGGTATTTTTCACTAGATTTAGTAAATCTAGTATATTAGCCAAAAAACGAATTGTTTGTACAAGGTCATTTCAGTAGCATTAATGTAAGTTAATTTAGGAATAAAAAAAAGTTTATAAAATATTATGTTTCATTTAAAATTTGTCATTTCCAGTGAATATTCCGTATTACGCGATTTTCGTTTTGTGTTCTTTTGTTTTTTCGTAAAATTTATTTAGTTTCCATTCGTCAATTGAAGAATGCGGTCGATGGTGGAGCGTCGTTTTTTTTTTATTTTAATTTTTTTTTACTCTCTTTAGGAATATAGAATTTTTTTTTTATTGTAAGATTTTGTTAGTGTGTTACTGAGTAAAATATAGCGTAATACGTAATGTACGCTGTCACATGCATTTTATAAAATAAGAGATTGTGTAACAAAATAATGTTGTATATATATATATATATATATATATATATATATATATATAAATATACACATATATATATATATATATATATATATATATATATATATATATATATATATATATATATATATATATATATATTTATATATATATATATATATATATATATATAAATATATATATATATATAAATATATATATATATATATATATATATATATATATATATATATATATATATATATATATATAAATATATATATATATATATATATATATATATATATATATATATATATATATAAATATATATATATATATATATATATATATATATATATATATATATATATATATATATATATATATATATATATATATATATATATATATGTACTTTATACCGGCTTCTCTTAATAACTTGTTGTATGAGGTTGTTTATACTTATTGATGAGAGTGATAGGCCACCTGAAAGTGTCCAAATCCAATTCTGATGGTTATATTATTTCAAAACTACTTGATCCAACTGTCTTCTGTTTATTATGGATTCTTGACTGATTTTATCTATGTTTTGTATTTTTGACGTGTAACGGGCAGTTGGAATGATATGGAGAGCTATTGAATATGATTGAAATGTCTCATTATAGTGAACGTGCAATTCCAGGTGGTTATTAGAAAATTTCCCATTAAATTTCGTGAAAATTTAAAATTTCCAGTTTGTGGAACGCTGGTTTCGAAATCATAACCCGACTAAAGTTTGGGAACACTTCCTCTGTGATTATCATGTCCAGATTTAAAATTCTGAAAATTATTTGATTGCGATAATAATTTATTGGACGTTCTGATATATGTATGAAATATCGTCTGAAGTGTTCGCTGAATATATCGTTGCAATGTCACTCGACCTATCATCTGGGTGTTTTAAGATATTTATTTCGTATTGATTCGAGTTTATTCCTATTTCTGCGTTGAAATTTATTTCCGATGCTACAACGTTGGCCCTTACTTTTTTGTAGACCAGCCCGTAATCGTAGTTCTCTAGTTCTAGCCGCAACGTACAGGGCTTGTGGCCCTTCGCTAGAGTGAACTTACTTCCGTAAAGGTACGGTTGATATTTCTATAGCTCAAATGATGGCAAGTGCCTCTTTTTTATTTGTGGAATACATAGGTAGCGTTCAGCGTTCTAGATGCGAAGGCGATTTGTCTTTCTATTTTATCTTGAATTTGTAAAACCACAGCTTCTAGCGCATATTCCGAAGCATCTATTGTTAGAATGAACGGTAAAGAAAAATTTGGGTAAGTTAATAGCTGGTCAGTAGATATTATACTCTTTAAAGTTTCAAAGGCCTTAATATATTCCCTATCTTTAATATTAACTATTGCATCTTTTATTAAGAATTTAGTAATTGGTTTCGTAATTTTGGAATAGTTTTTTATGTATCTACGGTAGTATCCCGATAGACCAAGAAATTGTTTTATCTGTTTTTGGGTACTAGGTGTTGGCCATTTTAAGATCTTTCGAATTTTACATGGTTTGGTTTTACACCTTCCTGAGTAATAATGTGGCGCAAGCACTCTGTCTCTCTTTTAAGAAATTCGCACTTATCTATTTGAATTTTCAAATTGAATTGCGTCCGTTCAGGACATTGTTCATGGTCCTTTGGAATGTTGCTGGGCCATTCTTTAACCCAAAAAACATTTGGGTGAATTCAAAATGCCCTTTGTCCGTGGAAAATGCGGGTTTTTCCTGGGATTTATTATCCATTGGGATCTGATGGAAACCTAATTTTAAATCCAATGTCGAAAAATATGTCGATTTCCCGAGATTATCTAGTATCTCCTCCATTTGGGGTATGGGAAATTTTTCATTTACGGGTTTGTCTTTTAATTTTCTAAAGTCGATTACGACTCGGACTTTTTTATACCTGAAGCAGCTAGTTTTTTAGGTACGATCCAAATTGGGGACCAATACGGACTACTAGAATTCCGGATAATTCCGCTGTCCAGCAACTCTTGTATATGTTCTTCCACATCTTTTTTATAATGATGTAGATACCTATAAGTCTTTGTAATTTCGGTCTTGGTTCTAAAATAATGTTTTCGCTTAATCCTGTGTGTTTTGAGACTAACCAATCACCATTTGTTTTTGTTTGAAATTTTTACCGTGTGATTATAAATAATGTTATTCAAGGTTTTGCCATTCAATGTTATTGAACCAGATCTATAATCTATAATTTTGGCATTCATCAAGCCATTGACTGAGCTTATAGAATCCCATCGAAATATTCGTTGAAGTCTAACTCATAGTATGGTTGTTTTGGCAAATTATTTCCAAAAAAATTGGTTTTCCCTTTTTTTGTGATCTGTTGAATTCCCAAGGTATTTTTTACCGTCGATTGAACTTGAATTAATAGATGATTCGGTATTATGTTAGGCCTAATAATATTTTTATTGGCTCCGGTATCTATTAATATTTTTATTGTTTGATTTGTTAGTCTGTTTCTATTTTTTATATAGGCAAGGAAGTTTAATCTTTCGAGTCTGAATTGTGGTCCTCCCAAAAATTTTCATTTTCTGGGATAGACTCTGTGTTCTTCTGAGATTTTTCTGGATTATTAGACTGATTATGATTATTGATGGTTTTCTTGACGAAGGATCTTCTCGACCGCAGCGAAGGATCGACCTCCATGGGTACCGGTTCATTTCTTTGTTGAACGGGCCAAAATGGCTTTTTTGTAATAAAATGTTTAGAACCAATTTTTTGTTGATAGTTGGTTCTGACTTGGTTCCTTTTTGTGTTATAACCACTATATTTTCGTTAATTTAAGCTAAATTTGCAAAGGAAAAAGTAGGCTTCCTCTACATTTT
The DNA here is from genome assembly GCA_963556175.1 of Tipula confusa. Lineage (NCBI taxonomy): Eukaryota > Metazoa > Arthropoda > Insecta > Diptera > Tipulidae > Tipula > Tipula confusa. Next base: position 142,660,760 of record OY744477.1, on the reverse strand, counting down.
GCCGACTGGGCATAACCGAAATAAGTCTTTCTCATGCCCTTTCGGGCATGAATGCAGCAAGTGCATCTTCTTCTATAAAGGCACAAATTGCTTTCCAAGAGTCGTTATGTGTCGGATTTTGCCGACCATTCCGACAACCGACAAGTTCTCCTCTTGTTTATTTGCCCTTAATTTGGCTTTATAATATGGAAGTTCTTGCTTGTCGCCTAATGCATCAAGTAAGATTGTTTTAACTTCTAGGAAAGACTCCGGATCTCCGGTTAGACATAGAATGTCTTTCGGTTTTCTTATTCCGGTTTAGGGCAGGTTGCACGTCGCGATTGAAATATTAAACCATTAGCAGATGGAAAGAAAAGGAAAATTCTCATCGGTTCTCGAGTTCTATGAAAAATGTCTACTTCTGACCTTTGTTCGAACGATGTTTCTATAATCATCAGTTATCATCGCAATAAATATTTAAAAATTGATAAGCAGGTTGTTTTCAGGGCTATCGGATTATTTTGGCAACCTGATTTTGACAGTTCCGTAGTATACGTTTCAGTCGAAGGTCAGAAATATATGACAAGTCTTTTTAACCCATTGGAATATTATTCGTCACTTTGAAAGATGAAATTGGACTGGAATCATCTATTTAAAAGTGAAATAGTTTAACTTCAACGCACAAACCACATCTCTAAAAGAAATTTGGATCCCTAGATTTGCTTTGAATCAAATTTTTGGTTTTAAGGCCCAAAGTTCTTGCTATCTAATGGTTCGTTTTGGCCAAATATGTATATTAGTACCTTCATCGATCGATCGATATAACAAAAAAGTTAACAGTAAAATTTGCACTGATAACGACAATCATTGAGGATTAGCTTTATGTAATAATGTATATTTTTTGGAGGGATTCGCCGAGAATATAACCACTTATGAAGAGCTAATGTATAGTATCGAGCATATATTTAAACCCGCTTTTAAAACAGTTTAAAACGAGTTTTGTCTGTTTAACGATTATTTCATTTAATTTTCGTGTTAAATAATTTTTTTTTAAATCTAGAATTTATAATATATATAATATATATTCCTAGTCTCACGACAGTTCAGGTTAGATATATTTGCTAAATAATGGACTCCTTCAGGGTCGTTTGTGTCATAACGCACACTGAAAAAGTTGTATGCCACTGTTTTTATTTGTTCCGCAACAAAATCATAGTTTGTTTAGAGCGCGTGACCCATCTTTCTATGGAAACAATCATCTCTTGTCTAAAATGATTAATCCAGACCGAGGAAAGGTTAGAGAAATGTATTTTAATAACACTATAAAATTTATAGAGGTTGCCAAACATCTGCTTGATGTAAAAACTTTGTTGGAAATCCATGAAGGTGATAAATAATATGTCAAAAATGTCATTGGATGCAAAGGAATAAATTCTATATACTGCTAGTCGACAGGTGGCAGCTCTCATAAATTCCCGGAGATTTTCCACATTAGGATTTAGCACATTAACCGAGAAGCTGCTAAGAAATCATTAACCGAGAAGTTGATAAGAAATCCAGTCACGTGAGAATAAATCAAATGATTAAGTTGGTCGGAAATCGTTGCTCTCGTTAAACTTAACCTTAAAGATGATCTCGGCTATTTTAGTATTGGTGTTTCTTAAGCCTAAGTAAAAAGGCTGATTTGGATTTCAAAGCAGTTGATAATTTTTTGTGTAGGCTAGCTATGTAGGCAAATCCAACCATTCCTCCCAGCCATCGTCCAACAGAATAAAGCGTTTCTAAATAGAGCCCAGCTCCCAATTAATCATTAAAGGTATGTTACCACTGCAAATTTGTCTAGACAGAGATCCGTAGGTGCATATTCCAATCTTATCTATATACATTTTTGTTTGGGAATGATCGAAAATTTCGATTAACGAATATTCAATCGATTTGCTGACTTGCAAATAAAAAAGTGTTGAACTTTAATCCGTGACGTCATACACATTTCCAAATAAAAGTCATCAGGTCTTAACATTTTTTTTTACTTTTAAATTTTATTTCTTATCATCAGAATCATATAAATTACTACACTATACATAACCATAAATATATATTTTGTTTTAATATCTCATTTTAATAACCTACACGGAGTGCGTATCCAGGACCTAATGACCACCCGGCTCGTATGCATGTCGCCAAATATCGACTAAGCATACCGAAGCATGAAAACGATAAAACATGATGAGAGGTAACGATAAATGGTTTAAAATGGACCAAAGTGTATCTCCATAATATTTATATCGCTCATCGCCAGTGTACGCGGTTTTTACCGAAAACGTATAGAACAACCATAACGATACATTTGCAATTGTTAAAAATGTTATCAATTCGCGTCCCGGTTTTTTTTTTCGAAGTGATTTTGCATTTGCACATCGTCTTAAGCCATCAATGATAAACGGAGTTTGTATCATGATTTGTACTAGCTGACACATCGAAATCGATACGTTTAGTCCGGTTCCATAATAAATTGCTGGCACCATACTAAATATTGTCTCTAAGAAAAATGCTGGTATAGCGATGAGTAGTAGGACGTCATCAAGTTTCGACATTGGATGCGTATTCACATCCAAATGTGAAATTTGCCAATATGCAAATAGTACGGCCACAATCATTATGGCAAGAACAACAAGTTCAAATATTGTATTGGTAAGCCATCCGACGTAGAAGTATTCTTCGTTAGAGGTTGCAACAAAAAACAGAATTATAAATGCCATTGTGCATACGACAAGAATGAGGCCCGCAAATAAACCACGATTTGCCCGATGACAATCGGCGTGTATAACTAAATTACTTTTGAACTCGCTTTCATGGTCGACTGTGGTGGGGCAATGATCAGAATGTTCACTCGGCGGTCCATTATTCATCATTGTGTACATCGTTGTTCTGTGTTGATGTGCCGGATTATGTTGATGGGACTCGTCTCCAAGTGGTTGTTCACTATTATGTTCATGATCATGTACATACCCTGAACCAGGTATTATTTCAGCTGTATCATAAATGTCATGCATATGATCATGGCCTGGGGCTGATACACGTTTTGGACATTTATTTATGTTCGCGAACATCATGTAAAATATTCCAACGATCAAAATACAAAATTCAATGACAAACGGATATAGATATGGAGCAAAATTACGGTAAATCGCATTCATACGAGTTGGATCATGGCAATCTAGATCAATATACATATCCTTCGCAGCCCAAAATGAATACATCTCTGTTTCATTGTACCCGTATTGTTTAAGCCGGATAGCATCACTAGTTTCACGCACAATGGTGAATATCCAAAATGCTAGTGATGTGCCAATCGCGTGCATCAGCATAAGTCGTGCTAATCCACGTCGCTCGTTTATAATTACGTTAGCATATTTAAAGATAAAGAATAACAGGAACACGGAATAGAGCGGGAAAAGAAAATCGAATACCAAACGTAGTACAGATGCGCATTTATGTTGAAGTGGATCATCGGATGTCAAATAAATAATTTGATATGTAATTATAAGCACCGAATGAATGAGTAGTCCAAAGCAGAACCATGTCGCACCTAATTTTAAATAAAAAAATTCACCATGCCGTCCGGTCGCGAAACAATATTTGTGTGACACCGGTTTTACAACGGGCTCGTTCCATTCGGGCAACGATACTATATTGTGACGATTCCCATTCGGTAAACCGTTTGGTGCCAATTCCATTGCACCTAAATTTGTTTGATGTATCGTTGCAATTTTTTGAAGTTGTTCTTCATATAACTCTTGACGCCGTTCCCGCTCTTTTAACGCCTTTTTCGATTTCCACACATGGACCCTTATATCAATGTATAAAAATAGAAAAAAAATGAATCCAATGCCGAGTATAGTAATGGAATATGCTTCGGCCAATGGATATTGAGTCGATACGGCATCTCCAATATAAATAACGGCACCGAATACGATAAGAAATATACAGTAGCATAGCGCGAATACGGTGGCAAAGAATCGACTGAAATAAAAAAATTTAAAATGTATATTGGCAGTCGAAAATAAAAGAAACGGTCGTACCGTGTGTGTTTCCATTTTTCGGCGTCCGTCGATGGTGGTGGTGCATGCTGATCATGTTCGGATTGTGATGAACGCATAGATTGTGCACTAATCGATGGCTGAATTGAAACATGACGATTCATTGGGACCGTTTTCTTTTGTTTCCGAAAATGTACACCTTGATTCATATCGAACGCAGTATTAGGATCATCAGCCACCGTAACACCATTTTGTGCCGTCACTACTAGTTCCTTAGACATTTTTTCTGGTGTGGCGGGTGTACTAGTTGATGTAGCCTGAAATTAATTAAAAAAAAAAATTAAAATCGATATCGCTTTATCTAACAATAAAATTTTATCTATTTATAGACTGTGTACTTCTTGATAAGGTTAAGATATAAATAAACATCTTAAGTCCGTTATAATGTGATTTGTACTAAAACTGAATGACGTTTGATTTTGGATTATCCATAAAAAAAAATTGTTAAGGTTGTTGATTTTCTATTTGTACAAGGATTTAGTTGGTCGACCAATATATACAGTGAGTCGAGCAAAGCTATCGGCGCAATAAAATATAGTTGGTATGTGAATGCGATAAGCAGCTGGTTATATACGCTAAGCTTTGTCATATGCTAAAATTGTACTAAGCTTGGATTATTTTTTATTGCAATTTAATCGTAAAATTATACGTCATTGCGGCCACGTGAACTATGGAATTGTGATATCAAAACTTATTTTTAGAAATCCACATTTTAGTTACGCTTAGTTAGTGTACCAAAACTAAACGACATAATGCGTAATGATTTTTGTTGATTTTTGTTATGTGTTACGCGTACTTTATCTAGTTTAGTATTGAAAATTATATCATGTAGGGATTTTATGGGTTTCAAAATCATAATTTGGTCGAAATTATGTCAGACTCCTACGTAACAAACTATCAGTCGGTACATTTGTGTAGTGAACTGTTCCAACTAAGAAATGTTTGACTGAACTTCTATTTATATGTCATGCTACTGAATTTAGTTGATTACAACTGGTTAGTAGTCACAAACCAACTACAAATATTAATTCAGATGATAATCGACAACATCCGCAACATAACGTCAAATTTGCCACCAAATAATTCACCACAGAAAACATCATTCACAGGTAACCTACAATCCCGATCCCGACTATATGCTTTCAGGTTGCGACTATTTTCTAAACATCGTAACAGAGGGTAAACTAACCAACACTATTTAAGAATAGTAGGCCGCAATTAGGAGACTCATTTAACCAAGCGCGTCTAAGATTTTATGCTGTAGAACGTAAATTAACCGGCAACTTGTCCCTTTGGCTCACCAAACCAACAGCTGGAGCACTATCAGTTACTCACAGTAACTTATGGAACGTAAGTGGCACCATTTTTAGCAACGTTCAGCCTACATTACATTGCTGACCAACTACAGAAGAACTTCCCAAGAGTAGCCACAATCATAAAACGGGACTTTTATGTTGATGGTCTAATGTATGGAGCTGGCACATTGAAAAAGCCGTACAACAGCAGCCAATCACTCCTATCTTCAGGGTTAAGTGTTCTGCAACCATTCAGACTTACTAAATTGGTTACCAAATGACGATTTAGAATTATCTGAAAGATAGTTTGACAACGGTCTAAAAGCAGTACAAATTTTGGGCATATATTATCAGCCAAAAAAGGGTGTCTTCAAATTTCGAATAAATATACCCGAACCTTCCCATACAACGAAGACAATTGTTATCCGAAGCATCTCGTTTATTTGACCCCATTGGGTGGTTGTCGCAAGTCACAATAGTCATAAAAATTTCAGCAGCTATGGTTGGAGAAACATGATTGGGAGGATGAATTACCCGACGCTCACCAATTAATATGGTCGAATATTAACCGACCTGATATTAGTCGAAACATTCGAGATTCCAAAATGGCTTGAAATAGAGGAAGAATTTGAAATTCACGGGATTACAGATGTATCAAAAGAGGCCTACGCTGAAGTTTTGTATTCAAGATCAAGGTTGCTTACAGGAAAAATTAAGGTAGATCTAATTACTGCTTAGACCTAGGTTGCGCCGATAAAAACTATTAGCATTCCCAGGCTAGAATTATGCGCTGCGTAACTCTTGGTAAAGCTGTTGGAAGCAACGATCAAGTCAAATCTTGACAACTATTAACCGAAACCAATAACACCACATAAGCACGAAGGAAAATCCAGGCTATTGTGCTTCCAGAGGTTTATTTCCGAAAGAACTCCAGAAGTATGATTTGTGGTGGAAGGGATCATCATTTATTCAAGAGTAATTTATTCAATCTACTCATTATTCTATCGAATCAAATGTTGTAATGTATAATTTATTTTACATGCTGGGACATCGCATTTACCATCACATGTCCGCCAAAGCTTCCAGATTTTGAGAAGTAAGGAATTGATAAAGATTTATAGACGTATGAAATGTCATTGGCAGAAGCTAAGGTCACAAACGCAACTAATGGGGCAAGTACCATCTTCGAGGGTAACCCTATCACAAAACCGGATTGGATTACGCAGGTCCATATGCAATAAAGACTCATTAGCCAGAAAATTCTAAGCTCATCAAAGGATACTTCGCCATATTTGTTTGCAAGGTCACAAAGGCCGTGCACTTCGAGCTGGTTTCAAATCTAAGCACCGAAACGTTTCTTGCAGCCCTAACGAGATTCAAGGCAGTGAGAGAAATTTGCGCCGACATTTTCTCAGACAACGGTACCAATTTCATCGGTGCAAGAAATCATTTGGAACAGATCATCAAATTGTTTAAATCTGAGGTTTATGTATCAAAAATAACAAATTGAGCTTCCGAGCAAAGAACTAACTGTCATTTTATAACTCCTGTGGCTCGGAGGTTTATTTTATAACTCCTGTGGCTCGGAGGAAGCGGTGGTGAAATCAACAAAATTTCACATCCGGCTAGTCATTGGAGATACTACTACGAAGAACTGCTGACATTTCTAAAATTATTCGAAGCAGTTCTCAATTCACGACCGCTATGCAGAGATGATGATTTTGATGACCCACTTACCCCAGCACATTTTTTAATTGGTCACCGTCTGTCATTACCAACTGATCCAAATTTAATACATACAAAACAAAATCTATTATCCCGATGGCAACTAGTACAGAAAATGCTTTAACATTTCTGGTAACGATGGCAAGCCGAATATTTATCATCTTTCAATAAAACGTCAAAATGGAATAAAGTTGATCACCAGCCAAAATTAGGGGATATCGTCATATTAAAAGAAGAAAACAAATCATCAGCTAGATGTCCCTTGGCTAAAATAATCGCAACACATCCAGGTTCCGACAACTTTGTCAGAGTTGTAACATTAAAGACGCCTAAGAGTATATATAAGCGATCGATCGACAAATATCTTAGCTTTCTTGACTTTCCGGACTAACTTGACTATCTTGACTATCTTGACTATCTTGACTATCTTGACTATCTTGACTATCTTGACTATCTTGACTATCTTGACTATCTTGACTATCTTGACTATCTTGACTATCTTGACTATCTTGACTATCTTGACTATCTTGACTATCTTGACTATCTTGACTATCTTGACTATCTTGACTATCTTGACTATCTTGACTATCTTGACTATCTTGACTATCATGACTATCTTGACTATCTTGACTATCTTGACTATCTTGACTATCTTGACTATCTTGACTATCTTGACTATCTTGACTATCTTGACTATCTTGACTATCTTGACTATCTTGACTATCTTGACTATCTTGACTATCTTGACTATCTTGACTATCTTGACTATCTTGACTATCTTGACTATCTTGACTATCTTGACTATCTTGACTATCTTGACTATCTTGACTATCTTGACTATCTTGACTATCTTGACTATCTTGACTATCTTGACTATCTTGACTATCTTGACTATCTTGACTCTCTTGACTATCTTGAATATCTTGACTATCTTGACTATCTTGACTATCTTGACTATCTTGACTATCTTGACTATCTTGACTATCTTGACTATTTTGACTATCTTGACTATCTTGACTATCTTGACTATCTTGACTCTCTTGACTCTCTTGACTTTCTTGACTATCTTGACTATCTTGACTATCTTGACTATCTTGACTATCTTGACTATCTTGACTATCTTGACTATCTTGACTATCTTGACTATCTTGACTATCTTGACTATCTTGACTATCTTGACTATCTTGACTATCTTGACTATCTTGACTATCTTGACTATCTTGACTATCTTGACTATCTTGACTATCTTGACTATCTTGACTATCTTGACTATCTTGACTATCTTGACTATCTTGACTATCTTGACTATCTTGACTATCTTGACTATCTTGACTCTCTTGACTATCTCGACTATCTTTGCTATTTTTTCACAATCTCACAGATTTCACCAATTGTTACGATTTTGTTGTTCCGACTTAGTATCACTGAATTGTGAATAAATTTCACTAACATTTATTTTCCACATTTATTTTTTCTAGAGTTAATTGTAACAATATTAACATTGATATAATAGATCTTATATTAGAGGCGGTAAACTACCACCATTTTTGTTTGAGCTAAAATTCGATGTTCAATCGAAAAAATCATCAAATCTAGTTTCAGTCAATACAATAGAAATACATATAATCGTTACCCAATATTTTGGGATGATACATGATAAATTTAAGGTTAGAAATCTTAGTTAAGAATATAAATGTATTTTTAAATATTAATAAATTAAAAATTGTGCTCTCGGCACGATAATAAATAACAACTATTTTACTCAATTTGTGCGCAGTTAAAAATAATTGATATTGATAAATTATCGTAATCCAGAAATAGCCGTTGCGATTATTGGTTGAGTAACAGAACCCATAAAGCTACATCGAATTTCATTTTCATTTGCATTTTGTAGTGAACGGAATAACTTTTTAAATTTTAAAAACTCCTCAGCATGATTCAGGTCAGTTTCAAAATGCTATTTGTATTAATTGTTGTTCTTTTTGCTAACAAGTTGGTGAAGTGTCAAGTAAATCATTTGTACGACTCGATCATAGTGAACGCAATCAATAATTATCGTAATAATTTTGTATGCATGCAAGCGATTCGAAATGCGGAACTTATATCGAGCAAGCAGGAACTTGTTAATATTGCTGATATGTTGATTAGGAACGAAACTAAATGGAGTTTAAACGAATATTATATTCAAATTACACCAAAGACATGTGACTATGTACCAGATATTACGAAATCGTTTGAAAATAATGTGCTTCGATTTATTCGAAGATGTATAAGTAAAACAAAATTACCGGGAAGTTCGGTTGTGCCATGGGTATGGAACTCTATATATAATACCATTGGATGTGCCTATTCACCAATGGACGAAGTTTTTATTTTATGTATCTTGAACAAATACGAAAATCTATCAAATGTGACTTCACGCCCTAAAATTGATAGTTCAAAAACCGATAGGGACCTGTGTGAGTGGCATATATGACAATTAAAAAAAATATTTCAATACGAATATGTAATGTTTTCTATTTATAAAAATTCATGTATATAGTGAAACAGAATGGAGCATTATTCAGCAATATGTGTCCGCGAATAGAACTTCAATACTATAAATCGTGCTATCTATTGACAAGTACACGTGACTATATCACGAATGAAGTGAATAGTTATCGCAAAAAACTGTTCGATGAGAATGGATACACATTTGAACGAGTCAAAGTTAAATGGGATTCTGCTCTAGAAATGTCTGCAGTTGAGCTTAGTAAATTTATGCCAGTTTCGTCGACAGACAATTGTTTTTCGATTTGTAAGCTATTGTGCTCGTAAATGATATAATATGCGGTATCTAATAGTCGAATATTTTTAGCATCACACCCAAAAGGGTATACAATTCATGGATTTTTGCCGAACAAGTATTTTTTAGTTGAGCCAAATTTGTCCACAGAAATAATTCAATTTATAGCTGACAGTGATTTTATGTCCCGAAATCTCTACGCAATTGGGTGTACATACTTTTTGTTTAATCATAAAGGGATGCTACTTTGTATATGGAATAAAGGTGAACTTTGCTTAGTCGATGAAGTATCCGGATACATCGTTTAATTTATTTTTGTTCTTTAATAGATGGAACAATAAAGTCAACTTTATCATTTTGGGTACATGATGTAAAAAATTACTTGGCCATCAAGCCATATTTAGTGTACATTGCGATAGGTATTGTTTTGATGAATATTCTCGTTATAGTCTTATTCATCAAGGCAGCTCGAAATTATAATAAACAAAACCAAAGACGGCGGCGACCCATTATTGAGAGTATATATTCCAAACCACAATAGTTTTTGATAAGGTTTGTAGTTTTAAATAAATGTATCTATATTTGAAAATAATTTTTTATTGGAGCTTTTTGAAAGATCCGAACGAGTTTAGATTAGGTTTGAACTCTACTGATTATGGAATATAGTATAAAGGTTGTAGCTTATTATTTTGGAAATCTATAATATGGGGAATCCAAGTTTAGCATACATTAACGAGCGTTTTACATTAACGAGCGTTATCTACAAAAATATGGTGACAGTGATAAAAAATTTCCAGGAACTAATGTTTTAGTTAAACGAATATTATAACTAGCTATCATCTAACATTAGTTATCCGGGCAGAATTTAAATAAAATTATCACCATTTACGTTTAAAAATCATCAAATGATCAATGCTAATGTTTTGACCATAAATTTATTATTATTATTGTTATTATTGCTAATCTTTATTTGAAAAAAAATTGATTGATTGATTGATTGATTGATGAGACGTCGGTCCCTATTCCCACAGCATTTTTACATTTAACAAATGGTAGGAGAGGGATCATTACAGCACAATTCTATTCTAATTTTGTGGTGTAGGGAAAGAAATGGTATGTCAGTAATAACAGAAGTGGTCCGGTTTCCTGGTAGTCAATATTCAAACTACGCTTAGCATAAGACAATCACAATTTTATTGCACAGCTCTGCATTCTGTTTTCTGTATTCTGTCATCTCTTATAAGCAAATCCAGTGTGTCACCAATCAGCTGTAATCTGAAAAACAAATTCCCTAAAAACAAAATCTATTAATCAGCTAATTTTTCCAAGCTGTAGACGAATTTTTTAATTTTTCCAAGCCGTAGACAATTTATTTACACTTCATTTGACACAAAATTTTAAACTTAATACAAATTAGATTTTAAAATTATTGAATAAACATTACAAATCATTTAAATTGACCGTTTTATGACCAATGCGTTACGTAATCACCGAAAAACAAATTTATGTACACTTTATTTGACACAAAACTTTAAATCTAAGTTGCAGGCGGCCATAAATATACAAAAATTGATCGGACCAGTATTTATCTACACTTGGAAGTATATCCGCCCGATGACAGAAAATAATGGACATTCTTAATTTTGGACCGGACTCAGAAATGCTAAAAACTCTGTTAATAAGTCCGTGTCTAAATATATGAGAAAGCCTATGGCGTGATCAGGCACAGGAGATTAGGTTTTAAATTAATTTAATGTGGAATTCCTAACTGAATTTTGGACATTTGCTGGATAGCTAGACGCTTTAGAACTATTAACTCCATGTGGACTAGCTATTCGGCATAGTTTCATCATTTTACATCAATCATCGTAAAACAAATTAAGACCAAACTTTGAACGCAACAAATATGTTTGCCTATATAAGAGAATGGAATCAATTGATTTTCTAAAAAATTTTGCTTTAATGTACGGCGTCTTAGAAAAGCTATCCGCGTTGTCATTACGACTGCAAGAAATAAACGAGAAATTAACGAAATTCATCAAACTTCAGTAATGCGTTGGAAGGACAATCTTTCGATATGTTTTTGATTCCCAAGGGTCTTAAAGTTAAATACAAAGCTCTCAATCAGAATTCTCAACCAAACCCTGGATCACTAAATTCATTCAAGCAACATTCACCGCTAAACTATATCACATCATTTCATGCCAACACTCGCTTCTCATGCGTTCACTATAAGAAAGATGGACGTACATTTCTGGGGTGCAATCAATTTATAGCAATGTCGATTGATGATCGAATAAAAACTGTAAAGGCAATCCAGTTATGAAGAAATTGTCTTCGAGTAAATCACAACGTTAACAACTGCCGAGTTGCGATGTTTATCGATAATCTGAATTTAACATCATCCACTGGTGTATGGCAAACCACAAGTTTCAGTACCACCACAGTCATGTCACAACTCACATATGATGAATGAACCCATATTAACCACATCTTCGAGAAACACCCAAGCATCGCTTCATTGACTACTGCTGAAGTTCTCGTTTCAAGCACTACCGGATAGGTTATCACTGCAAGAGCCATGGTCAATTCTGGCTCTCAATTAAATTTTACCACCCAAACATTGGCTAAACTTGGAATTCGCAATGGCTGATACCACATAACATACAATTAGCAGATCTAATATTCTATTCCTGCTAGTTTCCGGTAGTTTAGAAATGTCCAGCCAAAACGGAGGTTTCTGTGATCTTGTCGAATTCAACTCGTCTGAAGACCTCAACAGATTAATGGAATGATTTTGGGAAGTTGAAGAATAGAAGAATGATGCAGACATTTCATAAATACCTTCGAGCAACACTTGAAGCTAACTCATCAAAAAAACGAATCTGGTCATTTTGTAGAACGATTACGGTTTTGTCATCCAAAACCTAGTCTGCAACCTAGTCTGCAACAGACAGTTCTGTTGTCGATGATTTGTTGAATGGTGCAATAGATGGTATCAACGCGATTGACCAAGAGAAAGTCATATTTTTTAATGAAATGGAATACATTAAGACTCTAGGGCCATTCAAAAAAAAAATTGCCTTCGAATCAAGGTGCCACCATCGACTCATTCAAATAAGGTTACAAAAAGGATGATCGTGTCAGATATAGCCACAATCTATGATCTAATAGGGCTCGTATTTCTAGTGTAACTGATTGGAAAATTCATATTGCAAGAACGTTGGAAGTTAGAGTTTGATAAGGATGAGAGCCTGCCAAAACAAAGTTGTCCTGCTTGGCATATTTGCTTAGAATAATTGCGAAATGAATTGGAACAATTGCAGCGTTTCTATATACCACGCCATCTGTTCGATAATAACATTGTTCCAGACTATATTCAAAAACATGGATTCGCTGACGTTAAACAAACCATTTGCGCATGACTTGTACAGGTTGCTAACCAGTTCTAAGCTCTCTCAAGCAATACAAAAAGTATTCTCACAATCCACGACAAATTAGAATAGGTATTCATTCCTTATGGAACACCAAATTTTGGCGGCCTTCATGAAGCAGCAGCAATGTCAGCCAAATGTCAGCCAAATGAAAATTTACCGTCATTAAATTGGAAGAATGGTCGCGTAGTCAAAACTCATCTAGGTCCTGATATACGAATAGTGACTATTAAGACTCAAAAGGGAGAAATCACTAGATCTATAACAAATATATCAACTTTACCGTTAGATCTTGAACCAGTACAACAAGGGAGAGTATGAAGAAGCACTTGATGACACCTGTAATGTCACATATTTGGGTGAATGCGAATAAGTACAATTTGAATATCAAAATTTAATGCAGATACATTGAACATTATTTTTATTTATTCGAATTCGGTTCCATGTCGCATCCATTTGTAAATTATTTATTTGTTTTCGATATTGATATAGTAAAAATTGCTAACTGCAGTCAGTTCAAGTTTGACTCCCATCAATAAAAGAAACACAATTTTATGTTGTAAAAAAACACTTGCATTATAAAATTTGCTGCTATTGCTGGACTCATTTATACGTGCTGCTGCAATTTGGGAAAGAAAGGTCTTTCCTGATTGTTCATCTATTTCTTTTATTAAATTTTAGCATAGTCTATTGTGACTGACCTGACTCAGTAATTCTTATTGAGTTAGAGTGTAAATGACCAAAAAGGGTGGGTAGCCTCCCAGCGGTCGGCGGACGACCACGGAGGAAGCCGGGGATATTCGTTTTGCCAATTCCCATACTCCTTTTTCCATTAAAATCCACAGAGGTTTCTTTTCGAGTCATTTCAAGTGGCGTCGAGAGTGAACACTTAGCCTAGTTATTTCACGGTCATTTGCACAATTCAACCATGATTCATCAAGTCATTTAAATTTTGTTTTTGATTTACAAAAACAGTTGATAGACACTTTCAATTCGGGCATAATTCGCAAATAAGCGTCCAGAGGAGAAGCAGTATTTTGAAATCATTACGAGATACTGAGCTGATATAATTAACAAACATCCACTTGCAAAATCAATGAAGGCCCTTCACGAAATTATAAAACTAGTCGGTAGTTTCATCCGAAAAATATAGCGTTGATCAAACCAAAGAGGTAATTATCATTAATTTATTTTAAAGACAAAAAGTAAATGGCAAAACAATGCTCAAACGATAAAAAAAGTGACATAGTGTTTAGAGATCGATAGATCTTGGATTTTACTTTCATCCGGTCAGAAAGAAAAACACGTAAGTTAGTCCTTTTAAAAAGAACCATAGAATACTTTTCTTATCGTTTGCCAGATACAGAGGAGTTTTCCTGTCCAAATGCAGACCAATAAGGGCCCTGATCTTGACGCAGACTCTAAAACAGGCATGTCGGAAAATCTATAATATTGCAACCTAGCTTCCAGAGTAGTCCCAGGGTGCTACGTCAACTGTTAGAAAGTATCAGAAGCTGGATCATTTTGTTACCCTGAACTGGAATTCTAAATAGAAAAAATTGAAACTTTCTGCTCTGACTAAAAGTTGAGTTTCGGCTTGACTTTGTCGGCTTGACTTTGTTGTTTTTTTGGTAAAGTTTAACCCTTTCTTTTTGAAAAAATTACTTTTTAAAACGGTGAGGTAATATAATTTTAAAAGAAAGGATTACCATATGCTCTCATTTTAATAATTCAAAATTCCGAATGGAGGATGTCATCGACAAAACGGTTAACGCTGAAAACCCTGCCCATCAGTTACCACCTTATCTTTTTTAAATGATGGTTAGAAATATGATCTATACTCCCTGTGGCAACCAAAATCCAAACAGTCCGTGCAAGGTAAATGTTACAATGTTCATCGCAATCCTGCATTCCCTCGGAAAAAATCGCTTTTCATAATGATATAAAAGCCTGTTATTTATGAAACTTAAATTTTGTCATATCGAACCAATATGCATGTTTCCAGCAATAACGAAGCTTTATGAAAAAAAAATTAACTAGAATTGGTAGAGCTTTCGGTTGTATCAGACATTCAATTTTGATTTCGTAGACAACTTGAAACAAGTGCAAAAATCGTGCACAGGATTATAAATATCATCAAACATTTCAACCACTGGCTTAAATAACATTAGTTAATTATTTAACTTTTTCGACAAATATTATAAACAGTGAGGAGCTGTTAAATAAATTTCTAAAAATGAAGAAACTAATCGCACAGCTAAACAATGAAGATGCTGAACTTAAGAGAGAGAGAACTATACACAAAACGAAAAGGGTAAAAATAGCAAAGCTGAGGATTCAGCACGAATCCAGTTAACATGGCCATTCAAATAATTCCAACTGGTTGCAACGGCAATTTCCAGTCTATCATCGGAATTCTGAGTCAAGAGGAGTATTGCACAGATGAGGAAGAACTGGAAAACGAAGTTTCCAGTGCTGATAACATAAATTCTAAGAAACGTAGGCGCACAAAAACGAAAATTCATCCAAAAAATATTACACAAAGTGTGAACAATAACACTGAATAGAAAAACCCAAAAATACCACTGCCTTTCGTCAGCAATATCAATAATTTTGTACTTTATAAATTACTGGAATACTGGAGGAATTAAAAAAAGAACCTAGTAACCAACTAGAAAATATCGAATACCACACATACCAACTAAAGAGCGAAAAGGCTTATAGGGTGATAATTAGAGGCTTACTATGTTCCATTAGTCACGATGAAATTAAATCAGACTTAGAAAAAATAGGACATGATGTGCCGAGGATCATCACAATACAAAATGCAGTAAACAACCAGATATCGCTCCTTCATGTGCCCTTTGTCTAACAACAAGGACATCCTGCAAATTATAAAGGTTGCTGTGTATATTAAAATAAAATTAAAAGTCATCAGAATAATAGAACAAGCGTAAAGTACAGCGAGTACAAACTAAAGCTGCTAAGCCACAAACAATAATCACACCATCCATAGTTGGGTTATCCTATGCGTAAATCACCAAATTATCTGCTGATTAATCAAACCAAAACAACAAACACATAGAAGTTTATAACGAGCCCTATAACTTTGAAATTATTAAAATCCTTAGTCAAATTCAACAGATGCTTGGTCACTTAGCAGAAGGGA
The DNA here is from genome assembly GCA_963556175.1 of Tipula confusa. Lineage (NCBI taxonomy): Eukaryota > Metazoa > Arthropoda > Insecta > Diptera > Tipulidae > Tipula > Tipula confusa. The sequence continues at coordinate 142,644,273 of OY744477.1, read as the reverse complement.
TGACAAAACTGGAAAGTTTATTAGTATATCTTTCGGTCAAGCAAAAAAAGTCAGCATATACACAAATGATTAACTCGTTCTCACGTATTGTAACCTGAAACGCTAATGAGCTAAACCAACGAGCCCCAGAACTGGAAGTTTAAAAAAAGGGATTTAATTCCTACTGGAAAACTCATCCTAGTGGAAGAGCCAGAGGTGGTTCAGCTGTACTAATTAAAAAAAATATCAAACATAATCAACAAGAGGATATGCGTGAAAGCTACATGTAAGCAACTGTTATCTCAATTTAATATAATGGCGCAGATCTAAATATTGCTGCGGCATACTGTCCTCTGCGGCATACACCAACGAAGTTAAAATTTCATAACGTTTTCAATAGACTCGGTTCAATATTTATTATTGGAGGGGACTATAATATAAAACATACAGCTTGAGGTTCCAGGCTAATTTCTCCTGGGAAAGCAAATGCTTAGTTCAATGCCATTCATAAAAACAAATGCAAATATCTGTCTCCAGCGGGCCAACGTATTAGCCAACGGATGCAGGAAAAATACCGGGTCTACTTGATTTCTTCATTAAAAAAGTTATATCATCCAGTTACAGTGGAGTCGAAGGAATTAACGACTTAGCATCTGATCACATTCCTGTACTGTTGTCAGTAACCGCTATAGTCATCTAGAAAACGAAAAAGCAAAACCTTACTAACAGATCCACGGATTGGGATTTCTTCAGAGAAAAATTGGAAGAGCTAGTGGAATTATTAAAAGTATTGAAGAATTGGAACAAAAAACAAACAAAGCTACCCCAGAATTAAAGGACAAAAGCGGAGATTGAAATGAAATACCCTGCTGAAATCAGGAAACAAATCAAGGAAAGAAGAAAGGCAAGGAAAATATGGCATCTCACCAGAAATCCCACCGACAAGACAACTTTCAATCGAATAAGTAACAAAGTCAATAGGCTAATCAAAACCTTCAAACAGGGTTGCATCAACAACTACTTAAGCGGGCTAGCCCCAGCAAACATAAAGATTACTTACTAGGAAAAACAACCAAAAAATTTTTTTGCGTTCGACAAAACAAAGAAAAAGCGGAACTCTTTGCTCAACACCTAGTCACAGTTTTCCATGATGTTCAATCCAACATTGCTGTAACACCTGTTTACCAACCAAATCAAGATTTTAAAAGTGTTACTCAAATGAAAATTACTGAAGAGATTGACAAAAGTTTTAACAAAAAAAAGGCACCAGGAATTGATGCAATATTACCGGGTCTGTTGAAGGACTTCTACGTAAAGTAATCAACAAGATCACATAATTACTTAATTCCTGTATGAGATTGAAGTACCCAAATCCTTCAAAATGACACGAATAGTTATGCTGATAAGAAACCAGGTAAACCAGATGAAGAAGTAACATCATACAGACCCATTTCACTGCTTCCGCCTTATCAAAGTTTTTTGAAAAATTACTACTAAAACGTCTAAAGCCAATGCTAAAGGTTCCTAATTTTCAATTTGGATTCAAGAAAAACCACTCCACAATGGATCAAGTCCATCGAATAACTACGGTAATTAAACAAGCCTTAGTATTAAAGAAATATTGCCACTCCATATTTCTGGATGTATCCCAGGCCTTTGATAGTATTTGGCACACTCAAGATGAGCAAAATGCTACCACAAAACTATTGCCAGTTGCTTCAATCATACCTCTCTGATCGCCAATCCAGAATATCCATGAAGAAACATGTTCTGACTTTTATCGAACGCTAGCAGGAGTTCCGCAAGGAAGCGTATTGGGGCCCATCATATACCTTCTCTACACTGCGGATGTACTTACAACGAATGAAACTTTCATCGGCGCGTTTGCTGATGACACTGTAATTATGTCAGTAAACGAATCACAACCAATTGCAGTGGAAAATCTTCTTCGAGCAATGAACAATGTTACTAAATGGACAGTTGACTGGAAAATCAAGCTTAATGAGCTCAAATCAACCATTGTGAGATTTATGCTTCGACACAAAAATAACAGACTATACATATACCTCAATGGGGGTGCAAGTGCCGCAGGCTAAATCGGTAAAATACCGGCACTACAATATTGTTCTGCATTTAGATTCAAGGCTCAACTAGAAACATAACGACAAAAATCTGAACTGATACGATTAAAACCACGTCAAATGTACTGGTTAATTGGGCATCATTCTAAAATGAACCTGTATTGCAAAAGACTAGTCTACCAGACTATCTTTAAACCAATATGGATGTATGGTGCTCAGCTACGGGGTTGTACTTATAAATCCAATAGAGACATTATACAACGTAGTCAAATTTCTGCGAACGATCACCAACGCCTACCGATTTGTGACTAACAAGGAAATACATAATGATCTAGAAATACAATTGATAGACGACGTTATCCGGGAATGTGCCATAAAACATGAGAAGAGATTTCTTACCCAGACCAACGTTGAGGCCGTACAACTACTGGACAATACAAACGAAGTAAGGTGGCTCAAACGAATCAAACAACATGATCTAACCGTATAAATATTATATCTTAAGGGAACTGGACACTGGTCCAACAGACCCACATAAATTTATGCTTATCTCATAAGTACTAATGTTAACCCCACTAATGAAATAATAATAATGTTTAAGATTGTAGTAGCCATACCAATAAAGGTGTTTAAAAAAATAATAAAAAGACATTTACAATTTTTCGTCTACCACAAACAATAGTTTCTGACAATGGTCCACCATTTGTGTCGGATGCATTTAAAAAATTCGCTGGTGTTAAAAAAAATTTTTATCGAATTCTAGAAAAGCATTTGCTTTAATAAAATTGCCATAAGATCCCGCTTCATCGGACATATGGTGGTTTGAAACATCATTTCTGTATGTTTAGCCTTACAAATTTTTGAAGGTGGTCAAGATTAAAAATCATTAATGAAAGATTTTCAATTTTATTTGAAGAAATAGGCATACTTCTTTCTCCAAATAGAATACCGAAGTGGTCAAAGAAGTGGTACTTTATTATAAGGTTAAGCCAATACATATAGATAATATGGTTAACGATGCTATAAAAAAACTATGTTCGACAATGTATCTTTTCCCATTAATTGTATCACCTACATTTTCATAAGAATACCAAGCAAATACAAATTTCCCACATTTATCCACATTTTTAATTAACAAACCATAAAACGAAGGGAAATTCTATTTATGGTTCAAACATAATTTCACCATAGCATATACACAAATACGAAAGACTAATTTGTATGTAAATATCTACATGTAGAGTAGTTTTAGACCCTCTTTTATTTTCTACCATACACCATACTAAAAAAAAAATTTCGATTCATCGTAAAATGAGCACATACATAATTTTGAATAACCACACACAACCGATTCGATCGATCCATCGACTCGACAATAAAGACAAATTTTCCATTCAAATAATAAAACCAACCAGAAAATGATAACCCATAAATTATCAAATTATTATACAAACCATTGAACTAAAAGTTTTTTTTTTTTTTTTTTTTATTAATTTTCCCAAGTTTAGTTTTTCTCCACATGTATCATTTTTTTTTTGGAAAATTCTAGTTGATTAATTTAAATCTTGTTTTGTTTTTGTATTGATTAAAAAAAAATGTTTTTCATCTAAATACAATTTTCCAGAGTTAATTTTGAAACAAAAAGCTTTTGTGAGTTAAGTTGAGCAAGTGTATGGCAAAGTGTTTTTTGAAGTGTACGTAAATTAAAAGACGAGCACAAAACAAATGTTTACAGCTAACAAAATTTGTGTCTATGTTATATTGCCATACCTCTTTATCACTTCAATCGAAATTACATTTTCATTTGGTTTTTTGTTGATAAGAAAATTAGATATTTACGGTGTGTGGTTTGTGTGCTAAGTAGTTTTTCTATAAGGGAACATATTTATATGTTTTACTGTTGTATTCGAAGGGTTAACACTCAGTATATCGGTTATTTGTGCTGATTGTTTGGAATGATTGATGTAAAGTGGTTAAAAACCAATACACGTGACATTTAATGTCAACGAAATAGTGAGTGTTGCTGTACTCATAATTATGATCATATATTGAAGAAAAACAAGACATTAAAAAAAAAATTTAAAAATGATTAATCCTAAAACTGAGTGGGTAAATGAAATATTACTCCATTATACTAGATTGTACTCCTTTTCCGTTTTGTGCATATTAATGAATCGATTGTTCAAATTAAAGAAAGTTTCTTTACATTCGAAGTAGTCCATGAAATAACCATGAGCTTTGTCATCCAAAATTATAAGCATTCTACAATAATTATTTGTCAGATTGCCGAGAGCAAGGTTATGACAATGGGCCAATATGAGTGGAATTTTTAATGGAGTGCAAACCCATATTATAAAGGATAACTCAAAGGCATTGTTTGTTCCTTGCGACTGGAACAATTTAAATTTATTACTAGGTAATTTTGCTAAATGGTCAATAAGAGCAATACATTATTGGCATGCTTCAGAAAATATGCACAGTATTTTCTGGTTCGACGTCTCAGTTCGAAGAGAGCTGGGAAATATTTCAATTGACAATAGAGAGTGCAACGCGAGGTTTTGTCGATTATAATGAGCTACCTTCCTATGAGTTCTTTGTAATCCTTACGATTTGGTACGATTTTTTGAGTAAAGTCGGTTTCGTCAGCAACCTATTGCACAGCTTGACAGTGCAAATAGATTTGGCAATGAGACTTTTAAAAGAATCGATATCGTTTCTCGAAGAATATAGATATTATGGTTTTAATCAATATTTGGCTATGATGCAATCGACGAACCCTTGTAGATACAGAAAGTTTGTTTGGTTATTTTTCTTGTAGGTTCGATAAAATATATATAGCGGGTGATTTTAATTTTGATATCCTCCAAAATTCCTTTTCTAGAGATTATTTGAAACTTTTAAATTGTCCTAACTTATCCGCGTATAACACTGTTGCACCAACTTTTTGTTGTCCAAACGCTAGCATTTTCTTTAGTAATAGCCCTATTGATTTTTTCAATCAGTTGTCCCTCGGTATACGCTCCCATCATGATATTTAAGTTTTTTCTTTTAACTGTTATTCTCCGCCAAAGGTTTAGGAATTATTCTAGGTTAGATGATTCCTGTCTTTATTTAACTAAAGGATATCTTTTCTGTTAATTCTTCTACTTGACAAATCGTAATTTTCAACGTTCATCTTGGTTTCATTTTTGAGATTTGTATTCCGTTTAGGACTGTCACTCTAAAACCAAAATCTCCACGTTGGTGGTGTCAGGAAATTTCTAATGCTATTTGCGTTAGGGTGTTAGAAAATATCGTTTATGGTACAAGTATCCTAATTTCCAGTTCTAATTTGATTATAGGCAGGCGTGTAACATGGTTGTAGGGTTCATTAGATCATATAAATATAAGTTTATCAAAGATAATATAGATCCTTCTCTCCATCTCAGGTCTTCTGGTGTAATGTTCGGAATTTGGGACTTGGTTAGATGCAGGAATATCAGTTTAGCTCCATTCTAAGCTCTGGTATTAATACGGTCGAATTACTTTCAGATGACTCCTCTAATTCTCTTTTGTTCACAAATATTTCACTCGATGAGTTGCATTCCGCTATTTGGAAGGTTTAATCGGAATCCTCTGGTTTGGATAATATCAGTTTAAAATTCATAAAACGAGCTTTTCCTTTCATTTCAAAGTACTTGCTACTTATTTTTAATTCTATCCTTTTGTCCTCTTTCTTTTCTGATCAGTGGAAGCTTAGTAAAATTTTTCCTATCTCAAAGAATATTAAGAATATTTCTCTGATAAATGAAGATTTATGTAGTATTGTTAATTGGTCGGTTTCGAATGGGCTTAGATTAATTTATAAGAAATCTTTAGATACCTCGTCCTTTCCTGGAATTTATGTGGGCGATTCTCTTATTCTATTTTCAAATACTATTAACGATTTAGGGTTAGTTTTTAATAGATCTCTTAGTTGGGGTCACCACTTAGTTAATATTAATAGAAGGTTGTTTGGCATACTTAGTTGTTTGTACAAAGTGGTAGGGTTTATGGATAGTCAATTTAAGAAAATAATGTTATTGTCTTATCTTCTCCTACATTTTATTTATGGTGAGGTAGTTTTGTTTGGATTACTTCAGGAGAATATGAGTATTCTCCAAACATGTTTCAATGCTTGTACTAGGTTTATTTTTGGTGTTAGAAAATTTGATCATATTTCTTCTTATTCTAATATTGTTTTAGGATGTAGTTTATCTACCTTTTTGGGACTTTGCGTTTGCCTTTTTATATTCAAACTTTTTAAATCTAAGCAGCCAATTTATTTGTATAGGAAGTTGTTAATTATAGGTTTTTTTCAAAATTATTATAACAGACCTACTGATATCCAGATATCTACTGAAGATATGAAATGAACTTGCCGTTAAAGCGTTGTGTGAACAAACACATACCAGGAGATTGATTAATTGACTTAAAATCAATATAAAAATAGACGGTGCTGTGAGAACAACAAAACAATACTGGAACGACAAACTGACAAACAATCTACAATCATCTATGAAGTAAAAGATGATGGACAATACTCCAAGACTTATTATTCATGGATCTCGATTACACAAAATCACGAAGAGATATTTGGAAGTGCAAGCACTTGCAAAAGCTTGAAAACGAGTAGTTTAGCAGAGAAACATACGAGAACCAACCACAATATTATGAGTTTACCATAATATATTTTCAAGACTATCTTGCGAAGGCTGTAGCGAAAGAATATCATAACAAAAAGTAAAACGATCCAATATCAAACCTCCCAGGATCAAAATATTTGTTGTGATAATGGGGATTATAAACAATGGACAAGCTTTCAAAAACATTAAAAAAAATTTTAATGTCTTAATGCAATTAAAAACCATGGAATCAATACAGATTCTTGGAATGCTATATTGATGCAAATTCTAACAAAACAGCTAGACAGGGAAACTCACCGCTTGTACGAGACATCTCGGAAGAACCCGAAAGAAATTCAAACAGTAAAAGATTTCCTAGCTTTTCTAAAGGAAAGGTTCAAATCTCTAGGAGTAATATCTCGAAATAAAATATTTATAAAAAGGAAGCAAACGAACAAACAACTTCATCCAGTAAATCTGCCAACTTTGCGGTTACTAAAAAACTCGATAAATGTAGTTTTTGCTATGGAGAGCACAATCTATCTGAATGTAAAAAGTTTCAAAATATTTCACAAATCGAAAGAAGAAAGACAGTATTTTATAAACCACTATGCCGAAGATGCTTGCTTTCGGAACAAAATCTCCCATGTAATAAAAGTTGTGAATTATGCAAAGGTTTACATCCCAGTCTGCTGCATAGTGACAACAATATGCGAACTAGGGCACCAGAAAGCATAAAGGCTACTGATACAAACGTACAAGTAGTATAATCATGGAATTGGAAGTAAATCTTACTAGGAACTGCTCAAAATGTGAAACAATATTCTCAACCAGGCACAGACGTTCCACAAATGGCCGTTATATAGTCAAAATTCCTTTTAAAATTAACTGGTATTCTATTGGCACATCTGTTACAAGTAGAAAAACGACTTCAAAAAACAAAAACATAGCTTCACAAAGTTATTGGTGAAAAATGCAGTAATACTAATCCACGGACACTTCTTAATTGAGGATTCCCTAATTACAACTCCAGAATCAAATTTGCTAAACGAAAATATTTCCTCCAACCTTCGGTGGAGGCTAATCCAAAAGATGTTTTAAGATTTCTGAAAAAGTTGGTCATTCAAAAGGTCCGTTACTAAAGTCTAACATTTCAGAACAAAAGGAACCGGAAATTGAGTCTAGTAAAAATTGTACATGCGCAATTTCATCAGTACATCTCCAATTTCAAACTGCTACCAATTCTTCTACTAAGCTTAGTTACTATGGCAACAGTTATTAATCCAGTATCATCAACAGTACACAAACTCTTTAATATTGCTAACTTTCTTCATTAACCTGGTCTTTTTTTGAACACAGGAAGCCTCAGATTTACCAACCAACAATGGAAGTTAAATGTATACTTCAACCTCACAACATATTACTCTGATTTATCACAACATAAAACCTTGGTGAATAACATAGATCAGCTGTGTGTGGAAATACCTGTAGAAAACATGAAATGTGCTCTGTAATCAATAGCCAACTTACCCACCTATTGACCGACGTAGAAGAGAAAAGCAAATTATTCTCTAAAAGACAAATAGATGCAAACGCGGTATTTCTAACATCGTAGGAAATTTTACGAGTGGCCTTGATGATCGTGATGCGAAACACTATCAAGTAGAAATCCGCCGAATCAAGCTTAACCAAGCACATCTGTTAACTTTAGTCAAAAAGAAAACATCGATTGCCGATTTTTCTCTGAAAAACAAATGAATTATTTTTAATCATAGTTGCATTGCATAGTTTATATCCACCACAAAAATAGCATTTCTTTTCTATAGCCGTTTTGTTAATTACATCCACCTTTGTCTACCTCTACAATAGTAATAAGAAAGAAAATAATGTGCAACAAGGATAGATACATACTTCAACATATGTTGCTGTTTCGCTTTGTACTGGCAATAACCAGTATACACTATATATTTTTTATTGTTTCGAATGTCGTTTTAACTTATAAAATTTATCATTCTTATATTCTTTTTCTATGGTAAAACATTAAATAAATTATCATTCGTAATTAAAAACTTTGTATTTACTATTGTGAGCCCCTCATCACAATAAAAACTATCATTACGATATACGATCAAACAAGAAGGTTATTTTGAAGAACGAAAATTACAACGAAAATGTTGTGCATTTTTTTTCGGAATATCAGAAGTGCTTCAGAAAATTGAAAGTTTATAGTATAAACTATAAAAATATAGAAACTACATAACTAGAAAACTTTAAAAAAATGTTAACTTCTCATAGGCAAAAACTTGACTGAAAAAACATTGCCAAAATATTTTGTATTTTAATGAAGTTTTCAATTTGTTTTTAATCTAAAAATTCAGACGGGTAAGAAGTGCTCTTCGAGCAAAAATCGCTCTCATCCGCATAGCTTACTAAATATAGTCGAATTTGTAAGTTTTTGTAATTTCGGGTTGTGCAAGATACTTACTATTTATGTATTCAAATTCATAAAAAAAAAACAGAATCACTCGATATCGTACAAACAATCGAAATTAGTAATCTAATTTTCTAATCTAATCTAAGTAAAAAAAAAAATTATAATAATCTTCACATAACAGTGAAGATTATTATAAATAAAATAATTATTAGTTATTATTATAATTATTATTATCAATGAAATAATTTTCGTAATTTATTCTTGAAAATATTTTAAATACGTTGTCCGGAAATTTCTTTAGCAGTAATTGGAATGACAAATTATGTATGATGAGTAATGGTGAATTCCATAATCAGTGCGCGATTCTCAAACGTCTTATCACTACTTTTTAAAAGAGTTTATAGTGTATAATTTTGTTTTGATTTGCCTGCCATTTACTAACTGTCAAAAAGTGTATACATCAATATTTTAGATAAAAAACCAAAATGGAAGGAATGTTCTAGAAAATCATAACTAAGTCAAAAACACAAACATAATAAGAACTATTAGAGAATAAATGCTGTCTTTTGAGGATCTAACCACTAAACACTACATATAATAGGAGACGCTTGTCAAACTGTCAAAATGACGTCCAAATAAAAAATAAATAAAAAATGAAGATTACCATGAACCAGAGCGGTTTTGGGAAAACCACTTTCATGTACTAGAAGTGTTTTATGAAGACTAAGAACAAGGAATTTGTCAAAACTGATAAAAGCAAATATGAACTATCTTATAATAGGCTAACCTTGAACTTGTTCCTTTTCCAATTTGTCTTGATGTGGTATGTAGTGAATGTTAGTTGCAAATGTTTAAAATTAGAGCTTCTTTTCTGCGGATATCGGAAACCATTTAGAAAACATGCATTCAAAAGAAATTTTAAAGAGTAATTTTAGTGTAGAGGCCATATCCCAACAGTTTTTTCCTCCTCATCTACAGCTTTTCGGCAATCATTGGTAGGATTAGATTCGAATATTATAAAAACAGGAGAAATGATACAGGGAGTAATTTAAGATCATTTATTTCGATGAATGATGAATCGAATCTGATATCTTCTGAGACTGAACAAAAAGTTTTTCTAGCAAGTACAGAAAAATATAACGATATTACGGTACAGCAAAACTGAGGCAGTAAACCTTCTACATTATTGCGACCAACTAAATTTACGAATACATATATAGCATGCATATAGAACTAATTAGTGATTTAACAGCAGAAGGAGTTCTCGCTGCCCAAAGGCTTCATTGCACGAAAGGGAAATGTTACAAATTTATATAGCGCAACAAATTGTATTGCAGCAAATAATTATCTGCAGGCCATCTAACATTAGTCCGCATTTCGAACAATTAGTTGTTTCAGGGGATACATTGGCATTTTATTCCACTAAGATTTCCACATTTTGGCTGTCTATGGAAAGCGTGAGTAAAACAATAACATATGAAGAAAGCGATCGCACCGGCACTACTGACGTTCGAAGAATTGGTCACTTGCCTATATCCTAAGTGAAGCATCATTAAATTCTAGACCTCAGTGTCCTTTAATAGATGAACTAAATGAGCTTAATTGCCTGAAATCACGACATTTCCTAATATGCAACTTATGAAGCCTAGTCGACAGGGTGCAAATGATTTTTGGAAAATCAGGAGCAAGGATTATTTACAGAATATGCAACATCGCGCGAAATGAACAAAGTAGAAACCAAATATAAAAAGAACAGTTATAGATGTGATAGAAAGACATATATATGAGTAGTTCCTCGTGCTGCTGATCCATATTGTTTCTGTTGTTCATTAGCAAATGCAATCTCTGAGACAACTGTGGACTAGACCATTTCTGATTTAAGCATAGTTGTATTTGATGCAGCAAATTCCGAATGCTTCCTTTTTTGTTAGTCTCCTCGTTTTCTTTGATATTTCATTCAAGTTATCGCTCCATTAGTAAGTTTATTTTCGATGTTGATTGGTTGTAAAGTTTGAGTGTAACTTGCTTTCTATTTTCAAAAAAAAAAAATATTATCGAAGCCTTTGAGTTTGTTGTTATCGTGGGCATTCTTGGGGCTCCATTTAAACGATATCTCATCTTAATAAGGAGCGATCCGCGAAAGCTTTTGTAATTTTTCTTCGTTTATTGTAGTATTCATGTGAAGGCGATAATAAAGCTTCTACTTCGATCTGTTCATGATTGGCTTCACTTTGGTTGACTGTAATTTTTACTACCTCTTGTTGTAGATCGGTATGTTGATGTAGGCGCCTGTCCTTAGTGGCTCACAGAACCAAATGAAATTATGTTATGAATTTAGGTTACCAAGCGGATGAGGCCTGTACTTACTTTTAAATTAGTTCTCGATCAATTGACCGATTGTCGTATTATTTATTTTTTTTATATAGATACAATATTTAGTCAATTTTTGATATCCTTAAAGCGTTGCCACATGGACATCAAATTACAGAATTAGAAATAAAAGCCAAAATATATAAGAATATTTGGGTCTATAATATAAAACGTCGAAAATTTTGGGTGAGTTCGGAAAACGTTTTAAAGTTTATAAGTTTATAGTTTCTACCATTTATTGAAAAATCTTTTCCTAGGAGCGGAAAAATAGAAAAATCCAAATGTTTTAACAAAAATTGTAAACTTATTAAAACTTTATTATTTTATTAATTAAGAATTATTATTTTTCATCAATTAAAATAAAAATGGATTTATCCAACCGTAAATTGAAAAACTGTTTTTAGAAAATCGTCCGTTATGTCGTCATGTGGCAACGCCTTTAGGGTATATAAAAATGTAGTTGAAAAAAATTACATTATTTGACTGGTAATTGTATAGGTTATATTAGGGATCCAAGTGGTTTTACATGTGCATCCGTTAGAGGAAAAACATAAAAATAGTAAAATCCAGTTTTACTGAAAATAGAAGGGGATAATTATCAACTTCTTTGTTTAAATGATGACAAAAAAATTCAGTCTAACTAAATCATTTGGATATCGACGAACAAATATAATTAGTAGTGTAACAGAAATCCCATCTATTAGTCTGTCGCTACCAAATTCATCAAGAAGTGTACAGTAGGAGCATTTTCATCCATACCATACAACATTCGTTTAAGAACTGTTACCAATAGGCTACCATACAAGATTGGAGTTTTGTAAATGGTTAAAAAAACATTTTGCCGATGACAGTTTAATGAAATATGATATTTTATGGGCGGCTGAATATTAACGGATGGAAGTTACAGTTTAAATTTTGTGTGTTGGAACTAAATTTTTTCAACACGCTTTATCTCAAAGGATATCAAAAATTGGTCCACTTACCATACGATTTTTTTCTCAGAATGAACAAATCAATCACTCCTTACCGAATTAGCTTCCCGAATCCGGACAACCTGTATATTTACGAGTATTGGTGCGATCAGTTGTTGGCCGACATTTTTTAAACTTTAGTCAAAAATAACTTATAAATAACTAAAAATAAAAATTACACCAGATATTGATAAAGCAACAGTGATTAAGATTTTTGTTTTAAATTAAGTATAGATTATGAAAATGATATCAACATTTTTTTATTTTGATAAGACGTTTTTATAAAATACGAAACCAGATTTAAGTGAATTTTCGTGGTTCCAACTTTGTACTTATTAGCAATTTGGAGGTACCTAATTGAAAGTCGTTTAAAACCAATACACAAATAATACGATTAAATATCGATTTTCTATTCATGTAAAATGCATCGTGGATTAACTTTGTTCACGACACTTTATGTTAATGTTGTTATCACTGCGAGGGATTATATACTTAGATTATTCAAGTTCACCAATAGCGCACAACACAGTAAATAATCATAAAAAAATGCATCGCACCTCACGTAATAAACCGCCAAACGGTCCCATCGATCTAATCAAACTTGCGGTCGTCTGGATAGATAAAATACTTGCCCGCCTCATCTTAATAGCGATGCACACACTTCAAATAAATCAAAAAAAAAAAAACTGAACTACTTGTAGTTTTTGACTTGTTAACTAACCGAATATTATTAAAAAACTAAACGGTGGCACGACAAAATATTTTGATGACACCCACATAGGCGTATAAAATATCACGAAACATATACGAAAATAGACAAGACTCAATCGATCAAATTTTAAACACTTAGGATTAGATGAGGCTTGTATGAATTCAAGAAATCGCGTCGTATTTTTTTATACACGATATTTTATGATCGCGATAACCGTTAACGTATCGAATCGGTGGGTAATGAGTTTTCAACATTTTGTTAATTTATTTATACAAAACGGAAAGGTAGATCAGATCGGTCAAAATTGGCAATTTGGGAAATTTATTATCAAAACAGTCGTAATATATGTAGTGATGGCGATATTGATTTAATGTCGTATATGGGGATTTCGTTGATTGATATACACGGGCGTATTTTGATAACGATAATGATGTGTAGGCAGTAGTTTACAAGTGGTTGTAAATCATCACATAAATTAATTAAAAAATTGTATAGTGTTTATAGTTATGGCTGGCTCATGTACTCTTGGTTTTTTACTGATCGATCAACATTTATAAATTAATGAATTTTTATGGCAGTTAATACAATATGTTAATTTTGGTTTAATTATATGATGTTTGGTGTGGCGTGACCTTTTATGTGGTATCTTTCGTCAGATCAAATTTAAGTTCAGAAGTTTGCAAAAAACTTGTATCTGTTAGAAGTCACAAGAAATAACTAAAGAAAATGTCATAATAATTATGTCAAAAACTGTTCAAAGCAGGATCATCTATTTGTAAATGAATGCATTATTGTCAAATCTATTAAAGTCCAGTGGTATTCCAGATTGATTAAACCTTTGTTAGAAATGTGTTTTGTTGATATAGCCATTAATTATTTAAGAATTATTTAACCGACATGTAAAATACTGCCCGAATGATTTTTTTATGTATTTTACATAATGAGAGTTTCGATGCATGCCCCAGTAAGTTTGAAGCTACTTAGGTATCAAATTGAATTATTTCTAAAGGAAGAAACAATAATAAAATGTGTGTTTCAATCCAACCTACTGGACGACGGACCCCAATTAAATTCCAAATCTTCTGGATTTCTAAATAAAGAGTAAACTACTTCTTCGAAAGAAGAACTTTCTTTCAACGGGAATTATATCTAGCAATCAAAATTGAAGAAAGACTATCATCAGACCATTATCCAATTTAAATGACAATAAGTGGTACGGTAATAAGAAAACCAAGCACTTCTAGACTAATAAATAACAAAATAAACTGAGAATATTTTTGCTCTGCCTCTAGTTTAAGCAAGCGTGAATCTACAGGTGCAGATCTCAAACCATGATTTGATAGAATAAGAGCTGGAAAAACTCATTTAAAGTGATAAAAAACGGCCTAAGAACGTACTTCTAATCAGCAAGAAATATTACAAAAAAATGTAATTTATCGAGTTGAATTTTTAAGAGTTGGCAGAGTACTGGAATTCCTGAGGACAAAACAAACCTAAATAATTTGTGCCAAAAACTTCTTATAAACGAAATTAAGAATAACACGGTAATTGCTAGCTTGCTAAATAGACTAGAAAAACCTGATCACTCCTAAAAACCTCAAAGATAAAATGTCCGTGAATACGACTTGATAATGAGGCAAATAATCAAAGTCCTACCCAAAAAATCACTAAGAAAACTACAGCACAAAATCAATGCTATCTTTAGACTAAGTTATGCTTTAGGATAGTGAAAAATAATGAACATAATGATTTCAAAGCCTAATAAAATACTAAACGACAAAGTATTCGTATAGGCCAATCTCTTTACTATAAAGCCGCGTATCCACTATAGAGTTTTTTACGTAGAGGTAGAGAAACCTCTCACGTAGAGTAGTGTATGCACCATGTAGAGCTTTACAGTAGAGCTCTACACGCACTCTACGTGAGAGTTCTATTGCGTAAAAAACTCTACAGTGTACACGCTATTGTTTTAGGTTTTGTAGAGCTCTACATTAGCTCTACACTCTATCTAGCATGTTTGATAAAGTTTTTTGCTCTACAGTAGAGTAAGTAAATATTTGGGCCACGTAATTTAAAATTGAAATGGTAATTTTTTTCGAACGCATGTGTGCATTGATAATTAAATATTTAATGACATTTCTATTTGCATTTCGAAGGTCATTCCCTTTCAATACTGTTAAAATGTTTAAAATATTGTGATTGGGCACCAATTGAATTTTTCCAAAACACACCTATACCTTATATACCTATTCTTCTCCGGCTGGAATAGATTTTAAAGGAGGAAGATTTTAAAAAGGGATTCACTAAAAGTTTCAATCTTGAAATTATGGTAAATTACGAGTGAAATTAAGGCTATAATTTTTTTTATCAAAAAAGACTCCGATCACGAAATCCTAGTCTGATTAGGATACACCATATCCTAGTTGGATTTCAGGCTTTAAAAGCTGGGTTCCGCTCAAAAATATTGCTTTCAAGAGCGAATTTCTGTCTTAGGGCTCCTTACAACTACTGATAAAAGGCACAGGCTTTTGTCTTTATATGTTGTCAAACAATGGTTTTTAGCAGTTCTTTTAAATTAGGTTTTAGCTGGTCATCTCTAATTGAGGTAAGGAATCGCCTACGAACCGAAATTTCTTTTTTGCAGATGGATCTTGTATACTTGTAGGTCAAGGTACTGTTAGTAATTCAATTCAAAATTCCTGAATATTCTTGCATCACTTATTTTCTTTTCGACCTCATTCGATTAGTTTGGTAAAGCAATATGTTGTTTGAAGATTTTCATAACTGCGTTTTTTCTTTTGAATGATCGGAATAATCAGTTGCAGAAACATATTGAAATTACTATATAACATACGTAGACAATTATCATAGGCGTTTGTAACGTTTTTCTTAATTTCATGCCTTGGTCCACGATAAAATCCGGCGTTTTGTTTCCTTTTCGTGATCCACTCGAGCTCTCAACACTTTCTGTTTTTCTTGTTTTCTTTTTCAAGTAAAAAACGGCACTAGCAGCTTGTTGACAAAAACTCATTTTAATTAGATTTTTTTTTTATGTTAACGAACGAAAAACTGAAAATAAAATGTCTAAAAATAAAATATTATCAATCGAAAACAAAATATAGTAGTAGCCGAGCGCTTTACCGTAGAGAAAAATAGCTCTACAGTGTATACAGTCTGTAGAGCGCATGGTACAGCTCTACTTTAAATTTCTATACGGCTACTCTACGGAAAAGCGGTAGAGTCGTAGAAACGCTCTTTAGTGTACACACTGCTTGTAGAGAGCCTACACTCTACACTCTACGCTCTACCGAAAAAACTCTATAGTGGACACTTGGCTTAACAACAACTTCAAAAATTTTCGAAAGTCCTTTTCTCAACAGTCTATTTGGGTTCCAAGGAAGGCACTCTAATACAATTAAGGAGACGCTGGAAAAAAATTATGCTCAGCAGGATTCCTAACCGAAGCCCAAATATTTTATCAGGTTTCCCACTTTGGCCTACTATTTAAGCTCCAACGAGATTTGCCAAAACAATACTTTAATTTTTTTAATTGTTAAGGCCCCTAGATATTTGCATATCTGTAGTAGAACAACAATATACATTACAAATTTATTTAAAAAGATATTTTTTGCTGTCAATATTATTTATGTGTATAGGGATTATCAGGTTCACAATCTTTCGTGTAAGAAGTATTTTTCAATATCAACCATATTTAATAGCCATGTGCGAGTTTCCTTTTCAAAATTTCTGCTTAATTTCGATAGTGAGAGACTAAAGTGATTGGGCAGCATATGAAAACCGTATGAGTCATATGCAAATAAAACCGTCTATTTTTTCAATGTTGCAACGGAAAATATTTGGGTTCCTTAGAATATGTGTGAGTTGTTTGATTAGGAAAGTTGCCACTACAAGTAGAAACCATTTTCAAAACCTTGTAGACGTAAAGATACCTAAGAGGAAGCCGATTCAAATCTTTTAACAATGGAATTGAAGGAGTAGTTTTAAGATGATTATAAATTAGTTTGACAATGCGCTTTATAGAGGTCCACTATACTAAAAAAAATACCACTCCAACTGGTTATACCATACATGATAACATACTCAACTAGAGCATGATATAGTTTCATTAAAATGTCATTAGAACAAAAAAAAAATCAGGCCGGTATTTGTCATAAAACGGTTAATTAAATTTTATTGAAATCTAATTTATATTAGTTTTGAAGTTTTGTGTCAAATAAAGTGAATATAAATTAGATTTTCATACACTATCATTGTTATCTTTATAGCCGCATAGCCAAGTACTAGGTCATCCGTAAATGCTGGAGTACCTACAAGGTTGATTTCAAAAATCGAGTTAAATTAAACAAGATAAAGGAGAGGCTCTAAAACTGATCCTTGCAAGACACCACAGTCTAAAAGATCAGAACAGCTAAATTGTTTACCAACCGTGACATATTGCTGACGAAATTAAAGAAAGCTTTTGAATTAGTCAAAGATTTTACCTTTTACCAAGGATACTAATTTCAAGTGCACTTTTAATTTATTGTAACTTATTCTCGATGTGATTACATTCTAATAATTGAAGATTAGACATTCAAAAGAGTAAATTCATATTTCTGAAACAAAAATTTAGTCAAGTGGTGTAGAAAGACTTGACACTAAAGGTATCAAAATTAGTTCTTAAATTTTGAATAATTAAGTACCATACCATATAGCCACTACTAGTAATACATTAAGATACATAAGTAGTAACCGTAACCTAAATATTTTAGTGATGCAATGATTTTATCAAACGACAATAATGAAAAAAATGATAGTATAAAATTTATTAAGATAACGGTCAATACAAGTGAATAAAATAAAAAACCGTGTAAAGCACTAATAAACAACCCAAAATAAACTTAATACTCATCACCATTAACAACCCGAGGATTGAAAAAAATTAAAAATTGATCGTAATACTCAAAGCTAAAAAAAAATATTATCAGGGGTTGAACAAGATGGTGTTCTGGGCCCTATATTATATCTACTAAAAGGAATATTACCTGATGATAAAGATGTTATGATCACTGATTCATCACAGAAACTACAAAATGATATTTATATATTGTGACCAAATAAACTTTACCAAAGTTCATTAAAATTGCTCAATTATTTCTTAGCTGATAAGACCAAATTTTATCCGTTAAGTACCTCGATATGACGTTAGACACTTACCTGAAGTAATAAACAAGCAAAACGCAAGAAATGAATTGTATAGTTCAGATGAATAAGCTGACGCTTATTGGAAGAAACTTCGAACTGAGAACGTACAATAAACTACTGGTATAACAACAAATCCTAAAATCTATCTAGACGTAGGGCATTTGACAAACATTTCAAAACAAAGTATTTCGTAGCACTCGATGGTACATTAGAAATGACCACCTCCAAACATGGAATACGTATTTAGACTTAAACATGGAATACGTCAGCGATAGAACAAAACCGTTAGAATTAGTGGGTTGCTGAATTTCTTAAAACAAAGGACTGGAAGAGCTGGGATGAACCGATAGGTAAAGAAAAAAAATTCTTGAAAAAAAAATATATAACTTTTCATTGTATAAACAAAATGGATATCAATGTACTTCTCACCTGAAAACTGTGCCATCATAATACCAATTTTTTTTTAATTATTTAGAATTTTTGATTTACAACACTGACAGAACACTAGATAATTTTCTCAAAACAAATGAAAATATTTCATTTTTGTTTTTTCAACATTTAATCAGAGTTGATAATCATCGCCTACTGTTTTACTGGTCATAAACAAATTGTTAAATCCAATAAATTGTACTTAGGTGTGAGTCTTAGCTAAATTTAAACTACTCGTAACTGACCATGAAAAATAGTAACCTATGGATTACACTACAATTTACAATTTACTAAGCTTTTACTTTTGTATGTGTGAGTAAAAAAAATCAAATTGTGATCTGTCCTTTAATTGATTTTAAATTACGCTTTATTGGTGAGGAACTAGGCTTGTCACCTGTCCTCCTTTGTGGAGGACAGTCCTCTTTTCGTAAGAAATTGCCTCTATCCTCCACGAACACAAAAATGACCTCCACCAGAAAAATAAATATCATATTTTGTAGAGTGCGACCCTGGAATGTTTGGCCGGCGATAAATAAGGATTACAAGGTATACGTGAGGACATGTATACAGTGTCAACTTTCGAAAACTACTCGACACAACAAATCAGCGATATCAAACTACGTTCATCCAAATTCCAGGTTCGAGCATATTAACATCGACATAATAGAACCCATGCCACAATCATCTTGGAACAGGTATTGTTTGTCTATCGTTGGTTCAGTAGATGACCTAGCTCAATTCCTATGGAGGATATCACAGCCGAAACGGTTGCAAGTAGGCTTGCCACCTGTCCTTCTTTGAGGAGGACAGTCCTCTTTTCGAAAGAAATTTCCTCTATCCTCCACGAACACAAAAATGACCTCCACCAGAAAAATAAATATCATTTTTTGTAGAGTGTGGCCCTGGAATGTAAATAACAAGGTAAGGGACTGGAAAAGAACGACAGTACGATGGTGAATGTGAACGAGTAAAGATGGTCGAATGGTTATGTTAAAAGGAAATTAATAATAATAAAAATAAGGAGAGCAAAGCATGTGAGTAGATTATCGATAAGTAAACGCTATAATGGTGAAAGCCCGATCTCCTTTAGCGATTATGGAAGATCTACTTCGACGTTTATTCGGAGCTCATTAATTCGCCGTTTTGGATTTGTCATCAGGATATTACCAGGTAGCGATGAGTTTAGCATACTCCAAGATTCAATACCCACCGCTTTTGTTACTGCTGATAGACATTATAAGTTTATAAGGATGTCATTTGGGTAGGCCAATTCCCAGCTATTTTCCAGAAAATTAAGTAGCTGACGAGACTAATGGGGAAATAGTATAAAAGAAATAGTATAAAGGACATATGTAATAAAGTGCCATAGTCTGTTTCTTAACCTGGAAAATTGCCATTTCTCCAACCGCAAGGTGGAATTTTTAGAACGCGAAGTGTCAGGGTCACGAGTTACACCCAGAAAATCAAAAACAGATACCGATGTAAGTTTTCTATGACCGAAGAACAGAACTCAGATACCACTACCGTTTATGGAATTGGCGGGATACTTTCGAAAGTTCATACAAAACTTTAATATTGTTGCAAAATTTTAGAAGCAGTGTCTAATTTAGAACATGAAGTGGTTACCGATGCTTGATCGAAACGGTTAGGTAGAATTTTGTTACAAGTCAGTCAGTATTAAAAAAGTTTATCTATGGCCTATTTAAACAGACATACCACCCAATGTGAACATAAGTATCATTCATACGAATTAGAAGCCTTAAGGTGAAACCATAGATTAATTAAAACCTTAATTTACTAGGGTCTTAACACTTTTTCAATGGTTTACAAGTAAATTATGAAATAAACATATAATATAGTTAGCCATTTAATCTTAAAATTTAATTTAAAAATTATAAATACTTAAGGAAATTTTTGTCAAAACTTAAGAAAAATTAAGGTTTTAATTCATCTATGGTTCCATCTTTAGCCTTCGTCACGATGATAACTGATTTTTGTCATTACAAACTTGTTCAACAAAATAAATGTAATACCAAGAATTTCAATATGATGGCTAAAATTAGCAGATTACAATTTTGTCGTGGAATATTGAACAGAATGATGCTTCAGAGAAATTTTTTGTTTCCAAGAATGAAAATGTATAGCAGCTTGCGAGTGAGGATATACAATAGCACTATCAGGACAAAAGGAAGGGGAATTACATCCGATTGATAAGATACCAGTATCATTCAACACCGTGCATATTGACCTGCTTAAACAATTTTCTAATGCGCTTATATACGTGTAAGTTGTTCTAAAGCTATTGTGAAGCCAACACAACGAATGAAATGGCTGTTAAGGAAATTAATCGAGCTGCGGTTAACAATAAAGAGACATTCGATAGTAAATAACGGAAACCAAGGAACTATCACGAGGGGTCGAGGTTAGATTTTTAATCAAACGTTTTTAACTCGGCTATCACGCTTTTAACACCGCTACGACGTTTTTAACGTCGACCAAAATAAATTGAACTTTGTAACTACTCGAAAATTGAATTTAAAGAAATTCTTCGGCATATATCGATGAAATAGTTGTCTTTATTGCCTGCTATAGGTAGAACTATATTTATTTGGCCAGCCTTACGGAGATATTTCATTAGTGAAGATTTGCAAAAATGGATGTGTCAATGTTTTGGACTTACAAAATGGTAAAATATTTTTGTCGCTAGCAGTGCTTAAAACAAAAGTTTACCTGTCTTCCTTTGGCATTTCCCAAAGGTGGCAAGCCTATGAGGAACACAATAAAAAAGTTGTATACCCCTTTAATATTTTATATTTATTGTTACGGTAATATGACAATTTTTTGTTTTTTGCTTTTTTGTTTTTTGCAAAATATAGAAACGGGTCATGAGTAGATTTATAAATACCAGTCCCTTTAATAAAAGTCAATCATCAACAGTATACACTTATGTTCGTGATATTTTTTAAATTCTAAAACTTTAAAAACTGTACAGATAGTTTAATAGTGAAGTGACATGATTGTGTTAGATAAAACCTGTTTTAATACAAATACGCAATTAGCTATACATGAAAATTTATTTTGTATCGAAATAAAGCAACAGATCAAGCTGTTAATTGTTAAAAATGTTAAATGATTCAGGGAAAACACATGACCGTAGATATGCAAATATATTTTGGTTGAATACAAGAGGATAACCCACTGTATGTACATATTTAAGTTCTAATTTTATTTTTATATTTGTATAAGGTTTAAATCTGGTAAAATATTTCCATCTTTTTCGCTTATGATTATCGAAAGCACTAACTACAAAAAAGTTTTAAATTAAAAATTTTCAAAATGGTTGGTTCGAACTGAATATGTTCGCTACATTATAGTACATTAATTTTACAACTTTACATCAGTTCTCGAAGGGCCTAGAAATAAATTATTTTTAATAAATAAAATTCAAAATAGTTTTTACCTTAATAATTTGCAAAATTAGGGTAGGTGCATTACAATGCATTTGGCCAAATCATTTCTTATGTTTGGGAATATAACTTAGTATTACGACTTACGCTATCAACTTCAAGTAAAGTTTGTTTCGCCATCCAAAAAATATTCCATTCTTCAAAATTGAATACAGTGTGCCAGATTGGGTTCAATATCAATTTATAGAGCAATAATTGTTTTGCAATTGCTTTCATATTGGAAGTATTGTATGCTTTGGCTTGCAAATAGAATTATCTTGCAAAACTTTTGTCCACTTTCATGCAATGTACATTTGCCGAAAGTACTACCGTTTTGTCTGTAAATGTGGCCAAAGTTTCTTGATCACTTAGTAAACTTACATCTCTGTATGATGTAACATCTTCTCGGGGTTTTAAAGTTAATATTACTTCTGAAATTATCCATTGAGTTGAAAAATATCCATTGCTAAGAATTGCGTTAAATAAATAAGTAAGAAATTGGAATCCTATATCTCGTATCTTTTTATCTTACAATCAAGTGCCTTTTACTAACTCTGTGCCTTTTACTGTTTTTATACTGTTGTTTTCCCTTCTATAAGATTGGGCATTTCATTGTAAAGATCCATCTGCAATTGCGGTCTGAAAATGTTTAAAATAATTCTCTCATGATATCTAGAGTTTCTGATGAATACGCGGTTGGAATACACCTTCAAAATGATCTGTAAACTTTTTTTTCTTTTTTTCTAAAGCTCGACTATTAATTTTATTATCATGGAATTGTGTTGGTCTTTGTTTGTTCTTTAGGTTTTGAAACTTTTTCATTTTCTTAAGAATTTTGACTGCAAATTCTATTTTGCTCTCCATTTCCTCTCCATTATGTAACAACTGGTTTAGTTGTTACATAATATCGATGGGTCTTTTGTTATACTATCTTTGGGTCAAAATTAGTCTTGTGAGTGATCCAATAACAAATCCATACATGGATCAATGTAATGTTTTGCGAATACTTTATTGATGAAGATGAAATCCGAATTTTTGTTCGCTCAGTTGGCCAATAAGTATAGACTTCCGCAGTGTTGGTGTTTTGCAGTGAAGATGCACTATGACAGCAGTGACCCAGAAGAGTTGATCTATCCATATGTACAAATTAGTATATCGCTGAGATGACAAGTTTTAATTTCTATTTTGAGAAAGGCTGCAATTAAAGTTCTACAATCAGGCTTTATCACATCCATCTTATTTGGGTGCTAGGGCATTTCAATATTACGGGGAATATAAAAGCCGATGAACTTGCACGGCAAGGTACTACTTGCCTCTCTTTACCATGCAAGATGGACATTGGAGTTCCACCTGCTACGTGCAAACTGCTCCTTAAAGAGGAAGCTTAAAAAGTTACAAAAAATAGATGGGCACATTGTACCTCTTGTGTAATTACCAGGCAAATTTGGTCTTATCTGGACTTAAAAAAGTCGAACCAGTTAATGTCTATGCAAAGGTGTAACATTAGCACAATCGTGGGTGTCATTACTGGTCACTGCCTTATAGGTAAACATGCTAGTAGACTTGGTGTCTTCTCTCATGATTATACTGTTGAAGTTGCAAGGACGAAGAAGAAGAGGAAACAATACTTCATTTGTTATGCACCTGTCCTTGATTGTCTCAAAACAGACTCAAGTGTTTTGGAGCTCGTTTCCTAACAGATCTAACGGATCTCAGCAATTTGAGCGTTAAAGATATCCACCGCTTCGTGAGATGCTCAAACTGGTTTCAGTAAGGTAGTGCGGAGAAGAAAATTTTGTGGTAAGGCTATGGACCACATGTGTCTATGCCTCGTCCTTGTTGGACGGCCACCTAAACCTAACCTAACCTAATTTCTATTTTGAAAAGTGGTAATGATATTTTTTCTTCCACTTCGCCTAAAATTTATAATTTTAACAAGAGCGGATAGGTGTTTTTGCAGGCGGAGCTCATCGCCATCAAAGAAGCGATAATCGCGTCTATAATGTAAAAAGTGTAATGTAATATCTGTTAGGGATAAAGGCATTTTTACGGACAGTCAGCCTGCCATTAAAGTACAATTGTCAGGCTTTATCACGTCGAAAGTAGCCCGTACTATCAACGTGATACAATAAGTTTTTTACTAAGGACTTTGTAAAACTAACAAATTTACCAAAACATGGGCAAAAAACGGATTAAAATCTTTCAACAAATTCAACAATGCCTATCATTATTATAAAATCTGATATTTTCTATTTTGGCCAAACCATTCTACTGAGCTTCCAACGCTTCGGATTTAGCAATAAAGACCTTACAGGAAAATTCAAAGTTTATGCAGAAAACCGGACTGGTTTGTGAAATTTTGAACCCAAAATTTGATAGGTTGAGCATAATATTTCAAACGCTGGTTTTAATCCGTCTATTGAAATATTGTGATTCTTGACCTTGGCCGTTATAATAAAGTGTTTGCGAAACCTTTTGATGACTTTGCGAAACCTTCATATGGAGGAATTAAACCAGTGCGTACTTTTTTTACCTTCACGAAAACAAAATAACAATAGCCGTTAGGTTGAAGGTATGAGGTTTTGTATAGCTGATGGAAGTGGATCGAGTTATGTGAAGAGGATTTTTGATAAAGAAAGCCCATGCTTGCTAGTCTGTAGATCTTCTTTTACTTCTGATCTGATTCTGAATAAAATAATTGAAATCTAGGAGTAATATAAGAGCTGTTTTGAGCTGATATTGGAAATGTTCGCCCATTCCATTAGACTGAGGATGGTAGGAATGTGTGCGAATTCGATGTGAGCTCAAAAGTTTGGTAAGGTTTGAAAAGAATTTGGACTCGAATTGACTTGGCTTTGTAGGTAGTAGATGTAATCTAGAACCCTTAATCTGGATTTGTATTTACTGCAGACATAGATGTTTTCATTTTTTTGTTTTTTTCTTGTTTCTGAACTCTGTAATCTGTTCTGGGGCCAAAGCTCTCCCAACTCTTTCGCAGTTAATTTTTAACGTCCTACCTTACGCCGTCACCAGCCAAATTGGGGACGCACGAATACAGGTTCGATTTTAAATCCATCTGCACATTGCATTGCTCCAGCCAGCCTGCGCTGACATGGACGATGGTTCGGCCCATGGATTCTGCACTTCAACAGGGGGTCATAGTTGTGTTCATCGTCATCACCGATCGAAATCAGGTGATGAAAAATCCCTTTTGCAACCCTCCCCCGTTGGGATTCGAACCCGGTACCTCCCGTCCCAAACACCGCAGCTAAGACATAGATGTTATGCGTACAGTATTCAGAACATTAAATTGATTAAATTGGCCACGACGTTGTAAATATCTGCAAAATGAGGCAAAGTGGTACGAAAAAACCACTCCCACTCTTTAAAGTCGAGCTACGAAAGAATGAAACTAATAAAGACATACATTCGATCAGTAAACTGATAAACTCAGTTGTGCAGATCGAAAAACCGCATGTGAAACGGGAAATGGTGCAATGCACTACTTGCCAAAGGTACGGGCATACTAAAACATACTGCAATCATCGACCAAGATGTGTGAAATGTACAGGGGAACATTTCACAAATGATTGTGACAAGAAAAAGTGGGGTGCAGGGGTCAAATGCATGGTCTGCAATGGTAGTTTTCTAGCAAACTATAGAGGTTGCAGCGTTTACCAAGAAGGGCAAAAACGCAGATTTCCCTCTCTAAGAGAAGTCGCAGCCATCCAATCCAAATCCATATTTTGTAAATCCAAATCCATCTGATCAGCTTGTTAGTGAAACAACATATGCCCAGAAACTATAAGAATCAATTAAAAATCAAAATTCGGATGGAAATCATACCAAAGAAAATCAGCCAACGGAAAATTCAAAAACTTATAACCAACAGCCTTCCACACAACGGTTGGAAAATAAGATGGAACATTTAATTTTTAAAATGTAAACCATCCTGAACCTTTTAACGACCATTGTCTCCAAATCATTCAATGCCCCGAACCCTTAAATTAGCAATCTGGAATGCCAATGGCTTGTCACAACATGGACAAGAAGTAAAAAGTTTTTTGATAGATAGAGAAATTGATATCATGCTAATATCCGAAACGCATAACACCAGCAGAAGTTTTCTCAAAATACCAAGATACACCATTTATGACACAAACCATCCTGATGTAATAGCACATGATGGCACTGCAGTTATAATCAAAAACATAATTAAACACCATGAAGTAAAAAAAACAGAAGGATCATCTACAAGCAACAACTGAGGTAATAGAAGATTGGCTAGGTCCAATAACAATTTCGGCCATCTATTGCCCACCAAAACATGCAATAAAAATGGAACAATTTGATCATTTTTATACATCTTTGGGTCATCGCGTTATAGCAGGGGGTGATTTTAATGCCAAACACCAAGAGTGGGGATCAAGATTACAACGAGAGGCCGAGCAGTACTTAAATCAATACAAAAAAATAAGCTTAATCATGTGTCAATTTGTGAACCTATCTACTAGCCTAGTGACAGAAGAAAGATTCCAGACGTCATAGATTCCTGCGTCACCAACGGAATCGCAAGTAATTACATTAAAGCGACTCCATGTCTAGACTTATTATCGGACCACTCCCTTTTAATCACTCTGGCTACAAAGATAATGAACATGCAGAAACAACCGACGCTAAGCAACAAAATAACAGACTGGAACCAATTCAGATGTAAGGTAACAGAGAATCTAAACACACAAATCAAATTAAAGACGGAGTGTGATATAGATCAAGCAGTGGAACATCTCAATGAATGTATTTAGTTGGAAGCTTGGAAGTCCACACCAGTAAAAAATAAAAAAGAAAAGAATGGAGAATGTTAAAATCTTGTCAAGAAAATAATCAGTCAATTCAAGAATATTTGTCACGAGTCTCACCAACAGAAAACACGGATTATTCACTGTGGAAAGCGACTAAGAAGCTGAAACAACCACAACATTATATTCCATCAATACGTAAAAGTAACGGTCAGTGGGCGAGAAAGATTGAAGAAAAGGCTGTTGTATTTGCAAACCATCTTGGAGGAGTATTTCAACCATACCCATCAAAAACTAAGGATGAAGATAACAACAACATTCAAATGCATTTAATATTTCCATTGAAAATGAATATGATTAATCTCGAAGTTTTTTATCTTTAAAGTAAAAACTGTAATACAGACAGAGTTAAACCCTGAGAAGGTGCCAGGACATGATCTTATCTCAGGAAAGGTTTTGCAAGAGTTACCAGATAAGGGTATTCGATTTCTTACCTACTTATTCAACGCAGTACTTAGAACTGGTTACTCCCAATACAATGGAATGTTTCACAAATAATACTGATACCAAAACCAAGCAAGCCTCCAGAGGAAGTAACGTCTTGCTACCAATAATGTCTAAGCTATTTGAAAAACTACTACTTAAGCGCCTAAAGCCTATTTTGCTGGAAAAGAAGCTGATTCCGGGCCATCAGTTTGGATTTAGGCCAGAGCACTCAACAATTGAACAAGTACATAGAATAGTTCAAGTAATTAAAGATGCTCTGCAAGAAAAAAGATATTGTTCTTTATAAATAGCCTGCTTGGTCCGATATTATATCTGCTATCTACTACAGATTTACCTATAAGGTGTATTCATTAAGAACCAGAATTCATTAAAGAACCAGAAAGCCTTATTCAATACCTGTCAAAATCAGCTAAAAGTTTTTGTTTTGATTATGCACATCCAACCGATTTCAACGATGGAAAATTTATCAAATTTGCGAAAAAACAGCATTTGCGGGAAGTTTTGTTAAGTCACTTTTTCTCAAACAAAACTGCAGCTGGAAGTCATCGTTTGCTCGTGGATTTGTATGTCGAGCATGTTCTTGCAAAAACACAGTGCTTTGAGTGGTTTAGTCGCTTCAAAAGTGGTGATTTTGATATCTAGGACAAAGAGCGTCCTGTTCAGCCGAAAAAGTTTGAGAATGAAGAATTGGAGGTCATACTCGATTAAGATTCAAGAAAAACTTGCAGAATCATTGGGAGTTGATCAAGAAACAATTTCCAGACGTTTGAAAGCCTTGGGATTTATCCAAAAGATGGAAAATTGGGTGCCATACGAGTTGAAGCCAACTGACGTGGAAAGACGATTTTGCATGTCCGAAATGCTGCTCGACCGCCACAAAAAGAAGTCATTTTTGCATCGTATTGTCACTGGCGATGAAAAATGGATCCATTATGATAATTCCAAGCGCAAAAAGCGTATATCAAGAAAGGTGAGGCCGGCCCATCGACACCAAAGCCGAATATTCACGGGGCCAAGGTCATGCTGTGCATTTGGTGGGACCAGCTAAGTGTGATCCACTATGAGTTGTTGCCAAGTGGCCACACCATCAATGCCCAACTCTAACATCAACAACTGATCCGATTGAAGCAGGAAATCCAGGCAGAGCGGCCAACGTATGCGACCAGACACAAGTCAATCATTTTCCACCACGATAACGCTCGGCCACATATTACGGCGCCGGTCAAAAATTACCTGAAGAACAAGGAATGGGAAATTCTGCCTCACCCGCCGTATAGCCCAGACCTTGTTCCTTCCGACTACCACCTATTTCGATCCATGCAGCATGCCCTATCAGGAATACGCTTCACTTCAGTTCCAGGTATCGAAAATTGGCTCGATTCGTTTTTGGCCGCCAAGCCGGCGCAGTTTTTCTAGGATGGAATCCATAAATTGCCAGAAAGATGGGAAAAAATAGAGGGTAGCGATGAGCAATACTTTGAATAAAAAATTTTGTAATATTTTTTCACAATAAAGGCTCAAATTTCGATGAAAAAATTGCAAAGTAAAGTTAATGAAGCTAAGTCCAAACATGTTACCTTCACAATGCGAAGAGGAACATGTCCACCAATACAAATGAATAACCAAAATATACCTATGAAGTAAAATATTAAGGTATTCACTTCGACAAACGTCTAACATGCCGTAAACATATATGATCAAAAAGAAAGCAGTTGGGAATAAAACTGTCAAAAATGTATAAACCTATCTGGACGTATGGTATACAGCTGTAGGGAACGGTCAGCAACTCAAATTTCGACATTCTTCAGCGGTTCCAATCTAAACTTCTAAGAATTATAGTAGATGCACCATGGTTCGTGTCAAACGATATAATTCACAGAGACCTCCAGGTTCCAACAATACGGGAAGAAATTTGGAATCCCAGTGCCAGGAATCACTCAAGATTTTAACACTCTAATTTTTAAAACCTCTAAATATATCGAATCAAATTTACTGAATGTCTAGTAAGCAGATGGATTGTGAAACAAAGGAAAACAAACAAAAAAAGATTGCCAAGAGAGCTTACATTGAAAATACATTCCGAGCTATTGATTCTAACATCATATTTAATTTTTAGAAGAGTTGTGAAAGTGAAGTTTGGGTTGTTCCTTAGTTTGCGATGCCACAAATATGGTGTCAATGTAAACAAAAACGAAGTCTAGGTTCTGACGATTTCATTATTGAATTTTGAACGTTAGTGTCGCGTTACTTAAACCAAATGACATCCAAGTGAATAAACCAAATGTGGTGGTGATTGTTGTTTTGTAAACATCTTAGTGTGCGGTGATAAGTTTGTTAACTCAATTCATTGAAGTATTGATTTGCAAACGACACTTTGACCATCAAGATGGAAGCATCTGTCGTAAGTATTTATTGTGATTCCATTAGCAGTCAACAAGACTAAATCTGAGTTTTTAGCATACATAAAAAGGCGAGTGTTGCTACACAATTTGTCTTATGCGTTTGGTGTATTTAGTTCAATATCCATTGTCTAAACCGTAATTTTATTTTAAAAGTTACAGACAGTCATACAACTATCATAAATTGCAAGTAAATCAATCGTCTGCCTAAATAAATTTTGTCCACAATCACAATCACTATAATTTCATATTTCTATTTTTAACAATCGAATCAAAGGTCTGTACATACGAAATAGACAAACAACATATTTTGTCTATTTTATATAGATTCACATTATAAACTGATAAGATAATTGTCTTCGACCGAATTAGTGAAAAAAAATAAATAAAAAATCGAATAGAAGGAAATATTATGTTAATCCAAAATTAAACACTAAAAAAATGTATTATAAATAATACGGTGAAGCCTATAAGTGTATTGTACCTGAGAAAATCGGTCGCCTTCCGGGTTTTCGGGACCTGAATCCAAGTCTGTGATTGGTACACTGAATCCAATGTGTTTTGGTGCATCGACTGTTGCGGTTGTTATCTATTGAAATATTTTTGCGATTTAAGTATAGAAATTGGCCATATTCGCGGCTATAATTTAAAGTGTTTTCACTTACATCGTCGGTACTCATTTTGAAGTCAATATTATGTTCACTGTTCTTAAATTATTGTTTCACTTTCACCAAACACTTATTCACGAAAATGTTAATCACCATTCACAATTTATCACCATTTTCACTTAAAAGTTTTAGCAGCGCGACCAATTTAAATTTACTCACTTGTTGTACGATGCAATGCCAATTAACGAATGGACATTTTGTTTTGTTTTCTTTTTTGCATTATGGCCAGTGAACAATTTCTTAAAACGTTTAAGAAAGGATTAAAACATGAAATATATTTTAATCCCGATAATCGCTTCATACAGTGTTGTGATAAGAAGCATTTGTTTTTATATTTGGCAGGCGATAAAAATTTTTGTTTTATTACATTAGTCAAGGTATACAGTACTACAATATTTGATTATAGGTTAATGATTTTCCAATCATAGAATTTACCGCTGAATTCGAGCGAATTTGAAATTTTTCATAACGATATAGGCGCATACATTAGTAACATCCTGACCCCGTTTTTCTTTTTTTGTTGCCATTTCCTTATTAATTTGTTGTTTGCCAACATCAAAAATATATACACAATCAACCAAAGAGAAAATCTTTTATTTTTCCATAATTTAATTTCCTGTAACCGTGCACCATTATCAAACGGTATATACAGTAACAGCAAGTGTATGAGATAATCAAATTTTCGTTTGGTACATATCCAAAATAAGTGAAATTATTTCGGAAATATTACAACAACAAAAAAATTGATTGGTTTCGATTGGATGAAATAATCGCCCGTTTTGGTTTGGAGCCTGTTTTTTATAATGGAGTTGAATCATACGGGTGACATTATAAATAAGACATAGTTCAGATGGAATCTGATTATTTAACATCTGTTATCAAATGTTTTGTCTCTTTCAAAATTGGCGCCGACCAGGACTTGAACAGAAAACTGATTTATCTAGGTGTTTGACCTGCTGGACGTGATTTTATTCCACGGCCAAAAACTTAAGTCCAGTAGAGTTGGAGTTAGACTTGAAATAGTTCATTTAACTCAATTCAGAAACCAACAGCAAACAGTACAGTTTGCTAGTAGCTCAATGCCTCGAGCATCCTAGGTTAGCCCAAAAGTTCAAAGCATTTTCTTTGGGCATCCGCGATAACAATTCCAATATAATTTTTGAGACTTGGGTTATGAAATGCTTTATACCTGAAGAATATTTCCCATCAAATTACGTCCCACATAGAAAGGACAGGCATAGATTTTGTACATTTTTTGAAGCTGGAGGGGTACTGATTGCAGTGTTAAGATACCAGCGATATAAACTGATCAATAAAAAATTCTTACCATTTGAATTGCTATAAATTGTCGCGGAGGAGTGTTATCAAAATAAAACAAAGCGGATGAATAAAAGAAATCACAGCAGATCAACAAAGAAAGCTTCCAACAGCCTTCCTTTATTGAAAATCTTTAATTAGTTCTGAGTTTTCAAACTTACTTGCTGTTTGATTTGTATCCACCGGAGTCGAGACATTTTTGCATTCTTCCATTCCAAATTTAACCAACATTTTTCGTGTAAATGCCGCTTGACTTAGATAAATGTCACCGTCTTGCTTATCTCCATTTCAAGGGATGCATTCACATCAAGCGTTATTATATCGAATTTTGCTTTTAGATGTTCAATCACCAAAATGCATCAGTAATTGATCTTATATACACACTTGTTGTCGGTGGTATTTGGTTCTTCGGTGGTCGCGTCAATACCCATGTTTCAATCCAACTGCTTTACTGTACGTTGATGGTTTACTTGTCATTGACAGCATTGCCGATGTCATTTCCACTCTGTTGCAATTATTCTCCACACAGCAGTCACAATATCGTCTTTGTTGATTTCGTGTCCTTTTTCACTATCGGCTTGCACTTTGTGTTTGATCTGAAATTCAACAGTGTCTGCCTCTACAAACTTTACATCTCTAGCCAATTCAATTTTCTTTGACTCATGGTTCCAAATATGATAGCCCTTAACGTTTTCATCATACCCAACAAAAAATGCATTTTGTTACCTTTGGATCAAGTTTTTGTCTTTTTTGCTTTGGAATGTGTTCAAAGACCTCCGATACAAAAACCTTCAAAACCACCATGTTAACCGCCTCCGCCCAGAATTTTCTAACCATCTGCCTCGCATGTATCATTGATCTCAACCACCGTTCGATTATTTCTCTCTGCTGATCCGTTTTGCTCCGGCGTATATGGTATCGTCCGCTGATGTCTGACGCCATTTACTTTCAAAAAAATCTTTACTTTAGAATTCACGAATTTCAATTCACGAATTCACGAATTTCAGTTCCCAAAAAGTGCTGAACCAAGCCCTGTTGTGACACATGTGATCACTCACACATTCAATTTATTTGTATTATGATCCTTTGGGTGATTTATATTTTCAGCAGATAATCAATTTTCTTGTGTTTGTGATGCTTGACACAAGAAGAAATACGTGTTCCGAACAAGATCACTTTCTCAGACGATTCTACGCTTGTAACTGAACCATTCGCTTGTATTATTTTCTAATAAATGACACTTAAGAGCTACTGGATAATGAAGGCAGTCGAGATTAACTTCAAAACAAGCTACAGCAACTAGATGTTAGGATGGCGTAAATAGCCGAAGATATTAGTGCATCGCGGTAAAACCCTAAGATTCCATCTGACCAAAGCCTTAGCCAAAGAAAACTCAAGGGAGAAAAATACGAATATTTACATTGAAATGTCATTGTTTCAATGAAAATTCTACAGAATAGATAGGAAACTTTACAATTACGCCTTAAAGGCCATTTTTATGAAATGTATTCGATTATGCGGGGCCACTTGTAATTCGCACAACAAATCGAATAGGTCATAAATTAAAAAAGGTGTATATGTCCATATTTGTATGTATGGGGACCAAGGCCATACACATCAACCCAGTAAGTAATCTAACCACAGAGACGTTCAAGTTCGCATATAAAACATTCACGTTACAATTCACGAAGAGTATTTAGCAGCGATATATATAACGGGTGGGTCATTTAAAAGTTTAAATTTAAAAATGCAATAAAACAAAAACGGTTTGAAAATTTGCCAAATTTATTTTTTGTTGTGAAGTACAATTGTTCCAGTACAATTGGCCTTCAAATGCTCAATTTGGCTCTGGTTTGTCGGCATAACACTTGTCTTTAACGACACCTCACAAAAAATAGTCCAATGGTGTTAAATCGCAGCTTCTTGCCGGCCAATTGACATCACCATTTCGACTAATTAAACCCCCATCAAACGTTTGGCGCAATAAATCGATTGTGGCATAAGATGTGTGGCAAGTTGCACCACCCTATTGAAACCAAACATCGTTCACATCAATACCACGAAGAGCGGGCGCACAAAAATCGGTTATCATGGTGCGATAGGTGTCTCCATTGACCTTAATGGTTGCGCCATTTTTAAAGAAATATGGGCCAATGATACCTCCGTATCCACAAGCCGCACCAAACGGCCACTCGTAATGGGTGCATTGGCTTCTGTAAGACTACGTGTGGGTTTTCTGAGCCCCAAATACGGCAATTTTGCTTATTAACGTACCCACCAAGATGAAAATGAGCTTCATCCGAAAACATGATTTTTTTAGCAAAATCAACATCATCGTGCAGTTTCTCGTTGGACGATCTACCGAAGTGAAAACGAAGCGGATGGTCATGTGGCTTCAACTCTTGAACCAAATGAACTTTGTAAGGCGTCATTCCGTGAAATTTTCGAAAAATTCGATGTAAACTAGACATTTTCGTGCAATTTCCGACCTATTGTTTTTGTTTTGGAAATAAATTTCCAATAAATTCGAACGTTGCTCAAGCGTAAATCGATTCATTTCGTTCAGTGGAGATAATATACTGAATTTTGTGACAGAATAGAATGACATAAGTATTGCCAGATTCGAAATAACCGGTTCAAATTTAAACCGATGGATGGCCCACCCTTTATATAGCGACAAACTTTGTTGGTGCCAATAATCACCTTAGTCAAGAATTAACGTTACTACTTCGTATCGATCAACTGCAAAAACAACCCAGTTGTTAGCAAATAATGATGCAACATGGCATTTCATACTCAGTGTTCCACCTTGTTTTGGAGGAGTCTGAAAGGCAGCAGTAAAATCGATGGAAAACCTTAACAAAGGTCATTGGAGAAAAAATATGGACGTTTAGCAACTCTCCTGACTTTTTTGCCCTGATTTTAAAGGTGTGATTGGCATATTGGAAGTTCATTAGAAGTGCATATTAGACGTTCATTACACGGTGGAAACTAGTAGAGAAAATTATAGACGAATTTTTTGAAAAGGTAGTATTCTGATTATTTGAGCCAAGTTCAGCATAGAAGAAAATGGTTATGCGAGCAACCATCACCAGAACTACACAACAATGAACAATAAATGATAATTTCATTTTTTTAAATATTTTATATTTTAAACAAATATTGAGCGGCTCATTACTGAGTATTTAAAATTCAAGTTTTCCAATAATGAGCCTGGGTGGGGGGGGGGCTCATCATTGGAGACTTAAAATATTTAGTCATTATCCTGTTATGAGCCGTGCGGTTTAATATTGGCTTATTATATAAACAATTTTATCCCCGTAATGAGCCATATTAAATGTTTAATTTATAGATCCAAATTAGTAATCTAGATTTTAGCCGGATTTAATTTGACTAGGTTTAGTTTCAAAGTTTTACTGTTAGAAAAGTTTTACTGTTAGAATGGTAATGGGTCCGAAAAGAAGAACTTATAATGTAGGGGATGTGGAAGTGGCACTCGGGAGAATTCGAGGTGGTATGTCTATCCATGCTGCGGCTAAACTATACAACATTCCGTGAGTAACTCTTCAAAACTGAATTCATCGCCTTTCTGTTAAAAGTACTATGGGACCATCACCCGTTTTAACTGAAGTGGAAGAAAAAAAGATCGTTAAATATATTTTCGAGAATCATGTTAAAGGATTTCCAAGGAGAAAGGTCGGGATTCAAGGCGTCTTTAAAGAATTTCTGGAATCATGTCCCCGGGCAAATTTGTTTAAAAAGAATTATCCGGGAAGTAAATGGTACTATGGCTTTCTAAAAAAATACCCAGAAATTTCAATTAGAACTCCGGAAGCGGTTACCTACTCAAGTTCATGTGTATCTGAAAAAGATATAAGGGGTTGGTTTCATAAAATTGGAGAATACTTCAGGGCAAAAGGGTTAATGATGATATTCTTAAGGACCCCAATCGGATGTTTAAAGAAGATGAATATGGGTTCTTAAAGGTGCCAATTACGTATATGAAACGAATAAAGGTCGAGACAAGGAGAGCGTCACTGTTTTGTTTTGCTTTTCTACTGATGCTTTCGTAGTTCCCTCTATGATTGTATTCCATTACAAAAGAATTCCGAAAGATCATAGATTCAATTTCAGAGGGCATCAAGTATACGAAGACCGATTCAGATTGGATGACCTCGGAAGCCTTTTTGTTTTATATTAGAGAAGTTTTTTATCCTGCTTTGAGCGCAGTTGATAGGCTCATCATTGACACGGCATAACGGTCTGGAATTAAGCACGCTTCCAATTTGGGTAACTAAAGTGGTCGTCTCCTCAAAATTTTATTTTGCCTCCTTCATG
Source organism: Tipula confusa (assembly GCA_963556175.1). NCBI lineage: Eukaryota > Metazoa > Arthropoda > Insecta > Diptera > Tipulidae > Tipula > Tipula confusa. The sequence goes on along the minus strand of OY744477.1, from coordinate 142,607,975 downwards.
GTTCGTTTGAAGTGATGTTTCACGGACTTGACAGCGGATTCCCATGGCCCTCCGAAATGTGGCGCACTGACAGCGATAAGTTTGAAGTTAATTTCATTCTGCAAAATAAAATTACTTTTTAATGGATAGTTTTGTTGTTGTAAAATTTCCCTTTTTAATTTTTTCAATTCATTGTTGGCACCAATACTTTCAACGCTACCAAAAATGCCTTGGTGTTAAGACTGCTAACTACTTCTAAATGTACAGCTTTAACGGCAAGGCAAATAAACACAGCCACGTATGCCTTGGCCAATGGTGCATTTCGATTTGAAGAGGTTTTAATATAAATTGGACCCAAGCAGTCCACACCACTAAATGGCGCGTAAATCGGCCATTTTTGCTGTCCTTGAACGCTTCTATATCTAATACAGCTAACACACTATTTTATATGACTGTTAATCATATATATTATATGATCATCTAGTACTTTTGACGTAACAAGCTCATCATTAGGGTATTTCCAGCATGTAGATTTAAAATGTGAAACTCTTTAATTATCAGGTTATTGACTGGGTGATTTTTTGGTTAAATTACTGGATGTCGGACAAAATAGCTTAATTTAGCATTTTTCAATCTTCCACCTACTCGTAGTATCCCGTGTTGGTCGATAAACGGATCCAAGGATAATATCGTTCTGTTGAAAGTTAAATTTTCGTTTTTGCTAATTGTTTAATTTCCCGTCAAAAACTCCTGGCTTGGATCATACGGATAATCCAATGTTCAGCATCTAAATATTCCTGGTATTTTAACCAACCCACTTGCGTTTTTTTGTCTTTTGACCTTGCCAATAGGCTAAGCTGTAGAATATAGCTCATTATTTTTTTTTATTTTAAACCAAGACGAACTTTTTTTTAATAATTATGTAACAATTTCATTGTCTTTGACTTCCATTAATACTTGCAAACAAAACTTAACCAAAGAAATGTTTAAAACTAATTTAATTGTGGACAAACGATAAAACTTTGCCTATCCGAGTGATGTACGTTGATAATCCTTATGATATTAGCCCTTAGAGATGCAAATAGAGTCCGGTTAATCCGCTCAAGGCGTTGGCTTGAGGAGAATATTTTGGGGTAAACATGTGGTGAACCCCATATTTTGCGAGTAGCTGGCTGAGAATTTTTTATTCACATTGTTTGCTATTATTTGATACTATAGCTCCCGGTATCCCAAAAATACATTTTCTTTCAGAAATTAAATGACTTCCTTAACTGTAGCTTGACGAATGACGAATGGAACAGGGATATGGTCCCTAGAAATCTTTGTAGATTCTTTGAAATAGACGATACGTCAAGGGCAATGATTATTAATTAAGGGAGGTTAATGTAGTTTATAGCCTTGTAAATTTTACAAGTATCGCAAGATGAAAGGAAATCTTGGACCCTTTTTCTGTAAAAAAAGGCCAAAAATAATAACGTCACAGCATCTCCGTTCACAGTCTTTACCATTCTCTAAATGAGCCGACGTTGGTAAACAATAAGCAGATATGATAAGTCGCTGACGCTGAATTTCAGGTATAACAAGCTTAAGAATTGCGTAATCTGGTTTTATCGGCATGTGAATAAAAATTCTATTATTAGTAACACTGAAAGCAGTTTTAACCGGGTTATTTTTTATATCTGAGACCAGTTTTTGATCCTTGGAGCTAGGAGAATCAGCGGAATCAAAATCGAGATTGATGGGATTAAATTCATTGGAGTGCTTTAAAATTTTGCGAAGCCTAAAAAGTTCATCCATAAAGACAATGATGCATTAAGACAAAAAGTCGCATCCCTTAAGTTTGAGACTACACCGAACCAATTTATCTGATAAGTCTTTTTCTGACATTAGCCAAGTGAAACTCGCATGGTCCTTTATCATCGTAAAGGGAACTACTTTTACAAATGCACTGTATTCCTTTATTGGTAAAACTGAGGCACTCCAATTCAGACACACTATAATTGTGCTGCGCTGTATTAACTTCTGAGGCATGAAGGCTATTAAGCTGTCGTGTCCCACCTCAGATTTTAGAAACAAAACATACATTCCAGTTGATATCAGGATTAAGAATAATGAAAATGATTTACTCAAATAAACCGAATCTGCTGCCGCTAGTGGTTCAGCAGATCATCTGTAAGCAGGCAGTAGCAGACTTTCTATCTTTGACCAAAAATCTGCTAAATCGGTCCTCATTGACCGGATGTGCCGATGTCAATTTATGGCACCATGAGGCTCCAACTAGATTTACTATTAAGATGACCATAGGATTAGAAATTTCTCATTGCCAATGTCCAAACACCTATTTTGGGATACAATTACATCTCGAATTATTATGGTGAAGTGCACAAATCGAAAGATTAATGCCGCATTGCTAAAAAGTTTTAATCGAACTGGAAGATTTGCAGAAATATTCGTGAATTCGGAAGTTTGTCATCACATCAAAATGATAAGGTCTGCCACTTTTTGCACGTCCAAAATGCTTGGACCCTAATTGGTTACTGCACATGCAAAATTTGAATTTCTTATAAAACAAGGCATGTGTCAAAACAGAATGACAAAACACCGCTTAAGTGGCCAATAAAGGCCGATACTGCATTCGACAAATTGAAAAAAAAAGAATTAATTAACGCTGCGTATTTGGCATTTCCAGCTCATTAGAGCTCATCGTTCGACATACAGCTCATCGTTCGACATACTCACCGATCACAAGCCGCTGACATTTTGATTCAAACAAAAATAGAAATTATCAGAACGCCAGATAACCGTTTCTCGCACATAAACGTCGATTTAATTGGACCACTTTCACTCTGCCAGAGTGCTTAAATAATCGACAGATTTACTCGCTGGCCCAATAAAAATCGCTCCGATTTGCGATATGACTGCGGAAACGGTCTCAAAAGCTATACTTTTGAAGTGGATATCTCGATATGGCACTCCGAGCATAATAACAACTGACCAGTGCCACAAATACGAGTCATGCAAAATGCGCCATTTGCGATGCGAATTATTGATTCGTTAAAGGTCAAGCAAATAAACGTCAACATGTTAGAGACCTTAGTCGAGAGCTTTCGATTATTTCGAGAGATTTTGACAGTTACAAAAAACTTCAAATTATAAGATGTAAGAGTTAATTTAATTTTAAATCGTTTACATTACTACCATATTACTACCACAAGTTATACAAAATGTTCGTATAATGGCGTATGGGTTGTATCAGTTTTGTCCTGTTCAATCTTAAAATATCCTGAACGATTTAAGAAGGTTGGTTTTGGCACATCCGGATGATCAATCAAATATTGTATCATTGCCTTGGTCGAACGTAAATGATTAATTCCTTGAAACATAACCTTTTTAGATTTTAACTCCTCGGGGAAGTCAATTCGCATCGAATTCCGATCCATTTCATCTTGTATTTGTTTTTGAATCTGTAAATCAACCGGAAGCGTCCGGCCGAATGCAATACGCTTTGGTTTTTTACGAAATTTGTTTTTATTTTCTTCCATCAAGTTGATAACATTATTTTCCAGTGTTAATTCAGGTATATCCCATTTGCGGCCGACCTCTTCCGGTACGGCCGTAATCAATTTCGGTTCAACATATAATGTTTTAGAGGCGTCCCCCTCAAGTCGAATCGGAAATAACTCTTTGATTAAATTTTTCGAAATATTGGTACGCGAATCCGAGCTCAAGCTATTGATCCAATCGCTAAAATCACCCGCCGCCATATCAATTAGTTCTTCGGCCTGGTCAAACATTTGCTTTTCAAGTAGTTTTCGTTCCAATTGATAGACTTTCGTTGCCCATTTAACGCGCTCCAATTTTTTCTTATTGCAATACTCACTAATCCAGCCTTTAGAAACGGGCTTTTTGGATCGTGGTGGGGGTTTTGCCTCGACCATCAAATTAATATTTACAAAAGTTTGTTCAGCTTCTTGAATATTAGACGCTGTACTCTCGTTAAATATTTCCATTAATCCTTTTTCTTTTTTAATTGTTGGCATATCGGGATTAGCATGCGCACTGATGTCAAACATCTCCTGCTCCAGATTTGCTTCTTCACGTAATTCCTGTGCATCAAGATCTATTACTTTTTGACGTTTCTTGATCATTTCATCGAGTGCAATTTCTTTTTCCTCTTCGAACAAAGCCTTTTCAACTGGCGTGATTTTAATTATTTTAGACAGTCGAGTACGAACGTTTTGCGGAACACTTTTCGAAAAATCGGGCGGATGATAATTTAATTTTAGTTTTTTCTAGGCAAAACATAGAATCAATTATTTCACCTGTCATAAATCAACCATAAAATGTACATACCTTTTTATTAAAAATTTCCAGCTCATCGATTAACGATTTATTACCACTGCTCGTTACCAAATCGTTGGCCTCGTACTTGGACCGGTGCACATGATGAAATGGTATGTTGTTCGTAAACTGGCGGTCATAGATATTACTCGGCCGTTTCGCTCGTTTTATTTTTAGTGGATGTAAGTCCAAATGATGTTTTTTTATGTTGGCCATCCGATTACTAATGACTTGAACTACCAAAAATTTTCATTCAATCGATTAAAATATAAATAAAAGAAATATTTGGGTTGTTGCTTTGACGATTCTCTTTTATAAGGTGAAGTACAGTCTAGCGATTAGTAGATTAAGCAATATTAATATTAGTACTAAAATATTATTTACAATAATAGTGTGAGTCTTTGGTTTGGAAATCAGATTATGGAAGGTGGCAATACAATCGGTAAAGTGAGAGATAAAGTTAGTGCGTTTCCCATTTTAAATTTGCATTTGTTTTCTTTATTTTTATGGTGTGGTCACATTCACGTATTTGCACTTTTCATCGTTCAGCGAACAACATTTTTTATTAAAAATTGTTTAACTGTTATACACATTGGATAGTTTCTGTGATAGTCTTATTTGTATAACAATTTACTTTTTTCGAAAGGTGGCAGCATCATCGGTCAAATGATTAGAATTTCGAAAAATATATTATGGTTTGAGCTTAAGATAATTTCGAAATTATTGTGCAGTTTGGAACTTTAATATTTCTTTAAATTATTTATTTACAATAGATGGCCATATGATCGGTTAGGTTATAAATCTGGTGTGAAACTATGATATTAAATATTTTTATTTTCTTATGAAAGATGGCAGTCTGCTCGACAAAGGCATAAAATAATGTCAGTACTTTTTTAATTGAAAAATCATCAGTGTTCAAATCATCAGTGTTCGAATCGCTGAATTGATATTGAGTTAATATTTAGAAATTGAGTTACAATTTCTAAATAGTAACAATTTTTAATAAATTTGGGTATTCTTCACTTCAGATAAATGTCAATAAATTAAGGAACAGATGTAGTATTGGAAGACAGATTTATTTTTGCTAAGCATGGACACAAATGACTGCAGCGTCACTAGTCTAAAGATTAGAATTTCGAAAAATATGTTATGGTTTGAGCTTAAGATAATTTCGAAATTATTGTGTGGTTTGGAACTTTAATATTTCTTTAAATTATTTATTTACAATAGATGGCAATATGATCGGTTAGGTTATAAATCTGGTGTGAAACTATGATATTAAATATTTTTATTTTCTTATGAAAGATGGCAGTCTGCTCGACAAAGGTACACAATAATGTCAGTACTTTTTTTAATTGAAAAATCATCAGTGTTCGAATCGCAGATGACTTCACTCTTAAGTAATGGTGCAATTTTCTGTTGCGGGTAATGGTCCTACTATATCAAAATATTTGAACTTTTCATCGTACAGACGAACAAAATTTTCAATTAGCGATAACTTTAACTGTTATATACATGGGTTAGTTTCTGTGAAAGATTTTTTTGTATAACAATTTACTTTTTTCGAGAGGTGGCGGCATAATCAGTCAAATGATCAGAATTTCGAAAATATGTTATGATTTGAGTTTAAGATAATTTCGAACTTATTGTGTGGTTTGGAACTTTAATATTTCTTTGAATTATTTATTTACAAGAGATAGCCCTATGATCGGTTAAGTTATAAATCTGGTGTGGAACTATGATATAAAATATTTTTATTTTCTTATGAAAGATGACAGTCTGCTCGACAAAGGTATAAAATAATGTTAGTACTTTTTTAATTGAAAAATCATCAGCGTATTGATGTTCACTTTTTTTTGTAGAGTTCACTGTTTGATGGTTTTGTTTGCAAAAACATTGTGCTGGAAATTATTTCTTCTGTACTTGACTCTGTCTCTTGTAATGCCGGAGAGATGGTTCGAGTTTTTGCCAAATTGTGAATGCCTTTAATATTTTCATGCGTCGGTTTTGTAGTGACAGTTCTTATTTCCGCCACACTTTCGACGGCTTCTATAATATTGTGCGTCAGACTTGTTGCGACGACTTTCGTGTAAGCTTGATCACTGTTCTGCTCGCATGGTGTCAATATCTTAATTTCTAAGGCGGGACTCGCTCGAGACAGGCCTACATCATCGGTTTGGCGAGTCAAAACTCGTTTCCAAGATCTATGTTTGTTTCATTTTGGCAATAATTCCAAACGTGTTCTGAATTCTCCCGCATTTCGTCTTCAACGTAGTTGATCGATAATCCTTGCATCTGATCATCTATCTTTGACTACCTTCTGATAGTGGCCTTCTTGCCTGGTTTTGATGGGAATACCTGGTATTGTTTTGGATTCTGATAGTGGGTATTCGGTATACTCCAATCCCTTGGTTTTTGTGTTTGGTGCTGAATTGTGGAATTTTGCTGATTTTGCTTGGTAGATGGTAGATGGTAGATGGTAGATGGTAGATGGTAGATGGTAGATGGTAGATGGTAAATGGTAGACGGTAGATAGTAGATGGTAGATGGCAGATGGTAGATGGTAGATGGTAGATGGTAGATGGTAGATGGTAGATGGTAGATGGTAGATGGTAGATGGTAGATGGTAGATGGTAGATGGTAGATGGTAGATGGTAGATGGTAGATGGTAGATGGTAGATTGTAGATGGTAGATGGTAGATGGTAGATGGTAGATGGTAGATGGTAGATGGTAGACTTACTACTCTTGGTCTGTTTGAAGCTAAGTCACTGGTAGAATAAAATAAATTTTAATATTTTTTTAAATTTTTTAAATAACTGGATTTTACGTACAATATAAGTTTTATGTGTCTATACTCAACGCGATACGTTTTAAGACGAAGAAAGTATCGGGTCATCCAAGATAAGAGATTTTATTAGTTGGCTGCTAAATTTGTAGCCAGTGATCATCAAATGGTCACGGTTCTCCTGAAGGATGTAAATTTTGACCTAAAATGTCAAAAAAAATTACTTGGGTAGAACGATTACTGGTGGTCAAAAGGTTTCATGTTCGTTTGAATCAAAATTCCAGCTCATCGCTTCTCTGAGAAATATGCCAAAACGTTATTTTTTGACAGCATTTTTTAATTCTCGTCAGAAAAATTGGGTCCGTAAATTTTTTTGTGGTTTTTATGTGAGTACTTGTTTTTCCTTATTTACATTAATGGCAGTGAATGTCGGTGAGTTCGCGCATTCACGACCGACTATATGCCTCTGTGTTAAATCCTAGAATAAACTTCAAACAGGAAACAAAAATAATCAAATATAATCAAACAGGATAACATTCCAATTAAGTTATTTTACTTTTATAGAAGGGGAACGAGGCCAATCCAAAACGCGTGATTAACGAAGCCCTGTAATACGTGTAGTTCCGGAATAATGAATTTCTCGAGAACTAACATGTCATCCGCTCCATTGAAGAGAGAAAGGTTTATTGTGCTGTGCCATCCAGATTGACCCTTATCAGATACGTGCAATCCTTAAATAGCAGATGTGACGTGATCCAGATGGTCTCTATCTCTCATATCATGTGACTTTATAAAACAGAATGGGCAAGGGTAGGTCGAACTTGCTGTTTGCTGACCGTTTACAATTAAGATTAATTTGAAATCAGCCACAAATTTGTACGGAATGTTATTCAATTCTGTCAAGACAAAGAGAAGTTTTACATTCAAGTTATAGATCATTTAGGCCTGCCAACATTATTTACAGGCAGATATGTGATAATAATAGTAGTAATAATAATTTTTTCTTGCCCGTTTTCACTCTTGTACATAAAACTGGAAACGAAAAAAGGAAATACCAATAAAAATGCCATTTAATTCAATAATACAAGTCCAATCCCAAATTACTGTGGCGAGAACCAAAAATGCAATCAAAAATTAACTCTTATTCTGGAGGGGGGATTAGCTAAAATTTTGATTCCATCAAAAATGAAACCTTTGACCACCAGTAATCGTTCTACCCAAGTAATTTTTTTTGACATTTCAGGCTTTCATATCCTTCAAGAGCACCGTTTGGTGGTCAAGTCAGGGATCTCAGAAAAACGAAACTTACGTTTCTATTGTGAAGGTCTGATAAAAGAAGATGAGGCACAATATCGGATTTTTTTTAGCAGTAGATTTGTGGAAATCAACCACCTTTCTGATGATGTGATCACTCTATGGGAAGTATTGAACATTTCGGTTATCGTTGATGCCTATTTGTATGGTAAAAATTAAACCCACTAATAATTGGTTTGATGAGGAGTATCGTCTTGCTGTCGAGCAACAGAATATAGCATATAAAGAAGTGCAAATACGTTTTAAAGTATTGCGACCATTTTTCTCTACAAACATATGTTCCAAAATACCTTCGTTTAGAAATCCACACCACACGGTCACTTTTCGTGGTTGCAATGAAGTCTCTTGAAACACATGTGGGTTTGTTGTACTAAAAATGAGCTTCATCGCTGAAAATAATTTTTCAATGAAATTCAGGATTTTCTTTAAACTTTAGCTCAATTGCAGGATTTTCGACGCTTTAAGTGATCACAGCCTGTCCACAATGGAAAGATTATTACGACTGAAAATTAGTAGAACAGCTTTTAATAATGCGACCACCGACTCGGATTTGCGATTAAACTGCAGTTTTGATTGACATCAATAATCTATAAGTCATTCAACTGTATCACTCGAAAAAAAGCGACATCATTTTTTGCAAACATATATCAAGCGAATAATGTATTCTTTAGTCTTTTCCACCGTAATATCACATCCAATCATATTAGGCTAACGTAAAATAACGATTTGGTTTATCTAATTACCCTAAAACCAACAACAACAAAAATAGTCTGTTGTTTTTGCAATAAAATTTAACTTTCCTTTAATCTATTACCAAAATACTCGGGTAATATCAACTTCGCTCATCTCATTTCCTCGAAAATCGACGGAAATACGAGTACACAAATCGAGGTAATTAAATTAAAACCAAATAACTTTTGTGCGGCTCTATACAAAACACAAAAATGAATTTTACTAGGAAAATGGAAAAATTAAAGTTAACGGATTTTCGTCGTAGTCGTTGTTGTTTTTGTTGTTGTTGTAGGTAATACGATTAATAAATCACTTTCATTTTATTTCGTATCGGATGGATCGAATTTGATTTCGTTTTTGGGTTGGTTTGCACTATGGTATATAGTTGTGTATTTAGCTCTTTCGCTTATTTACCAATTAGTTTGCCTGTTATCAGTGATTAACCCAATTATTTGGTAACAGTAACATATTTTAAGGTCCGATCAATGATTTAAGATAATCTTAGTTTGATTCTCATGCTGTCTTATTTTCGGAACCTTCCTTTAGCTTAGATATTTATTAGGTCTTTATAGGGAACGATTAAGGCAACCAAATATTTCTGGCATCTAGTAAGGAAGTAACTAGAATGAAGCAATGGCTTGGTAACATAAAAACGTTAGGACTACTTAGTAATATAGATTAGCAAATCAATTTGAGGAGCTTTTTTAAACTTTAGAAGCCTTTTTAAATGAAAAATAAAAAAATGCTACTAACAACTCCAGGTACGCGGGCTTTAAAAAAAGGTTAAAAATTCAAAGAAAAGCAATGTTTCGAGCTTGTGGTTTGATGTTTGAACCTGTCGAACGTGTGATGACAGATTAAGTATACTTAACTTTTCGGTTTGGATGGTGGCGTTTTATTGACCCGGTTCTTGTGTTTCTGGCTCACTTTCTGACCGAGGTATGGTTAGGGTTTGTATCTCTGAGTTTTTGTCCCACGCGTATTGTTGGTGTTTTTTAAACCTTCTTGACTTGTGAAACTGGATACATCGCGGGAACGATGACTTTACTAATAAAACTGTTTTTGTTTTGTTTGGGTTAGGTCCTGGGTTTGGTTATTTGTCAATGTGAGCACATAAGGATTTTTCCTTTGACTGGGCCGAAGGTATTTTGTTGGATTGGTGTTTGGTGCTACTTAGAGTAATTGAGTCTGTATTTAAAGGATTTTTGCCGGATGAGGGTGATCAATCGCGGAGTTTTGTTCTCTTGTGGTCTCTTTGTGTTACTCCGATGAGTTTGGAGGAGGCTTAAGACTTAACTTTTTTGGGAATTGTGGAACAAGGGTTCCATCTGAGGGACTTAACACTTTTGTTGTGAATCATCCTGGAATCGTGGATAGAATATGGCAATGTTCGTGGCCACTTCTTCAGTGCTGTCCTTGATGCTCGTGATCTGGTGAAGTTACTCACTTGCACCTTGGTTTCGGTAAAGATGTTTCCTGGTGTTCAATTTATCTGCTTTGGTCTTGCTACTGGTGGCTTGAATGGAGATTTTGGTAGAGGTTTTTATTTTACTGCGTTAATTTTTTAAAGGTTAGTAGCTGGAGCTGCTACATGGGATGGTCTATAAACAACTTCTGTCCCGTCTTTTGCTTGAGTCTCGTGCTTTCTAGCGTTGGTAGGCACTGAATTCGTTTTAGTTTGCCACATGATTCCCATTGCAATATGCGCATTTTGCGGTTCTCTTGTAGCTTACATTCTAGGAGTTATAATCGCTTGATGCATCTTATAACACCGTTTCAGTATGATGCTGTATGCCCATTAGATAATTTTTTTTATTTTTTTTGATGCCAATATATGTATGAGGTGTAACTCCAAATAAGCTTGCATACAAATGTTTATAAAGGCTTTATCGCCCAAACAAGGGGTGATGATCGACGACTTCTTGCGGGAACCTCTTGCAAACGACAGGCACAAGTACTTAAAGAATGTCTTGATTGAGCAAACAATGCTCTCGGACAGAAATAAACAGACAATTCTGTGAAAATTCTGAAGGTATCCTGTATACATATACAGGAATAATCGTTGCTTTAAGTAAAAAGCCACATGAAGGGATAATAATTCCTCTAACTGCTTGGTCTATCGGTTGGCACGGCTGACCATAGACCTAAGTACACTAACCGCTTAGTTATAAGGAACTGTCAGAACAAACTCACGTTTCTGATAGATTCTGGCGCTGATATATCTGCAATTTCCTATAATACAACTTGTTTAAACCATCAGAAACCCAGTCAACACCGACTTAGTTTTGTCTGCCGGCAATACTACTAGGCTATGAATACCTAAGGAAGCAAATTGCTGCAGGTAGATTTAGTCTCCGGTGACACTTTCCACACGCATTCACTATTGCGAACGAGAATTGTTATTTCACTGGAAACATCCAACACACATATTTGCCCAAGAACTTCTTCAAGAGCACGTCAAGTACACCACATAGTGAATATACCTTGCTCTAACCAAGGCAATTTTTCGATCCAACGCAAAAGAACCAAAACGGAATCCCAACAAACAATCCAACTGGACATAAGTCGGCCATCGACATAACCAGTATCATGTCCTTTACACTTAACGAAAAAGTAAAATTAAGACTGAAGGCCATGTAGGGACTACTACATGTTGAACAAGATAACAGTGCCTGACCATTACCCAATTTCCCACAGCTAAAACTTGTTGATATACCCACAAAAATGCAAAATATTTTCTAAGATCGAATTGGTCAAAGCTTTTCATTTAGTCGCACCTGATGATGGTTACAAAACAGCCATGATTCATTAACTACGTCGCCAAGGATCTCGATTTTAGGTTTGTCTTCATTGACGACATATTTGTAGTCTCAAGTTTGGAGGATCAACTCACGATTTACCTAAAAACATTGTTTCAGGAACTTTCTGATTTCTTAGTGAGCATCAGCAGTTCACGATTTGTTTTCGGTACTTGCTCTCTAGACATTTTAGTCACAAACCTACCTCAAATGGTATTCTGTCGTTCATTGGACGAATTAATGCCATTCAGGAGTTTCTAGCTTCTCAATTAATCAGGAATTATGCCGAAGAATTTTTTCTGGCATGTCAACAGTCATTCTAGTACAGCTAAAAATGAAATAATGAGGATTAGGGGGAAATAATGCCGCTTCAATTCTTTTCGAAGAAACTTTGGGATGCTGAGAAAAAATATTCGGCATTCGATAGAAAGCTACTAGCTTTATACCAAGCGATAAAATATACCAAAAACAAACCACTCGCTAGGGCGATTCAATCCAAGGCTTAGCACAGCCCACGACAAAATCACCACTTGGGTTTTTTGTCCAAGTACATGAGGGACATCTAATATATCCAAAACAAGACACTTCAACCGTTGGCCTCACTTGAAGCAAAACGTTAAATCGCAAGAAGTTGACACGGAACTGGAGAAAATACTTTCTGGTTCCTTAAAGCAATTAAAAGCCACTTGGCAATTATATTGATTTAAGTTGGCTGACTAAGCGATTTACTGAAAATTTCAACGGTCAACAACGCACTGCATAGCATTTTAGGTCCAAGCATCAAAGCAACTCGAAAGCTAATATCAACGAGATATTTCTGGCCCAGTATGAAACAAGACGTACTCCACTGGGAAAAATCCAATTTATCCTGACCAAAATGCAAGATGTTGAAACTCACTAAGACCAACATGGGCACTTCAACTAAGTGGTGGGATCACTTCGACCTTCTAATGGATACAATTATTCACTAACCTGTGTCGATCGTTTCACAAGATGGCCAGAAACGTACCATATGGGAGACATTTATGCAATTACTGTTCTATTTCCCCAATTTTCGTCGAGAACTCTATCTTTAGATTCAGGGGTACCGGTCAACATAACGACCGATCAAGGTATACAGTTTGAATCCAAACTGATCGGTAAACTAACTTGAGCGTTTTTACCGCCAGTTGAAAACATCCCTGAAAGCCCGATGTACTACTGTGCATTGGAGCTTCGAGGTACCACTAGATATCCGGGATATAGTAAAGAAGGATCTAAAATGTTCTCCAGCTGAGCTTGTCTACGGACAAACAATAAAATTAGTAGGTGAATTTTTGAGGCAACCCTCTTTTAGTACTAGCAACATCGGGCACAATGATTGAAAGTCCAGAATCCATGGGCCGAACCGCCATGTCAGTTCAGGCTGAATGGAGCAATGCAATGTGCAGATGGATTTAAAATTGAACTTGTATTAGTGCGTCCTCGAGACAATCTTCAGAATACAATCTTCAAGAATCCCTTTTCAATGTTGTCCTTGATATGATGTGATTTTATGTCAATGTATTAAGTGATCATAATAAACCTTCCATCGCGAACTATTTGAATGCAACTTTGATTACCCTCGTTTATAGTTGTTGGATCGCTTATTTGAATAGAGAAATCCCATAGAATGTTGCGTTGCCACATGCATTTGAATAAATGTTGCGTAGCCACATGCGTTGAAATTGCTTTGTCGCATTCCCTGTGGGTGTCATTACTGGACTGTGTCCAGTAATGACACCCACGATTATACTAATATTGCACCGTTGCATGGATATTAGTTGGTTAGACCTGATTAAGTTTAGTGTAGGCCAAATTTGCCGAGAAAATACACATGAGGCACAATATGCCCATCCACTGTTTGTGATTTCATAAGCTTCTTCCTTTAGGAGCAGTTTACAAATGGCAAGCGGTACTTCTGTATCAGCGTGGCAAGGTAAGATGCGACGGGGGGTACCCTGTCGAGCGAGCTTATCAGCTTTTAAATTCCCCGTTATGTTGAAATGTCTAGGCACCCATATAAGCTGAATGTTGAACTGTTTTGCCATCTCGTTGACAGTTGATGGACAATTCCGGGCTACTTTCGACGTGATGAAGCCTGACTGTAGAATTTTAATGCGAGCCTGACTGTCTGTAAAAATGTCAATATCCCTAACAGATATTACATTACACTTCACCCAGTCTATGGCCTCTTTGATTGCTATGAGCTCCATCTGAAAAACACTTCAGTGATCAGGGAGGCGAAACAAGAGGTTTTAATTTAGTTCCTTGCAGAACACCTCAGATCTGACCCTCCTGTCAATTCTCGATACAGCCGTAAAGATTTCCGTTAATCTTGCCGGGATTCAGAACTGATTCATCCGCCCAGTCCTCTCTGGAGGGAATAACAATCAGAAATTTAGCTTCAAAGTATGACGTCGGGGTGGTATAGACGATGGCTTCGAGGATAACCTTATTTATTAGAATAGATAAGTGTCCCTTATTACTACAGGTCTACAGAAAAATTGATTGAGCCTAATTGATTGAGCCTAATAGCTGTACACGCAGCAACTTATAACCAAGTTCCAAAGAAGGGGAGATAATACACCATCCTGCGGTGTACCTCTACTGATATATTTCCGGACGGATGTCTCACCAATATTAGCCAAAATGACCCTGCCCCTGAGCATTTGATCAATCCAGCATCCAAGTAATCCATCCAGCCCTAAATCTGAAAGTGCCTGCGTGATCGCTTCTGGTTTGACATTGTTAGAGGCTCCTTTATCACAGAAGGCCACCAAAGAGAATTCAGTGATTTTTCAAAAAGGCCTAAGAGAGTATGCAGTGAATTTTACACTTATTTCCCCTTGCAGTATGCTGAGATGCTGCAAACCTTACCGGCTCGATTGAGCTTATACTATAAGCTTGTATCTGTCTCTCTAAAGTTTCCAAGACGTACGAAGATAAGCTAATGGGCCTAAGGTCGCTTGAATCAAAATGAGAGCGTTTTCCAGCCTTAGGTATAAAAATGACCTTTACTTTAGTCCATTTGCTTGGAACATGACATAGTTCCAGGCTACTTTTAAAAATCACTTCAAGCCAGTGGACCATTAAGTCACTGGTTTGTTGGATATCAGCAGGAATAATGCCATCCGGACCTGCTGGCTTATAAGATTTAAAACTTTTACTGACAACACGGCAGAACAGTTGGAGATTTGGAACATCTCGGGAAATGAGTTTCCAGTAGGAGCCCCAGAGGTTCCGTCCCCGTTGTAGCCTAGATATCATTTGGTTGTTGTAGATAACTGGGAATGGCATTACAAGTAGATATAATCTTACGTAGCCTAGGTGCCTTAGAGGACTCCTGTATGTTATCACAGAATAGTCTTCAAGCTTTGCTTTTGGCACTTCTTTGTTCGTATTTATATGATTTGAGGACTTCCTTATAGGAGTCCCAGTTCACCCCAGCATTTTTCTTTTCGTGATTTTGAAGAGCTTCTGGCATTTCAGCCATGTTACTTGGCAGACGAGATTTGCCTTTACGCCTCCTAATAGGGCATGAGTCGATAGGTTCATTGAAATCATTGGACACCCTGTCGGCCAAGACATCCAATTCCTGTGTTGATTCTGGAGATTTAGGAACTAATTCTGTTAAGGAGTTACCTAAGATTAATCTGAAGGTTTCCCAATTCTTCTATTCCTAATGGTTAGAGTTTTAGAACATTTCAAATCTAATCCAAATCTAAAGAAAACGAGTGTTCTTCGGACACTTTACAATTGACTAATTTATTTAACATGAAGTTTGACACGAAGATAATGTCCAAAAGGACTTACCGCGAATATTAAAGATAGAAAGGTTAGTACTTAGAATGTAATCAAGGAGTCACTCGCCTCTCTCGTTCGTACCGGTGCTTCCTCACATCGTGTGGTGTGAATTTGCGTCCCATCCGGTGACGAAACGTGATCTTCCCTGCCGTCAGTTTCAAAACCTGGAGGTTGTTTCATTTAAATAGTTTTATTTAATTCACCATTTACGAAAGCTGTTTTTGCATCAAAATGCTTAACGGCTACATTTTTGTGTGCTGTGATTGATAACAGGAATTTTAATGTGGCTTGCCGAGCCACCGGACCGAAAACTTCGTCGTAGTCCAAATTTTTGACTGAAACCTATAGACTTTGACTTTCTTGTTAGATTTAATTTTGTAAACCCATTTAGAGCCAATAGCTGCGTGGTTGGTTGGCAGTTTGACGTGCTCCAAAGTATCGTTTTCATGAAGCGAGGTTATTTCATTCAGCATCGCTCCGATTTATTCATCTTTGTTCACACGTGATAATGCTTCATTGAATATTCTTGGTTCACCTTAATTTTTTGTCAATGCCATCATCGATTTACTCGGCTTCGGAAACTTCAGGTACACCACTCAACGGAACAATCGGAATATGGAAGAAAGCAGACGAAACAGCATTTTCTACGATTGTTCTTACAATCGATGATAGCCAGTTGAACACGTGCGTGCATGCAAAAATGCCAAATCGGCATGAAATGCACTTGGGAAGTTCAGCATCAAACAGAAGGCATCTTGCCATCTCCATCGGCGATCTGCTTTTCGTCTCAGGCATACCGTTTTGGCGAATACGGCGCTCTGCGTTGGACTTAAACGCCATGTAATTTGACAAATTCATAAAGTTCAAATTCGCCACCGCCGTCGGTTCTGAGCACCCTCAATTTTTTACTAAACCGATTTCGAAATATTGTTTGAAAGCATCGAAAGTTTCCGATTTCTGTAACAGCAAGTAAATTATTGTGAATCGGCTAAAATCATCGATGAATGTTAGAACATACTTCTTTCCGCCTGGGGTTTGATTTTGCACTGGTTCTAGTAAATCACTATGCACGAAATCAAGAACTTTATAGCTCTTTATTGGTCGACTTCTTTGGAATTGGTACGCGTGACATTTTGCCCTGCACACACACGTCACAAAATGATACATGTGGAAGTACATTGTTGTATTTTTATACCGTCGACGAGTTAATTATGGCAAATTTTTGATTAAATTCATGTCGCGATGACCGAGAACTGGATGCCAATTATAAATGCACATGTTGGCTTTATTCTGAATGAAATTAATGGATTGTTTCTAACACAATTTATATAAGCCATCAATGACGTTGCCGATTGCAAGTTGATTACCCCTTGCTAATAAAATTTCACATTTATTTTCGGTAAAACTTACATGTAAGCCTTTTTGTGCCCAACACTTCACTGGAATCAGATTACCACCTATCGATGAAAAATATAAAGCATCACATTTGTGGCAACACCAGTATCATTAACGAACTGAATATTTACTAATTCGTGACCCGATCTCATTACCGTTCGCAACAGAAACTTTTTAGCAATGATTTAAGTCTAATTCGGAAAATAACTTCACAACAAATACTCGATAACCGAACAAAAATTCGATTTTTAAGTTCCAAGAGTTCTTATGGAAAATTTCAGTCACTTTCTGAAAATGCTCCTCGATACTGATGGTTTCATCGGCACGTTGTTTCATTATTGTTCGGATAATACGTACACGGCTACCAGCAGAATCTCTTCCATGAAAATTCTTCAGTGCATTCCTACCCGATTTGCCATTGATGCTTGACTTCAGTTGTACCATGTTCCGAAATTGTCAGTCCTAAAAACCTCATCAGTAGTTGTGGTGAACAAATTTGACGCTCTCATCATTAGCTATTTGACGTCCAGCTAAAGGGAGTGGATATTCCAAATCAAAAATATTCTAGAATTATCATTGAAAAGGCTTATATGCTTATAGGCAGTCCATCGAGGTGGTTGTGTTAATCACGCTTATTATCAACATCAATGGTTTGTACAGGTGGGTCCAATACTGCAACGGTTAAAACATAACCAATTTGATTTTTTTTGGATTTGTACAACATTCCAAATATTTCAAGCTCTTTAACTATTCTTCACCAGTCCGTTTCTGCAACATATTACGTGATGATGATCTAGACATTTACCACATAGTCGACTTGATTTCATTGGGACTACTAGCGTTCACAAATGAGGGCAGGTACAGGCGGCAAGTTTGTTGCTAGTCGGATGGAGCTAGGCTCAAATAAAACATAATAACGTCTGTAGGTGTAGGAACAATCGCCAATAATTTTAACCTTGAGTTGGTTTTAACAATAAGAAGCTTGGTGGTTTTTACTTCACGTGAATATATATTTTTTATTGTATTGATTTCACTTGTTGTGTTGACACTCGGAGACAAAATTTCGTAATGTAATAATAATAAAAAAATACATAATCATAAAAATAAAACGGGTTCTAATGCTATTTATTTGTTAAAGCTACGACAATTCAATTGGTATAATAAATATAAATTTGTTGTAGCCGCCAACAATATAGATTGTAGCACTTGCATGAAAAGGTATAAGATATTTAGTTAGTACATATTTTTACATGATGACATTTAGGCGCAGAATACAATTTTAAATAAATAGTAATGTTACTACTTTGTTAGGGAAGGTAGACCTTTACTCGGGCCTGTCTCGAGATTATATAGGAAAATTAGGAAGGTAAGGAATTATTACTGCGATTCTGTCGATGATACACTGATGATTGTATCATCTGGAGATTTTGGGTTGTCATCGTTATCGGGTTCATTTTTCTCGTTCCAACATATCGCCCCGGTTGACACATTGGAGTCAAAGGTAGGAATGACTGATATTTTCGTGATCGGTCGCTTGTACGTCCCTTTGGATGTTTTTACGGTAACGACTCTAATAAGGTTGTCCTCGCCAGGATGAACTTGTTCCACTCGTCCTAGCGGCCACTGTCCGGCAAGTAAATTTTCACTTCGCAGCAAAACAATATCGCCAATCTTAATATCGCTGCCTTTGCGCTGCCATTTGGTAAGGCGGTTGAGCGTAGTTAGGTACTCATTGTACCAACGATCCCAAAAATGCTGATACAGTTGCTGCATTAATTGCCATCGTGAAAGTCGGGATATTTTGAAATGCCGAAGATCAGTTTCAGGCTGAATATTAAGCGGTTGCCCAATTAGCAGATGTCCAATAGTTAGGTGATTCATCTCGTCATCTGCTAATTTACAGAGAGGCCTGGAATTTAGTGTCGCCTCAATTTGCGTCAACAGGGTGTACAACTCTTCATAGGTTGGTTTTACGTCAAGAAGCACACGTTGCAAGTGAAGCTTAGTTGATTTTACCACGGCTTCGCACAATCCATTGAAATGAGGAGTTGATGGTGGGACAAAATGCCAATTTGTTCCTTGTGTAGCTGCCCAATTTTCGATTGTCTCGGCAAACTTCTTGTCCTTGATTTTGTCGTGAAGAATTTTTAGCTCCTTGGCAGCTCCAACAAAATTCGTTCCATTGTCGCTATAAATATCTCTACAAATTCCGCGACGATTTTGGAACCTTTGTAAGGTTGCTAGGAATCTTTCTGCGGATAAATCGGTTACGAGTTCCAAATGCACCGCTTTTGATGCCATGCATGTGAAGACTACCAGGTAGGCCTTGTATGTAGTGGCTTTTCGTTTGCGTTCGGTTCGTAGAATATAAGGTCCCGCATAATCGGCGCTAGCTTGCAGGAACGGTCGGATTAGGTTTACTCTCGACTGTGGTAGTTGACGCATTAGTTGTGATAGGGTGTTATTCTTTAAACGCCAGCACGTGATGCATTTGTTGGTAATTTTCTTCGCAAGATCCTTACATCGAGGTATTGCAAATTTCTGACGTACAATGGCTGCAAGTAGTGATGGGCCAGCATGTAAGTGCGTATTGTGAACCTCATGCACGATCATCTCCGAAATTTTGTGATTGTTTGGCAAGATGACTGGGTGTTTTGCATCTTATGGAATTTCTGCCCTTTGTAGTCTGCCACCAAATCGCAAGATGCCATCATTATCTAAAAATGGGTTGAACGAAATTAGTTTGCTTTTATGTGATAATGGTTTTGTCTGTGTCAGTGAGCGAAGTTCGTCCTTGTAATTCTCATGTTGAGCAAACTTAATTATTAAGGTTTCCGCAATCGAGAGTTCCTTATATGTTAAAGAACTCGACTTGGTGTTTTCGAAGTTGCGAAAATTGTAAGCAGCTCTTACAACCAATGCCAGGATTCGTTTTGATTTGTAAAAGCTGAAATGTTTGTTAATTATGCGATAAACCTCATTTAGTGGTAGTTTTTTAGCGTTAAAAACGTTTGATGTTTCCGGAACTGTTAAAATAAGCAAGTTTTCTTCTTGATTTTTTAACGGGTGCCTCTTTCGCTCTTCTCTCGGGATGTTCATGGGATCATTTTTAAGCCAACTTGGCCCTTGCCACCATAAATCGTGTTTTAAGATCTCTGAAGGTGATATCCCCCTTGAGGCACAGTCGGCCGGGTTATGTTTACCTGGTGATATCGAAAAAAATGTTTCGACAAATTTGGGTGCGCAAATCTGATGCTGAATTTCAGCGAATTATTTGGAGAGAATCACCCGATTTTCCTCTGCGACACTACCGTCTCCTTACTGTCACTTATGGCACAGCACCAACATCTTTCCTATCGCAAAAATCTCTTCAGCTGACAGCTAAAGATTTCATTGATAAATACCCTGAAGCGGCCAAAACTATTAAAAATGACTTCTACATGGATGACGTTATGTCTGGAGCAGACACAACCGAAGAAGCAATAAGACGACAGAAAGAATTAATCGAAATCCTTAAGTCGGGCGGATTTCACTTGAGAAAATGGTCTGCGAATCATGTCAATCTTTTGTCTCAGTTTCCAGTGGAAGACCAAGAGATTACTCCAAGAGAAATAAACGAACAACAACGAACAACAACGTCTTTTTTAAGCGCACTTGTTGGTGATGGATGGGTGCCATTTTTATAAGGATGTCGATTGTCAGTTTAGTAATCTAACCTTAAAACTCCGACAGACAATTTTAACTGCTTGTTTTAGAGCAAAGTAACGATCAAAAAGTACACCACCCATAGTGTCTATACATCAACAACTGGTTAGCTTTTTACCTCCTAATCGTCCAATACTTTATTTATCTACATTATATTGACATCATCATTTCGCCACAAATAGATACTTAAAATCTAATCGTGTAACGTCCTGCCAATCGGAAAATAACCCAATACAAATTATTCTTCATCAAAAACTGATTTTACCACTCGACAATAATTTTAATTCCAAATCCCCAATTTAAAATAAATCAAAAAAAAATAAAAAAAATTTATCATAACACCAAATCCTTTACGTTGTTGTTGTTGTATTTTATTTGTTGGTGTTGCCATAATAATATTCAAATCCAATATAACGACCACCATCAATTGACTTAAATCCTTTTCACGTTATGTTGTTGTTGTTGTTGTTGGCTTGTTATTTATTTACACCAACAGCCAAAAATATTATTATATCGAGTGAAAGGGGGTCGGGTCCGTTCAGCAAAAAAACGGGAAGGTATAATAATAATGTTCGGTATGAGATAATCATCAATAATGTTTAAATATTTGTTGGAAAATTTTTATGTTTCCCGTCAATCATTAATTTATGATTTTTATTTTAGAACAAGTAGAAAATTTGTTCCAAAAATAAATTCGGATCGGATGATGATTATGTTGGTTTATGGTTAAAAAAACCGATAATGATTATGTATTGAATGGATGTAAAGTATGTACTTAAATCAATTAAAATCATGGTGAATCGATCTCACTCCTGCTCTATACATTTAACTCGTGTATATACGTAAACAGTCAATTATGACGCGGACTGTCTCCGTTTTTTTACTTTTTTTGTATATGAATATTTAAATTTTCCAATTAACGAGTGAAATATAGAAAAATAAAATTCAATTTCCATTTACATACAATCGAAAGTGAAATGATGCTTCATACCTTGCCCATATGCTCACTCCACTAAATACGAGTAAATGCGTGGTTTATCACACATATAGTATACGAACGAGTATGAACATATGATTGGATTTTTTATTATGATTCAAAACATGGTCGAATTTTCAAGATTTCAATCTTGTTTAGGGGATTTATGGAAATTGATTTACAGCAAAATGAAAATAGGAAATTGGAATTTCACATCATGTTTATAGTTTTGTGGGGTTAAATGTATGATTCGTTACCATTTTATAGTATAAAGTGATGTTTTGTATCGAGCAACAAAATATTGCCATCGATTTGCAGGAGGTGGGTCAATATAATAACTCAGAAAGGAGTACTATAAACGTTGGGTTGTGCAGGATATTAAGATGTAAATAAGAAATTATGGTCAATTCAGTTACGTTGAGCTATGTTTAAAGTTTTCAAATAAGCCAATGTAGTGCAAAAGGCCTATCAGATTTGTTGTCATGTGCTAGTGAATAAAAAAAATTTACAATTTCGGAATAAGGATTTTTATTCAAAGTTGTTGTGCTAAAAGCTTTCGTTATTACTAAGAACTCTGTCTAAAAGTTGTTGCCTGCTTTGTGATGAACATCTGAATTTTCCACCAGCCTTCTTCATTATAATCAGGTTGTATAGTGCTTTGTAAAGCTTTTAGAGGTAATAACTTATGTAGTGACCGAGCAATTGGCGCAGTGATTAAAGCTGCGGTGTTTGGGACGGGAGGTACCCGAACCACCATGGCCGCACCACCGTCCATGTCAGTACAGGCTGACTGGAGCAATGCAATGTGCAGATGGATATAAAATCGAACCTGTATTCGTGCGTCTTCAATTTGGCTGATGACAACATAAGGTAGGACGTTGAAAATTCACCGCGAAAGAGTTAGGAGAGCTTCGGCCCCAGAAAAGATTGCAAAGTTCAAAAACAAACAAATGTATGCAGTGATGAAAATCCTGGATGGAGCTATGATTATATTAAATTGGAGACATAGATAAACAACAATCCAAAGAATTAGTGCAAGTGGAACCCATACTTCAATTCAGATGGCTCCTCTACGCCTTCTTTTTCGGTCATAAGGAAATAGAACAGGAAATCCTGTTGCGTTGCAAAAATCAATCAGACAGAAACCACATATAACTGCATTAATTTTGGCTTAGACTATCTTTAGAATGAGATTGAGAGTAGCTAGCCTCCCGCAACACAAAATACTTACTAAAGCTCTTACTTCGAATATATCAGGTTAACTCAAATATACGAACAGCTGAAAGACTGCGGAATAAAACATTTAAGAAAACAGCTGATTTGCAACAATCCCAAACCAGAATGCTGAGTCCACATAGTACGAATTAAAGCTAGACCATAAAGAAACATGAACTAATCAGGCTGAAACCTTTGCTAATTATTCCGTAAAAGGTTTTTCGAGTAAAATAGATCCATAGAAACGTAAAATTTAAATGTCCAGGGCTATATGTGACTGCAATCCACCAGACCTAAGATGGACACCTCCTTCTAGAATCGGGACTCCTTACAGCTAAAAAAATACTACGTTTTGATCACAAAGTTAGGTTTGGCGAAAGGGTGAAATTGGGGTTCCATAACCTCGAGTGTTTTATTAAGTAACTTACAATTGAAAAAGCTCTCCAGCGACTAAAAAATACAAAGCTAAGCTTTCCCTATACCCTTCTTATCTTAAAATATGCTGGACATACTATGCAAAGTTGTGTTTTGTCAAGAAATGCTGCAGGCTTCTGTCCCAGATAAAATACATGGCAAAGTGCTGAAAGTGGTCTGTTAACATAAATGAGATCTGCTGATACAAATGTTTAGTTCATGTCGACTAGACGATGTGTTTAGCTCGCGTTAAGCTTATATCAGGAAACACAAAGATGATTCTGAATGCACTTCAGCGTACCAACTCTTGTGCATGCTTGCTACAGCAAAATAGATGTTTGAAAAACTTATTTGAGTCAGACTTAGTCTCGTGATTCAAGCTGCTCGTGACTACTTTTGTATACATATGCCTTCAGAGCAATCCACTCTACAATAGACACGATGTACGAAGTGAAAGAGGCAATCCGGACAGCAAAATATCATAACTATTTCTCATGACGTATCGTTCTTATTGCAAAGGTAGATGTCACAACGCTTTTAGTTCAACAAGGTAGTGTGTTATGGTTGTCGCGCTGAAACAGAATTTTCACATACCAATACACATATTGCAAATATTGGATGGCTTTTTGAAGTATTTACTTTACGTTTAATCTATATTTTACGATATCGAGGCAAGACATATGAGGAAAATGCCATCAAGCATGCGCATGTGCTATCACTGGCTCTGGATAAACCAGAGATCATGCATTGTTCTTACAAAAAAGAGGAATACAACCTGCTATTCAAATATGAAGAATTTCCCGAAGTTCGGGGAGCATAAAAAATCAAATATCTAAATATGACGAACAAAGCAGCGAAATGTGCTACCTTCTTAAGCTTTTGGATGGTGTGGGTGAGCCTCAATTGTGTAGGCATTGGTTTATGGTCGTAACTTGTTACGGATTGTTCTCCATTGTCGTAACTACGCGGAATCCGCCTATTGTATCTAATATACTTTCTAGTGGTACTATCCGGGCAACGACTTCGGTCGGCTAAATTATAGATGCGAGTGCTAGCACTATAAAATAAGGGCTGGATTAAGATGTCATGCGACCCGTGCTGATGATCAACCTGGCTGGAGGCCCTTTCGAATAGCCAAGTTTTGAACGGAGCCTCTGGATACCTGGTCACCTCCAGTTGTTCTTAGCCTTAACCTTGTATTGCGGATCTCTGCAAGGCTGGACACCATTTTTATCCCCTGCATGGATCTTAAAATAAAAAATAAAGAGTTCGGAACTCTTAAAAAAACCAGAAAATTCAAATAAGGGGAACCGGATCTTTAGGCTTTCTCTCCCTTTAGTTGGGGAAGAAAATACGTGCAAAAATAATGCAGGTCCTTCCAAACCAAATAAGGAGAAATTGGTCTGTAGCAACGACAAAGCAGGTCCCGCCAAACCACTTTTCAATGCTAGGAGAAAAGCATGGAAATCTTTGAAAAGGTTAGGGGAATACCGGTGGATGTGAGAACGGATAAACAGGTAGCCACGCCTTCATGGGCTACGTATATTGTCAAAACAATGCCAGGTGCTTCATCTGAATACTTTCTGTCCCAAAGACAGAGATCACTGGATGGATGTCCAAAGGCCGCTTAAAGATCTAAATTGCAGGTAACTGCAAGTAGGTCTTTTAGTGAGGTTCTAAAAGATCCACTAGTTAGAGCGGTGGTTCATGGAGTTCAAGAAGATGGCAGCATCACTCCCTATAATTGGAGGAAGGCGGAAATGGGTTTAGCCTCCTCATTCCTTAAGAGTATCCAAGATTTGATCCAAAACCTGTGGTGTAGTGAGCTACGGCTTTAGTGCTGTCACCTTAAAAGTTTTAAAAAAGGATGGGGCTGCTAAGTCAAGGGCACCAGAACCAGAAGAGGATACTTCCGCAATGCTGGAAACCTCTTCTGAGGATGGTAGCACAATTGATACGCAGTCGCATCCTGGTAAAACAGAAGGGACGAGCTTAGACACTGAGTGAGTTGCCTTTATCAATGGAGTCACTTTGCGGACTTGGTTTAGAATCTGATTCTTCAGCATCTGGTTTCACTGTACTGAGGGTTGTAACTAATCTTAATGCTTAAGTTTTTTCAAATCAATCTTCATCACTAAAGGCAGCGTCAGCCGCTTTGTTGCTCCAAATATTAAAAGATGACGTTGATGTCATCTTGGTTCAAGAACCATGGGTCAATAAAGATCTGGTTCTTGAACTCGGAGCTCCTAATTACAAATTACGGTTTGTACAGCAAGAAGGTAGGATTTGATCATACATTCTTGCAAAAAGCAAACTAAATATCTTTCTGCTTGCAAATTACAGTGATGTAGATGTAGTAGCAGCCAGCACCTAGGTCAGTAAGGAAAGTTTCTGGCTTATATCAGCGTACTTGCCTACGAGAGGTAAACCTCCTACCTGCAAATATGCGCAGCTTTGTTATGGATCCTTGGTTGGAGTCATCCTTGGTTGTGATGCAAACTCACATCATACGATCTGGGGAAGCAGTGATACAAATGAGAGAAGTGAGTCACTTTTGGATTATATCCTAAGAACTAAGCCTATTTTTATAACAAGGAAGAGATAGGAAGTTCTAGACATAACCCTTGTCTCGATTTACTTGTCGAAAAGATTAACTAATCGGAGAGTGTCTGAGAAACACTCCTTTTTTGATCATTGTTATCTTCAATTTGGATTGGATATAAAATATTTTAGAACTCCAACCTTTAGAAACCATAGGAAGACCAATTGGGATACTTTCTGAATGGTTTTAAGTAACTCTCTACCATCACTAGTTTCTAAATCTCCAGAATCAACACAGGAGCTAGATGCCACGTAGCATTAAAAGCATCAGATGCCATGAGCTAGATGATGCTTTTAATGAGCTATTTCAAGTTCATGTTTGTTTAGTAGACCAAAGGACAAACCTCGTCCACCATGGTGGTCAAAGGAGCTACTATAGACCTTAGGCCTTTTAGCTTATCTTCTTATTTCTTGAAAATTCTAGAAAGACAGATAGAGGCTTACCTTAAAGGCTCAATCGAGACTGCAAAACTGTCAACGTCTCAACATGCATATAGTCAGGGGAAATCGGTGGAAACTGCTCTTCATTCCCTCTTATGTCCTATAGAGAAGTCCCTCATTTAGAAGCACTCCTACTCATGCACTGGAGATTCTCTTTCATCTCATCCCTCAGGATATCCTGGCTAAGTAAGTGGCTGCTAGCACAGCCATAAGCCTTAAATCAATTTCTATGTTGTCCTGCAACATTATGGGACACTCATCTATTTTAACGAACAAAGAAATCCCCCAAACTATCGACTACACCATCTTGACATCATACCTCGAATTTAAATTTATAACTGATATTCCTTCCAGAGAGGACTAAAGTGACTGGAAAAGTTTTAAAGACAGGTTTTATTAACTTTTTTACAGATGGCTCGAAAATTAATTGAAAGGTCAGCGGAGGACTTTTCTGCGAAGAACTAAATGTAAATCTTTCTTTCCGCCTCCATGATCATTGCAGTATTTTTCAGGCAGAGCTTATAGCAATCAAGGAAATCATAGACTGGATGAAGTATCATGTAATATCTGTAAAAGATATTGGCATTTTTGTGGACAGTCAGGCTGCTATTAAAGTTTTACAATCAGGCTTTACCACGTCGAAAGTAGCCCGGAGTAGTCTTTCATCTCTTAACGAGATGGCTGAATAGATTCAATATAGTTTTATCAAACCATACTTTTAAATTTGTTTGTTTGACAATTTTGCCTATCTATAAATGCAGGGAACTGCATGAATTTGAAATCAGAAATTGGGTTTTTGATATATTCTTAAAAACTTCCATCTCCTTGCAAATGAGGCGTCTATCTAATATCATGGAACATGGACAGTACTCCTTTTTTTTGAGGGGAAAATGCATTATGCACTGTGTGTGGGACTCGCACCTACTAAAAACCTCCTCTATTTCAGACAATAATCCATCTTGGAACTACTTTTCGTATTTCTTCGAGATGGTGTCTCGTGCATGGTTTGCCCTTTTTTACATTTGGTTGTAGTTATCCATATCTGTTTTTTTTACCCGCAGGATTACTTCAACATACTGTGCCGCTACGTTCTAGTTCAAGTTTGTGGCAAGCATAGTACCGACAATGTTATCAGGTGTTACGTTGTCTATCTTCCTTTCTAGTTCTTGCTTTTCTGGTCTCCACTTGTCACAAGCGAAAAAAGTGTGTTGCACATTATCTACGGCAGCATCACAACAAATGCACGATGAGTCGACCACCTTCTCCATCGTAAATAAGTACTTGCGAAAATATCGATGACCCGAAAGAAATTGGAATGGGAAACAGACAACCGTGGAAGATGGACAGCAAGGCTAATTGCGAACTTGACTGAGTGGATAGATAGGAAACATTGCAAAGTGAATTATTTCCTTATCCAATTTCATTCGGGTCATGGGTATGTTCGCAAGTACTTATTT
Organism: Tipula confusa; assembly: GCA_963556175.1. Taxonomy (NCBI): domain Eukaryota; kingdom Metazoa; phylum Arthropoda; class Insecta; order Diptera; family Tipulidae; genus Tipula; species Tipula confusa. The sequence continues at coordinate 142,579,996 of OY744477.1, read as the reverse complement.
ACGATGGAGAAAGTGGTCGAAATAAATAAATAAAATGGAGTTCCTGAAGGAAACCTTCATAGAAGTTAGGTAGTGGGTGCCCTTCTAGACCAATTAAGACTAAAGACAGGTGATGACTTGTTTATTATTAGTGAGCAGTACCGTAACATACCGAAATCTGAATGGCTATCTGATAAACTTGGAACAGCCGCCATTTTGACTCCGCGCACCCGATAAGGGTCAAGAACTATGGAGCCGAAGAGAGTTTTGTATGGGCTAAAATCAAAGGTAGCATATATGTCAGTTGCTATTTTACACCGAACGAACCAGTGAACGTTTCCCGAGGAAAAATTGAACAAGGGTGAAACAAGGGCAAGAAAGAGACATGGGTACACACCAGAACTGGCTAAAAGAGTGCTAAAGGTGGAGACTAATAGAAGTAAACGTCTTAAATGGGAGAATTTAAAACGGGATGTAGACGCAGAACCGTGGGGTCAGGGTTGTGAATTCCCTTTTCCTACATCACTCAAATGACAGCCGACCACCTTGTCCCGATAAACCGAAGGAAGTATCAAGATTCACTGGGGAAGAGGTATAGCTAGCAGCTGACTCTCTCAAAAACCAGAAACCGCCGCGCCTACATGGAATCCCTAAAGAAGTACTGAAAGTAGTGGCCCGATCCCATCCCCAAGTACTGCTAAATATGTACAACCGTTGCCTTGAGGAAGGAGTTTTGCCTAAGGAATGGAAAAGCCAGCGTCTAGTTCTCATAAGCAAGAAGAAAGGCGATCCAATCTCCCCGTCAGCATATATGCCTCTTGTCATGCTGGATACAACAGGAAAGTTACTGGAGCGCCTAATCAAGTAGCGGCTCTTAGCTGCCGTTCAAGATGCAGGAGATCATTTGCTGCAAATAAATACGGTCTAACACCGCAGTCAAATATCTAGGGGTACATTTAGACACAAAGTTAAATTTTGGAGAGCAGATAAGGCGTTCCTCTGAGAAGGCTACCAAAGTATCGTTTGCCCTGAATAGACTTATGACAAATATCGGTGGCCCCACGGCCGGGAAGCGGAGGTTACTGACGTCGGTCACAAACTCCATCCTTCTATACGGGTGTGAGATATGGACAGATACACTCAAGATGGAGAAGCATAGGAAACAAATAGCAACGGTACAACGTCATGGTGCACTCAACATATCTAGTACCTACAAAACGATTTCAGAATCTGCTGTCTTAGTCATTCCCGGTGTAATGCCTATTGACTTAATGGCAGAGGAAAGGAAACAAATATACGATACCAAGAATATTATGGGCTTCGTAGAAGCACGAAGTGCGGCCAAGGAATACGCCATGTAACGTTGGCAGGGCAAATGGGAAAACGACAACCGTGGAAGATGGACAGCAAGGCTGATTACGAACCTGACTGAGTGGATAGACAGGAAACATGGCATTTACTGCTTTTTCCTCCTTGCTTGATCTAGAGCTTGCCGAAAGTTTTGACAAGTGCCTGAACCAATGATGTGTTTAGTATGCTCGGGGGCAATTCCGTGCTCAGCGCATAGGAAGCACTTTGGATTCCCCTTACAGTCCTTCTTAAAGTGGCCATCTGCACCACACTTAAGGCATATACCTCGGTTCTTTCTGTCTGGTTCTTTGCAGTTGGGTTGAAGAGACCGTATCCAAAACAGGTATAGCATCGTTTCACCATTATCTTGCGTAAAATCCTGCAGTAAACCCAACCTATTTTGATATTGTCCGCCTTGAGGAATTTGGAGGCCTCTTTAGCACCAATTTCTAAAATGGCTATCCGTTGTTTCCTGGTCCTTGTCAGTGATACTTTAAGATCAAACCCCAGCAAATCCCTTCAAGTCTCGCTTGATGGCACCTTTCAAATCGTCCTCCGATGTCTCTAATCTCGAGAGTGTCGTGGGTTTGATTTTACGTACCACCGCTGTCTCTTTCAAAGCACCTTTCAGGACCTTGCAGAATTGCTCCATCTTTTCTGACCCACGTCCGAATGCTAGGAGGACATCACCCGTTCTAGTACGACGAACTGATTTTATCTTTGTGTTCATCGATTCCGAGTTAACTTTTCCGTAATTGTCCTAAGCACTTGTGCGTTAGATTGTCCTAAGCACTTGTGCGTAAGATTGTCCCCTGGTTTTATGATCAGGGTCTCTGGTTTTATTCTGGGGGCTCGAGTTTCCTTCTTCCTTTTCTTTCGCCTTATTGTGGCAGGTGCATCGGCGGATACATCATTCTCGGTCGCTTCAAATTCCTCATTCGGTTGCTCTATTTTACGGGAATTTTTAGAGCGGGTCACAGTCCACGAATCTGCCTGCTCTTTATCTTTCTGTCTTTTGACAAATCAGATTCAGCAGGACTAGATGCAATCCGTTTGATACCTCCATGTTCTGTGGATTCACCTGATCCCCTATGTTTGGCTTCAGATGTGTTTTTCAGTAGGCTAGGTGTTCCTGGCTCAGTCCAGTCAATTGACCTCTGCATTCGCTCTGCTTTCAACCAAATGCTTCTATAAGAAGCAATTACCTCCATTGATTCCACCAGTTACGCCAAGCCATTTTTGATATACATGGAGATGTTCTTCTGTATAGGGTGCCGATTTCATTTTGCGCAGAACTTTGTTACATTTTTTCAGCTTCTTTTCCTCTAACTGCCCCATCTTTTTGATATAGTCTGATTTTGGGGAGGTATATTGTATACCGCCATTCGCCTATTGTGGGTTGTTATTCTCACCTTGTTTTGATGATAAAGACGGTACTTTACGTATAGCACCGCTCTCTTTCGGTGCTTTTGGTGTTTCATCCTTCATTACCTGGCCAGGCAACTTTAATTGGCTAGGCGGCGTTCTTTGCATCCGACCACTTCCGCCGAATGGGATGTCTTCTCTCTCCTCAGCATCAACTAAGTCAGCCGTTGGTATAAGGTGACCAAGGCTTCACACTACAGCCTGGCTTGCTGCAATATCTGGTCCAGAGGCCAAATAATAATAATAACAGCAATAATAATAATAATAATAAAATAATTCTTAATCTTAAGCAAATATACGCCCAAGGCCTGGTATTAAAAATATAATTTTTTGAAGCCTGCATTGGATTTTGCTGACTTTATATTCATTGGTAAACTTTTATAACAATCGACATCTTTCTCAATAAATGAAGAATTTAATGCATGCATACTGTTACGTGGAATAATTAAAGTTCTATTTCGTGTCAAATATAAAAATGGTTTGTGTTTTTCTGGGGTTCAGTTTAAGATTATTTAAGTTGGTCCAGTTCTGAAGAGCTACAATGTTTTGATTAATGTTTCTAACACTCTTATCTGACTCCTTTACTGAACAGTTTACATATATTTGGACATCATAAGCAAATAAATGATGTTTGCAATTTTGCAGTACTGAGTGCAAATCATCGATATAAAATGAAAACATAAGTGGACCCACTACCAACCCTTGAGGGACGCCACAAGAAGCTATAGTAATATTCGAATAAGTTTCCTGACAAGTTACAATACATTTCCTATTACAAAAATAGTTTTCTGTTAATTTACAGGCAGTACTAGAAAAAATAAGTTACTGTTCAGTTTGCTAATCCGAGTTCGGTGGTTCACAGAACCAAAAGCCTTCTTGAAATCTAACAGGACTAAAATAGTGGCATTAGAGCGATAATCAGCTAAAGTATTTGGATTTTTGGTTTTTGGAAAAGGAATTATTATGGCAACTTTCCAAATATCAGGGAAGTCTGATGAAGTAATCATATAATTGATAATATGGAAAACATAACTATGCATGACAGGGAAAATTATTTTATGGTCTCTTCACCAAATTAATTGCTTTTTCCAATGTTAAGTCCTCGATACTGCTAAAACATATTTCAGAATCTCTGGGTTTCGTCTGAAGATAGTTTAGATTGGAATCGTTTCTTAAAATATTATTATAATCAATAGTAAACTCTTTACAAAACTCATTAGCAGAAAACTTGTAATCCAGATTAACGCTTTTACTACTACAACCAATTTTATTTATCAACTTCCAAAATTTTCCCTGTGACAGTTCGGAATTAAATACTAAGAGCATAATCTCTTAACTTAATTAAATTCTGTATTTCTTTAGTAAACCATGGCGGCCTATTTATTCTAGTTCTAAAAGTGCGCAGGGGTACATACTTTTCAAACAAATAAGTAACTAGCTCATTAAATATATCCAGTTTCTGGTTAACATTACAAAAATCGTAGACAGCATACAACTCATAACATCGACATCACACCATCGCAAATTAAAAGAGGCAATGCACTCACAATTCAAAAGTTAAAGCTGATTTAAATTATGTTTGTGTTGGTCAGTATAACGGATTTTTAATATATTTTTTTACATTTGAATTCATTTTGTATTTCAATTCAATGTCCATGCATTATATTGGAAGTTGGTGTTGCTAAAATAAGACGAAGTTATAAAATCAATTTTTCAAATATCGCTTAAGTGATTCAATTCGAGAAGTTTTGTTTATAGTTTTTGTGTTTTTAATTTAGTGGGTGAGAAGATTGATTTTGTTTTGAGTGCTAAAATATTTCGAATAGTGGAAAATTAGTGGTGATTGAAAAAAAAAATAAATAAAAATAAACAAAAATTAAAAGTCGATCGAAAGTGTACGGCGCAAAAAAACAGTTTATGATTTAAATGCCCTAACTATAGTATCAGGTGAGCTTTTTTGTTTTTTATAAAAGTATGTACTTATACAATTACTGATGGTATATCGGCAATATTTAAGAATATTTTCTGATAACTATGATTGTTATTTCATTCACGAAAAGTTCGTATATTAAAATTTCGTAAAATAAAATTTTACTTTAATTATTAAATTGAAATTTTATTACGTAATTAGAGTTTTCGTAGAGCGAGGGAAGGGTGTATTAGATCAATTTACACACGAATCATACGAATCGTCATTTAAATGTATATTGGTAATTTTTACGTTCATCTACAATTATTTTTGTTTTTACCTAATCGCATACAGTGATAATATTGCGTTTCGATTCCGCCCAAAAGCAAATAAAATCTTTTTCTGTGGTAGTATTATAAATATTCTAGTATTTTATTTTGTATTCATGTCATTTACATGTGTAGTGATTTCAATTTTGCGTAGCTACATACCGAAAGTTATACATTTTTTTATTTTTTTTATGGTTATTTTATACTTCACTAGAACTACTGATGCATCCTTGTTAAATATATATAGAAAAAAAATTCTTCATATTTCAGTGCAGACTGCAGGCAGTACTATAGTATCAAATCATCGAATCATCGTTCAAGGCCATCTTGAGGGCATATCGAGTCGAAAGCGATTCCGCAAACTCCACAGCGCACGGTAGCTGGCGGCTGTGGTGTTGGTTGCGTTTATTAACGCAACCAACACAACAGCTACCAGCCGCCGTTAGCTGTGGAGTTTGCGGAATCGTTATTCGACTCGATACGCATTTAAGATGGTATATTGGACGATGACCATTGTTTGGTAGGATATAGTTCCTGTGGCTGCACTTTTTTTTGTTTAATTAATTTATTTCATATACATATAATCTTTAAAAGAATTCGCTTATGATCATTAATTTCAATTTTTACTGGAAATTACTAAGGTGACCAACTTTATTTGACTATCAGTCTTCCATAGAAAGCATTGCATGCTGACCGAACGTGGGCTTGCGGAATTTTATTCCATCCTCGAACAAGAGCTGACTTCACTACATCAACACTTTCGTATTTTTTAGTGGACACCTTACTCTCCAAAATGGACCATATGGAGAAATCCATGGAATTCAAGTCTGGTGAATATGGTGGCCATTCTTTCGACGAAATCAGCCGCGGAACGCAATTTTGTAAAAATTGCTGTGTCACTCGAGCTTTGTGTGACGACTGACGGTGCCGAGTCCTGTTGGAATGTCCAATGGTTCGTACTAAAGTGTTAACGTGCCCAAGGTAGCAAAGCATCGTTTAGGATCTTTTGGCGGTACACCTCTTGGTTTATCTTGACTCCATGTTCGATGAAAACCAGAGGAGTGCGCCCATCTGCAGTAGCTGCAGCCCAAACCATAACATAAGCTGGTGATTTCTTGCGCATGCACGGAAAAAAAATCTCATTGAAAATCACAAAAAATGTCATTATCATCACAAAATTGTGCTCCACTCTGAGTAATTGTTACTATCACAAAAGTACTGTGTTTAATTCTAATATTCTGAGTATCACAAAATTTTTTAGTTAAAATCACGAAATTTTGGAAAAAATGTTATGACGTCATCAACATTTTTTTACTAAAATCAATTAACCTTTTGTGATATTCATCATGAAATTACTGTTAAATAAAAACAAATCGCTGTTAAATTCAAAATTAATTTGAATGAAATTCACTGGATAAATAGTATTAAATACTAAAAAAATTGTGATAATTATTAAACGTATAATGATAATTACTGAATATTTTAGTATAACTTATAGAACATTTTGATGATATTTATTTATATTTTTTATGAATAACAATGAGTAAATATTATGACTAGGACACATGAGTATAGTAATATACACCACCAAACTGAGTAGAAATCACTGACAATTTCCAGTGATATATATATATATATATATATATATATATATATATATATATATATATATATATATATATATATATACATATAAATAATAAAATGCACATATTCGAACTTAGGTTGGATACTGACTATAGTCTATTTATTTTTAAAAATAAAACGTTTACAAAATTTTGTTTATAGTTTCAATATTTCAATATATTTTTAAGGAAACAATAAAATATAATTATATATTTTATATCCACAGAATAAAATTAATTGTGAAATTCAATTTCAATCTTTTTTAATTTAACAAATTTTTAATATACGGAGGAATTATGTATATTTTTACTTTCTTATAAAAGTGGGCTTGGATGAATCGTCACTTAATGTTTATATAGCAAAGCATTTGAAGCAAGTAACTATTGCTAAATAAACAATTATTAGCTTCAGATAAGTACAGTGTTTCCCGAACAACGTGATGCATGGCTGTATTTGAACTTTTCACGCAATAACTTTTCAAAACACGCTCCATCGATATACAACCACGGGGTTGGTTTTTAAAATTACATGGATAAGTGCAAAAAAAGTGGCCAATCAGTCATCTAATGAAATACAGAAAAAAATGATTTAAATACATTTATTAAGATATTAAACCATATTCATACCATAATAGATTACTAATCTGATAGTACATTTTCTAACATGTGCTTCGACCCTACATCCTTATATCCACGATTCTTGAATAGTGTACAATAGTCTGTTGGAATATATAAAATCAGAATAAAAAGTAATTAAAATCGATGTTCTAGCAAAAATAAAATGTGTTAATAAAATGTAATAAAATAAAATACAGCCACCCTGTATATATATATATATATATATATATATATATATATATATATATATATATATATATATATATATATATATATATATATATATATATATGTATATATATATATATATATATATATATATATATATATATATATATATATATATATAATATGTATATAATATATAATAATGTGGGTGGCAACAAAGGGGAATTTTGTCCGAATCGGTTAGCCGCTGATAATATATCGTAACTTATATCAACTGACCCTAGATTTCCAACAAGTATTTTATTATATCCATTGGAAAAGCTTTTAGTTTGCTTTGGGATACCTGGAAATACTTAAAAATGTCTGCGTCTATGTAAAGTAGCTATAAATCAGTCACAATATTATTGTTAAGTTGAGATCAAAGCTAACCAATATTTTTGCAATAGGAAGTGATTACAAAGTAAATTTTAAACCAGCATCGTTAATCATAGCTGTTGATGTTGGTGTATTAATTTGAACAGAAGAATCCAAAAGAATTTTGATGAGCCTTTAAAAAATATAAATACGATAAAGTATCTGGAAACCACACCACGAATTTATTAAAAACCTTACGCGGGAAAAGTTTAATGACTGTGCGAGTAGTACCATTTCATGCACATCATTCCCTCCAAGACCAAAGAACTAAATATTTTATTTTATTTAAATGAATAGCAATCAATTTAGATTTATTTTTAAATACAAGGAAAATAGAGAAAATGAGGAAATAGAATAACCACTGTGCCTCTTCATCCACGAGCAGTTTATATTTCGTTATGGAAATAATTCCATGTCTATATCTCTTCGTATGCCCATACTAGTATGTACATATATGTGTATGAATCTATATGCTGCATATAAATGAAAAAATAGGATACATATTTATGAATTTTCATTTCTATTTCCATAGATTTTCCTTCTATTTCATTTTATAAAAAAATAAAATGTTTCATAGTTTTTATATGTTTGAAGGGTTTTATAATAAGGGCGTTCGATCATTGAATGTTATATGAATAATGTTAACAAATCAGATGCAAAACTACTATCATGTAGGGTGTTTACTTAGGAGATCCACTTCGTATTTAAGAATTTTATTAAATTAGCAGTAGCTTATAGTCAATGTATTGTTACGTTTTTGCCTATGGCCAGTTCGTATCACTTAATTGTGAATAATTTCCACTGATTTTAACTGTCGTCAAATGAGAACACAACGCTTCACAAACAAATAAACACTTCTCAACAGTTTCCAAAACAGATTAGCTGCATGCCATTGGTGGGGGCTATGACACTAATCTTAATTCTTTCGCGTTTATAACGCTTTTTTCCTCTTAAACAAAATTCAATGCACTTCCTTGGTAGATCACCAATTTGTAGGGTCCTTCCCATCCAGGCCGTAACTTTAGCGAGTTCATCCATTGTGAAACCATACCAATTGTTCTCATTCTCTGTGTTTGGCTCGTACGTCATATGGAGCTTTTATCGTGTTTCTGGAACGTAGTATCTTCTCTCGCATAAACTGATGTACTTCGTTCAATTTTTCTGTTATGTTGTCCACATACTCTTGACCATATAAAGCTGCAGTTGGGACTGTTTCAAACATCAGGTCCACTCATAACAGTCGCAAATTATGTGTAACTCCTGTTGTATCATGCATCGCCGATCGAAGGGCTATTAGGAATAGAGGAATCATCCAATCCCAGTTTCGCTGGTGGTTCTACACAGTCTCGAAGATATACTCCTCCAGTGTGAGATTGTTTCACCATGCTTTCGGATTGTAGATGTAAAGGTATTTTTGGTGTTTTATATGATGTTCGTGACCTCCAAGGACTGCTCGGTTACCTTTCTATTTACAACCACCTGCTTTGCTTTTGGCAATTTTCTAGGCGCCTGACGTATTGGCATCTCCGATCCTGTGTCTGTTTGGTGTTTAACCATGTTTGGTCTTCCCTTATTCTCTGGAGTACTACAGACAATGGACATGTATTTTGCCAGTAATGCTATCGCTGACTGTTTCTCTTTCGGTCTTAGGTGTTCCGTCCATTTTGTTTCAGATCTTCAATTGTTCTCTGCTACCGTTTTTTCATGGCTTGTACACTGAGATCAATTTTCACAGTTCAACATAGTGAATATCACTTCGCATTTTCCGATGATAGTTCTCTTCTTGTGGTTTCTGTCTAATCCGTTAAATTAAGAACTAGTATAGGATCTTGAAGTCTCTATCTGGTCGCACTAGGACTTTCACAATTTCTCTTACTTTGTACTCTTCTTCACCGGTTGCTTCCATAACCCATAACCTTTGTAATCCAGAACCTCTCACAATCTTCCCCACACAACCTGTCTAAAAATTTGACGTTGTTGTAATTCAAACCAAATCCGTTCGCTTTCATGAAATCCATGCTCAATATTATCTCATCTCATTATCAGCTATCAACCAGCATTTCATGATGAAACTTGCTGTTTCCAATCCGTAACCCAACTTCTTTCTTGACTTTGATTAACGCACTCGTTTGTAGCAGCCGTTTGTAACCTTAATCTTTGAACTGGCTGGCTCCTGTTTGCTATTTTGTCTCTGGGCACGGTAGTTAGTGTTGCTCCTTTACGCAGCGTGATAAGACAGGTTCATACATCATAACTTCCTTTGGTGGTTAAACTATCTCCACCTCTTGCCAATATTGAGATATGGGTGAATCATTTGGTTGTGGGAGTTAGTGTGTAATCCTCGAAACTGACACGATTTAGTTTAATGATTCAGTCGTTACCAGCTCCTTTTTCATGACCCATCTCTCAACATCTCCGTTGGCCTGAGATACATTGGAGATGGTGTTCTTAATCATTTTCTTCGCCATTCTATACAGAATCTCGTAATATGTGTCTCTTTTTATTGCTGAATTATCCATCTCAATTTTCCGCATCTCGATTTGCTGGATTGATGAATTAGGCAATGATCGCTGCAAATGATGCTTTTGGAAAACATATTACAGCTTTTCTGGCCTCAACATCTCGTGCACCGTCAATTAATGCACTGGTCTCAATTATCTCCCTGTAGTCTGAAGCCATGTTAGAATGTGCTAGATCTATCAAACTCTCGATATCACTCTCATACTCTTGTAGTGATTCCCCACTCTTTTGATATCTGATATTTAGCTTCATTATGTAAAGTTTTTTTTTTGATCATGTCCGTATTACTACGCTTCAGCAAGATAAGTCAACTGATGTGTATACTTAAGCCCATTATCATAACATAAAAATCATAACATAAAAATCGGTTTTGATAAGTTGAATTGCACTAGATGCAGTTCTTTGTTTATATCAAAAGCTGTTTGCTGGAGAACTCTGATAGCTAAGAACGCCAAACTTGCTACTCAAAAACTGTTCTAAGCATGAAATGTTTCAAAGGTTCTGTATCGTCTTCGTGCCACACCACTCGAAAAAAATTCGATTTCAGCAGCTAATTTTATGATCTTAACAAAATCGACCACAGTGAGGATTGAATTGTTGGTGCAACAATCATATTGTGATTAATTGATAAACCAGTGCTTGACTTACTTGACCCATCAAAAACTACACGAGTCTTTGTTGTCTGGCTAGTTTCCTTTACTATACACAATGATAAGGGAGATAAAAACAAGAGATAGGTTTTCTATCCTCTAAGCTATATTGTATTTCTTGCATATGTGTCCCAATTCTAGATATTTCCGCACTCATCACTTTGACATATTCGACCTTTAGTTTTGTAAATGGTGTTTTTACCACACATCTGGAGGTTTTGTATGTTTTCACATTTTCTGATGTTAAAAGTATTGACTTTGGCCTTTAATTGAAATATTTGCATTTTTCCTTAACAGTTGTGATCGTTGCATACATCGTTCTGAAATGATAAAAGATTGTGCCCCAGAATCCAGTAATACTCGGCATCTTTGGTAGTTTCGATAGTTATCTTTAATCTTCACTGCTAATGGGGGAAGTAATGCCTGAAAAATACTTGGCATTGATGTATTTGTGGTAAGTCCGGCATTCGTCGCGTTTGTCCTTATCTGCTAGGTTTGTTTTTTTTTTTGTGTATATGTGATAGATGTTTCAGTCTTGTTGTTTGCGTTTTCGGTCGCATCTTTGTGTAATGTTGTATAGTGTTTTGACTTACGTATGGTGCAGCTGAATCGAGATTTTCAAATGCCTGCTCGATGATTTGACCGCAAACAATTAAAGCATAATTTTTGTTCAGCAATGAAACCTCTAATTCCGAAAATCAATCGTAAACCATGATTAGAACTGCATTTAGGACAAACTAGTATGTTGGGTGTAGCATGCATTACTGTACTTGCTGTTTGAAATATAGGAGGTGCCTGACTTGGTCACTTTACTTTACAATCGTTTATCCCTACAGATAATAATCCAATGGTATTAAATCACACGATCGTGGCCAATTCACAGAACCATTACGTGAAATTTTTGACCGAAATTATTTTTGAATATAAAATAATTCTCCGGGTCATAAGGCAGCACGCCAAATAGCGACTTTTCTGAGAGTAATGGCGTATTCAATCAACCAAAACTTAGCCTCATAGAACTTTAGATTTACAAAATACGTAAATCTGCATAATTGGCTGCACAAGTACGGTTTTAATTACTCTCCCACACAATTAACATGAGTAGCAAGTATTGGAAAACCATCACTTCTTAGTGGCACAGTCACCATTACTATATTTTAAATGAATAACGTCTTCAGACCGAGTCACATTTATCTGTGCCAATTCCCACTTTTTTTGCATAGGGATAACTCCCCTAATGGCTTAAGCCATGGCTATACGATGGGTTAAAACCCTTTATTAAATTAAATTTAAAGTTTGAGATGAATGTAATTTAAAATAATCATTACATTCATCACGTGAGTAGCCGGTTTTAATTTATTTTCTCAGACTTCTGTGATGCATTGATTTTGAGTTTAGGAATCCAATGTATATAAAATTACAATGAAAAGACTAAAACCCATTTTTGTCAGAGAAAACTACATAAAACTCTGACCGAGAACATGTTACAAGTAATAATAGAACATCGATTTTTTAATCTCGGACTTCTTGTTTCTTCAAGAAGGTGTGAAGGTGTTTAAGTTCCTCTTAAACAACCTGCTATTTGATTCTAAGGAGAGATAACTCTAGGGAATGATTAGACGATTTGAAATAGTTTGTTCTACATTTGGTAAAATTAATATAGCTTTACTGGCAAATTCCACTGATATTAGAGATTTAATTTCGGAAGAACAGTGACCAAAATAATATTTGTAAAATAGCAATAAAGCACCTATACTTGGCTTTGTGCTCTAATGAGTCGATAGATAAGACCATGAAAATGCGGGATTTTGGAGCTCGCTATAGGTGGTAAAAAACTAATTAAATTTCATAATGGGCCTAAATAAGCCATACAGTTTAAAGACTTCTGATGGAGTAAAATACAAATTACAGCATCTTATAAAATTAAAATATTGACTTGGTTTTTTGTAATTGAATAAAATTCTGGCTGGCCTATTAGATATGTCCCATTAAATTGCCTTATCAATGCAAGTCAGAAGTGAATTATTCAAAATCTCACGGGAGCAAGTCAAATGGAAATGAAAAGACACTGCAGTATATCATCAGTAAAAATAATCAAAAATTTGCTTGTCTACTTTTGAGTGCTACCAGTGTTTCAGAATCAGTTTCGTTAATTCTAGGCATTTTATACGATTTTTTTCTACTAAAAATCAACGAACTTTCACTGATTATTCTCCGAAATAATCATACACGAGTAATAATCTCATTTCTCAAATTTGTCAGATGACAAATTAAAAAAAATGATTCCCGCCTGTTTATCATTTTTAATTTTACTTAAATACATCCGTACACTGATGTATCCGGCTACCAACTAATTCTATTTTTTATTCTTTTTTTGTATTTTGTATACATAGTCGGGATAAAGTGTATGATACCCAATAAAGTTTATGACTTTATATCGTGTACAAGTGTATAGACTTTTAACATAATGGTGTACATTACTGATCATGATATTCTTTGTTTGTGGAAACCAGTTCTGCATTTTAATACACTTAGCTGTTACGATGGTAATTTTATTTTTATTTTCAAAACCAACACTATTGCGTATATACAATTGTGGATTTTTTTTATTTATCATGATAACCTGTTATTGATGATGATAATATGCTTTTACACCTATCCCTCGCTTAACGAAATTAATTTGTTCACAAAAAGTTTGTATATTAAAATTTCGTCAAACGAGATTTCGTAAAATGAAATTCAAAACGGTGAAATATGTAAATTTTGTAAATCGAAATTTTATTACGTAAACCAAAATTTTGTTTAATTTTGAAATTAATTGGCGAAATTTTGTTCAAATTAATTAGAGTTTTCGTTAAGCGAGGGATGGTTGTATTATATCAATTTTTCATACGAATCGTCATTTAAATGTAATTGTAATTTTTACGTTCCCCTACAATTATTTTTGTTTTTGCCTAATCGCATACAGTGATATAATATATTGCGTTTCGATTCCGCCCAAAAGCAAATAATGTGGTAGTATTATTAATGTTGTAGTATTTAATTTTGTATTCATGTCGTTTATATGAGTAGTGATTTAAATTTTGCGCAGCTACATACCAAAAGTTATACATTTTTTTATTTTTTTTATGGTTATTTTATACTTCACTAGAACTACTGATGCATCCTTGTTAAATATATATAGAAAAAAAATTCTTCATATTTCAGTGCAGACTGCAGGCAGTACTATAGTATCAAATCATCGAATTATCGTTCAAGGCCATCTTGAGGGCATATCGAGTCGAAAGCGATTCCGCAAACTCCACAGCGCACGGTAGCTGGCGGCTGTGGTGTTGGTTGCGTTCTATAACGCAACCAACACAACAGCTACCAGCCGCCGTTAGCTGTGGAGTTTGCGGAATTGTTATTCGACTCGATACGCATTTAAGATGGTATATTGACGTTGATTGTTGTTTGGTAGGATATAGTTCCTGTGGCTGCACTTTTTTTGTTTAATTAATTTATTTCATACACATATAACCTTTCAAAGTTTTAACTTTTGCTATAAGGTTTTAACTATAAGGTTCTACTATAAGGTTTTTATTTGACTTTTTCGGGTGTTTTTTCGATTTATTTTTAATTACTTTTACCCCACAAGACAAATATGTATTTTTCACTGTCACGGTTTTATTGCTATAGCGAATGAGCGCAATATAACAAAACGGATGATACCTATTCCGATTTTTATATTGCTTAAACGCAGAGAAATATGAATGTGCACCAAATATAAATATGAAGAGTCACCCGGTTTGACTTTCATTTGTCCGCTGCACAAAATATGGAATTATGTTTTGTTGTTGTATAAAGAGTGGATTTACAAAATAAAAATAATTTTAATATAGGTGACAGAGTAGTCAAAGAGATAGCATAGTACAATTACAATAATGTTGACGTAAGTAGGTTACTGATTTGATCATTATATTGTCATATTATTATATTTTATATATTATATATATATATATATATATATATATATATATATATATATATATATATATATATATATATATATATATAAATTATATACTGATCCAAATTTTAACAGCATATGGGTTGCAGAATTCGATCCTGCTACTACTGTAAAAGAAGTATTATCTTCTTTTACAGAAAGATCCTAAAAGAAGTACTGTCTTCTTGTTCTCGACATGCTGAGGTCCCAAATCTCAAGATATAGGCTACAATCTTACGAATTTTGAACCAGGTCGAAACTAATGTTAGCAGATCGTGAATTATGTCCCCTTCTTCCGTTACCTCAGTTAATACTGTTCTATATTTTGATCGTTCTTCTAAAGCACTAGTATCCATCTTTGTTACAGGACACTTTGGTGTTGGCCAGTTTAACTCAGGCTGACTCAACCACTGAGGACCACACCACCATAGTTGTGATTTGACACCACCATAGTTGTGATTTGGATAAAGCTTGTGGTTTGGTTCCTCTCGTGATGATAACCGCGGGATTACATATTGAATCTATGTGTTGTCATTTACTTCGCGAGACGGTTTCTAAAATGGTGGCTGTTCGATTGCCAATGAAGCTTTGCCATCGTCGCGGTACGTCGGATAACCAATGCAACACTACCATGGAATCCGTCCATGCGAACACGTCTGCATCATGATATGCCAGCGACTTTATACAAAATTTGAGTGATTTGCACAAAAGAGTTGCACCGAAGAGTTCCTAGCGAGGTAGTGATATCTGTTTGATCGAGTCAACCTTACTTTTTGAATAAATAATATTGGTGGTCACTTTGCCGATCTCATTGACAGCGCGTAAATATATTACGCACCCATACGCTGCTTCGGACGCACAAAATGCATGCAGCTGAAGTTGAGTTGGGTTTATAAACGTGGTCATTCGCCTTGGTATCTCGATTGACTCCAAATCAGGTAACGACTGGTAAATATTTTGCCATGAGTTTGTGATACTGCTGGGTAAACTGGAATCCCATCCAACTTTAAGAAGCCAAATTTTCTGCATTACGATCTTAAATAGGATGATTATTGGGGAAAGCCATCCCATTGGGTCATAAACCTTGGATGCTGTTGATAGTATCTTTCGTTTTGTCCAGGTTAAGTGGTCACCACTTTGATGTACCTTGAAAGAAAATGTGTCAGTGTTTGAATTCCAAATTATGCCCAATATTTTAATTGCGGTATCGTCCTCAATCAGCTTTGGAATATTTTGAATTTCATAGTTTGGAAACGAATTTAGAAATTCATGTGAATTGGATTTCCATTTCCTTAAACTAAATCCGCTGCAAACTAAAATTTTCCCAAGTTGTTCTTTAATTAAAAGAGCTTCTGCAACAGTGTCACAACCTGTTAGCAAATCATCAATGTAAAATTCATGTTTGATTATGTGGGTAGCCTTAGGGTATAATTCTATGAAGTTTACTGTGGAATATTTTAGTGATTTGACAGTCAAGAATGGTGCGCACGCTGTACCATAAGTTACAGTGTTTAATTTATACGCTCGAAGCGATTCGCTGCTATTGTTACGCCACACAATGAGTTGAAAATTGGCATCTTCAGGAGTGACAAGAACTTGCCGATACATTTTTTTCAATATCGGCGACAAGGCATGCTTACGAAATTTTAGAATGATTGTCGAAAGCTCTGTTTGTATGTTTGGCCCGATTTGAAGAATGTCATTCAGGGATATTTGTGTGCTTGTTTTACACGAAGCATCGAACACTACCCTCAAGCGGGTAGTGCTGCTGCTGTCCTTGATAACAGCATGATGTGGTAGAAAATATTTTGCCTCATCTTCCTCAGGAATTTCATTCCATGGTATATGAGTCATATGCCCTAGCTGTATGTACTCGTTTATGAACATTTTGTAGGCGTCATGAAATTCTGGTAACCTTGCTAATTTTCTCTTCATAGCTAGTTGTCGTAGATATACTGCTTCAAACGACCGGCCCAACGGTAACCTTGGGCTTTTGAATGGCAGCTTTACAATGAATCGTCCACAAGCATTCCATGTTGTAGTTTTGTCGTAAAAGACTTCACACGAAGGATTGGGTTCATGGGCAATAGTCGGATTTATTTCTTCAACCTGCCAAAATTTTGTTAGTAATTGGTGAAGATCCTCGTTGCTGGTTTGAATGACTGAGTCGGTGGTCGCATGGAAGGTTAGAGTACTTGAAGCCAGATTGCTGACTGTTCCCGCTATTAACCATCCAAATGTTGATGATTGGAGAGTGGGGAGTCTATTAACAATGCCCCCAATGAAGGACGTTTGTGAGCCTGAATCCAGAAGTGATCTTACTGGCTGGAGCTGCCCAGTGCTTGATTTCGCGTTGATGATAGCTGTTGGAAGTAGCGTGGTTGGTGAACAATACGATGAGTGTAAAACGTGGGTTTCATCGGTGCTTGTTCGAGTTGGTTGAGTTGATGGTCTGGAATCTGATGTTGAACCGTTTAAAGCTTCATTCGATGAAAAATGATAATTTGTAGAATTTTGTCGTAACACTGGTTGCATCTCGGGTCCTTCCGGATGGAGTAACGTATGATGGCGCTTGTTGCAAATGATACAGGAGGATTTGGAGAAACATTTTTCGCGTAAATGACCACTCCTTAAACAATTGTGGCATAGGAACTTTTCATTTGCAAGCTTTGACCGAGCCACTACAGGTTGGTTTCTAAAGACTGGACATCGAAATATCAAATGTGGTTGTCTGCAGACTATGCACTCCAATTTTAAACTAGCATTAGACCCGACAAATGATTTTGCTGTAGATTTGGTTGTAGCCCTTTTCGATGTTATACCGCTGATTTCAAGTGCGTCACATCGTTTATTGAGAAATGCTACCAACGTGTCGATCTTAGGAAAATCGGTTCCGACGGACTCATTTGCCCACATTTGCCTTGTTTCGTCATCCAATTTCTTTAATAGCACATGTTTAGCCCATGGATCACACGTTTCAGCGCTTGGTCCCAGCGCCCGTAATCCTCTCATTATTTCGTCAGAAGTCTCAGTGAGCTGGCGCAGTTCCTTTACGTGAGGTTGTTCACAAGTCCTTTGTTCGAAGAACGTCTGAATCAATGACGTTACGATAGGGTTCCTTTTGTCATATCTATTGCATAATTTCTCCTATGCTTCGACGTAGTTACTTTCTGTAATGGGAATATGGCGAATAAGAGCAGCTGCTTCACCCGACAGTAGACCTTTCAGCACTTGCAATTTATGCACATCCGTCATATTTTGGTTGTTGTGTACCGTGGTCTGGAAAAGATCGTAAAAACGCCCAACATTTATAATCACCTGTAAATTGTTCAATGTTGATCTTTGGAAGACGCACGTTCTGAGCCATATTTACACCTTCAAAAAATGTTTTTTTTTGATCTATAAATTGCCCCAACGTGACATTGAGATCTTGCGTGGCATTCGTTTCGCCCTGAATGTTACCACATGCGTCGTATAGTAATGCTCATGCTTTGAGGTATGTGTCGTCTACCGCATCTGCTATCGATACGTATGTTGCTTCTTCAAGCAATTGCATCTCAAGTTCAGTGAATCGTTCGTATCGACTTTCAAGAAAGTCGAGTCTACTTTTACTATCTGTCATGCGGGTACCTGCGGTTATATTTTCTGCGAACCGAAGGGTAGCGCGTATTTGATTGTGAGCTCGATCACGCAACCGTTCGAGTCTATCGCTCATGATCACTAATTCACTGATAATACTAACACTTGCACAAATTAATTCGGTTTACAACCACGCGGGTTGTTCTTTCTGATTTATTTTATGTTTTTTATAGGTTATGAAGATATACTATAACTTTCTACTTATCTGGTTTTATTGTAGGGGGGAGTTATTTCCGGGTTTCGGCACCAAAAAATGTAAACCAAGATATGTAAACCAAGATATTAAATAATGTAAACCAAGAACAACTCAATTTAAGTATCAATTTATAACTTTAATGTTCGACAGCTTCTTTTCCAATAACAATGATTTGACAAAAATTTCTATAAATTACACAGTCTACCATTGAGGCTCTTGGGTAGCTATAATATAAATGATCAGTAATCGAAGAATGTCGCGACATCTAGATTGCAACACACTTCAGTTAGCTTTACATGTTTCTGTGCTATACAATTAGAAGAAAGTTTAGATTTTAGTACTAAACATTACAATTGTGACGTTACAAACATATACATCAATGTTTTAGGAAAGTAATTTTATATGGATTACTTAATTCAATAAGGGCTGAATAAATATTTTATAATTATTTTAAGATGACACACAAACAAAAGAGCATCGTTGATGAGGTCATCTCCATTATAGTTGGCTTCTAAACTATAATGGAGATGACCTCATCAACGATGCTCTTTTGTTTGTGTGTGTGGTTCACAAACAGTATGATTTATTGTCTAAATTTCAATCTGGTTTTAAATCAAAACATAGCACTGCAACTGCTTTAGCAGATACTGTTGATGATCTAGCCTCAATGTTATATGAACCAAATTCCTAAGCTTTATTGGTATTACTCGATTTTTCTAAAGCATTTGATTCTGTTAATCATACTCTTGCTTCAAAAACTCTATTTGTATTTTAAATTTCCTAAATTTCCTGAGTAATTGCGGCTCTAGTGCATTCATTTTAGGATTTGCAATTTGTTAAAATAGGTGATAGTTATTCGAGTGCTTGTAGAGTAGTGTCTGGTGTGCCTCAGGTTTCCATACTGCCTCTGGTTTCGATACTTGGTGGCACACTGGAGTTGCTGATAAGATATGACAGAATGCAGTGCAGTTCAATAAAACTGTGATTGTTTTATACTAACAGTAGTTTGTAAATTGGCTACTTGGAAACCGGACCAATGACCAATTCTGTCATTACTGACCTATCTTTCTTTTCCTTATCCTACAAAAATTTACTAACTATTGGCTGTCACGGTGTCTGTAACCGGGTCGATCTTAATAATTAGCTAATATCCTATACCTTATACTTCCAAGTATATGTAAAAATGGATGTACGGTAAGCCCGGTGATTTTCGGGAGATCCTGCTCAATGCTTGGTCGTACATTCTAAATCAATCAATCAAATAAATATAAATTATGATATGGCGTATAAAAACGTTTTTCTTACTGAAGTGGGTCTAAATGACATCAAGTTAAATATTATTCTCAATCTTTACTGAAATTTAGTGAATTCCACTAAATTTGACACAGTAGAACACCCCCGGAAAAAAACCATAAATTTAAATTTGACTCTATCATTTGAACAAACTTTTTGGAGTAGCTTCGTTTTTATCAAGTCAGCCGAGATATTTGTGTAACTTAAATCACACTGAAGGGTTACACGACAAATTAGACCAGAATCTTTAAGCGCAAGTATTAAATTATCCCAAACCTGTTGAACCTACTTGTGTAACCCATCCTTTTTAGACGACCCACACGAGAATTTAGAGAGGGAAGCCTATAGCTGGACTATGGGGGTCTTCGGTCGTCCTCTATTCTACTATTCGTGTAGCTATAGCTATGTTTAATGTTTTAAGAAGTATAAACTTAGTTAGCTTATCAAGTACAATCAATATGGAGGGCTTACCGTTTTTCGACCGTGAATATGGTCCTAGCAAATCCACGTAAGGCCTCTTAGAGTTAGATTCTGATTGGCAGCTTTTGACATTTTACATGAAACTCACTTGGTAATATAGTCATAGACTCCTTTTCTCAGGTGAGGTAAGAAGTAGAGGTGGCGAATTCGTTCTAGTGTTTTTAGAATTCCACACTGCTACAACCGGATCATTGTGGTCTTGGTTTATTATCACAGATGGAAGTTTGGAAGGAACCCACAATTTCCATACTGAAACGTCCGTTAATTCTGATCGACGTAATGGTTCAAGTCTTACGTAAAATTTACTTAGTATTCGTAGTATTCGATGGTTCGGATACGTTAAAGGAGAAGCTTCAATTTTTACCAACATTTTCACGTAATCAGGCTATGCAAAGCGTCAACCGTCCACAGGCTATTCATTTGTTTTTGTGTAATGTCGCAGTGCACCTGTGATAGAGCATCTGGCACCACATTCAAAGAGCCCCTCTGATGTTAAATGACAAAATCAAACGCCTTGAGTTTCAGGCTCCACCTAGCTAGGAGGCCACTCAAGTCCTTTTGCGACATCAACCATTTTAGGCTAACATAGTCTGTTATGACCGTGGAATGAAAGCCTTCGATGTAGGGCCTAACGCAATAGTAAGGAGATAATTTTTACCGACTAAGAATACCAAATATTTGGTTTCGCGCATCAAAAATTTACTTTTGGATAAGTTTATTGTCAACCCTGCCGCCGAAAAAAGTTTAGCTACTGTGGTTTGTATGTATGCTAAAATGCTTTTCTAACGACGCCGAGATGATTACTAAATCGTCCAATTAGACAAATACTCTTTCATGATATTGGTGAAGTATGACTTTTTCCATTAGCCTACACATACTTTGGGGCGCATCGCAGTAAACTAGTAAAGTGGTCTATCAGGTACCTAAATCAGCTGCTACTTGTGCAGCTACATTATAGCTGGTGAATCAATATAGTCATGATGATTATATGGCTCATTTGAACATTTTGAATGAACTCTCTGTGATGCCCAAGGAACTCTGCTTTGGCAGGAATTTCAGGGTAACAGTCCTTGATAGAAACGTCTGGGATACTGGTTGACCTCTTATGGAACCCAGCAGCCTAGTCTGGTACACGGATGGATCAAAAATGGATAGAGGAGTAGGCATTGGTGTCTTTGGCCCCAACAACAAAATATCGAAACCCCTGGGAACTTATCTCAGTGTTTTTCTAGCCGAAACTCACGCTATCGAAACCTGCGTCTCAACTATTATAACTAAAGTTCTTAAGGGTGCTTCCATCCACATTTTCTCCGACAGCCAAGCAGCATTGAAAGCATTGGCTTCCAACTGCCTGGATTCGAAGTCGGTCAAAAGCTATTATACGCTGCTACAATCTCTCTCTTGTCATAACAAAGTTAGGTTGTGGTGGGTACCTGGTCACAGGGGCATCACTGAAAATGAGATAGCCGACGAACTTGCGCGGGCAGGCTCATCAACTACACCAATTGGCAATTCTTTCGAGTTTGTTCCGAGGATATCAATGCAAACGTCGTTTAGACTCGATACTAAATTTTCAATTCGATCGGTAAAGAATCCGACGGATTCATTCTTTTGTTGTCTGGCTTTACTTAGTTCAAGCTCAATTTGTTCGAAGGTGCGAGTTTTCGCAAACCGAGCTTTTAATTCTGCTTTAAGTGTATTCTAATCTTGGAAAGAACTGAACTTCACGACGTCATATGCCCTATCAACTAGCTTCGTATTTGAAATTTTCATAAATTTTGGAATTTCTGCACTCTTCTGTCAAAATGTTGCATGACCATTCTGCAGCGTTTAATTCCATCTTAATTCTTTCTCGTAATGCACGAGTGGTTATGAGCTGTTGACATAGACCTTGGACTTCAAATAATCCCTTAAAAAGAAAATTAATGGTGTTAAATCACACGATCTAGGCGACCAATTCTGATGACCGAAACGAAAAAGTATAATACCAGGACATGTCTCATGCAGTTATTGAATTGTTTCACGGGCTGCATGGCATGTGGTGCCGTCTTGGCGAAACCACTAATTCGCCACATCAATGTCATCCAATTTTGGCAGAAAGAACTGTGTTATCGTTTTGCGATATCGAGCACCAGTACCAGTCACTGCTTGATCAGCCTCATTTTTGAGGTAACAGTGAGGGATGAATGATGTGATTTTTAGCCCCAGTTAGAACTTGTAGTATACCTCGTTGGGTGTCTTCGACGTGTTTCATGGCTAGTCCTAATTGCAATAAGAGCAATATGGTTGCTAATGCCTTGTCTTGAAACGTCCGGTACTCATTCAGTGTTGCTAAATTGTGTTCTAAGAGTTGGTGTGCACTTTCGAGTTGTTTTAGTTGTTGGGCGGTTATATCGCTACTGTGTTTGAATAATTTCACCGTATTGTCGATTATAGAGGTTTGATTTTTTAACAATTTTAAGGTGTAATCTTCGTTTCGTTGAATTTGTTAAAATTCTTCTTCATACTGCTCCGCTTCTCTTTGAGGTAAGAGCCCGAACATGTCCCCGTCTATTTTGTCAACGGTATCGTCCAATCCTCGTTTTCTTCTATGCCGTTAGTTGGTGTATTAGGAGATCGCATTGGATGGTGATTAAACCGCTGCATTCTGTTTCAAGCAAAGTAAGACCTTTTTCCATGTTGTGCATTTCTTGCCAATAATTGGTCAGATTATAGCAAATAACCAAAGTCCATTTGGTCGCCAATAATTCAACCTTCGCGATGTTATCAACGTATTTTCCTGAGTGAGGTTGTCTGGCATATGATTCCTTTCCGAATGGATGAGTGTGTACCGAACTGATGACACAAATCACTGCGCAAGTTAGCAGTGAAAGTTTACTTGTCTGATTGGCCGAACTTCGGTTTTGTTTTGCGTGACGACATGGTTGTTGTCGGTGAGTGGAATGATTCGCTATGCCCTGTATTTTCTCACTATTTTCCTCACTTATTGGTTGTGGGATAGGCAACGGAGACATCTTTGTGATTGG
Organism: Tipula confusa; assembly: GCA_963556175.1. NCBI lineage: Eukaryota > Metazoa > Arthropoda > Insecta > Diptera > Tipulidae > Tipula > Tipula confusa. Next base: position 142,556,387 of record OY744477.1, on the reverse strand, counting down.
TCATTTAATGTTGGGATTATCAGTGGTTTTCACAGTTACGATGCGATTTAGTCCATCTTTGCCGGGATGTAACTCTAACACTCGGCCTAACTTCCAGCTGGTCGGGGGTAATAGTTCATCCCGTAATAAGACAATGTTCCCTTTATCGATGGTTTTTGATCCCTTTCGTCATTTGGGCCGCTGCTGTTGACGATGTAAGTAATCCGTCGTCCAATTTTTTGGGGCATCTGGGTGTTCTTTTTCGGAAGTAGCTGTAAGTGCATTTCCAATTAAGAAATGTCCTTGTGTTAATACCTCTAGGGATTCTGGGTACTAGGTTAATGGATAGAGTGGCCTGGAATTTAAGCATGCTTCGATCTGGTTAAGCAAAGTTGTCAATTCTTCGAATGTTAATCTCGTATCACCGACACATTTTTTAATGTGAGTTTTGATGGATTTCACTCCTGCTTCCCACAATCCCCCGAAGTGTGGTGCTGAAAGAGTAATAAAATGTCAAGTTATGGGCTGCAATAGTTTACTAGCTCCTACAAAGTTGGTTCCATTGTCGCTGTATGTATGGGCGACGTTGACTCGCCGTGCAGTGAATTGTCTATAGGCGCTAAATGAAGATGTAAATAACCCCTTGTAGGATTTGTTTCCACGGCCTTTGCTCATTCGTATGATAATGGGCCCTACATAGTCCACTCCAGTATATGTGGTCGAGTTACCGTCACTCGAGGAGCAGGCAAATTTTCCATGAGCTATTCCGAGGTTTTAACCTTGAATCGATGGCATCGGATGCAATGGTGCGTGTGTTGCTTGACTGCGTGAACCCCTCTGATGATCCAGAAGCGTTTGCGGGTATATACCAAAGTCAGAGAATTACTCTCATCTCATATTTGACGATGGCCCCAATCCAGGACCAAGTCGGTAAAGTGTCCCTTGTATGGGATTATAACTGGATGTCGATCTTCATACGGGAGCTTCGAATTTCCTCGTCTGTCCCCTACCCGAATTACGTTGGTTTTATTCAGGGATGGATATAATGATTGCAGCTTGCTGTGCTTATTATAAGGGGCTTGTTTCTGCTTAACAATAAATAATCTACGGCGAAGGCCACTTGCTAAACTGTTTGAGCTAAACGTAATAACGCGTAATCCCACTCTTCTTGTTGTATTAGTCCTCGATGTTTGGTTCGCCATCTTCATATGTAGACTGTTATTCGGATGAGTTTGTTGAAAGATGAATATTTATTGATTAAGCAATCGGTTGCTAATTGTCTAGTTAGTATTTGAAAATGTGAACTGAATGTGCCCTCTTCTGATGTCTTGGAAATCTGCTCCCCTTCATATGGTTCCTTGTTCAGCAGGAAACTGGGTCCGTTCCACCAATTGTCCAGTGACCTCATTTTTTTCCGGTGACCCCTCAAGATGCGCAGTCTGCGGGATAATCTTCCGACCGAACATGTTTCCATGATTGGATGTCGCTGATGGTTAGAATCTCTGCAACCCGGTTTGTGACAAACGGTTTCCACGTGGAAGGAGGTTTTTGAATCCATGCCAATGTGATCATGGAATCGGTCCATTAGGTTATGTTGGTGATGTTCACGTCTTTGGCTTTGGTTACTTGTTGTACTAGTCGGCTTAACAACAATGCTCTACTTAGCTCTAGGCGGGGAATGGTTAGTTTGAACTTCACTGGAGCCACTTCAGTTTTTGCCATTAGTAGCCGGCCTCGTAAGCGGATTCGGAAGCATCACAAAATTCGCGTAGCTCAACACGCAGTTGTTCGTATTAAGGTATCGTGGTATCTGGATAGCTTGACTTTCATTTAAGTCATTCTTAAGCTGATCCCATTTCTTAGAGAGTTCGGGTATTTTTAATCCAAGTTCCAACTCCACATTGTCTGATACATTAGTTTGCAATTGATGGTTAGTGGTGTCAAATTGTTTTTTTTCAGAGTTTCCAACAATTTACTTGCATAAATGTCGGCAAATTCAAATCTTGCGTTAATTTTAGGACATCCTTTACTTACAATCATAAAACTTCAAATCTTCAAAATAAAAATCGTATTTTCCTATGCATAAAGCTGACTTACCCTGTCCAGAACGATTCATTTTCACAAAAAAATAAGACACGCACGTGTCCTAACAACTGCAGCGTTAAACATTTGGTTTGGATGATACTAATTATTAACTCGGGTAATGTTCAATTGTTATATGTAGTCTGCATCTACAATTGTTTACTTTTTTTTTTATTTCTGTATTAGACTGGTTTTTGGCCAATAATTGAATGTTTGGATGGATGGTACGATTTAGTAACGGGAAAAATTATCAAAAACCAATTACCTATTGTATTCTATCTAGATGAAATCAGTCAATATTTGAAAGTGCAGTGCGAAGTATGTGTAATTTTTGTTTGTGTAGTTTTAACGCGTACGCGACACTTAATTCGATTTAAGCTTTTTAAGCTTTTCGGTTCGCGATTTTTATTTTGTTTTGTGATAGTTTTGTTTTTTAAAGTGATAGTGCTTTAATTACATGAAAAATTAAGTGCATTTTATGGACCATTTTTCAAAAAAATTTACAATAAATTTCTCAGGTACGGATCATTATTTTTTTTTATTTTTGAATGCGCCATTTGATTTTTTTTTTTATGGGTCGAACATTTTTTATTCGATCAAATTTTCATTACAATTTTCTTATGCAATTTAAGCATATTATGAATTGTAAATTATGCTAATTAGTTTTAAATTATGGTGCGCATTTTTTTTTTATAATGGATTTATGCTGTACGACAATATTTTTGTTGTTTCAATACATTTCAAACCTTGAAACCGGTTGCGTATGGTTATAGAAAATAATTTTTTTGGCTAACCATTGATCTCAACAACTATGAATCAATCAGCTGATTTTTTACTAAGTTTAAAATGGTTTTTAGTACGATATTATTATTTTTTTTTTTAATAAAAATCGTGATAACTAATTTTTCCGACAGTATCGACATTTTTTGGTTAATTAATTATTTTGGTGCGACTGATATTACGTAACGTTTGAATTTTATTACCATGAAATTGATTTTGCCAAAATTTAGGTGCAATTTTCTTTTAAAATTTGTTTTTAGGAGTCGAATATCTAACAAATCCATATCTAATAAATCCACACAATTTTGATCTGAATCCAGGTTAGCATAATTATTTTGTGCTAAAATGCGATATTCTAATAAGATTTATCGTTCTTAAAATGTTATATCCTCAATATTAAAACCGTGTGTATTTTTGAGGAGTACATTCATATTCTGCGCACTCGGGGCATTTCGTTTTTATATATATTTTTTTGTTTTTCCGTCCATTCGTAAATAAATAAATTACTTGATTTTCTAACTCTCAAGCATGCATTACGGCATATTTGTACGGCACGCTATATTGTGCATGATAGATGTGTATATACCTTACTCGTATATCGTGTACAAGTGTAAAGACTTTTCAATACACTCAGCTTTTGGGATGATATGGTTGGAAATTTTATTATTATTTTCTAAACCAACACTATTGCGTATTTACAATTGTTTGTTTTTTTTTTTATTTTTCATAATAACCTGTATTTTGGTGATGATAATACTTTTACACTTATCCCTCGCTTAACGAAATTCATACGTTCACGAAAAGTTCGTAAATTAAAATTTTGTAAAACGAGATTTCGTAAAATGAAATTTAAAACGGTGAAATATGTAAATTTTATAAATCGCAATTTTATTATGTAAACCAAAATTTTGGTTTAATTTTGAAATTAATTAGCGAAATTTCGTTTAAATTAATTAGAGTTTTCGTTAAGCGAGGGATAGGTGTATATTTTATCTGTATATGAGGGATGGGTGTATTATTATTATCCGATTTCAATTTTTTATACAATTCGTCATTTAAATGTAATTGTAATTTTAACGTTCATCTACGATTATTTTTGTTTTTGCCTAATCGCATACAGTGATATAATTATTGCGTTTCAATTCCAACCAAAAGCAAATAAAATCTTTTTCTGTGGTAGTATTATAAATATTCTAGTATTTTATTTTGTATTTATGTCATTTATATGTGTAGTGATTTAAATTTTGCGTAGCTACATACCGAAAGTATTTACATTTTTTTATTTTTTTTTATGGTTATTTTATACTTCACTAGAACTACTGATGCTTCCTTGTTAAATATATATATAGAAAAAAAATTCTTCATATTTCAGTGCAGACTGCAGGCAGTACTATAGTATCAAATCATCGAATCATCGTTCAAGGCCATCTTGAGGGCATATCGAGTCGAAAGCGATTCCGCAAACTCCACAGCGCACGGTAGCTGGCGGCTGTGGTGTTGGTTGCGTTCATTAACGCAACCAACACAACAGCTACCAGTTGCCGTTAGCTGTGGTGTTTGCGGAATCGTTATTCGGCTCGATATGCATTTAAGATGGTATATTGGACGATGACCGTTGTTTGGTAGGATATAGTTTCTGTGGCTGCACTTTTTTTGTTTAATTATTTTATTTCATACACATATAATCTTTAAAAAGTTAATTTTTGCTATAAGGTTTTAACTATAAGGTTCTACTATAAGGTTTTTATTTGACTTTTTCGGGTGTTTTTTCGATTTTTTTCTAATCACTTTTAACCCACAAGAAAAATATGTATTTTTCACTGTCACGTTTTTATTGCTATAGCCAATGAGCGCAATATAAAAAAACGGATGATGCGTTTTATTACGATTTGTATATTGCCCAAACGCAGAGAAATATGAATGTGCACCAAATATAAATATGAAGAGTCACCCGGTTTGACTTTCATTTGTCCGCTGCACAAAATATGGAATTATGTTTTGTTGTTGTATGAAGAGTTACAAAATAAAAATATTATTAATATTCGTGACAGGGTAGTCAATAAGACAGCACAATTGCAATAATGTTGATTTCGTCAACTGTACGTTACTGAAATCAGTACGTTACTGATTTGATCATTGAAGCTGCCTTGTCTGGCACTATGCTTCTTGTGTTGCCGAACACCTGCTTTTGGACCACCAGATTTGCTACGGACTCCTTCGCCGTCGTGCCTTTTGTTGAGTATAACCACACAAACTTAGTAAAACCGTCTACTACACAGAAGATGTATTTGTATGCTTTCCGCATCGCCGTTAAATGACCTAAGTGATCGACATAGTATGTCGCAAAAGGTGCATCCTTTTGGAATGGGATTCAGCCATCCATCTTGCTTCCCCTCTTTCCTGTTTACCAGTATACAGTGGACATAATTTCATATTACAACGGACACTCGCTTCGCCAAATTCTGGTTGTAGATCTCTCTTTCTACCATTTCCTCCATCTTTTTTGCACCAAAATGCCCCTAGTCATAACAGATTTTTATGATTTCGGCTTGCATAGCTCGCGCAACCACGAGACACTCCAATCCTTTCCACCATTTAAAAAGAATACCATTAAATTTTATATAATTTTGATACGGACCTATTTCTAAGAGCTTCAACGTCGTCAGTACTTCTATGTCACTCTTTTGAGTTGCCTTCACCTGGGAGACTATCTCTTCCTCTATAACCATAACTATGGATTTCTTGACAAGGCAACCACATGACGCATCCTATTACCCGGTCGATGATCCAATTCGTAGTCGAACTCAGTCAAAGATAACGCCCAACTCGCAATCCTCGAACATATCTCTCGTTTCTCCATAGTGCCTTTAAAAGCCGCACAGTCTGTGGCTATCTTCGGTAAACTCGGAACTTCTTCAGCGCCGTAACAATCGATAAGACCTCTAACTCGTAGCTGCTGTATCTATCCTCACACGGCGATGTCTTGCAGCTATAATAAACTACAGGATGAGGAACTGACCATCATTGTCTCTGTCCTGAAGCAACACCACTCCTAACTCAAATTTTCATGCGTCGGTATGCAACTATGTCTTTGCCGTCGTTGAATATAACCGCAGCACTAGATCAGAGATTAGAGCCTCCTTTAATTGTTTCATTGATGAATTTTAACTTGGACCAAACTCGAACTTCGCGTCTTTTCGCAGCAAATTCGATAACGGTTTGGCTATTATAGAATAGCCCTCGACGAACTTCCTAAAGTATCCCGTCAGACCAAGAAACTGCTGTAATTGGCGGACATTGGATGGCACTGGATACTTAGCTATGTCTTTTTTCTTATTTTCGGATGGTCGCACTTCATCCCAGATTATGTACCCAAGTTATTCGACTTTTTTGACCAATAATTTACAGTTTGGCCATTTAAACTGAATACCATTTGCTTGAGCCAACTCGAATACTCGTTTCAACCGTTGCACTGACTCGACCTCCGAAGACGCTGGTATTAAGATATCGTCCATGTATAAACATATAATTTTTTCTCTAGCCAATTCTTCGAAGACATTGTTGACGAACCTCTGAAAAAACCGCCGGCGAATTGCACTATCCGAAGGGTGCTCGCTAAAATCGTATTGCCCGAACAAAGTCACAAATGAGGTATACTTGACTGATTCTTCGGCTACTGGCACGTGAAAAAATCGATTGGGAAAGTCCAACATACTAAAGTATTTAAATCCTTGCAGCCGGTCAATTTGGTCATCGATCAGTGGCAAGGGGTATCGATCACGAATCACCACCGCATTCAATCTTTTATAGTCGAGACACACAGTCACTTTGTGCCGTCCTTCTTGTTGACCAACACTATTGGGCTGGCATACTCAGACGCGCTCGGTCTAACAATTCCCTCCTTCAACCATTCGTCTATTTGTTGTTGTGCCAGTACCGACTTCAGGGGTGCAAGCCGCCTAGGCTTGGTATAAACCGGATTATCGTGCATCAACACCACGTTAATCGTTAATCTTTACAGCGGTGTTTAACGTGTTTTTATTTGGTTTATAACGGTTCACCATTGCCATTACCTCAGGGACTAGGCTCTTGTCTTCCACATGCGATAAATCAACAAGCGTGTTATCAATCGATTCGGCTAAAGCTGCTATTTCCGGAAGGAACTTTTTAATCGTTATGCTATTCGGCGTAATTGTGGTTAACAGCTCCTGACACAATAATACATCTGTCGGCAACACTCCCTCTTTCACCACATTGAATACAGTTTTAAAGTTTTCATTGTCTATGGCTACATTGACGTCCACCTTCCCCATGGTTGTTAGCTTGCACTCGGTAATTAAATTGAGGTAATTGCCGCTATCGATCATCACATTTACTTCGACACCATTAACAAAAACCTTTTTGAACCGCCAAATGGGCGCCAAAGTCCATTGCGCATACTTTCTTTGGAACTCCACTGGCTACACATTTCACCGCAATGTGGCCGAACTCGTTGGATTTAAAGCATTTAGGACCTTTGTTCTCTTCTTTGACATTTTTTCGCCACATGACCAACTTCCCGCACAAATAGCCTTTGGACAAAGTTGATTGACGATGACGACTTCTGGCCTTGTTTGGGTGGATCTGACCGTTGCTAGGCTGAGTAATGCTGATACTATTTTTGGATGTCTTCTGCTTTGCAGAAATCAGAAGCACTAATTTATTCGGCTCATACTCTGTAATGCCTCTAATACAATATTCGACTATGGCCGCTTCTTCCATATTGATCGTTTTTCCCAGCTCCATCATTGTAATTAGGTAGCTTAGAAAGCTCTCATCCGGCTTCTTCTTTCGTTCCGTCATCTTTCTATATACCGCGGCCGACGTTTGTACCGGCATCAACTCTTTAGACCAGAAATATTTTAGGTCACTCCATTTTGATATGTGTTGTCCATAGTTCATTAACAGATTTTGTTTTCAGGGAACCTCTGCAGATTACAGTTAAATGGTGGCACACCATTGCTGATAAGAGATAACAGAATGCAGAGCAGTTCAATAAAATTGTGATTGTCTTATACTAACATTAATTTAAATATTAGCTACTGGGAAACCGGACCAATTCCGTCATTACTGATATACCTGTCCTTTCCCTACCCTACACAAATTGACTAACTATTGGCTGTCACGGTGTCTGTAATCGGGTCGATCTCAATAATTAACTAATATCCTATACCTTATAAGTTAGTCGTTTTAGTTTCCTCGTGACTTAACACAGCGTGTAGTTTGTATCAGAATAAGGTAAATCCTCGCCAGAAATTGTCGAGTTTTCTTCTCTTTTATCTAAAGGTTTATTCAACACTTTGATTGGTTTATTAAGCTTCCTCTTTAAAACTAGATATCTATTTTGCTTTCATATGACTACACATGTGACCGGCTATTTCAATTACTAACATTTTTACTCAGCAACGTAACTTATTTTAATAGCATATTTTAATAGATCTGTAAAGTAAGAAACTGAACTGGCTACTTCACTAGAGGTGGTCAGTAGTGATTTTAAGTCGCATTTCTCACTTAAATGTGTTTCAGTATATTAAAAGTCATCGTTTTGCAATTAAAGTATGACAATAATGACCGAGTGCTCAGAAGACAAATCAAAGCAGGGTTAAGCCTTTAAAGATCATTTTGAAACTCCCTTAATGGTACACAAGTTTTAGTTAGAAGGTTATCGAGGTTCAAACATTCCTATAGTTGTTTGTCCTTGGGTGAAATTAGTGGGTTTGATCTCCACAATTGCCATACTTTTCCAGTGCAATAGCATTTCTGTTAGTAATACAATTTTCGACCTCATGTAAGTCACTATACAATTATACATGCGTATAACACATACCGAAGGCAGTCTGTAATATGTCTTAGTGTGTCTAAATTTTTGGAACTTCGACATTTAACTATGCCTTGGTCCTGTACACTTCTTTATGACAATCCAGCATAGAATTAGTGGTTTTTACCAAGATATAAGTTTTAATTACTTAAAGCATAAAAATGCCGCAGAGGAAACATTTTATTTGTTCTGAGCAGTTTCTGATTACAGATACGATTCTTTGAAATTGTTTAAAAATTTATTGTAATTCTCTTACCCGAACTAACGATGCAGTATTATTTTTTTCACGAAGAATTGCAGTTTTTTGATGAGCCTTTTGTTAAGTTTTAAGAGAGTCTGTAATAAACTGATTGGACAATATGATTTTAAATTTATTTCATCTTTACTCTATGGTTACTGCAGATAGGATCATTGACCAACTAGTAAGTCGAACTTTCATTCTTAAGTGTTATTTTGGGTATTTAAATGTTAGATTTTCACCATACCTACACAATACCTCCAATAGAGCGTTTACGCCGTCAGATCGATTTAAGTTATTACAATGCTTACAATAGGAAACCCTTTACATAGTTACTATATATACTATATATATACTATATATATACCATATTATATTGTTGCTCTTGTTGTTACTAATTTAAATAAAATTAAAAATATTTTTCTTTAATTTTTTTTTTAGTTTTTTAAATCCTCTTGAGAATATCTAACATATGTCTAATAATACGAAAAAAAATATTATTTAATCCCATTTCTAGATTATGCTATATATATATTTATATAATGTTTATACACACATACATACACACATACTCGAAATATTTCATTTCCTTTAATGTGCTTAAAACGAATACCAAAATATATAGTCTGTGTGGCAGTAAAAGGAAAACACTGTTCGAGTGAAAAAATTTATGTAAAAAAAAAAATTAATGGAATTTTAGTTTTCCCGTTTAGATTTAAATATTTGTTGAAGGCGATGCATAATATTTACAGAATTATACTATATCAAAATGAACACTTGTACAAAATATTTTGGGGATATATGTATAGATAAATCCCCATTACTTAAGTAAAAATTACAATTCCAGGATTTTAATTTATTTTCATAAAATTATAATTAAAATTATTTACTATAAAAACAGATTAAATTACCACACAAATCAAAGTTAATTGTTTTACCATTTCCAATATCCTTGTCAGCCACCCTCGGCACAAAACCATTTTATTTTCAAAAATCTGTTTAACATCCCAGAAAATTATTAAATATTTTTTACTCATACTCCAGAAAAAGCAGAAAACAAAATTTTGGAAAATAAATTTTCCCAATACATATAGAATTTTACCTTGAAGGTATTTGAAAAATATTTTTGAGTGTTTTATTTGGGAAAAATTATTAATTTTTTTTTTAAGTGTTAAAGTGGTTTGAGTCAAGTTGGTTTTATGATGAAAACGTATTTGGTATGTGGTTAGTTTATGGTGTGTTGAAGAGATTCTTACATTTAGAATATTAAAATTTGGTCAATGTCAAGTGTTTGACTTTAACATTATTCAATTGTGTCTGTGGTGTTTATTCGAGCATGGACCGGAACATTCTTTATTTTTAGTAATATTGGGGTATATTTGTCATATAAATGATATAAGCTAGGCTATCCGATTACTTATATATGCCATATGACGCTATAACCACAGAATTTAACGAAAACATATAGAAATTTTAGCTGGTGGTGGTACTTAAGTTTTTATAGTAATAATAAGCGGTTTTTACAAGCTGAACCGTACAGTATCAACCGGCTCCATTGATTTCAATCCTGAGTTAACTCTTCGTATTGTTGTTGACAACTCGAAGAAGCTATATAGTATGTCCTCTACCACGAGGAGCCATCATCGCAGCTAAGTACCTCTGCGTTTGCTATATGCGGCTTTCATCTCAGAGATCGCTGCACCAACCGTTTTATGGACATTAAACACATTTGATATTGTGTTTCCCATCCTCGTTTATCAAACTTGCACAGTTGAAAAGTAATGTTCATTTTCTTGTGACCCACGCCTTGCGTAAAAACTGCCATTGTTTCCAGTTGGTGACCATTTAACGTCCCTGTTTGCAAGTGGATATTTTTTGAGGAATGAAACTGCCAGCCACAATGAAATCATCGAATGAAATTCTTTCCTCATTATCGGTCGCTAGTTCGTGTCAGGAGTATGAATTAAAATTTTCACATAAGTCAGTCTTATTTTTACCAGCTCTAGCATTAAAGTTACTTATCACTATACTGAAGTCGTCCTCCGGCATGGATCCCGCACCAGATAAACCAAACTGTTGTAAAATGGGTCTTTATCTTTCGGTTCGCTATAATATCATGAATACAAATGATTGGCAGGCTGATTATGTCGCATGCTTAACCAATCTTTTTTATCTAAAGCCCAAGAAAAATTCCAACCCAATGCCTCTATAATTTGAGTCGTTGCAATAATCAAGCTGCTCAAACGGTTTTTTATTCTGGCGATAAATCTTGGCAGTATTTCCTAAAAATGCTTTTTTATGTAGTCTTAACCACATTAACATTTTTGAATTGTCGTTGTACAAACTTATATATTTTGTAATTTGTAAGTAAACCGGCGAACGATGTTACACATGGCGTGTCTAGCATGACACTCGGACTTGTGTTGCATTACTGTCAGTTGTATCGTAATTTCAGATTTTCCATGATTAAAGCTTCATTTGTATGCTGAAATTAATATTGGATTTAGATTTCTTGTCCATTCAATGTTTGATTTTATTCTTTCTTCGTTGAGAATTCAGACTAAGAAGTATAGTAACTACTTTGGTGTCCACTTTATACCGTAGATAGAAGCAATCCAGGAGCACTATTTCTGAAAATATTTCTCGTGGTCATGGTCATTTCTTCGAAGGTTAGTATCGTGTTCCTCAATACTCTCTTCAAGTGGAATTTTTTTGACTTCACGGCTGATTCGTATAGACCTCTAAAGTAAGGCCTGGTTGGTGGTGAAAAATGCCATTTGGTTTGATGATCTAATAAAAAATTGGAAACAGTATTATTGTGTTGGTAGATTTGTTTAAAAGATAAATTTCTCGAAGGTGATTGTTTGCACCCACAAAGTTAGTGCTATTATCACTGAACATGTCGGAACATACGCCTCGTTTGGACATAAAACGGTTCAGTGCGGCCAAAAATGCACTCGTTGATAAGTCACTAACCAGTTCTATGTGAACTGCCTTGCTGCTCATAGACAGGAAGATTGCAATATATCTTTTGTGTTGGTTGGTTCGCCTTCCAACCATAGATTGAACCCAAATCGGACCAGCATAGTTAACTCCTGTCTGGTTGAAAACCTTTTCAAAAGTTTCCTGAGCGGACGCTTTCCTGAGCGGACGCTCCCATTAATTGGATGGTGGTTTGAGATTTATATCGGGTATAAGGGATAGAACGATAGATGCGTTGTCGCACAAGTTTTTTGCAATTGAGTACCCAGTAGCGTTGCTTTAATGTAGATACCATTACAGACTGTGCGGCGTGTAGATATTCAAGATGGTGTTCGTCGATAATCACCTCAGTAATTATATGTGTGGCTGGTAATATGATTGGAAATTTTTTGTTATATTCGATATTCGCGTGCTTTATTCGGCTGACCACTCGAAGAAGTCCATAATCGTCTAGGGACGGATTCAACACAACTAGCTTTCTTGGTTTTGGCAATGGTTTTTGTTTTTTATAAACGCAATCTCGGTACTAAAGGCATCAGTTTGGATCCATTATATCGGTAGCATGTTTATAAATATCAGGTGATAACAATATGAGTTTGGGTTCGTTATTACAGGATTTCTTGATGTTTAAGTAAAAATGGCATACTAACGCAATGATTCTAACAAATTTGGAAAATGTAGCATACATTCATGATAGTTCATGATAGGATTTCTGCCATGCGATTGGCTACGTTACTCATCCAACATCTCAGATGAGATCATAGCCACCATAATACGTTTATTGAATTACTTCAATTAAATATTTCTACATTTTTGGTTTGCAGTGACTCAGTGACTGCCTTCATTAATCGGGTTAGCAAAAGTGCTCCACACAATTCCAACATTGGAATTGAAGTATGTTTGATTGGTGCAACCCTGGTTTTGGCACAAACTAAATTGGTTTGACTGATGCCATTTGCATTTTCAGTTCGGCAATAAAAGACAGCATAATGGTAAATGGTGACGACCTACCGAGTGCGTCGAAGATCTTAGAAGCCTCAGATAGCATTTTGCGTTTGGTATTGGTGACTTTTGGATTGACTGACACTTTGAAATGGAAATAATATTCCCTCAGACACCATTCTATGGCACGATTCCCTTCAGAGATGTCAATTAATGATCCTTCTTGGCTACTCAATAGTATAGATTCAAGTAGCAATCGACGGTTTGATGCCCATTCCCTCAGGAGACCAGCCGAATCTCACATTTGAATTAGATTTATTAGTATCATGAGAGATTCCTTTTCGGTATTCACTCCTGACCTCCAGTCGTTTCAGTATTTTAGACGCAGTAGAAAATTTGGTAAAATAATTATTTGCTATTTTCACTAAGGTTTTCATGGCCAAATACGGTGCGGAGGCTGTTACATAGGTAATGGTTAACAGTCGGTAATCTTCGATAGGTGAATTTAAAATTTTCACGCCAAACAATTCTCTGGAACTCCGTATCCCTTTGTGATATTAGTTCTTGACGGTACATCTTTTCTATGTCTTTCGTAAATACAACCTTATGTTGTCTAAATCGAACTAATAAACTACCTTAGATAGTACCATTGCAGTAGTTTGTTCAGGAACGTTTGTATAATCTTAAAGTTCGTTTTCTTTATGCATCCTCAGAGCTGGATGCCAAAAGTTTACACAGGTTTAAGTATTTGCCTGTATAAAAGTAACTTTTTGTGATTGGTTAGCTCATAATTTCTTTCAATGAGCCAAAGCATTTTTCTGAACTTTATATCCAGTCCTTGACTTTTTTTCTTAACATGCTCTTACCATTTGAACTTGGCGTCGAGCATCATACCCAAGTATTTTGTCATTTTTGCATGTGGTATTTTCTGCCTTTCTATGTAAATAGATAAGTGATCAACATTTAGATAGGTGAAGGTTATGTAAATTGATTTTAGCTCATTAAATTTTATTCTCCATTTTTTTGTCCAGTGGAAAATCTCATTCACGGTGTGCTGGTGGTCTCTTCGATTGTACTTCCAACTGCTAAGATTGCTGTATCATTTGCAATATTGGTTTCTCCATCTACTCTTTTTAGTTCTTTTGTAGCAGTTCAATCTTTTGTAGTATTCAGTTCTTTACAATGAGTAATTTTACTCTTTATAATGAGTAATCACTTTCTTTGTAGCCAGAGAGACTTATTTACAAAAAGTACATCAGCCACGAGTCTCTTCGTTTATTAATGCATGTAATTCTCGAATGATTTTATCAAATTGTTCGTCCAACTTCCAGTTTCTTCCCGGCGTCATTCTTCGGTGGCACTATAATATGCCGAAACACTGCAGTTGCTTTACCACTTAATACTAATATACAAGGTTTAACACTAGTTTTCTATTGCTGGTTCATATCAAATTAATAATCTAGCTCTATCAGTTTCGATCTCGAGTCAGCTTTTCATATTTTTCTAAACAACTGAACAGAATTTTTCTAGAAAAATGTTGGTCGTTTTTGCTGAACTATGTAGGCTGAACGGCACCTCTGTGACTGATAAATAGTGGCTCTCCTATTAAACAGGTCTGATCAACTCGGTCAACAATAGGTCTTGCAAACTTGAAACTCTCTAAAATGTGTGGCATCTAAAACTACTAAAACCTATGATCATATATTTTATTTTGGACTCATTAATTTTGAGAAAACCTACATGTGGGTTCAGTATTTGTTTCACACCATAACCATTTAGTTCAATCAAACAAATATAATCTGCATTTTCCAGAGCCTGGTTGAATTAACGGTACAATATGTGGCCCTGATGTGTTCTACTTCTACGCAAGACAAATTCTAACGAGATATTAAAGAGTGTTGGATGCAATATTGGAGTCCTCATGAAACATGTTCTGCTGGTCGCTACTTAATGTTTCTTAATGTTTCTTAATATTCTTAATGTTTCTTAATGTTTCTTAATGTTTCTTAATATTACTTAATGTTTCATTGATAGCTCCACCAGGTTTCAAACTTTGTGTTGAAGCTGGTTGTTGATGGCTCGTTGATTACGCAATTCTTACCATACCTGTAAATCTGTAGTTTTCAATGCATGTGTTTGTAAAAAATAGTTGTTCGTTGGTTTAGACTGTTTAGAATGTTTTAATTTTCTTGAAACCTTTAAATTAACTTTAAGATCATATTCCATCTACGAAACAAAAAATTCAAATGTTGACTAATCCTTATAAACAAAACAGTTATTTTATAAAGAGGGGTCGATCCTTATATCTACAAACCCGAGGAAAAACTAATTAATTTTTTCGAAAAATTATGAAAAAAAAATTTCCCAAAAACTGGCAGGATAACATTAGGATGATATAAAAATAGATGAGTTAAAGGTAATTATATTAAGGTACGGCATTATATTAATTTTTTTTACTTCCTAATTTAATTTCATTTTTAAAGGAGCAAAAAAAGGGATATTACTCGTATTTTACAACAACACATTCAATTTTAACACTTTCACTAAGATTTTCGTTGGATCCAACATTATTTTCTAATCTATTTGGGCGCAAAATTGATTTTTCATTTCAATTTAATTAAATTATTTTTGTAATTAAATTGAATTTGTTCTATTAATTCTATTTTTATTGTGAATTCGATTAAAACAAATTTTTACAAACCTCACAATTATTGACAGTTGGGAAAAATATTTTAAATATATATATATATATATATATATATATATATATATATATATATATATATATATATATATATATATAAATATATATATTATATATATATATATATACATATATATATATATATACATATATATATATATATATATATATATATATATATATATATATATATATATATATATATATATATATATATATATATACATATATATATAAATATATATTCGTAGGTAAACGAGTACGACTATCAATGCCACAGCTTTTCGTTTATAATTTTCTATTTACAAAAATTATCAACCGTCTACGCCAATAACAATAACCATTTATAATAAAACCGGCGACGACCGGTGATTATAAAACCATTATGCGTGGATTATACAGGTAACGAATGCGAACAGAGAGACAGGTAAATTTAGATGCAAATGAAAGCTTTCAATTTATTTAATATCAATCAACAATACAAAAAGCTCATTTTCAATTAAACAGGAAAATTAAAAATGGTTGAGGGCTCTGCAGATAATAAAAAAGATAATTTTTGTTTTAATTTGAAATGAAAACGGAAGAAGTACTAATGAAGCAAAAAATTATTGGGGAATATTTTTGAAAACAATTGGAATATGGAAAATGAGGAAAATATAATGAAATATAACCTAAAAAAAACAACAACAACAATTTTAGCATTTAAATTGGTTACCAGATATAATTTGATGATCTTGATTAGATTTAAAGTGGAACTACTATATGGGCCTTACACATAAATTCATATAGAAATGCTTATTGTAGGATCTTGGAGAGTAAGTTAGTGCATTACTTGGAAAACGGCAATCTAATGCTATATGTCCAAGGCAACGAAAAAATTAAACAATTTGCATTTAGTCCTTGAAAGGAGCACATCTAGATCAAGTAGAATATGGAACTAGTGGAAAACAGCGTAAAACACTGTACCAAAAATCTGTATATCAAGACCATCACCCGCAATGCGAAATCACTATAAGTTCTTTAAAAAAAACATTGCCGCAGCAAAGTAAAATCAGTTACTAGAAATGAGGTAGTAGGAAACAAAATTAGCCAGCAAAGCATTATAGCTTTTATCTGGAGGTATAGTTGAAATTAATCAACAGCAAACAACAGTTTAACAGCTATCTCTTCCCAATAACTCGTCATGTTGTAGTGGATTACTAAATATATCTCTGTCTTGAGATTGAACGGGATGACGTTGATCTGGGCCTATGCAAAACCCAATATACAGCATATTAAAAGTACAGTTAAAGTTAGATAATTTTCTCTGCCTTCACTCTTCGCTCGCGCAGTGCATTATTTTCCGGTACACTTGCTGTGGGTGGCATACTCTTGTCTAGCTTTTTTGTTGATTGCTGGTGTGTGTCGTTCCCATCCATAGTTGTTGTTGAACGGATATAGTCATTATTCTGATGATGTATGTTCCTGTGTCTAACGAAAAGTTACTTATGGATAGGCGACATATCTTGGTGATATTTTTTTTACAGTGGCATCTTTATAACTTAAGCGAGACTACTCAAATGATTCCATCTTCTCCAGGGTGTAGTTCGACGACTCTCACCAGTGGCCAGTGCGTCGAATGTAGATGTTTGTCTTTGAGGATCACTAATTCTCCCACTCGAAGTCAAACTCTCGAAGTACTTACTCTCTATATTAACCGTTAAGGTAAAGCACCATTGTGTCTTTGTCCTGATATCATAGATAGCACGGTCATATAAATATAGAGAGAGAAGGCCAATACTATAACTGTTTAAGTGATAATCATCTCGCATCATTGTTTCGTTCTTATATACAAACAAGAACGAAACAATGATGACAGGTTTGCATATCACCCAAGGCATCCTTTATCTTGCCTACATAAAGGATGCTTTGGGTGATATGCAAACCTGTCGAGTACTATTGGACTCTTCTAAATAGTAGAAGAGTCCAATAGTAATAAAGGATTATAAATAGGAGGAGCAATAAACAAACTATTGAGCTACTTAGACACAAATGAAAATAATTCTGAAGCAAAACATTGCAAAAGATTCTGCAAAACAGAACAAAACATTGCTAGTTTCACCTTAGTTAATTAACCATCCGATAACACTGAATGAACCAATGCTATAACAACTACATCATACCACTACCGATTGTTTACATGCAATTTGAAATTTTTGAATAGACACTGATTAATGGAGTCCTTTTATCATTTTGAAAAATATCAAAAAAATTAGATTATGAATCACGGCGCTTGTGAACTAACTTAGTGTTGCAGCATGTGATCGTCATACACTTGGAATTATTTGTAAATTGGGTTTATTCCCGATGTCACGGATTCCTTCAAGAGGATCCGCTCGATTTAATAAACAATATATGAACTCGTAAATGGTTGGATGCTCACGGAAGAATAAGTCATATAACTGTCATAGAACATTCTCAAACCCAGACCGCTACAACAGCTGGCACTAAAGGCTTAATGGATACTTCTGATTAAGAGCTCTAAGCGAAAATACGAAATATCGCGATTCAAGGTTCATTTTCATTCTAATGAAGAAGCTAGATGACAACTCAAAAACTCTATGAGCTTAAACTTCTGCTGATTTGGAAAATCAGTTTCTCTCTGATTTCTTGCAATTCTCCTCTAAACAGATTGACACTGTTGAATCATTAGCAGTTGTCAAATCTTTACTCAAAGCCACATTATCACGACCCAGCCTCTCAATCGGTCGATGTAACTCAATCAAAGTGTTATGAGTGCCAAACCCAAGTTCATTCTTAATTCCAGTGAAAAGAATTTAACGAGCTCAATGCTAAGCAACTCAAAGAATGGGCAAAGACAAAGGAAATATGCTACAGTTGCCTTAGTTTGAAACATTAAATTTTCAAATGACGTTTGAGGTATCGATGTCATATCTGCAGAAGAAAACATTATACACTGCTACCCGGCACTGACCTGAAGCAACCAAGCCAGGTCACCAAAAACTCCAATGCTCCCGAAACCATAATTTCTCACTACTCACATGGAGGTTGACTCTCTCGTAGTGGCAGAGGTAATCCAATAGCTGGCATAACAAAGTGTATAGTGGCATTACCAATTCAACTGAATTAGTTTTTTAAACCAGCCTCAACTATTAAATTAGAAGCTTTGGTTTTACCCAAAATTATCAGCAAAATTTTTTCATTCGAAATAAACCGCACGATCAGAAAACGATGGCGTACAATGCAGTTGGCTGATCCGCAATTTGATAATCCTGGCAACATCTACATTTTAATCGGTACTGATTATTTCTTTGATCTTCTAGAAGAAGGCCAAGTAAAAACAAATCCAAGTCAGCAGATTCTACAAAATACTAGTCTAGGATGGATTGTTTTAGGAAAAGTGGCTCAAGTGAACCACAGGACCGTTCAAGTGCAGACTGCATTCACGAATGAGATACTGCAACTGATTGACGTGCATCAAACGCTAATAAATTTTGGGAATTAGAATCAATTAATCCACTTCAAGAAATCTTAACAACGAAGAAGAACGTTTCACCGTAAGTTTACCATTCAAGCCGAGTTAGTTGGGCCAGTCACTAAATATTGCAATCGTAAGACTTCGAGGCATGGAACGTTGCTTTACTTGCAACTTGGCATTTTCGAAGTTATGCAAGGAATCCATTTTTGAAAATGGGACATTACACCATAAAAAAATCCGCAATGCAAGGTTGATGAGGAAGAATTTTATTTACCGCATCATGGTGTATTACGGAAAGGTAGCATGACCACCAAACTTAGAATTATCTTTGACGGATCCGCTAAAACAACCACAGGTATTTCTTTGAAGGACTGTAGGCTTGGCGGTGGGTTCTACTGTTCAAAAAACTTTGTGATCAATTATTTTAAATATCGTAAAAATTGTATTGCATTTTCGGCTCATGTGAAAAAAATACCGCCAGGTCAACAAAGCCGGTGAACATATGAAATTTCAAAAAATCGAGAAAATTCCTGCCCCTTTGTTAGTTAGCCCCCATCACAATAACTGTTAAGATATCTTATCATTACCAGCAAACCGTCCAATTACTCGAAATTTTTTTTTTCCATTAAACCCCTTTTTGGACAATCGCGGCATTCTTCGTGTGGGAAGAAGATTGGAAAACTGAATCGCTCTATTCTCAAAAAAAAAACCCTATAACACCCTATTGGGGGTTAGTTGGCGATATAACCACTGAAGCCAATCTCGGCGCCCTGAAACGATTTATCTCAAGTCGAGGCATCCCGAAAGAAAATTTTAGCGATTTTTAATGGCTCAAATTTCATTGGTGCAAACAATTGTGTTCGGGAAGTATTTCACAAATTAATAAAAAATTTCAGCCTCATATCTGACTATTATTCTAGGCTTTATATAACATAGCATTTTGACCCGCAAAGCACTCCTCACTTTGGAGGGATTTGGGATGCTGCCTTAAATCAACCAAATTCCATATTTTCCATATTTTCAGAGTAATTAGAAAGCCAATCCTAACAATGAAAGAGATGACTACACGTCTGCTTACTGAAGTCGAAAGTATCTGTCTCTTGGAAGAAGCTGCAAACCATTTACATTCCAACAATCAGCCTGTCAAAATGAAATATACTGCAAGTTTCTAAAATATTTCCGAAATCTTTTAAACTTACCGGACTCCCGCTATTTGCTAAGATAATTTTAAAAACAAATGTATTCACATATATCTTTTCATAATGGCATAAATTAAATAAAACTTTCAATTCTGAAAAAGCATCTCTAAAATTAATCGACTATCGTCAGTATCTTTCATTTCGATATTGAAAATAGTCACAAATAAAATATTTCAATAACTCAAGAACCTGCTAAATTTAAACAAAAGCTAAGACAACAAGCAGAATAAAACTTTAATCTTCTTCATTACCTTAAAACATTTGTAAATGTGCATTTTACATTTTTCAAATTCAAATCCTTTAAACCAACTTTTAAATCAAGGAAGAGATTATGGTTTACAACCAACATTATTGCAAATTTCTCATTTTGCCAATGTACAACCATAAAGTACATAATCACATGGTAGAAAAGGTAAAAAAGCAAAAAGTAAAATTGAAAACCACAAAGCTACGATTAAAGCAGGAATAAAATTTCAGAGTTAAGTTTCACTTTTAGTTTTTTAACTTTTTTATCTAATTCTATTGTAGATGTAGTATGGATATATGAATGAATACGTTAGACTAGTTTTCTTTATTATCATATTGATTTCCTTTTTTAATATCTTCCAACAATGAAATTTGCAATACCATTTTGTCCTTATAAATATTAAATGTTTTTGTTATCAAAATTACAGGATTTTCTAAGATTTTTATCTCATGTCGTTTTGTGTCGGTATGTTAATTTTACCAACAGTACTGGGTGAGTTATTTAAGTTGATACAGTTAAATTTATTGAAATAAAAATGACTTTTGTACTGTTCTAATATTTAAAACTATTTTCAAGGTCAGTTCGTACCTTCGCTTAAACACATCGACATACAGGGTGGCGAGACCAAGTGTTACCAAATGAAAACGCTGTAATTTTTTTTAATTTTGATTATTTTTTATTCAAATTTCGTGGAATATGTTGAAAACATATTACATTTTATGAAAAACATGTTACTGCTCGATATGACCTCCTTTGGCTCTGATTATTTGATTCAGTCTTCCATAGAAAGCATTGCATGCTGACCGAACGTGGGCTTGCGGAATTTTATTTCATTCTCGAACAAGAGCTGACTTTAATGCATCAACACTTCCGTATTTTTTAGTGGACACCTTACTCTCCAAAATCGATCATATGGAGAAATTCATGGGATTCAAGTCTGGTGAATATGGTAGCCATTTTTTCGACGAAATCAGCTGCAGAACGCAATTTTGTAAAAATTGCTGTGTCGCTCGAGCTTTGTGTGACGGTGCCGAGTCCTGTTCGAATGTCCAACGGTTCGTACCAAAGTGTTTACGTGCCCAAGGTAGCAAAGCATCATTTAGGATCTTTTGGTTTACCTTGACTCCATGTTCGATGAAAACCAGAGGAATGCGTCCATCTGCAGTAACTGCAGCCCAAACCAGAACATAAGCTGATGATTGCTTGCGCATGGCAACTCTTGTGTCCAAATTATCGTTGGACTTGTGCTCTAACCAAATATTTTGTTTATTCACAAACTGTTGAATGGTGAAAATTTTCTCATCAGAAAAGACAATTTTTGGAATCTCATCACGTTCGGCCAAGGCCTTCAGTGCTCGTGTTCTTTCAAGCCTAACTTTTTTTTGTGCCTCCGTAAGATCTTGAACGTTTTGTATCTTGTAGGGCTTCAAGTGTAGTTCATTTTTCAATATGGTTTGAATGCTGTATCGTGAAACATGTAGATGTGCGGCTAATTGATTGGCACTTGAGGATTTCGTTGGATTCGTTTCTTCACCTTTCGTATCATTTCTTTTGATGTTGCTGTCTTTTTAGGACCGCCTCTGTTGCGTTTAGCGATGCTACTAGTTTCGATACACAAACATTTTATTCACATTCAAATGCTGGAGCTGACGAACTATTGCTGTTTGTGAATTTCCACCCAAATACAGTGCAATTACACTATTACGTTTGAATTCCATTACGATTTTAATTTAGAACAATTATTTGTTGACCACATGCAAACAACTAACCAAACTTCAATCTGTCAAAAAATTGACGCGCGAAAATGACAACTACACAAATGACAGAAGAGTGAAGTCAATAACATTTGGTCTCAGCCACTCTGTATTTGAATAAAAACTGCTGACTTGACGATCCTAGGGCTTGGTTGGATACGTAAATATTCACTAGGTAGATTTAACTGTTACAAGAGATTTAAATTTAGTTTTAACAGAGATGAATTCTTGATACGCTGTTCAGGTCAGAAATGCACCATGAATCTGCTGACTTATTGTCATTTGGTATTTTGTTTTAGGTTTACTTGCTTTAGGCAACTCCATCAACTCTGTCCCGGATAAATTTTAATTTTTAATAGTTGAACTTAGTATGGGTGTGACTAGTGGATTCTACACTCCTATATAGAAGTTTCTATATAGAAGTGGATTTTTATATAGAAGTGGATTCTACACTCCTAACAGTAGTCATCGAAATCAAATGATGAAAAATCCCAAATTGAATTTTGAACTTGGTATCTCACGACCTATATAAACTGCAGAGAATTTCTAGGTGTTACGTTTATGTGGTTTGGAAAAGGAGTAGGTCTTGTGTAGTCGATCAATGGGCTTGCAATCCTTGAGATTAGTAAAAAATTCCTGATACTCGACGAACCTATGCTCGGCATAGGCACTACTTAGACACCATCTAGCGTTTATTAAATTTTGGGCTGCGATTGGATCTGCTAGTTGAACGTTTTGAAAACACTTGGCACTGTTGAGAAGTGATCGCCGCAGAGAACTTTTTTGATTCTCTGAGAGCTGATTCTGCAAAACCTCTATCAATATGGATTGATCCTTAATTCTCTCGACTTGCAATAAAGCAAGACTCAAGGTCCTAAGGTTGAGGTAGCAGGAGATATAGAGGGTCTGAAGGGAGTAGTTGAGGCACAATGAGAATCGGTGAAAGTTTTACGGTGGGAACAATTAACCCATATTAGGCGATAATCACTTAGGTTTTATCGAGTTGACATATAGATACTGATTTCCTTTCCTAGTCAATATATAATCTATTTGAGAAAAGGATCATCCATCCGTCCAGGAATAACTTGGACATATTGACAAGAAGACCTAAGGAAAACACGTTCGCATTGGTGTCACTATATGTAGTAGATAAGAGCCAATATACCTATGATCCCTAAAGTCATGCTTGTCAATGCGGGCATTAAAATCATCTACTATAATAATGTCATGAGATATGGGACAACGATTAACAATGGAGGACAAAATGGTGAAAACTTTGGAAGATTGTTGTAGGCTAAAATATGAAGAATATACACGGCAAAAAAAGGGACTTCCTAGAGAGATTATTCTTCCGAAATAATATTTAATTCGCTTGGGTATTATGATGGAATTTTTGTGAAGAAGCAATTCCACTCCCCTGCGGTTAGTAGTCAGGTTTTGAGTAAGATGCCAGGTATAGTTCGAAATGGAACAGACACCGAAGGACATATTGGTTTACTAAATTCTGCAGAGGGCAATATTGTTAGCTTGTAAAATGTCATCGAGCTCGTTGCGTTTTTTGTACTATTATTTCCACGTACAATCCATGTGCCAAAACATAGAGAAGTAAGTGCCAAGGGAAAAGGGATAAGAGTGGATGGTGAAGTGTCAAAAAGGATGTAGGGATTATGGAATATATGAAGCTTACAATGAACAGGGTTAGCGATATGTAGAACAATGCTAGAATTATTCGTAAGTTAAACGAGGTAGACGGGAAGGAAGAAATTAAAGAGGGTAAGAATATTTTATAGTGAGTGTTATTATATTGGTTCATTTGATTGGAATATTTACTGCTCTCAGGAACAAAGACGGTTTAATGATGATGATCAGAATAGCGCACAACTATTTTGAGTTGTCTTACCACTGCATACTATCTATTTCTGATTGCTTTATTGAGAGTGATAGACAAATATGGCAACTAACATTTCTGTCGAATAATGATTGATTTGAGTTCTACCGGCTGATTCTTGACCTAGGCATGTGCACAACGTCTCCAAGTCTTTTGGGTCCACTGTATTTTTTTTATTATGCCATTTAAATACTTTTGGGGGAGTCACTTTGTGCTTTCAACTTCTGCGACTTGGATGAGTGGTTGAACGAAAAGATCTGCTTAAAATACAGCACTTGGATAGTTTTCGGACCAAATTCAACCAGTAAACAAATCAACACCAGCTTGAAGAAGTTTCGTTGGCCAGAAAAGTTCCATCAGATAAGAAATTATACGAAGGTATCCAACAGATACATTTTTTTTTTGTAAAATTGCCGTTCGAAAATAATTTCCTCACTCTTTGGAGCTCGATCTAGCAATGATTCTCAAGACTGAAGGGTTTTTACTTCACAAATTAGCATCTAATTCACTACAGTTTTTGGAATGTTTATATATAGCGAATAAATTAGCAAAATTTTGCGTTATCTAAGGGGTCAGAACACAAGGTCTTGGGACTTCACTGAGATACGCATAATGATGTCTTCCAATTCAAATTTAAACCACCAGAACCTTCAAAAAATCACGAAACGTGGTAAAAATTTCATCAGATGTTGCTAAGAAGTGGAAGTAAATACACGTACTGCTGACCACTGAAGAAATTCGAATACCTTTAACAATGGAAATATATGAAGCTTCAGACGCTTATATTTCCAAACAAAAGTTGACAATTCCCTAAACCGAGCTTTCTAACACAATTTTTGACTACACTTACCAAGGTGGTCGGAAAATGCAGTATTTTCAAATAGACGGAATCAAAATTTGTTCTTTATTGGTTCATAAAGCTTTCCTGCTATCTACCACCCTTTGTCGGAAGTAGGACCCCTCAAATCTTCGAAACAACTCCTAATGTTGTTTGGGGCCACTTTCGATAGCAGTAGTTTCGCTGACTTTATCTCTAAAGGGATTCTTCCAACTAAACTTGCTAACCATAAATAAACTATCCATAAAGTTTGGTCGCTACTTTAAAATGTTTTATGAATACCCTATAATATTCTATAAACATTTTGGAGGCCTTGCCTAAATATTGAACCTCGTTTTTAATGACACAAGCAATTATTTTTGTGTCTTAGTTTGGATTCTTGAAAAGCTGAGTATAAATTGGACTAAGTAGCTTACTAAACCTAAAAGTGTCATAAAATCTTCGAAGGCATAGGAAATAGTTGATATTGGGTTTGCTTCAATGATGTGTTTTACTCCTTTTTTAACTATTCCCTCAACGGAATTTTGAACTTGGAATTGGCATTCAAATACAAAGCGGAAAGAGTTAATTACAGATCTAGGTAAACTAAACGAGCCTAAAAAATCATAGTAGTAAATACCATCTGTCGCATTATTTTCTACATTGCAAAGAATGATGAATATATGGGATGGAGGAAATTTTGACAAATAAACGCTCATTCAGCGGTTAAGCTTGCCTCATGAGTATGCATATAGTAAGAAAACTAGAGAAAGTGATTGAATTGATGCCATAGTATCAAATTTGCAATTTTGCTACTAACCAACCATTATATTTTGAGTCGAGAACTTTTAATAATTCATTAAAATGTCCAGTCTCAGCAGTGAATGACTATCGGTTGTAGTCATTCCTCTACAAAAAAAGTCTGAAAAGGAATTTATTTCAACTATGGAAGCTGGTTTGAAGTAACTGCTGTAAAACTATTTTTCAGCTAAAAAGAAGCTTATTCCCATATGTGATCACCAACGTGGAATTATGCATTTGCATTTGTATCCCAAATGAGACGGTGGCGGCACGTACCAAGTTTTATATTGTACCGCGATTAAAATCTTAAAAGAAAATTTGGGTTTATAAACACGTTCTAGTGTAGATTGAGAATGGAGCACAGCAACTCAACACTCCCATTTGTCAATAAAGTGTGTATAACAACCGAACATTACCAAGTACACGGTTTAGTCTCTAAAAGAAAAGTATGACCGACGAGGTCTTCCATTAATAGCTACGCAGGGTTGTTTTGAAAGCTTAAGAAGATTTAAAACACTGAAATGAAGAGAACATTTGTAATTCAATGATACTACTAGAGACAATCACAGTTGTTTAGTAGCTTAAGACAAACAAAATGTCATTGAATTGGCTGTCTTATTTACAGATTTCAATAAATTAATAAACTTATTTCTAAAATTAAGTTAATGATAGGAAAGAAAATAGGACTTCTAGCTTAAGGCTACAAGAATAGTAAATCCAAAAGATGTCGATTATACTCCAAAACACCTTCAAATGTTTTGGAAATTTTTTTTTCAAATGTCATGCCTCATGAGTATAGAACAGAAATACTAGGTTCCTGTATTTTTTGGATGACACTTGGAGAACATATTGAAATATGATGAACCTCAAAGTGAGCCAAAAGTGCAAATAGTGAAAATTTTTCTGGACGTAAGAATAAAAATGTGGTTGTGACTAGTTAGGCTTATTAAGTTAACCAATTCATAAATGATGCATCGATTGAACAAAACGGGAGTCCAGATCACCATAAAAAACCAACTTATACTCGGTAGGTGTGCGTAACTCGCAAAACTAGAGACAACAAAACTAGTAGGGCCACTGAAAGAGTTAGTTAGAGTTTTTTTACCAGCGACGAAAATCCGTTAAAATCAGAAAAGAATTTGACATCGTGAAGGAAACTACAATGCATGCGTGGTGAACAGCTGCAATTACTTTTATTTATAACGGAATAGACATTAGTTTTTGCACTAACGCAATCATAAAGAACTAGCTATTTAACTGTGAACAATGTCGAGTAATAATAAAGTAGCAATGTGATAGTCAGGAAAAGAAAGTTGTTCAAAATTGAGCCAAAGAAAAAAACCTAAGACTATATTCTACAGAAGTGAACATTCGAGAGTTTACACTACATCCTAAATGAATCGTATAACGTTCCAAGAATTTGTAATAATATGCTGAATTCCCTCAGACATCCATTACCTCAGATTTATCTAAGAAAATTCTTTCCATATACATGCAAACGTTTGTTTGATAGTTTTCCACCTGACTCACTATTCCCTTTCCATATCTATATTCAGATATAACCAAACGACACAGTAATAAAATAAATGTAATTATAATTTTATTTTATTATTGCAGTTTGGAAAATTATTTTTTGAAAAAACCAAAAACTAAATAAATAAAATTATAAAATTTTTTGTCACAAAACCCGATTCATTCACAATTAAAATTATTTATACGAGTACAGAAATTTATGTACCCATGTGTACATATGCACCACATAATATACATATCTCTATATATGTGTATAATAGATGCGAAGAGCATATGAAATATGCAAATTTGAACAATTCAATTTTCAATAACCAAATGAATGAAACTTAATTACATAAAATAAGGGAAACAAACGAAAAAATAAAAATTAATAAAATTCACAGATAGGCTCGTAAAAATATTCTGACAAAACTCACCTTAAGTAGAAATCGGTTGGGCAAAGAACAGGTACATCTTCCTTTTGCCATCTCCATATGCTTTCTTTCATTCCGACTGACTTTACTACGTGTGCCGGTTTTAAACGATCGATCGAGATTGTCTGGTTTTTAACATTTATAACAAAAGTTTTCGAAACCTGCGAATCACTTGAAATAGTCCTTCATACGGATTATGTAAACCGACTTTAACTCTGTCCGTTTTAATGAAAATATATTCACATCCTTTGGAATATAGATTTGGGTTTTTTGTTTCAGTGATAGATGCTGTTATAAGGTTACGCATATTCTGTCTCAGCCTGTCTACAAAATTTGTCGGATCTTTTTTGTTATTTTCTGAAAGCTTCACAAAAATTTTACCTTGGCCATATACCATGTCCGCCTGAGAACAATTCAGGTTTTCTATAATTGCCGTTCGTATCCCTAAGAGTACTAAAGGGAGTTCGTCGCTCCAATGTTCTGTATTTCCTCACGCTTTTAGTGATCCTGTAACGAAAGTGAGACTTCCGTTACGGAAAATTCAACTCGTCAGAGCTTCGGAGTGGTCCGAATACTGCTGGCTAAGACTCAGGGATTGGGGTGGGATTTTCCGAAGTTGACGAGAAGCTAGTTTGACCACTTAGGGATATAAGAAATTACTAGGAATATGATAAAAGGAAACAGATCGGTAGTACTCATCCTGAATAGCGTCACACAACCCACCTAAGTTTCAGATATTAATGATTCATGATTGTATCAATGTATTCAAAAAAAAAAAAATGAAAAAAAAAATCAAAAAAAAATAAAAATAAAAAAATAATGTACCAAAAATTCATTCAAAAAGAAAAAAAAAAATCCAAAACCGAAGATAACGACGCAGTAAAGACACAAAATATTAAAATTACGAAAATGGTAAATTGAAAATGAAAATGAAATATACTTAAAATTAATTTTACTCACAAAAATTTAAGAAAACAAAATTATCTTAAACTAAATATCCTTAACTACCTTAATTAAATATAATAATAATCATTACAAAGAAAAAAAAGTCGATTCACCATAGTTGGTCCATGCAGCACGTGGTTGACTGAAGTGGTCCGATACTATCCAATATACAGTTGATTTTTATTTTCCTTTTTTTTTCTTGTAGTTGGAACTGTTGTAGGAACTTTTTTCTTGTAGTTTTTATTTATTAAGTAATTTTATCTTATTTTTATTTTATTTTTTTATTTTTTTATTTTTCATATATTTTTCTTTATTTATATAATTTTGGCTTTTAATTCACTTAACCTTGTATTTTTAGTCTATGCTTAATACAATTAATTTCCATATATGTATATAAACAAGTTATAATATTTAGCAACTTAACTTTATCATTTATTTATAACATTTTATTTATTTTTTTATTTTTGAAAAACTTAATTTTTATTAAATATACATTTCACTTTTTTCTTCAAGTACATTGTTAACCCTAATTTATTATTTTACTTTATATTATAACTAAATTCTTTATTTTTTTCACTAATAAACAATTTTTTTTTTTTTTAATTTCAAACATATATAATTTAAAATAATTGTCTTTCCAAAATGAAAAACATAATTTCTATAATCAGTTTCTTAATTTTGCTTTTTCTAGTCTTTTTTTTCTTCTCATTTTAAATTCTTTTTAATTTTTAAAACTCGACTATCCCTCACCGCATGGATCGCACGCTTTATATATTACCAATTTTTAAACGGGATAAACCCGTTGAAGAGGAAGAGAAAATAAAAAAAAACTTGACCATAAACAAGATTATTTTTTTTTTTAATTTTTCCTCCTCTCTCAACGGGAAATTTTGTTGTTTTTTTTTTTTTTCGTCAGTGTAGCGCAACCCTTGTAACGAGTACCCCGGGGTTGCTCGTTACAAACGTGGGGACGACTCACCCCAGGAGATGGGTCTCAAAAGCCAGGCAACAATTTAATCAATTATTATTAGTCATTAAAAAAAAATGTAGTTTAAAGTTTCAAATCTTTAAAATGGTAAATTCCCATTAATCGCCCATTGCCATCAGCAAGTTCGCACGCTACTTTACCTACTAGTTTAATTATTTTCCCCTTCACGAATTTTGGTGCTAGTTTGGCGGCGTACTGATCCGCCGCTTTACTTTGGGTAAAATTTCTAACATAAACAGTTTGACCTATTCTATAGTTAGGTGGTCTAGTACGCAAATTATATCGTAACGTATTTCGTTGGCTCGCTTCAAAGAGATTACGTTGTATTTTCTTGTGGACTTCCATAAGTATTTCAGGTCTATCGTCGTAATTTAAAAGATTTCCACCTATTTTATACAAGTTATTGAGAAGTTCATATGATGAACCATGAAGAACTGCGTGTTGCCCGAACACAATATAGTGCGGTGAAAATTTAGTTGCTTCATGCGTAGCATTATTAAGAGCGCAAGTGACGGCACTTAGGTTCTCATCCCAGACCCGATGATCATCCGTTATGTAAGAGCGTAATGCATTGAGGATGTTGCGATTTACGCGCTCGGATGCATTAGCTTGCGGCGAATATTTCGCAGTGAAAATATGCCGGATCCCATATTTCATACATAAATTCTTCATTAATATGGATACGAATTGCTTGCCGTTGTCGGTTACTATCACCTCCGGTGTCCCGAACATGAGAAATACTTGGTTTTCAAGAAATTTAACCACATCATAAGCAGTAGCTTGACGAAGAGCCTTGGTTAACACAAATTTTGAAAAATGATCTACCGTATTTAGTATGGAAGTGTTGCCACTCCTCGTACGTGGATAGGGACCCAGAAAATCCAAGTATAATCTCTGCCATGGTCGGAAAGTGATTGGTAAACTACCCAGTGGTGGTGCATTCTTATAGTTTATCGGTTTATTTTCTTTGCAAATTTCACATTTCAATATATAGCTGCTGACGTCCGTTAATAGTGTAGGCCAAAAGTAAAATCTTTTCAAAATCTCCGATGTTTTCGTAATGCCCAAGTGTGCCGATGAGGGTGGGCAGTGTGCCATTTCAATTAAATTTAGTCGAAGTTCCATTGATATGATTAATTTCGAGGACGTTAAGTCAAATTTTTCAGGGAACGCATTCGATACCGTATTCATGTAAGCCTTGCCATCCAATAAACAAACATTCCATTTCCGTGGGTTAATTTCAATTTCGCGAACTAGTTGTGTGTACTCAACAGTGTTAAAGGCAGGCGAATTTAGATCGATATGTAGGGGTGACATTTGAAGATCTAAAGTATCCACGTACATTCGAGACAGAGCATCAGGGACCGTATTTTGGCTCCCTTTTCGATACTCAATATCGAAATCGAAGGCCTGTAACTTTAGACTCCATCGTGCCAATCTACCTGAAATGTCTTTAAGTGACATCAACCATGTCAAACTGGAGTGGTCGGTGATGACTGTAAATGGAAGACCCTCGACATATAATCTAAACTTCTTGATTGCCATGACCGCCGCCAAGCACTCGAGCTCAGTCACGCTGTAGTTCCTCTGCGCTGCATTTAGTTTCTGTGACATATAAGCAATTGGTCGGTCGGCCCCTTCCTCATCCTTTTGGAACAGTACCGCACCAATTCCTGTAGAGCTTGCATCGCATTGTATGAAAAATCGTTTTTTGAAGTTCGGAGTAGCAAGAACTGGTGAAGAGATTAACGCAGATTTTAGTGCGTCAAATGCATTTTGTGCTTGTGTATTCCACTGAAACTTTTTTCCTTTCTTCAAAAGATCGGAAAGTGGGGCTGAGAGCACCGAATAGTCCTTGATAAACCGTCGATACCATCCCGAGACGCCTAAAAACCTTCGAATTTGACGGATGTTCTTTGGCTGAGGAAACTCTGCAATGGCCTTTACTTTATCATGATTTGGTTTCAATCCACCACTACCAACCACATAACCGAGGTATTCGACTTCTTGAAGTAGAAAGCTGCTCTTTTGGACATTTATGGTAAGGTTGGCTTTCGCCAATCGTTCAGAGACATCCGCTAATAAAGAAAGATGTTCTTCAAATGTCGCAGTGGTGATAAGCAGATCATCTAAATATACAAACACTCGGTCATGTAGATGGTGCGGGATTACTTTATGCATCAACCGGCATAATGCTTGCGGCGCATTGCAGAGTCCAAAAGGCATAACCTTAAATTGATATAATGGTCGCCCCGGGACGGTAAACGCCGTTTTATCTCTCGAGCCTGGATCTAAAGGGATTTGCCAAAAGGCATCCTTAAGATCCAAACTCGAGATATACCTCGTCCGATCTAGTCTACTCAGCAGTCCATCGATCAATGGAAGCGGGTATGCATCCTTTTTTGTTGCTGCATTTAATTTCCGGGCATCCAGGCACAATCGCACCTTTCCATTTGATTTCTTTACGACCGCCATTGGAGAACTCCACGCGCTGTTACTCTCTTCGATCACGTCTAGTTTCACCATGCGGTCCAACTCAGAATATATTTCTTGTTGTACCGCAGGCGAAACAGCGTAGTATCGCTGTTTAATCGGCATTGATTCCCCAACGTCAATAACATGAGTAACCAAATTCGTTTTCCCCAAACCTAACTTTTCGTAACTGGGAAAGGTGGCGATTATGGCCTGAAGTTGAGTCTGCTGTTCGATGGTCAATGGATGTTGTTTTAATTTATTTTCAGTGCTTAATTTAATGGTCGATTTAGTGGTTAAGTCGTCAGATATTAGCTCAGAAATCGAAGGTTTAATACCAAAAACTCGCCAAAAATCATATCCTAGATATAAATTTTGCTGTAACGTCGGAACAATTAAAATATTCATTTTGGTAGTTTTACTATTGTAAGTGACATCAGTGGTGATGTATCCGGTGACTGTTTGAGGTGCTCCACAAGCAGTTAAAAGACTAGCATGAAAGGGAATAATACTAAGACCAAGTTTAGCGGCAAAATCTTTAGCTCCTTTTCCCAAAGCACTCACTGAAGCACCACTATCGAGTAGGCCGCATATTTGGATACCACCAATAAGGACTGTTGCATATGGTCGGTGGTCAACCGAAACGTTTTTTTCGGATCTAAGGTTAGATTCGGCTATTTGTCTAGTGAGTTTTAAAATATTACGGTTTTTATGAAAGTATCTAATAGATCGTTGCATGTAAGAATTCGTACGTAAATGGGCAGAGCGGAAGTTTTCGATATAATTTATTACATTTGGTTGGGATTGGTTATTGGTAAGGTCTCCTGGATTGTCTGTCTGCGTGTTTGCAACTGAGGTTGTCGGAAATGTAGAAGTCCAGGAGTTCGCATTTCCGCATATCGGTTTCCCGACCTTTTTCTGCATTCCAAGCAATGTGGTTTGAGCACATCCGGCATTCCACAACCGTAGCAGAAATCCTTAGTTTTGGGAATTTCACAGTCAAAGAAAGTGTGGCCCTTGGTTCCACAATTCCAACATGTGATAGAGGTTTCATTACTAAGAAGAGTTGTGCTTTGAAATCTTGGGTTATGAATCGCTTCAACTGTATTCATTTTAGGTGGTTGGTATTGAGTACCAAAAATGTTATTAGATTCCTGTAGTAGATTTGGTTCGGATATTTCGTTTACAAACTGGTGTGTACTACGGTAGGTCATATTAAGCTCTGGTGCGTAATGTATACTCTTCCAACAGTCTTCAGTAGCAATGCACATTGAAACCAATTCGGATGTTCTAGTAAAAATTTTACCTGCTAAGTGCGCTTTAAGGCCTGGTCGCATGTTTTTTCTCAATATTTCCAAAAGATCCAAGTCAGGCAAAGAAATTTTCAATGGCAACGCTATACTGAGCATATCGTAATAGAAGTCAATGAAAGGTTCCTTCAACCGCTGAACTCTGGAATGTAACGATTGTTTTATTTCTGAATCGGTTCTTCGCATTCTAAACCGATGCAAAAATGATTCCCGGAGTTGCGACCAATTACACTCAGGATTCCTCTCCATGGTTAGCCAATAGTGTTCTCGTGCGTTATCTTGCATCAATGAATGAATATCTGTTGCTAGTTGATCTAATGGAGTTTTATGTATTTTAGCTAAGTGCTCAACTCTAAAAATAAACTTTTCAACAGGTAACCCAGAATGTGAGCCATTGAATGTAATTTTCCACTTGTGAATAGGAGTGGTTGACGATAAATGGCTTGATCTAGGGATTTCATTAATATGTTTGCTTGTGTTCGATGGCAGTTGCACAGAATTTGTTTGAGCAAGTGTACTCGTCACACCATCTACAGACGGATGTCTAATCACAGGTGGAATCGCCGCTGGATATAATGGTAAATTTGGGTGAACGGGTATTAAATTAGGTGGGGGACAGTAACCAAAAGGAAACATGGGTGGATGCATAAAGAAGTTAGACGGCTGTATTGCATTATTAAGATTTTGTTGACCAGCACTTGCACCTGGACCCGAAAACAGCTCAGGTGCACCAAGCTGCTCTAACAATGGGTAATTTGAACTCTGCTGAGCACCAAGTGGCTCGCTTATACCAGTCAAATCAGATCTTTTAACATTAGTTTTGTTGTCTTGCTCAGTTGTATGGCTAACTTTGGGTTTGATTTGTTTTGGGGTGGATGCATTCTTAGTAGTTTCATCACCTACATGTGTTTCCGTCAAAAGTGCTCCCGTTAAATCTAAAGTCTCTATGGGATCAATTACTAAATCCTGAAGACTAGTTACTAGCTCGTCGCGTGTGCCCTCATTGTTTTGAAATTTTAAAGCCAATTGAATTAATTGTTGGATGATAACAAGATGAACTTCTAGGGAGTATTCTAATAAACTAGAAATAGCTTTTAGGCGACGATAAACATGAACTAGTTTGGATGTAATAGCTTCTATTTCTTCGTTATTGGGACTACCTATTTTGAAAATATTACCGAGATTTGAATGCAGATCACGCAATTTACTAATACACATAGCTACTTCAGTATTTGGGAACTTTACTGCCGATGGATGAGGTTGTTGTCTAATATCTTGAGGATTTGCATATTCTTCTTTTAAACGAGACTCTAATGTAATCATTTGACTTCTGAGAGGCCCCTGGATTTGGCGAATCTCGCACTCGAATTTCACTTCGTCGATGTCTAAATAATCCAGTTTTAAAATTGGTAAATCCATATTTGAGTATCTAAGGTATACTATATAATCAAAATAAAATATGTGTATAATTGAAATTTTTCTAATGAGAAAAAAAAATTAAATATAATTATGGTTCTTATCAATCGATTATCATTGATAATTTAAAAAAAATTAATTTAACAAAACAAAATATATCCGTCAAATAGCAGAATTAAATGTAGGTAGGCTGTATTTTGACACTGCAAGGATGAGTTCGTTCCGATCTGTATAGGAAAGTACATAAATTAT
Organism: Tipula confusa; assembly: GCA_963556175.1. Classification (NCBI taxonomy): domain Eukaryota; kingdom Metazoa; phylum Arthropoda; class Insecta; order Diptera; family Tipulidae; genus Tipula; species Tipula confusa. Next base: position 142,521,310 of record OY744477.1, on the reverse strand, counting down.
AACCGGGATGATAAAAATAATAATAACGATCTCAAGTACGAACAGTTGATAAAATATGTTGGATAAAACCGCGAAAGAAAACTGATAAAAATAAATAAATACTAATTGAACGCATGCCATAGTACCGAACAACACCATCAATACATAAGTAGAATCTGTTGCGAAGGCATGACAAACAACCTATACAACAATTTATGAAATCACATAAACTAACATTAACTCGACAGCTTCAAATACAACCAGAACCCAGAAATAATGCGGTGCTTTCATAAACTGTTTGTGTATATGTAACAAAAATGAAATTTAAAAAAAACTGAGATGAAATTTAATAAACTGAAAAAATAATATCAAACAAGTACGAGTCTAACAACCGTTTCAACAACTAATTTGGATACCGGTCGCGCGTACCATGTTCAAAATGATAAAATAATAATAATAAAAAAAAATATAATTATGTACAAAAAAAATTAAACGGTATTAGGATTGGGAAACGAGGAATATATTTGCCATGTGATTTTGGAGCCACTGTAACGAAAGTTACAGTGGAGGATATGGACACGGAACTTGGATAGGAAAGGTAAGGTAAATAAGCCTATGGTTGGGCGCCATCTGTAACGAAAGTGAGACTTCCGTTACGGAAAATTCAACTCGTCAGAGCTTCGGAGTGGTCCGAATACTGCTGGCTAAGACTCAGGGATTGGGGTGGGATTTTCCGAAGTTGACGAGAAGCTAGTTTGACCACTTAGGGATATAAGAAATTACTAGGAATATGATAAAAGGAAACAGATCGGTAGTACTCATCCTGAATAGCGTCACACAACCCACCTAAGTTTCAGATATTAATGATTCATGATTGTATCAATGTATTCAAAAAAAAAAAAATGAAAAAAAAAATCAAAAAAAAATAAAAATAAAAAAATAATGTACCAAAAATTCATTCAAAAAGAAAAAAAAAATCCAAAACCGAAGATAACGACGCAGTAAAGACACAAAATATTAAAATTACGAAAATGGTAAATTGAAAATGAAAATGAAATATACTTAAAATTAATTTTACTCACAAAAATTTAAGAAAACAAAATTATCTTAAACTAAATATCCTTAACTACCTTAATTAAATATAATAATAATCATTACAAAGAAAAAAAAGTCGATTCACCATAGTTGGTCCATGCAGCACGTGGTTGACTGAAGTGGTCCGATACTATCCAATATACAGTTGATTTTTATTTTCCTTTTTTTTTCTTGTAGTTGGAACTGTTGTAGGAACTTTTTTCTTGTAGTTTTTATTTATTAAGTAATTTTATCTTATTTTTATTTTATTTTTTTATTTTTTTATTTTTCATATATTTTTCTTTATTTATATAATTTTGGCTTTTAATTCACTTAACCTTGTATTTTTAGTCTATGCTTAATACAATTAATTTCCATATATGTATATAAACAAGTTATAATATTTAGCAACTTAACTTTATCATTTATTTATAACATTTTATTTATTTTTTTATTTTTGAAAAACTTAATTTTTATTAAATATACATTTCACTTTTTTCTTCAAGTACATTGTTAACCCTAATTTATTATTTTACTTTATATTATAACTAAATTCTTTATTTTTTTCACTAATAAACAATTTTTTTTTTTTTTAATTTCAAACATATATAATTTAAAATAATTGTCTTTCCAAAATGAAAAACATAATTTCTATAATCAGTTTCTTAATTTTGCTTTTTCTAGTCTTTTTTTTCTTCTCATTTTAAATTCTTTTTAATTTTTAAAACTCGACTATCCCTCACCGCATGGATCGCACGCTTTATATATTACCAATTTTTAAACGGGATAAACCCGTTGAAGAGGAAGAGAAAATAAAAAAAAACTTGACCATAAACAAGATTATTTTTTTTTTTAATTTTTCCTCCTCTCTCAACGGGAAATTTTGTTGTTTTTTTTTTTTTTCGTCAGTGTAGCGCAACCCTTGTAACGAGTACCCCGGGGTTGCTCGTTACAATCCCTTCAAATTTCGATGCATTCCCTCAACCAAACTGCTTTGAGGATTATAGCTAGTAGTTCGAATACGATGTAATCCAATCAGTTTGCATATAGTTCAGTAAATTGTGTTGCTTCGAATTGCCTGCCTTGATCCATTGTGATTGTGTGTGGGCATACGAAAGGCGCAATATATTTTGATGCAAAAGTTTTCGCTACCGTAATCATAGTTCTGTTAATCATAGGGGAGGCTTCTGGCCACCACTTGAATCTTTCAATAATTGTTATCCATGTGGATATATCGAATCTCGATGATGGAATTTCGATATTTTCAAATGGCGACTTTGTAAGTCGGATCACTTTTGCTCTTTGACAGTAGAGACATGTTTTTGTCCATGTTCCTGAGTCGGTATTCATTTTTTGCCAAAGGAATCTTGTTGCAATTTACTTCCGTGTGGCCTAAACACCACCGTGAGACAAAGTGTGTAATTTATTAAATACTACCTGTCTCATGTCTAATGGAGTGCATGGCCGTTTTACGTGTCACACTGCCCTAATTTAAATTGTGATCACTCTTGACTGGGGATCAAATTACAATGTTCTGCATCTTCCTCCTGTAGGTGCATCAGATGATCGATACCAAGACCTGAAAGAACAATTGAAAAACATTCGGATATTGTAGGTCTGGAGAGATAGTCGGCAACGAGATTGTGGCGGCCCGATATACGTCAAATTTTCGTCAAAAATTGGACGATGCATTCTTAATGTCGTATTTGGCGAAGGTTTCTCTCTGTTTTTGATGCAATTGCATTATTGAGCGGTTTATGAATGTAGTGGTGAAGAATACACTCAATGCAGATGATTGAATGATACCCAGCTTCAACATGTAATCGAATTCTACTTTTTCAATTTTTAGTTTTTCGTTATTTAAACGTCTAGGACGATTTATTGGAGCGTGACCAGTAATACGTATAACATGGAAAATATTGTGTTTGCCAGGTTTTATATAATCAAGTTCCGCTGTGAGTGTAGGAAACTCAGCGAGTAAATGTGAAAAATTATTGTCAACACTGTAATATTTTGGTTGGTGTATCCACGTTTGCTTATATTCCGTGAATTTCGAAACCTGTTCCACCATCAATTTTGTTTTTTAAATCCATAATCAAATTAAACTTGATCAGAAAATGAGCTTCCTTTATAGGACGATTAATTAATGCAATCACAAAAGGATGATGAAAAAACAACCGAGCCTCGATCGATTTGAAAAAGTTTTGTGCCATAAGTATGTATAATGGTTTCGTTAGCCGCTGAAAGGCAATAATCTGAAACTACTGGAAGTCTTTTTGATTTATCCCAAGGAATGACTGTGATGTCAGCTCCTGTATCCACTAGGAATAAATGTTTTGTATTTCTACATTTAATAAATAAACGGTGACTAGATGTTACACCACTGTTTGTCACCATTACAGGTGGTGTAATTATTTTTTTGAATTCTCTGAGGATTATTCAAAATTACACGGCTTCAAACACCTGCGAGCTTTATTTCCTTACCTATGGTGATAATAGGATTTGGGATACCTTGTGACTTGACTTTTACTCCAAACCAAACTACGGTGTTGGTTCCGAGATTTCGATCGATTTCGATTGAAACGTAACTTGAATCAAATTTTGACGATTTACTTATAATAACAGACAATTTATTGTATTGCAGAGACTGTAGTTGGCAAAAAAACTTTCATGTATTTTGTCTGCTGTAATTAACATTTTATTAGAGTTCGCATCGTTGCCTTACTCTTTGGGGTTGTTGTTGTATTCACTTTGTTTGTCTTTGTATTGAGCTCGATTATCTGCATTTCTGTACATATCTGTAGAGGCTATAGTTGTGAATTCCATTTATTAGATTGCTCTATGATGATGCATTTTGTATTAATATGACCGGTGCAGCTTTGTTCTGTTCTGAAGCTAGTCCATTCCAAAGTTTTGAGTTAATTGTCTGTGATATAGTCAGATAATTGACTGCCATATTATACTTATGATATTATTATTTTCGTTAATAATGCTAGTTGTTAATTCGTAGATTTGTGTATTGTTGGTGGTATTATCTCCAAAATATTGCTTCCATCTCTTCAATTATGCTTTATCTGTTATTGAGATTAAACCAGATTCATCCCTTATTGGTGGTTTATTGGTGAGTTTTCCAGTGGCTAATCAGTGTACGCAATGATACATGAAAAAACTGCATCAAACCTATTTTGGTAGATAATAGTTCTTTTGAGAATCGGCCGTTTGTATTAACTTCAATACGGTTTTAAAATTGTGGTTACTAAAAACCCTTAGGCCACATCATACTTTTAGCCGAGTAAACCATGAGGAAGTAAGTAGATGGTTTACACCCCAACAAAAAAACATACCTTTTTCACTATCCACTTACCATTTTGCTTAGACTGCGAACCAACAGATTATGATACGAAAATTCTCTTACACTTTGCTTCTGTTTAAAATTAAAATTTGAATTTTAATTCAAATCAACTGCTACCCAAAAACTTTAGTACTGCTGCTTTCTGTTGGTTTTCAAGTTAACATTATGTCAATAAAACATTATGGTTCTGGTTTAAAATATTTTTAATTTTATTTTTATTTTTCCACATTTATTTCGGAAAATTTTTATTTCAAATCAAAAATAAACTCAAAAGTTTTTCTTTTGTTTTTTGAGAAAATAAATATAATTTTATTTATTTATATATAATGCTATTTTTATTATAATATTCATATATTTTTATTTATTTAATATATATATATATATATATATATATATATATATATATATATATATATATATATATATATATATATATATATATATTATATATATATATATATATATATATATATATATATATATATATATATATATATATATATATATATATATATATATATATTAAGATATTTCATAATATATGCTATTACATATTTTAAATATTCTAATCATAATTACGTACACAAGTTATAGTATGTTTCATATACATTTAGTTACTATAGGAGTACAGTGTGTCAAATAAAATTTATCCGATTTTCTTTGGAATGCAAAGTGCTATTTTAAATAGTTCCAAAATTATACTAGAACTTGCAAAAATGATCATTCATTTGGAAAATAATCTCAATAGCAAACGATGAACTTCAGATTAATAGGGCACAACCATTATCTTCTCAATTTCGGCTACTTAACATCATCGAGCATACCGATGACATCGCAGAACCTTTAGAATCCAGAACATCAGAAGAGCAACTACCGCTAGTAGTGCATGGTGTACATCATCCGCCACTCTAATACCATCAAATTCCGAAACGCGTTTCCAAATTAAAACTAATAAAAGTATGAAATCGCATAAAGGTCACAGAAAATACAACGAGTTCTGAAACAAATGGGGGTTTAAACTGGGATGTCTCTTTAGCCCTGTTGTGATTTACATGGCCGTTGAACCATTAATCAAAACAATAATAGGGGGCATGACTATGTTTTACACGGTATAAAATATTTAATCTTGGCGTATGTGCCAAGAACAATTATCTTGAAGAATAAAGTTTAATAGTGTTTGTCCTGTTGAAAATGGAAATGATGCGATTATAAGAACGCACGACAGGAGAAAATCACAAAACACCATAATGCATCACATGTACTAAAAAAATATTGTTTAAAAGGCGACACAATCATTTTTAGAAGTTAGCCTCAAAAGAGTACTCAACGGAAAACAACAAGAACTAGTCCAAAGAGACCGAAGAATTTGATTAATTACACTGAAGGATCCTCGTCAGGCAGAAGAAGATGATTAAACAAAACCTACTACGAAAAGCTTAGGAATATGTATACTCAATGAAACTTCAAGAAAGACAGACCGAACCTTAACCTACAGCCTTAAGCATATCAACAGCTGCCTAAACTCAAACGACAAATATTTAAACTCACTACCAGTAAATAGATACAGCTACAGCGCCAAAAGAACCAGCTTTTAGAAATGGATATAAATGCAGCAATACGACTTTTAATAGATCCAGGCCCTTTTTGTCATGTCTTATTACCCAAATGGCATCCGAATTAGTCAATTTACAAAATTTGTATTGGGAAATTAAAACCACATATGCTAACTGGATCGATAAAAAAAGCGTACGAACAACCCAATTACCTTAGTTTAGCAGATCCACACTACAAAATATGCCTAAAGCTGTCAACAAATTTCTAGGTATAGAGGTATATGCAAGTATTTATTTGATGGGTAATTCATATTTTGCCAGATTACCAGCAGTGAAAAGAATGGATATAACATAAATCCTATCCCAGCAAAATTGGTTCAAGTGAAGATGAAATTCGAAAACAATCAATCTTACAACGCATGTCATCTTCGGCCTCCGAAACAACTCATAAGATAAAACGATGACGTTCCGTAAAATTTTAAGCAAATCTTATATTAATCCTATGTAATAATCTTATTTTCTATGTGCCTTTATAGTGAGCCTAATATTCAAAGAAAAATACTGACTGGATAATTAAAATAGATTACAGCATAAACAAAGGTTAAATCACTGGGCTGTTTACCTTCATCCTTAAAAACTTAACTGCTAAAAATATCATCAAAATAAAATATGAATACCGCCTAATCCCATGTATTTGGGCATATTGGCAGATATTTCAATGTTAAAGTGCAAATGTGCAGATATTGCTAAGAGGAAGGACATGACCACAAACCATATCCAAAGAAAACAGACTTCTCACAATGTAGCAGAAATTCAAGGAACACCTGGAGAACCTATAACAAGTGCTACAAACCATTAAGTCGGCCGGATTGCAGTTAAATACGCCAACAAATAGTCTTATTAAAGCGATGCGAACTGATCCTCAGAAATTATTAGCAATTGAAGAATGGCGCACTCCAAAACACGTACACGAACTGAGTTGTTTTCTGGGATTTTGTTCTTACTATCGACAATCAGTGCTGAACTTTGCAGAAATCGCAGACAGATTGCATCGTCTGAAGGAGAAAACGCAACGATTCAATTGGACAAGGGAACATCAAGATGTGTTCATCCAACTAAAGAAAAAACTTTGCAATTCGGCGTTTTTGGCGTACCCACGAGCCGAAGAAATCTTTATATTGGATAAAAACGCAAGTAGTACAAGAGTTGGAACAGTGCTATCATAATATCGCTATTGCACTATCCAAAGCAGAGAAAAATTATTGCGTAACACGAAGAGAATGGCAGTGGTGGATAGCGTGAAGCACTTCCATAAGACCTGTTTGAGAAAGAGTTTCTTCGTCAAACGTATCATGCAGCCTTGTAATGGTTAATACAGTTCAAAGATTCAGAGAGACAAGTTGCAAGATAGATCGAAAGGCAATGGACTTGCATGTTCAAAATAGCGCAAAGCCAAAAATTATTACTAAATAACGCAGATGGAATGACCAGGAGGCCTTGTAGTCTTCAATGTAAGCACTGCTCTAGGCAAGAAGAAGAGAACCCCACAGTAAAAATCACTAGGATCATATTCTATGCAAAAACTCGCAGGACCTGGGACCAACTAGTGAAGGAGCAGTGACATGACGCGTCTATTGCACTAATAATCAAGTGGATGAAGAAAGAAACAAGGCTGCGGTGGCGGCATGAATTCACGAATCATAGATAGTGGTACGGTGAAGTTATTGGGATTAGTAGCAATCATTAACAATAGAGGCTGGGTTGCTATTTAGATGCTAGGAATCGGCCAATGGCAAAGACATAAAGCAGCAAACCGTGCTCCCAAATAACCGGACAAAAGAAGTTCTGCACAAGATTCTCAATGGAACATCTGGGTCATATTTAGGCATCTAAAAGACATTGGACATGATAAGGTGTCGGTTTTATTGGGTCTATTGCTTAAGGGATGTAGAAGAGTGGTGCAGGAAGTGTAAGGTATGTGCTGCCAGTAAAGACCCCTAAACAAAAACCATAGAGGAAGGATGAAGCAATACAATGTCGGAGCACGATTTGAGCGGATCGCCATGGATATTGCTGAGCCATTGCTCAAGACAAAAAATGAAAACCAATACATATTTGAGTGTATTGATTACTTCAGCAAATTAGTCAAAGCGTTTTCGGTGACGAACCAAGAGCTCGAACAATTACAGACACGTTCGTAAATAATTGAATCAGTAGATTTGGAGTATCGTTGGAACTTTTCTGATCAAGGAGTAATTTTGAGTCGAACGTGTTCTAGGAAATATGTCTAGTATTTGACACCAAGAAAACAAGGACTACGCCATTGCATTCACAATCAGACAGAATGGTAAAGACTGAACTTTGGAAGAACATTTACCTAAAGAGAATGAAAACCAGGATAATTAGGCCTGATGCAATCCACTATTCATGATGGCGTATTGCAGCTCCCTACACGTACAGGTATATGCACTAGCTATGATTGTATTTGGCAGAGAACTTCGACTTTCATGTGATTTAAAATTTGGCTAACCAGCAAATGAACCAGTCGCCAAATAAGATTACGTTGCATATTTAAGGCAAAGGAAGATCGCCGTTCACGATGCAGTAAGCCATAACATAATGAAGGCCAGTGATCAAATGAAGGAAAGATACGATTTGCGGTCGAACAGCCTAGGATTTGTGGAAGGAGATTTGGTTTGGCTATTCAATTCCAAACTAAGAAAAGAGAAATCTCCGAAGTTTCAACTAAGTTGGGAAGAATCATACAAGGTCATTAAACAACAAAGGATTCAACAAAGCCTAGAACTAAAATGAAGTTTGTTCACGTGGATTGGTTAACATGTTATAATGCTGGAAGTGGAAGTAGGTCTGTTTAGGACAAACAGAATTAAGGTGGGGGTAATGTGACAATTATGGCTGGCATATAACATCATCAACAGGTGAATCCGCAATTGCCGGATGGTTAGAGCATCGGTGTAAGAACATAAAGTTCAAGAGTTGGATTCCTTATAGTGAATAAGTCTAGTAAATTCGAGACATGCTATTACAGCGTTAGGCGTGGTGATGATAGAGATGAAACAATACATTGACTGTTTCACATGAGGAGAGGCTGTTGATAGTTGCAAGATTAAATATGTAATATAATGATCAAATGGGGGCCCACCGTCATCATCTACAAAAACCATGAAGATTTTCTTCATGGCTTTGAAAGATTTACTGTTTCTTTGAGAAATTACTTTGTCTTTCGTCTGGAAAATTGGAGGATGTTGGCTTTGTTCTGTATTGTCATGGATTTTTAAATATGCATTATCCACATATTGCAGTATTTTCAATTCTAATTATCAGCCGCACTAAATCCTCATCTAATTTTATTTGACACACTGTACTAAATTTATCTATCAATTACCTAGAAAAACTAAGATTATCATATAAATTTATCTATTTGCTACAGTACAGACACATAGTTTTATAAATATATGCTCTTCTTTCACTTAACTTTTTTGACAACAACAACAACAACAGTAACATTTCCAACAGTCTATGGTTGCAGAAGCGTTGGCAGCAACAACAACATAACACAATTTCACAAAATACTATCTACATACATTAGAATCATCAACCGAGCATAAGGTATGAGATGACGTTAAAAATAATTTACCACTTGCACATGAACATAATTGATAAACTTTATGATAAAATTTATCATAATTATTTACATTTTTGTTATTATTATTATGATTATTATGATTTGTTGTTGTTGTTGTTAATGTGGTCGATGTTTGTGACGATGATGATGATGATGACATTTGTGTTGTACCTCCAACATTTGTTATGTGATGGCCAAATATTGAACCGATTGACGATGATAATAAGGTTGATGATAATAATTGTGATGACGATGATGATGGTAGTGTTACTTTATTCGTTGATTGTGATATTTTTAAATTTGGCATAAAAATATTTGGTGAATCAAACCGGATCTGAAAATATTACAAAATAAACCGCGTATAATTAAAATTTTTGTTGCAATTTAAAGAAAATTAATTAAAAAAAATTTTCCAGCACGAAAATTAAAATCAAATTTAAAGGTCATTAAAATTTATATAAATTCTATCTTTCTAATTACAGGTAATTAAGGAAAATTAAATTTTATGGGGTTTTTGCTTTTGCGGTTCCAAGAAAATTTACCTCATTATACACACCCCATACGATAAACGTAATTCGAGCAAAATATCATAATTTTACTGTTGAAACGATAAACTTGCATACTATTTTCGGAAAACAAAAACTTTTCTTTCAAAAGAAAATTCACTTTAATTTAACAGCAAGGTAAGTACTTTTCTATGTCGTTTTTAAAGAGATGAAAATGTTTTAAAAATTTTCTTTATGTTGTCGTTTCGGTATGCTTTCCAAAAATTTTGATGATCATAATCGAAAGATAATTTATGATGCAGATGTTATGCTTTTTTTTTGTCGTTATAAATTTTGTTAGAGTAGAAGACAAACGAGGAATGAGGAATAAGGACTGGGCGGGAAATAATTTATTTTTTAGGAGATACCGAAACTTAAACGTTAATTTAGGAAAATATTTTTGGTACATAAATAAAGTTTTTAACTATATTTACCTAAAAAAGAGTTGTCTGAACAATTTAAGCTCAATTTTGATACAATTTATAAAATGTGACAAAACATTATCAATATTTAATATTATGCAGTACAATTTAAAAATGTATTGGTAATACATATACCATAACATAAATACATATAGTACTACCATCATAAGAAAAAAAAAAACAGTTTTCCCGTTGATGTTCCAGATGTCGGGTCAATAGAATATCGTCAACATTTAGAATAAATATATGACATTTAGGCGATTATAAATATAAAAATATTTTGATTAAAACTAAAACGATACCAGTAGCGACATCTAGCACGTCAATGGGCTAACATACCATGGTAGTACTCTATGTGTATTTATATTATGCATATATTTATACCATAATGATTTTTTTCAGTATTTTTTCCCCAAGTTTGAATGCTTGATGGTGGATATAAAGGAAACCGGTGTTAATTCGTCGTATCAGCAGGTTCCTTGTGAGTGACTCGAAGAACACATAATTTGTGTGTTTACCTTTTAAATTTAGCACTTTAGATGACAATATCATCTAACTGGTTGGAAGTTTGTTTTATTCTCCATTTGGAATGCTATTGCAATATTTTTGCTAGCGTTTGCTAAATTGTTGACTCATTTATTGTTTTATTTGCTATCTGGACAAATTTGACATGTTCGGATGGATGATGCCAATTTTGGTTGTGAGATGACCTAGTAATAAATTAAAATGGGTGATAGCATCGATGCCCGTCTCAATGAGGCTACATATAGGGTGGGAATGAAGAATATCCTAAACTCTGCTAATAGTGTGTTCATTGTTTAAAGGGCCAGGATGCTTTTACTGATCACTTTTCTAAGGTGAAGTTGGTTTTATGGCCGCTTTCCAGATGCCTGTTTGAAAATATTTGCAAATTCTACCTGTAATTTTTAAACAGCGCCGACGAAATTTGTACCATTATTGCTATGCAGCTCACAACAGTTACCTCAATGACCAGCAAATATTTTAAGAGTTCCTATAACTGCGTCCCTTGACAAGTTGCTGGCAAGCTCAAGGTGTAGTGCTTAGTGCTTAAGCAAACAAATTAAGAGATAGGTTTGGCATAATCAACACCCGTCTTCAAAAAGGGGCATATGAACTCGACTCGAGAGCTTGGTAAATGTCCCATTAACTGATGTTGACACTGCGTCCTAAATTTACTACAGTTTAAGCATTTTCTTAATATTTATTTTACCTGGACCTTACCGGTAGGTATCCAATATTCATGCTTTAGGAGCAACGGGGTCAAAAGAAAATTATCAGTGGAACAACGTGGATTGTCACTGAGAAGCGAAATATTTAGTACAGTTTCAAAATAACAGATATTAAAACGTTAGAGATTGTTAGTGTAAACATAAGTCCTCAGAACCTTGAGTTACCATTGCACGGTTTGGAACCAAGAGAGGAACTCGTCGGTTAGAAAATTATTTTGTCAATTTCAGAAAAAATTAAAATTTTCTAGTGGATACCAGAGCAACAGTATCCATGGTGAGAAAAGCAGACTACATTGAGCTAAGGCGGCCAAAAGCTAAGTGCCTTAATCACTGTCTTGAAACCATGGAAATGTCAAAGTACCATTTACGTGGAAATTGAGGTAGAGGTGATATTCAATGACGTACAACGGATATTACCATTTCTGGTCTTGAATATGAACGGTTCTAAGATATTGGTAATGAACTGGTTCAAAGAATTCGGTTTTCGACTAGACATAGGGGTTAAAGAGTAATTGTTTAGTATTGAAGTAACGTGGACGAAAAAGAAAAAAGAATTTTGCCATTTTTGAGCCTAGTTTAGGATATTGCAGTCTGCTTAAAGTAAACTTATCGTTAAAAGCGATAAGGTTACACCAAAAGTTCGTAAAACTCGTCCAATTCCATTTGAACTACATTCCAAAGTTGAGGTGGAAATTCAGAGGCTTGTAGCAGAGAAAGTTTTATGGCCCATTCAGTTTAGTGCATGGGCTGCACCAATTGTTATAGTAGCTACGCCAGACAAAATTATTCGAATTTGTGGTGATTTTAAGGTAACTGTCAACCCACAGTTAAATATAGAGCACTATCCTATTCCACAAGTAGAAGAACTATTCCATCGTCTAGAAGGAGGACAATTATTTTCAAAAACTGATTTTCGTGAGGCATATACTTGCAATTAGAATTGAAGAGTCAACAGAGTTGATTATAATAACGACCAATGGCTCTAGACATTTTTTAACGATTTGTGGAACTGCTAACGACGGGACTGAGTCATGTTACATCTTACATTAATGATATCATAGTGACTGGTCGAACAGAGGAAGGGCACCTTAAAAATTTGTAAGAAATATTTAGAAGGTTAAAGGAGGCTAATCTTCGTGGTAAATCAAAAATTGACTATTTGGGGCGCAAATATTAGATGATAATGGGATCCGTTCATCTTATGAGCGTGTAAAAACTTTTGTCTCAATGTCGAAACCAAACAACCTTAAAGAGCTCCAAGCGGCCATGGGTTAACTATACTATAATCGTTTTATCCATAATTTTTCACAGATTTCCGCTCTATTAAATGAATTGAGAAGAAATGGGGCTAATTTTAAATGGTCGTCCAGTCAAGAGGATGCTCTCATAAAGATAAAGCAATGCCTGATAGACGGTCCGTTATCGTCGAGATTATCCATTCGTGCTGACAACAGATGCGTCTACTCATGGTATTGGTGCCGTGATTTCATACTGTTATCCCGATAGAAATAAGCATTATATACAATAGCATTTGCGTCAAAAACTTTGGACAGCCATCATCGAAGATATTCAAAATTTAAAAAGGAGGCCCTGTCTATAGTGTTTGCATGTGAACTTCATTAGGAAAATAGTAAGACATGTGGCTTATGGTCAGTCACAAGCTGATGAATTTATATCACATTCCTCCTCACGCATGTTTGTTTCCACCGGCTTAATCGGATTATATGTCAAATCTATGATTACTGGTTTTCTCACTCCTGATGACCTTCGCGGAGTTCTTATAGGTGTCCTCATAGGTGTCCTTATCACACATGACTCAGGCTCATCATTTGTTATAAACATAGGTGATGATTGCGTTTCAAGCTTCGATTTAGTTTGTCACTTCATATGATTTTGGTTCCGGTGATCTTGGCCGCATTTGATTTTGATGATGCCGCAAAAACCATTTTTCGTCTTGATCAAATACACATTCTCTTTTGACACTTCGTGATAATTCCTGATAACCACTGAGGCCTTGAGGAGTAGTTTTGCATGCACCGGCTGGTTAAGTGCAAATATGGGAAGGTACTTCTTTTCTCTCTCTATTGGTGTAAATTCCTGACAAGACTTACACTTCCTCACGGTTGTCTCAATGTCTTGGTCGATGTTGGGCCACTACACGTAACGGCATTCAAGTAATTTATTCCAAACCACCCAAAATGTCCATCATGGAGTAACATCAGCAACTGTTTCCGTAACACTTAAAACACTTAATAGTGGTCTGATTTTGATAAGCGATACTTTAATTAAAAGCTCCCGACATCATTATTAATACTACTGTAAAATATCGGCATATTTTAATAAATCATTTTCTTGCCTTAAAATTATGAAAGGCTAACCCCTTGCTAGATTTTGATAAATTATGAATTCGCATAAATGGTGCCAATTCGCATACTAAGAAAATAAATAGAATGTCTAGAGAGGCTGTCGTAGAATCAAATACTATATTGGAGTCCGTCCAAGTATGTATGGTATTTATTTTACATTGGGCTTCGCAGTGGACTACCTTGATTAGGTTGGACAAAAAAACGGAAGCGTATAGTTCCTTCCGAGGAAGTTTTTGTTGCTAAATTGGTGAAACCTTGGTCTTAGATGATACCTCATTTAAAAAGGTTTCTCCATTGTATGGCAATCAACTATACTATTTGTATAAATCGTAGGATCGAAATAGTTGTAATCTGCGTTAAGTCGCTTTGGAGCTATTTCCATGATGGAATTCTCCTTTTAGAAGGGAGTGGATTGTCCCATTCTAGTTTATCAGCCCAAACTTCCTTAAATTGAACTTCCATATCCTGAGTTGTAAACCATTGTTTCCGAATGGAAATTTTTGTTTCCGAATGTATGATGGCATTGATTTCTACAGGAGACGATGGTTGGTTGTCTTCTGTTGGCCGAGAAAGATGAAGACGTTAAGCAATCGGTCATCGTTTTTGATTTAAAGTGAAGAATTAGTTTGGAAGGATCCATTCTCCAGACATTTTTTTTGGTAAACATTGCCTTCTGGCGACATGGCAACATGTTGATACATTTTTTGGACATCCATGGAGAGCACTAATTTATGTTCTAAAAATAATTGAATGACTGCACAAATTACACTATTACTATAATCAGCGTGATACTTTCTAAAACTAATGATCATACATTTTGTTTAGACTCATTGGTTTTGAGACCAACGGAAGCTGTTTATTTGATCAACAAAAATTTTACAACGTTGTCATTTAAATTAACTGACATAAATATCATATGAATAAGCGAGTAAATGACAGTTTGGCTAGTCGTTTTCGAATATAAACGCGGTGAGTCTTCAAGAAGAAGATAGATATTTATTACCTGAGAATTTTGCTGTGCCATGAGAGCGGTGCTCCGTCTTTTCAAAATTTGCGAACTTATGCCATTGACAACTTATTAAAGAAAGGGGCTAAAGCTAAAGGATATATACTAGATGATTCATTGTGGCAAGGCATCTTTGTGATGCGCAAGTATCTGCTTTTATTTGTGCCTTAAACAGGGAAGATTTGACTTCAGATAGAATAAATTTGATAATAGGAGAAATGAAAAAGAACATTTCGAAAGAAGATGTACTATCCTTTCCCATTCCTTTTAATTTTTGGAAAAGGTATTTTTCTATAAACGGTTACTTATATACGTAATTTGAGAGTTAAAAAATCGCGCGATGTGAAAATTAAGATACTAGAAACATGTCTAGTTTAATGTGGTAAGGAAAGCAAATCATTACATATCAAATACAAAAAAAATTTACTTACATTTCCCGCTATCGAATGTAATTTGATATCCTTTAATATCCTCCCGTCAATATAACCCGCCTTCGATTGTATAAATATTTCTTGAAATCCTTTTACATCCAATTTCTTCAGTCGTGATTCTAAAATTAATTTTTTCCCCGCCTCCGCTCGCACCACACTCACATGAATCGAATCGTTTATCAAGACACCACCATCCCCATCGATTTTCAATGGACTCGATCCAACCATTATCTCATTTTGATCGATTCCAAATATTTGTTGGCCATGTTGATCTTGAATCCGAAAATTTCGTCGTATTAAAAATTCTAAATTTTTATTATCTAAATACATTAGATTTTCGATATTGTTGTATTGATCTAATGTTTGAATTGTGAAATTGTTTGATGATTCTGTTCTAGTGCGAGATGGGATGAAAATATATAATTGAAAAAATGTTATGGTTAAGTTTAAATTTAACATAATTTTACTCGGACCATAAGTTTATCAGTGATAAAATAATATTTTTACCTATTGTTATCGGTTGTCCATGTTTCGATCGTATAATGGAAGCTCGAAGTAAATCTAATACTAATGTTTGTCCGGACAGTTGTATTCCACCTCCCGATAAAATTTTCAACTGTCCCATAATACCATCCTGGAATGAAATATGATAAAAAAAATATTGCATAATTTATTGTGATAGAGGTATATAGAGATAGGTTCTATTATACAGGGTGATTATAGGATAAAAATTCAAAATTGCAATAATCTTAATCAACCATGAGTAGAATCATTGGATTGTACATCATTGGATCGTTGGATATATATACAGAAAACAGTTTTATTTTTCAGGAACTATATATAGCTTCCAACAATAGCAAAGGATCCACTCAACACCAAAAAATGTTTTTTTGAATCGGATATGACTGCATAGTCAGCCGTTGTAACATCTTAATATCGATGTGAACCACTTACATTTGTTGATAAGCATTGCTGTATCTTATATAGTCAACACCTTTGATTTACTTGTTGCAGCTTCGGTGATCATCCCATGTTTCTCTTAAGATTGTAAACCCAAAACATTTTGCACTGCAAATATACCATGGTATGCAAATCCAAGTTGGTATTAACTTCGATTAGACCACCGTGTTCGATAACGTCATTCCACCATTCCATCTGATTGAGGTTGTGATCTGGATTGAGTTCTCGTCTTCTTGATGTTGGGGATTTGACACAGTTCTTGAACTACTGATAACCCTAAGGGTTAGAATGTAGTTCTAGCGGTACTTCTAATCCGCAAACCCAGTTATTTATAAATATACCAGAACGGTTCGAGCATCTTGGTTTATAGTTGTACGCTTCTAACCATTTACTGAAGAAATCGGTGAACCCCCGACCATCTTTTACCAATTACCATCTTTTGTTACTGGAAATGGACTTGCAATACCCAATGCTATTCGGTTATATGGTGCCCCAACATTGTATTGCAGCATTTTACCCCTTGTTGTTGTCTGTGGCACTTTGCTAACCGCAAATGTGCTATACACGCTTTACAAGTTAAAACCAATCTTACGACAGTTGGTCCAAAAAATAGATTTCTAATTTTTTTAACGTTTTATTGATTCCCAATTGTGCTCTGGATTTTTGTTGTGCATTTCGTGTAAAATTTCTGCTATTCAGTTCACTTGGAGCTTAATTTGCTGCCTATTGCTATTGCCGTTAGGTGATTCCTAAAATTTTATCGGCAACCCTTCGTTTATGCTTAATGACTGCCATTGTGCCCAGGAGCTTTTAACGATAATACTTTCAGATGAGATGCCTTGGTCTCCGCATGAATTGTTGTTTTCTATCTTCAGCTACCCATTTGATTACTGGTGTAATAGAGTCATCATGTTCTTGCTCCTGTCTAAGTTGATCCGTTGTTCACCACTCGTCCACGTTCACTATGATTCGAGTCACTGTTGTAGAGCACTTCATCTTGTTACATGACTTTTTGGATTCTGGAATTGTTTTAGTCATTTAAATGCCGCATGACCAGTTTGAAGATGAATTCTTGTCCATACAGATACTTATGGAAGTGTTTTGCGCTATCCACTGCAGCCAACAGCTCTCGTTGAGTTACGCAGTACTTCTTCTTATAGGTTTGGATATAGTGCACTATTATATGACTCGCTTCTTGTCTTCTTGATTTTGCGATAGAATGGCTCCTACACCAGTATTACTGGCATCGGTAGACAAAATAAAGGTTGGCTTGTGGATATACCAGAATTGTTGAACTATTTACATAGTTAATTGATCAAAAGGTTTTTTGTTGTTCCATGGCCCAACTAAATGGTTGAGTTTTCTCGGTAAGGTAATAGCAAAGTTTGGTATAATCGTCGTTATTAAGAGCTTAGTCCGAGGAAGCTCCTCAACTCGTGAATATTTCTTCTATTCTTCTAAATTTCTTTTCTAATATTCTACTTCTACCTACTTTTTTGGGTCTGTACGCACCCTATTTCTGGAGACTATGTGACCTAGGTAGTTCACTTCACCTTTACACTAGTTACAGTTGGATGTACTTAGCTTCATCCCGATGTCTGATTGTTTTAAGAATTTCTTTGAGAGTTTTGGAGTGCATATTAAATGTAGGACCTAGTACAAAGATGTCGTGCAAATGCACCAAACGGGTTTTTCAAATTAGGCCTTGAAGAACTTGCTTGATTAATTGTTCACACACAGTTAAGTTGATACGGAACCTGGCGGATCCATCTTGTTTTTTAACGACCACGACCGGCGAACTTTCCTGGGCTCTTAGACTGCTCAATAACACAATTGCGTTCCCGTTTTGAAAGCAATTGTTCGGTTTTTTGTTGTTTGGCTGATGATAATCGTCTTGGTGACAGTCATATTGGAGAGGCATTTTCTATATCAATGCGATGTTAGACTGCCTCTTCCTAGGTCATCATCGTTGATACATCTTCTATTTTGCCAATTATACGGAGTATTTACGAACATTACTTGCATTGGTATCCTTGACATCCTTGACGCACAGTTAACTATTTCTCTCGATATTTATTGACTCTACTACTTCCCTGCTAGTTACCCCCATGATTGTCGTCTATTTTGGGATAGATCGAATAGCATAGATGCTATTCTGTAATGATCCGTAATTTGTTATATTTGCCACTAGCCATTTTTAACGGAACCCTTAGATTTTGAAAACTAAAAACCTTGTTTTTAAAATCAAGTGCCATCTGGTGTTCGGTCCAAAAGTCTAAACCCAAGATTCATATAGGTATACTGGCAACAAAAAATTGATGCTCGAAGTATATTCCCTCAAATTTGACAGAAAAGTAGTTCTACTTTAATTGCTGCAGCGTTTGCACTAGCAGTTTTTAACTTGTAGCAAATCACACTTTCAACTTGCTCTTGAGGTACCATGTTAGTACGTACCACAGATGTTGAGGCTTTAGTATCTAGTGTAAATGTACAATATGCCTAACCCAATATGCCTAACCCAGTATGTCATTACAACTAGACTATTACAATTTGTCCCAATGTGGGCTAATAAAACAGTGACGATGAAATCGGGAAAAGGCTTCAACTTTTCCCGATTTCATCGTAGCAGGAGGAATGCAAAGCTGATTAATTTTTATTTTCTGTTTTTCAGAAAAGAAAAGGTCAAACTGACCACTCCGGCTCTCGCTGTTTGTCCATCTATTGCATTCCCTCAGTTCTATTCCCTTGGTTTGCAAGCTGCTTAATTGACTTAATCTATAGTCTCGTAAGCAGAATTTTTCATTTATTTTCAAAATTATCGAAGTCAACAAATTTAGTCAGTTGCTTAAAATATCTGGCATTTATCATAAAACGGTTAATTCAATTGATTTGCAATTTTTAATAAATTTTTTAAAATCTAATTTATATAAATTTTAAAGTTTTGTGTCAAATAAAGTGTATGTAAATTAGATTTTCGGCGAGTAAATGACGCATTGGTCGTTAAACGGTTGGTTTACGCCAATAGGTAGTGTTTCACAATTGCGGGTTTGGTTTCTGCAGTTGTTGCTTAGATTGGTGTAAAATGAAACCAAAATAAACCGTTACTTAAAGCCTAGGACAATAGATTCGTCACTAGGCTATACTTTGTATGATTTTGTCTAATAATTTTTGTATCACCCTGCGCACATAGATGAAAAGTCATAAACGAATGAATGTGAACAATAGAAATAAATTTTTCCAATGTCATCCCAAAATGTGTAAAAAAAAAATTTTCATTCCATCCACCAGGATAGAAATTTATTCTGAATGCATTAATTATCGCACAGAATATTCGAGAAAATATATATAGAATACGCTTTTCAGTTTATTTATTTTTAGTTGGTTTAACTGAATCCGGATTTCCGAACGGAACAAAGTTTTTCCCGTCACGTTAATTAGTACTAGAGGGTGTTTAAATTTTTTTATTTTTTTTTTATGAAATTTTCATTCATTACGTTTTCGTTTTCTTTTGCATGTGCTTTTCATTATGTACGATGAGAGCAAACTATTGTTGTTATTGTTTTTGCCACTGCTTCAAGAGCACAGTGTTAATAGGAAAAAAAGGTAAAAAAAAATCAGAATGCTATCAAAAAAACTTGATTTGCAATAACAATAATATATATTCACAAACAGACAGAAAAACGCTCATTTTGTTGTAGAACGACTTATTTGCATTTCGGAAAATTTACAACAACAGCGATTCAAGTAAACTACCAATTGTTTGTACCTGAATAATAAAAATGGGTATTGAATGTCTACAGCAAACAGACTATATGGAGTATCGTATGATTTGGGGGAAAAAAATAGTAATGTTTTTTTGGGTTATGTTGATTTTTCTAAATGAATGACGACGTCGACGACGAAAACGGCGATAGTGATGATGATGAGGATGATGGTGATATATGGCGGAATAAAAAAAAGGTGAAATTGGATATATTATATACATTGAAGGGTGAGGATAATATGTGAGAATGTGTGATTTGAGGTGTGCGTAATGGAATGAAAATTGATACATAAATAGTTGGTTAGAAATATAGGATTTTTTTTTGTTATACTATTCTAAATATAAAGTTTGTTAGTTTGTGGAATTTAAACAATGGGTTGGTAATTAAAAGCTAGGAAAATATATTCCGATGTCATGCCTGATAAGAGACTGATATTATAAGGTTGAAATGTAATAGAATTGATAACAATGTAAATTTGCAATGAATAGACATTGTTTGGTAATTTGCCATAACTATATATGGTTATGGAATTGCTACTGAATTGGTTTGGTTTTATATAATAAGTTCACTCTTGCATGCCGTGAATACCAGTTCTGTTTTAATACGATTCAGTACTTGTTGACAAATGTCATAATACTTCTAATTAAAAATCTGTAAACAAATGCCACTAACATCGTTTTGCAGACTTTAAGAAATCGAGTTTTACAGGTTAGTGCTATCAATTACAATTTGGCTTTCTTAAACTATATCCTTTACGTTTATTTGAAGTTTTGTCGACTTTCTTCGCAAATGACAATGCATTGTTGTACGAACGAATGTGTGGTCACGAAAATGAGTATATTGCGGATTTTGCAGATCTGACAGCATATTTTTCAAAAATAAAGGATACTCCAATAGTTTTGTAGTTTAATTTTTGTTTTCGACTACACGATGTAAAATGACCATCAAGTGGACCCTCTCCTTTGATTTGTTTTGCTTCACAAATTTTGCAGCTATGCAATAACTGTGAATTTAAGGATCCACAATTATGTTCAACCACGCGAGTTTCTACAAAATTCATTTTGGCGTTCTTCCTCTAACCATTATAAAGCTACATTTGTTACACGATGTGCTTCTATTTGCTCGGCATTGAGCCCATTAAAATTACGTTGCTATATGATGTGTTATGAGCAATATGCACAATTAATAATTTCTGGGTTGATATTTTTTCAATAAATTGAGACTCTGGTGTAGCATGAAAAATGTCGTGATCAACAAAGCTCTTCATAACATCAACTCAATTCTAACATGGATTATCATAAAAAAGCACTTCGCAGGTCACACTAATGACAACGATGTTTAATCCTTTGACAATTTGGTATAGGAACGCGATGCTGATGATTAACTGAATGTGAAGAAGTTTAATGCTTTAATCGAATCATCAGAGTAATTCACGGTCTAAATTTAAGAACTATAGGTTTTTTCTCGACGGTTCAGGTAGCTCTGGAAAACGTGTTACTATGAAACAGTTTTAGCATGCCTTCATGGTCGAGGAAAAATAGCAGTAGCGTTTGCCACAACTTCCAATTCCATTGCTTGATACTTTAGTCTCATCTATTTAGATGATCTATACAGAAGATGGTCTCTGTGGATGGGGTCACTCCCATCGCTCGTAAAAAGCTTCTAAAAAAGCATGTTTTCCTTAGAAAAAATGTAGATATCGCCAAAACTAAAACTGAATAGGCAGTTTAGGATCGGTACCTGTGGAACGTACAACCGCTAAGAAAACCAGGGGCGTTTGAGGGTACAATCAGCCAAGAAAGGATACCACTTGAAACTCATTGCTCTCCAAGAAACTCGATGTCTAAAAAGTCGAGACCATGTGTCCCAAAACTATACATTGCTTTACAGTGGAGATGACTTCGGCAAGCTTGGTGTTGGTTTTCATTTTGGAGTCCACGTAAAAAACATGGTTTGGGGTCCACGTAAAATTTAGATGTTCTGTTGGGATCCATATTAGAGCACAACGTCAGAATAGTAGTTGGCGACTTTAATAGTAAAATCATAGGTCCGTATACCCGACACAATCTAGCGAATGATAATGGGGAAAGTATGATGTACTTTGGGGTCATTCATTTACATGGAAAAATGGACACATCCTCGTAAGACCGTCCCAAAATCAAATTGACCATATTTTAATTTCTAATGGAAGGTTTCGGGTCATCCAAGAAGTGAGATACTATCGGTCGGCCGCCAATTTTTAGGCAGTGATCATATTGGTGACTGCAAAGCTAAGATAGTAGTTTTAGTCAGGGATCACAGGAAAACTTATCTGACAACTTTGAAGGTCTGATAAACAAAGATGAGAAACCGAAACTACCATTTTTATGATGTGACCGGTTTATAGGAAGTATTGTAAATTTTGGCAGTCGGGTCTTCCCAGGCGACTTTATAGGTATGGTAAAAACTAAACCCATAAATGATTGCAATGATGAGGAGTGTCATCTTGCTTTCAAGCAATAGGATATAGCCTATAAAGAAGCGTGAATACGTTTTAATCACACGGAAGAAGAAAGCGGTCCTTGCTTGGAGAACTGCCAAGCGAATTATTAGACGGAAAAATCTTAAATGATGGAAGGCTGAAGTCTTTAGAGTACACCAGGATGAAAGTCTCAGTGTTGATATTGATGCAGTGTTCGACATTTGTAAGAAGCATTTCTGTAATTTACTTAATGTTCAACAAGTCTCAAATGCTGTCAAAAATAATCATTGCTGCGCCAATAAATGCGCAAACATTGAATATGAATGGATAGATAATTAATTCGATCGAAAGTGGCCGTTTAATCTTATATTGAGCCAGTTCGTTGCGGGGAAGATCCAAATGATGGAAACGATGTAGAATGTTTTGCAGTCTCTATCAAATGGTTTTTACTATCAAAGGTTTAATCAATTCATGTCTTGAGCGTAGAATTACAAGTCAAGGAAAAAAGAAATTGCCTTCGGAAGTCGAAGAAAATGTAACACCAATTTCTCAAGTGAACGCCTCTGCTCCGAAATCGGTACATATGGATCTTCCGGATACCCTTGTTACTAATAATGGAGTAAACTACATCATTGGTTACGTTATTAGATTATTTTGATTTGAACTGTGCCGTAAATAGGTTCTATGAAGTTGTGTCAAGTGGTATCGATAAATTTATTCCGGTTAGATTTTGTCGTCAACTCAAAATGAATCGATGGTTTGACAAAGAGCTGCGCTTTGCTTAGAAGAAAGCGAATTATCTACATAAAAAATTCAAGCATGATGGAAATTCTTTAAGTTATTTTTGGTTCTAAAGCGTGCGGTAAGATTTTAAAAAAATTCATCGATTAAAGTATCGTCGTTTCATCACTGTGTTAGAAGATGGAATCAAGAACGTTTATAAACAGTTTTGGTCTTTGATTAATTCCAAGACAAGGACTTCAGGATATCTCCGGACTTGTAATTTTATTGCGAATGAATAAAATTGAGTTAGTGAAATTTCCGCTTCGTTTTCTAAATTTTTTTCGTTCAGTTTCTTGTCTTCGACAACCTCGGTTAACTGTCTGCAAATTTGGAAATTTAGGAGCTATTAAATTATAAGCAGACTCAATTTTTAAATATATTTTTAATCTATTATGCAATAGATTGCTTGCACTTGGTTATATTTCTGATTGTTGGAAAATTTCATTTGTCATTCCTGTATACAAAAGTGGGAATCGATCTTTAATTGAAAACTATACGGATTTCCATACTGTCTGCTACTCCGAAAGTATTTGAATATATGGAATGTATGGTTCGCAATATTATGCAATCTCGGTAAATTTGTACATTTGGCGATAAACTCAATTGAGGATAGGTCGCAGGTTAATGTAGAGTTCACAGATTTTGAGAAAGCATTCGCTATAATCTCTCATGATTTTGTTTATTTAAATTGCTAAAATTTGGATTTTACTCAAACTTGTTGCTGTGGATGAAATCCAACCTTTGCAATCGTAGGCAAGCGCAGTTAAATTTGGTTAATTTTTTTCGGGTAAGTTTGAAGCGATATCTGGTGTTCCTCAAGGCAGTAATTTAGGTCCATTATTATTCTTAATATTTATTATTGATTTAAATTCTAGCTTACGCACTAAGCTCGCTCCAACTACCACAAAACTACTTTAATATTAAAACGGTGCCAATTTCCGATAATTCCTGCATACGCTATTACAATAAACAAGGCTTCCGGCCAGTCATTTGATCATCATCGTATTAACTTGGAGACCCCCGTATTTTAACCAAACCAATAGTATCTGTCTTTACGATCACGGTAAGAAAATAATTCTTAGATATGAATAAAGTAAGTTACAAAACTGTATCCGTCCTAGGCCGGACTGACCCTCTAATATTAATTAAATTTCAAAAATATGTTCTTGAAACAGCTGATAACAATGACTTGCAAGTTATGAAAAGTATTTCAAATATATTATTATGCGGTGACAAGAATAAATTGAAGAAAATTGTTCAGTGCTTGACTGGAGATCAATTGGACTGCAATTAGGTTGGTCAACACAGAATCTTATATATAAATACTTGAAGAAATTTTTTTAGTTCTGCAAGGTTATCTACTTGCAAAGAAATGGTGTGCATTATTATTACTTTGTTAAACCTGCAACAGAAATTTATTCGGAATATTGATGTGACGGAGTAATGATATAAGCGAAGCAAAATAATCAATTGTTATACGGTAGGTGAAATGCTTCCTATAAATTTCCCAATAACACGAATTTGGGTCCGACAATATCTAAGGCATGGTGCTCAAATAAGCTGTTCCATCGAAATATCCTAGCAATTTGCTGATGTTTTCAATTTTTGCTTTGAGGTTGTTTTTCTCAAGAGGAGAAACGTTCAACAGTAATGTCATTAAATTGTGTAAAATAGCCACGCAGTATGTAACCGCTGTCATAGAATTCTTGTAAAATAAACTTTAGAGCTACTGCCATCATTAAGTATACAGACTCTTTGACGCGTTTTAAATACCAAAAAGTTGAATAAGATAATATTACCGGTTTTACAGCTATAGTATCAAAACACAAAGAAGATGTACTCTGTTTTGTACTGCAAGATCTTTTTTTGGCTGCATCAGTGTAAATCACTAGCAGGACGTTTAAAGAAACTATAACTTTAGAGATAAGCAAATTTCATACTATCTCACACCTAACAAGCTTGATTGAGAAACAAATTTTGCAAAATGGCAGTCAATTGAATTGTTTAATCAATTGATTTAACCGGTTAGTAACCAATACGTCATGGAAGAGTTTTAAGCAATTTTAGATAAGTCTGAGAGATGACAAAGTACCCACACATTGTTCAGGGACCAATACAACACTACTATCAGGGAACCAGCTGTACCTAAGTTTGAGTGGATGCTACAAAGTGATGTTCATAGTGGGCATCAATCAAAAATATTTTGACATTTCTTTTCCATTTGGATTTCTCCACCACACTTTCCGATCTAAATATCGCCTTTTCATAAGTCATATACCAATTGCACCAATTGCAGAGTAATTCACGAGTTATTGGCCCGGGAATCGAAAAAAAGTTAAATTTATTCTACACGTTTATATATCTATCAGATATAACTTACCCATGAAAATTCCATAACATTTAATATCCATAATGTTAAAATTAAATTAATTACAATTAATAAAATTAACATAAATAATAATACGAAAAGGCATTTCTTTTTCCACCCATAAAAACTTAAGTGGTATTCAAATTTACTATTAACACCACCACAAACACCATTATTACTATTATAATGATTACTATTATCACTAGTATTATTGTTATCACTATATATACTTTTATAATTATTATTACTTTTATTTTTATTATTGATACTACTACTGCTATTACTATTAAACTTTTTCACATTTTTACTATCACTATAATGATTACTATTGCTGTTGGCTGTTGTTGTTGTTGTTGTCGTCGAAGTACTAAACGATTTTGATGAATTTTTTAAGTATTTTGTCATTTCATTGCACTTTTGCACTTTTAAGATGAACAAGATGTTATGATGGTGATTAAAATTTTATTTAACTTTTTATGTGAATTGTTGTTCTGAAATAAGAGAAAAAAAAAAAACAAATGAAAGTATTACATTAAGAAATTGTATATAAAGATGATAAGAACTTGATATGGTTAATGAAATCATTATTGTAACTTTCATATGTTTAATGGATGAACATAAATTTAACACTTATAACATTATATAATATATTTAGTTAGTTGAATAGAAAGTAAGCTTCTACAGAGTTAAACTTGACATTAGTCTAATTTATAGCATTACCTTATTTTCGTTATATGTCATGTCATTTGTCTTGTCACATGTTTTGTCATATATCTTGTCACAAGTTTGCCACATTTCTAGTCATATGTCTCGTCGAATGATTTATTATATGTCTTGTCATATGTCTTGTCATATGTCTTGTCACATTTGTTGTCATATGTCTTTTCACATGTTTGGTCGTATATCTTGTCGGTTGTTTTGTTATGTGTCTTGTCATATCTCTTGTCACAGTTCAGTTTTTCCGTATTGGCTTTGGTATATTTCTAAAAGCATTTGATGTATTAACCATGTGCTGGTTGACTTTAAATTACCAGAATTATCGGCATCTTATTGTGTCACACTTAGGTAGCCGTTTTTAAGTAGTAAAGTCTTGTGATTTTATATCATCATCTGTGCTTATTTTGGGAGGAGTACCACAGGAATCCATTCTTGTTTCTCTTTCAATTTCATTGTATTATATCAATGATTTACCTAAACAACTAAGTAATTATGCGGATGATTTTGTTAGATTGCTATAGAATATTAATAAAAGAATATTAATTTTAATTTATATTTTCTCAAGTTGTCAACTTGAAGTTCTTCGCCCAGATTATGTCCCTTTCATCAAGATTTTCAACTGGTCAATTATATAAGCTATTCTATATTCAGTCGCGGAATTGCTAAATTCAATGGAAACTCTTTGGATGGTGCCCGTGCGATACATCTTGCCATATTACAAGACATATGGCAATAAATCTGACCGGACATATGGAAAGACATATGTTAAGGCATGTCTTATGTCAGAAGACATTTAAAAACACAACAGATATATCAAAATGGCGTATATCAACATGACAATAGATATATCAAAATATATGACAAGACATATGACTAGATATTTGACAAGAAATATGACAAGGCATATGACAAGAAATATGAGCAGACATATGACCAGACATATGACAGGACATATAGCAAAACATAGGGCAGGACATATGACAAGACATTTGACAATACATATGACAAGACATATATATGGCTAGACATATGACAAGAGTTATGACAAGAATTATGACAAGAATTATGACAAGAATTATGAGAAGACATATACATGACTAGACATATGTCAAAAATTATGACAAGAATTATGACAAGACATATAACAAGACATAATGACAAGACATATGACAAGACATAATAATGACAAGACATATAACAAGACATATGATAAGACATACGACAAGACATATGAGAAGACAAATATATGACTAGACATATGACAAAAATTATGACAAGAATTATGACAAGACATATATTTGACAAGAATTATGACAAGACATGTATTTGACAAGAATTTTGACAATACATATGGCAAGCCATAAGACATACAGATCATACAGATCGCAAGACATATGACAAGACATATGACAAGACATATGACAAGACATATGACAAGACAAGTGACGCGACATTTGACAAGACATATGATAAGACTCATAACAAAAGCACCGACAAGATATATGGAAAGACATATTATAAAAAGCCATATTGTAAAACATATAGCAAGACATGACACTATAGCATATGAGGCTATTGACAAGACATATGCACATAAATATTACAACTTATTTGACAATACAAATGATAAGCCATATGACAATAAATATGAGTGACTTTATGACAAGACGTATGACAGACATATGACAAGACATATTACAAGACATTTGAGAAGATATTTAACAAGACTTTTCACAAGGCATATAACAAGACATATTCAAGACATATGACAAGCTATATGGTAAGGCATATTACACAACATATTACAAGATATAGGACAAAATAAATGACAGGACATGTGCAACATAAATGACCATGCATATATCAAGACATATCACAAAACTATGATAAGACATACGACAATACATGTGACATGACATATGAAAAGACGTATAACATAAATATTTAAACTCATTTGACAAGCCAAATGACAAGACATTTGATAAGAAATATGACAAGAAATATGAGTGACTTTATGATAAAACATATGACAGACATATGACAAGACATATTATAAGACATATTACAAAACATATTACAAGACATTTGACAAGACATATGACAACACTTGTGATAAGACTAAACTTATGACATGACATATAACTAAACATATGACAAGACATACAACAAAAAATATGACAAGACATATATATGACTAGACATATGACAAGATATACGATAACACATATGACCAGACATATGACCAGACATATGACCAGAAATATGACAAGATATATGGTAAAACATAAAACAAGACATATGGCAAGCCATATAAAAAGACACATGACAAGAAATATGGCAAGACATATGACAAGACGTATGATAAGATATGACAAGACTTATGACAAGACTTATGACAAGACTTATGACAAGACATATGCTAAGATGTATGACAAGAAATGTGACAAAACATATGAAAATACATAACTAAATAAGTTTTTTTTCTAAATCCTTTAAAACGAACTTTTTCCAATAGGGATTGGAAAACATCTCTTTGCGTTTGGTCCCTTTCCTTCCGTACTCTGGAAAAAATCTTCCTTTTTTAGTTTGGCGAATATAAATAACGTTCCCAGACCAGTAAGTTATGGGTTCACGTTCACATTCCTTAGAAGTTCACTTCTTCTTTTCGTCTTTTTAATGCTACTTTATGCTAGTTTGGTTTATTTCCTTATTCTTTTTTCTCCTGTTCCCTTTTTTGTTCTAAGACTGGACCCAGATTTGTCAGAGTACGCGCTATTTTTGTATTGCGTTTATTTTTGCCTACTTAACGAGCAGACTGGGTCTGGTGAATCTTTCTTCTTTTTAGCAGAGTCTGATTTTAAAACCTCCACGGCTTATACTTTTATTTTGATTAGTCGAAAAGCCTGCAGATTTCGCATTTAAAAGGTGTTTCGAATCACTGAAGCGTACAAACTTTACTGTTGGGTGTAAATCCGTCCTTTACTGCGTAAAGGTAACAGAAGTTTTGCTGGTGTTACTGGCACATACAGGTGTTTTCATTACTAAACGACTAATTTACGAACTAACAACTGACTAACAAGACATATGACTCGGTTATAATGTTTTCTGTTGGCGACGATGACTTCTCTCATCAAACCTAATTAAGCCAGACTATTGAATCGGAACGGGCCTGCAATGGCCTGTAAAAACCGTCTTATTACTATCACGATTTTAACTAGATTTAGTTTAGAAACTTTGTTTGAACTCTGATATTAATGAAGCAATCTTTTTATAAATTGGAAAGGATATAACTACTAGCGACTTCTTGCAAAGTTATAATATCGACACTCACACTGAAAATATACCATAATGATTATATTTTCAATTGCTAACCACTTCATCTAAGTTTTTTGTGGCCGTACAATGACATTTATATATACAGTTGAAAATTTAGTTTTGGTAAACGCATTTTAAAAGCCATGTGGTGCAACGTTTCGCAGTCACCAAATTATATAAAACACTTACAACAAACTTTACATGTATCATTTTGTTAACCGAAGACGAAAGCTCATTGTGTGCACGACAATAATCTAAGAAAAATTTAATTTTGATTTCATCCGTCTGTTCTTCAATTCAAAGCGGCACCAGCTAAAATTAGAATTTATATATATATATATATATATATATATATATATATATATATATATATATATATATATATATATATATATATATATATATCGCTGTACAAAAATGTTAAGTCGTTAGTACAAAATCTTATTAAATTTGACTTTTGAGCTACCCCAAAATATAGTTGAACGTTAAAGTTAAGTTTTGCCGCGAATTCGTGCTAAAGATATTTGACGGAGTACTGTATACTATTCAGTGCTCGTTATATTCGTACATGCAATACATAAGAGGGGAATAAACGTTTTTTTTATGTATCATTTTCCACGAGAATCGATTTGCATTCTATAATGAAAATCTTTACTGTACGAATAATAAAAAGCTTGATGGTACCCTTTCGTTTCGTATATATGTGTTTCAGCATATTGATTCGTTTAATTTGATAATAGAAAATGATTAGATTGTATGCATATATAACTTTATAGTCACCCCGTATTTAATGTTTCAGCCAAAATAATGTTGTACCATAAACTTTTCATAAAAAATTAAATGCAATTAGTAAGTTTTTCATATTACGAGTATTACAAACAAACATTGGTGTAACCTCAGAATTAAAATGTTTCGAAAGTTCTACACAGTGGAAATTTCATGGCAATACAATAGCATCATAGTAGAATAATAGAAGCACAAGAGTCGAAATTAAAAGGTCAACTTTTATTTGTTTTTTTTTGATGTTGTTGTTGGTCTCCCATTTGTAAAACTTTAATTGTGAGCTTTTTAAATGAATTTGTAGTTTTTGGAATGGTAGCTTTTGAGAACTTTGTTGGGTTTTTTTTATAGGATAATTGATAGTTTTTAAATGATGTTGATGGTATCAAAATGTGATTAATTCTATCTTCTAATCGGAGTTTGATGCAATGTATACAACATAATTTAAGCTTTAACCCTTTTTAAGGCACCTTTTTGAACTGTGCTTTGAAAAAAAGATTGTTCTAGTTTGTTACTTCCCCAACGCTAATTTGTACTAAAGTTGGCAGTTTCACGATTAGAGAAAATTTAACGCCATTGGAATGACTAAAATTACGATTGCCATTCCCGAAAGAACTAACAAAATTTAGGGTAGAAATTCGGCCTTTATATGACCATTCACACGTATGATGAATAAATTTGATGAACTGAACGCCTAATCTGACCAACAAAATGAGAAGATGGTTTAAATGTAAGGCGTGCTGGCAAAAAGGATAGAATATATGGAAACACCAATCGCAGGGATCGTAACCGACATGATGGGAGAAATACAAAATTTTAAGAAGTTAATTTTAGTTGACATAATAGACATGCGGGGGGAAGTTTAAGACTTTAAGAAATACATTGCAGCTGATGTAACGAGAAAGATAAAAGAATTGAGTGACAAAATGAAAGAATCGAAGTTTTTCATGCACACGGATGAGACTGTACAACGGATGCCATAATGAGTGTTGCAACGCAACACGCAGCATATACAAAATTTACGTAACTACTTATTTTCATTATTTTTAGTGGTATTCCGAATTTGTTAAGGTAGATAGTAAATTATTATATTCAGTAGGATAGTACACTTATCAATTTTTTTTAAAGTTGCAATTTCGAATTTACTAAAACGTGGCCTTCTTCTTGGTTTGTCAACAAAGCCTGGCTCGTTCATCGAGAGTTTAAACGAAGTATCCTTCATTTAAGATATTGCAGTTAGGCTTCTTAAGTTAGAATCATGATGAGAATTATTTTATAACATCGAGGATGCATTATTATTGTAGCCGCAACAGACATCAAAATCTGATGAATTTGAAGACAGGTTCTTCAGGATTCAAAATGCCATGATACATGAAACCCAAAAACGAAAGTGCCTTGTGCCAAACATACCTAACGATGATCTGAATGCCACCCTAAGCCATCTCTATGGCCAACAAAAAGTTTATTTCGAATCATTTCTAGAGCTTTTCGATTCAAACAATTTATGAACTAACCACCAACTCACAACTCTTCGTCAAAATCTTTGCGAACGTTAACTGAAACGTCGTAGAGCTAATACGGGGTCTAAAGGCGTTATGAATCACAAGATCCGCGGATAATATACAATGGGAACAATGGGCGTTGCAGTCACTGTATCACGAATTCATCGATCAATGTTTGTTATAAGTGCAAATCTAAGCATCACACCATTCTACACGAAAATGCTCTAGCGAGTTCAACATTAATGTAGCCAATAGTTGTGAAACTAAACTTAAAGAGCCTCAGCAAGGAAATTCCACTTCACAACAAATTTCATTTGCCTTCACAACAAAGAAGACTTTAAATAAAACTTCAATTCATGTTCCGAATCAACCTTTACCACCGACAATCTTACTAAACAATTAGGATTGAATCGCAAGCACTCATATGTAACAGTTAAAGGTGTGTTATCAATTTCAGCCGGTCAAACACGAGGAATAGTTAGTTTAAAATTATCATCTAGATTCTATAATAACAAACTCTTAATAATTGAGGTTTTTATACTTAATAAATAAACCACTTGTTTGCCATCTCAATCAGTCGATTTAAACAATAACTTCTCTAGCAAATAAACTAAGTATCAACTCGCTGATCCCAAGTTTAACGAAACGAAATCAATTGAAATGATTTTCGGCATTGACGTGTTCTATGACATCGTAAAGGTAAGAAGGATAATAATAGAAGCAAATTTTCATTTAGTAAACAGTATATTTAGTTGGGTTGTTGCTGGACGAAAATACAAAATCCTTAAGTAGATGTCATACAATTCAGATGAGTTCCGAGGAAATTTGCAAATTGTTACGTCGTTTTGGGAAGGTTAAGAAATTTCAGTTGAAGTTCCGCCAAATGATGGTAACTGTGATGAACCTTTTTTGCAAACCCATCAAATTATTAATGGCCGATACGTTGTGAAATTAAATCTGAAGTTAATTTTTAAAGCACTCGGTAGCAGCCTAAAAGTGCAGCGACTTCCAGAATGATAGCAATGAAAAAGAAGTTCAATCGAGATGCAAATTTAAGGGAAGAATATCGAAGATTCATGCAAGAAGATCAATTGCTTGGACATATGGAGAGAACTCTCGAACCAAAAGAATCTCTTTGAAATTCCTTTTATCTAATCCTCTAATTCAAGATAATCTATTTTCAATATTAACAAGATTTCGCAAGCACAATTTAGCATTCGTTGCCGAAATCGAAAAGATGTATCGTCAAGTTCAAGTTCATCAGAAGCACCACAATTTCCAGAGGATTTCGTGGCGCAAGCATCGAAAGGAGAAAATACAGCATTTTAAACTAAAAACTGTAACTTACGGTTTGGCATATTCGTCATATCTTGCTATTTGCTCACTACATCAAATAGCTTTAGACAATCGTCATGCATCCTTCAAAGTTGCGAAAATGATTAAATCAAACTTCTACGTTGATGATCTACTTTCGGGCTGCGACACAGTAGAAGAAGCCGTTGAACTATACAGCGAGATATCAAACGTTCTATCTAACGCCGGATTCTTATTAAGACAATAGAGCTCGGACAGTCAAAATAACATGATATATGACAAGACATATGCAAAACATATGACAAAACCTATGACCTGACATATGACAAGCCATATGAGCAGACATATTACAAAACATATGACAAGACATATTATATCTGAACTGAAAACCCACACTTTGTTCAATTTGGCCGAATGTTCATCATTTAAAAAATTAATAGCAATGAGAAAAAGTTACCTACGATTGGCTGTTTATAATACGATAAGACATATGACAAGACATTTGACAATACATATACAAGACATATGACAAGACATATATCAAGACATTTGAAAAGACATATGACAAAACATATGACAAGAAATATGACAAAACCAACATTCAAGTTGGTTTATGGGAACAAGAAAATAATGGTGCTTCCCTACTCTATAAAAAATCTTCTTTTGTGGTTTGGCGAACATGGATAACTTTTTCTACCAGACCAGACAATTTTGAGTCTATATTCACATTCTCTAGCAGTTCACCGTACATGATACTGCTCATTTTTTAATCAAAAGAGCATCCGGTTGAGTTCGCCGACTTTGATTTCTTTTCCGTCTATTTTATGGTTCTTTTTGAGTACTCGCTATTTTTGTATTGCATTTCTTTTTGTCTATTTAACGGCCAGTTTCGGTCTGGTGAATCTCTCTTCCTTTAAGCAGTGTAAGAATTTAAAACGTCCAAGGTTTTGCTCTTTCGGGCAAAACCCTGGACGTTTTAAATGGAGGGTTTTGTCCTTTTATTAAGATAAAGGGAATCAATATTAATCGAAAAGTCTGTTGGTTTCACACCTAAAAGGTGTTTCGAATAGCTGAATCGGACAAATTTCACTGTTGGGTGTAAATCCGTCCCAATCTATCTTCAGAGTCACTTCGGATTTTTAAAGTTCTCACTGAGTTTTACTAACCCCTCATGACCTCATTATATGATATTTTAATCCACCAAATTAAAGTTCCTTTCGTTCCCATATTCGAACAGGTCGTTTATCAACTTTTAACTGCAGATAATTTTGAAACACTTTGACTTTCAAAATCAATTTTTTGCCTTCTTTTAACCTAGTCCTCATAAAGATCAGGAGTTGAGACTTCCCCAAATATATGAGTTTCTGTAAGCAATTTTGTTGGAAATAAATACCACAGATAACATAAAGCAAATTCACAGATATCATACAGCAACTAGGTCTACTATCTGAATGTGGTAAACTATACGACCCGTTAGGCTGGATTTCACCAGTATCCATTTACTTCAAAATCTTGCTACAATCACTGTGGATGACCAAAATAGTTTGGAATGACCCACTCCCAAAAGATGAAAATCGAACGTGGTGTTCCATTCAAAACGACCTATCTAATTGGAATATATAAGCTTCTGCACGAAAGGGTTAATCTACCAAAATCATGTGGAAAACCATTTTACACATATGCATACACAGTTAAGATGAAACTTTTTCTTAAAATTGTAAATAAGTTATTTTATAAACATATAATGTCAACTTGTTTAAAACTATCAAAACTTGTTATTGTTGGTATACTCATTGATTCAACCTTTTCCAACAAAAACTACTCTATTTACACTTTCGAAAAAGAAAACATGAAAATTTTGAGGTATTTTTTTTTGTTTAAAAAAAAAAAAAAAAAAAAAAAAAATCTTCCAAAAGTGGTGTGAGCCAAAGACATCGGAGAAACTTTTGAGAAATAAAAAAACTAACTAAATTACAACAACAGCACAAAATTTAATTTTGTTTATTTCCGTTATAACAAAACAAAGTGTTTTTTTTGGTGTACTCTCATTCGTTTCATTTTCTCAGAAGTTTTTAAGATTTTTAATAAGTTAAAAAGAAATAGAGACGACGAACGAAGTACAGTATAATAATAGTATATAAACCCAACAATAAGCATAAGACGTATATATATAAACAGTAAAATAGGTATAAAGGAACATTAAAAAGGTGGATTTTCATTTTTAATATAGAAAGCTATAGAGTATCGAAAAATGTGAATGAAAACCTGGAAAACTAAAAAAGAAAAATCCAATTGTTTGTTTGACTTTTGTGTGTATAATAAAAAGTAAAATAATGAGGTGGTGGTGGTTTAGTTTTTCATTTGTTTGCTTAATTTTCTACCTATATATTTTCCCTAACTCAAAATTTGAATGAGGTGATATCGTTAAAGTTTATTTAAGATATTGTTGAAATAATGAAAATTGTGTTTTACCCGTTGGTATGTGAAAGTTATACTTCAAGATATATACATTTCTTTTGTTATTTATTTATTTATTTTAAGCATAAAGGGTAAATGTTATTTAAATATTTATGTCTTAGCGTATAGAGTATATACTTTGTGATATATGCATATAATTTTAAGCGAGGTGTTGAGTTGTATTTGGATTATTTATAGAGATATCGTTATTTTATACTATAGTTTAAATGGCTGGTTGCAATTAAGTCTCCATTTTTCTATGATTTATAAAAGTACCTTTTGTTATGCTTCAACTTTTACGGTCACTTTCATAACCGAATTAATACTTTTGAAAACTCTTTGATTGCATTCTTTAAATTAAAATAAAAAAAATTGAATCAACATTTTCAAATCAAATCGAATTTGTGTACCGCATTATATACAGAGTGTCCCAAAAAAATGTATTCACACTTGATTATAAAAACAGTATTTATTTAGATATATTACAAATTAATAGTATAAAATAAAAAAAATAGATGTAGAATTTCATTAGTCAGCGCAAATAGTCAAATTGATGCCCATTTTTATCTAAACATTGCTGATAACGCGAAGCAATAGAATCGCAAACGTGGCGAATCTTTTCAATAGGAATCTCACTGCATTCTCTTTTAATATCCGCCTTCAATTGGTTGACTGTTGCCGGTATTGATAAATAAACCTTATCTTTGATGAGTCCCTACAAAAAAAAATCTAATGGCGTGAGGTCTGGAGAGCGCGGGTACCTCTTCGTCCAATCCATTTGTTTGGTAATTTTTCATTTAGGTAAGTTCTCACATCAAGATGGTAGTGAGGAGGTGCTCCATCTAGCTGAAAATAAAAGTCTGTGCCATCCCCAAACTGTTCAAGAATACCTGGCATTACATTTTCCCGTAGCAAATTCAAATAAACGGCTCCAGTCACAGTGTTATCAAAAAAGAATGGGCCAATTCAACCCCGCTCTGATAATCCACACCACACTGTAACTCCTGGTAAATTTAAATTACGTTCCTCTGTAACGTGAGGATTCTCTGGTGCTCAGTAGCTGGAATTAAGGCGGTCGATCGAGCCACTTAATTTAAATGATGCCTCATCACTCCAAATAATTTTATGTGCAAACTCTACGTCTTCTGCATATTTCGCCAAAAACCATTAACAAAACTCCACTCTTCGATCAAAATCGTCTTTATGGAGGACGTGAATTAATCTTGAAATATAACTCTCTCATCGTACGCGCTTCAAAATGCGATGGACACTTGATTTTGAAATCTCTATTTCACGTGCTGCTTGACGAACAGATTTTCTTCAAGTTTCGCGATATGTTTCAAGCAGTTCTTCTTCCCTTGCGGTACTTGTGGATGTCCGTGGTCTCCCAGAATGCTGTTTGTGGAAATCTTGAATAGTCCCGCCTCTTTCAAATTTATCTCTGGTGTGAGTAATAGTGAGTCTTGTAGGTGGATCTTTATGAAATCCCCTTCTAAACTGTCTTTGCATTTCCACTGTTTTCAAACTTAAGGTAGCACTTTAAAATAAATTTACGTTTTACAAAGTCTAGTCCAATCTCCGACATGATTATAAATGTGTTTTACTCTAAAAAAAAACAAATTATATTAGTTAGAATGAGGTATTAAAGTATGCATACATTTTTTTTGGACACTCTGTATTTACGATATTATATTATATACTAAAAAAATCCTTACACCGCAGCGTTACAATTACCCAATGATGTTCATGGCAAGGGGCCTTTATTTAACTTGTGCAAAAGAAGATATAATGGAAGATATCGAACGTCAATGGCTACAAATAGAAAATGATACAAATATTACAAAAAAAGAGAATGGATTTAAAAAAAAATATAGAGGTCTTCCCTTATTATTGCTTACTTTGTGACAAAGAAAATATTGAAGTCATCTGCAACATGCAGAATTATCTTAAACATGAAAGTAAGCATAGTAACATTTAAAAAAAAAAAAAATATTCACGAATAATTGCTGACGCCAAGATATGTGAAATCCAGTAAATAAAAATTTACCCCCATTGAAAAACTACACTTATTCTGCAAATTATAGAGGGTCTGTCGTTGCTACAGAATTCCCCAAAAATATAGAAATAAGGCATGGCAAAGTTTATCATATTTGTTGAGGTTGATTTAATTTCAAAATAAATTGGTTTACCATAACAAATTATAAACTCCGAAATATAGTCGAGACATATTCCACCTCTCAGGCGTAAACCAAAATCAATCGTTTCATTATTTTATCCCAAACGCAAACCAAGGGTTCCCCATACTTTACAATATACGGCGCTATTTCCACTCAGCAAACCATTTATTATTTAAGCAATTTGAGTGTGTGCGACGGATATATATATATATATATATATATATATATATATATATATATATATATATATATATCCACCAATTTTCGTTTTTACCGAAACACGCGAAAATAGTGGAGCCAGAGCCACATTCAACCACGTGAGAGTTAATAAAAAAAAAACGCTTTAGTAAATAAAAACCGAGTATAACACGAATTATACTTGGTATAGGTATACCCTAAACATTTAAAAAAAAATAATTTAAATAAACAATTAACATTGACGAGCCAGTCGAATACCGAAATCATCCGCATCGTGCTATGCTGCTCAACCGCAAACTCAAACGTTAGACGCGCTAGCGCGGATGGTACATCAGATGCACGAGGCAAGCCATTCAATTTCATCATTTAATCCTAATATACCCGGTACAATGGCGCGTGAGTCAACACCAGTACTGGCAATGGAAAGAATTACAGCTCTCTGCCAGTAGGCTTGACACTTAAAGAACGCTTAGTATGACTAGAGACAAGATTCAATGATCCGAATATATATAGAAATAGTCACAGGTCGCGAGGACGACGGTTTCTCTCCGCATCGATCTCCATCGAGAGGCACAACCTTCATGAGGTACACCACATCTCAACGTACACGCCCAAAACTAATGGAATGGATTGTGCCGTCTTCACAACAGGCTGTCCATCAATGCCATTTTGGTAAAGGCCGATACACCTTCACCAATCCTCTATACCATATCGATAATGGTTATAGGACAATACTAAAAAGTTCCCATCACTAACTGCAGAGTCGAAATTTAATTTGGCTTTAATACCTACTAGTGACAGGCTACATACCGGTGACCACGGAGACTAGATCCAGTGCGGTACAAGGCTGCGTTCAATGAATTCCATCACATGTAGACTGACTGCATCCCCCGTCTCAAGCCCATTACTTATGGTGAGAAAACAAGATCTTAACTGGAGACCATGTGGTAATTAGCGAGTTAAATAGGTCCCTACACTGGACCATAACTAATCCCACATATACAAAACTTCTCCATGCACTTGCAAAGAAAGAACATATTCTCTAAGATTGACTTCGTCTTAGCATACCATCTTTTTCCCGTAGTGCCTAAAAACGTACAGAAGGTGGCATTCACAACATCATTTGGTCTCTTCGAGTTTACTCGAATGTCATTTGACCTACGGAACGCCGCACAAACTTTACAGCGGTTCATAAACGAAGTAGTCCGTGACCTTGATTTCGTATTCGTCCACATTGACGACATTCTTGTGGCTTCACAAAATGAGAAAGATCACAAACTCCATCTGGAACGGCTTTTCCAGCGACTATTGGAGTTTGAAGTGCACATTATGAGTTCTAAATGCATATTTGGTATCACAACTCTCGATTATTCAGCCACAAGATCGTATTCTACATTCCCAAAACTGAATTAATGACATCAGCGATTACCCAGCCCCAACATAAATAACGAAAATTAAGCAGTTCATCGGTTAGGTAAACTACTACTATCCTTTCTTACCGAAACTCGCTGAAACACTAGCCCCAATCCACACTCACTTGGCGGTTCTTCATAGAAAACCCAAGATTGCCAAAAACTTTTCTTGGCCGGGCGAATGTCAAACGGCATCACACTTAAAAATGAATTGGGCGTGATCGCTCTATGAACGCATCCTTTGAACAAAGCTTGTTTCAGTATAACCACGGATACTTCAAACACTGCCATTGGAGCAGTTCTATAACAATATAATAAAAACTTGAGAGCCATTGGGATTCTTCTCATAGAAGCTCTCGAAT
Source organism: Tipula confusa (assembly GCA_963556175.1). Lineage (NCBI taxonomy): Eukaryota > Metazoa > Arthropoda > Insecta > Diptera > Tipulidae > Tipula > Tipula confusa. The sequence goes on along the minus strand of OY744477.1, from coordinate 142,481,116 downwards.
GCTGAACAAAAATATTCAGCATTCGACTGGGAATTGCTCGAAATATATCGAGCAGTAAAACATTTTAGATATTTTATCGAAGGTCTGGATTCTTCATATACACCGACCACAAACATCTGACGAAAGCCCTTCAGTCAAAAACTGAACGTAATCCAAGGCAATCGAGACACTTGGATTATATTAGCCAATTCACATCTGACATCAGGCATATACAAGGAAAATACAACATCGTCGACGATACACTATCTCGCATAGCAGACCACGAAACGTCTAGCATTGAGCCACCACTCGACAACAACATTATCGAGTCACAGCTGACGTATAAAACCATTATCTCAGAACAACCAAATGACTTAGAACTTCAGAATATTTCTGATTTCAAACATCATGCTGGTTCCACAGAGCAACTCCAGCTATTCAAACTGGAAAGGCTGTTAATAACCCCCTACTGGGGTTATGCACAGCCTAGAGAGAAGATTTTGGTGCAACCTCGGCGAGATACTTCATGGAGAAAGCTTACATTTTCCAGGAATTTTTTTTTGCGACACTTTAAAATTCATATACCAGTTAGAATTTGTAGCGTAGCTTAAAGACGCCATAGAACAAGTTAAACCATACCCAGTGTCTAGACATGGAGATACCGCTTGTTCCGTTTACAAAGAGCTTAACTCTTGCTCGAGTACAAACAGATGCGGTGAAATCTTCAGTTCAACCCCCATATGAAGGACCATTCAGCGTTGTCGATTGAAAAGAGAAATATTTCACAGTTAATATATGAGGAATTTTCGTGAGTATGATTGTAAAGATAAAAACTGATTATCAGATATTAATCTCTGGCATTATTTCCTAAAGAGTTCTCAGAATGCACGGGAGAAAGCATCAGCAACGGTATGCTCTGAATTTCTTCAATAAAAAATATCAAAGGTATAAGGTTGAAGTTTCAAACTTCACCGAGTCTAGTCTTCCTGTTAAATCCTTTTGGGTCATTAACCGACGTAATGGCACGTAGTCCGTGTATACAGTAAACGAATAACTCTATTTGTAACACCAAAACTTTTCAACAGCTGCTAGGCACTTTAGGTCGGTTACCGAATATTTTTTCTGAGTGCTGTTAAGTTTTTGCAAACCAAAAGCGATTGAACGCTCAGCACCGTCATCACCAACTGGAAACAAAATACTTGCAATTCCCTCAAGGGACGCATCACACTGGATAAAAAACGGCCGATCAAATATCGGGTGGGCTAACACTGAAGTACTGGAAAGTACAGCTTTTAATTTATCAAAAGACAACTGAGCGTTAGAAGCCCAAATTATTATTTTTTCCTTTTTGAAAAGATCAGTTATTTGAGCAGCTAAACTGTGCGCAGTACTTAATGATTCTTCGATACCAACCACATAACCGAGGGACCGTCTAATTTGTTTAAGTGTACGTGGTGCAGGATATTCTAATATTCCCTCGATCTCTTCGGGGTTCACTTTTAAACATCCATCTCCTACCACATAAGTACAATATTTCCTTAAGTGGGAATTGACATTTGTCAATGCTCAATTTAAGTCCTCTTTTTTTTTAAGTTAAGTCACTAATGCTAGTAATATATTGTCACGGACCTCTTTATCGAGAGGTATTTGCCAATAGTTACCTTTTAAGTCTAATGAGCTGATGTATTTAGTTTGTTCCAAACGACCTAGAAACCTCTCGATAGGAGGAAATTGATAAGCATCTTTCTCTATGCACTTGTTCAGCTCACTGGCATCCAGATATAGCTGTACTTTACCACTAGCCTTATGCACAAGTGTAATTGAGAAGGACCATACACATTAGATACAAAGACCTAGATACAGAGACTATGTCAAATCTGGAACAATGTGTAATCTTAAACTATAGGTTTGGTTGTTAAAGGTAATTTCTCCCAAAATACCTGACCACTTTCTTTTTTTGCACCACTAGCAGTATTTATATGTGAAAACGCCTCATATAAAATTTAATAAACGAGCTAGTGATGTATTTCTCAGTATCAGCCCTTAAAATACTAATTCTTGCGCCACTATCCAAAAGTCTTATATGACTAACTCCTTCGATTAACAACTCCTCATAGGGTCGGCAATCATTGTTGTAAGTGTGAATTATAGAAACCTTAGTAATAGATCTATACCGCCTCTTATTATGCCAATTTATAGGAAAACAGCTAGGCTACGTAATATTATATCTACCTGTTCTGTCATTCCAAGTTATCTCCAATGACCGGATGGTGTCGGGACTCCATCGAGGCGGAATCTCTAAGGCGCCTACTGGAAACTCATTTCCCTGTATGTTCCGAATCTTCAGATAATCTAACTTAAACCAATAGGGCCACTGGTCTCGCTGGAAACATTGTCAACAAGAGGAACATCTTGTTGTCAGTATACAGGCCTTTTAAGCCTTTTAAGTCGACAGGTTCGGATGGCCATTATTGCTGGTGACATTCAAGAAATCAGTGACGCAATGATTCCTTCGCTTGAGGTGATTGATAAAAGTAAACTGGAACTATGTCATATTCCAAACAAATGAACTAAAGTAAAGGTTATTTTTATACTTATGGCAGAAAAACGCTCTTATTGCAACCCAACAAGCCTTAGGCTCATTAGCTTATCCTCGTACTTCTTGAAAACTCTTTAGAGAGGCAGATAGCAGCTAATATTAGAAGCTCAATCGAACCAGTAAAGTTAGCAGCATCTCAACGTGCTTGCTGCAAGGGGAAATTGGTGGAAAATGCACTACATTCTCTCTTAGGCCCTATTGAAAAAGCTCGAATATAAAGATTTCTTTTTGGTAGCCTTCTGTGATACAGAAGGAGTCTTTAATAATTTCAAACCTGAAGCGACCACGCAGGCTTTTTCAGATTTGGGGCTGGATATGGTACTCGGATGCTTGGTTGATCAAATGCTCAGGTGCAGGGTAATTTTGGTTAATCTTGGTTGATACATCTGTCCAGAAATTTGTGAGTGGATCACCCTTCTTTGGAACTTGTTTATAAATGACCTGTTATTAAACCTAAAGAGGTTTGGCTTTAAAGTGATCGCTTATGCAGATGATATTGCCATCGGAGCCTTCGACAAATATCCTAGCACCCTCGGAGATCTTATGCAAAATGGTCTTGGTTTCTTTATCAAATGGGCCAATAAGTGCGGTTTAAGTGTTAATCCACTTAAAACTGGATTGGTTCTTTTTTCTAGGAAGTACAAACTTCCTGTTTTCAAGTAACTGACTCTTAACGAAGTTGGTTCAAATATCACAGATAAAGTGATATTTTGGGGTCTTATTGTGAACTGTAAACTATAAGCTGGAACTATAGTAATATATTGGGAAGGGTAAAGGAAGCTTCAATAGGACTATACTCATGTAAGAATGCCATTGGAAAAGGATAGGGACTTAACCCTCGCATGGTACAATTGTACACCTTTATAGTTAAACCTGTTCTACTGTACGGAATTACACTTTGGTGGCCAGCTTTAAATATGGAGTCAAACCAAAAACTATCGATGAAGGTTAAAACAATTGCCTACCTGTGTATTAGTGTTGCACTCAGGACCATTTTAACTGAGGCTAAACAAATGGCTGCGTATGTACTGCTGTTAGGCTTAAATAAATTTCTCTGGGACCTGTAGTAATAAGGGACACTCATCTATTTCAATGAATAAGGAAATACCCAAAGCTATTGACTATACCATCCCGACATCATATCTCGTAGTTAAATTTCAGACTGCTATTCCTTCCAGAAAGGACTGGGCAAGTGAAACAGTTCTGAACCCTAGTACAATTAATTTCTTTACGGATGGATCGGGAATCGATGGCAGGGTTGGTTGTGGGATGGTCTGCAAGGAACTAAATTTTAACCTTTCTTGTGCCTCCCTGATCACTGTGTGTTTTTTTGGCGGAGCTCATTGCAATCAAAGAAGCTATAGTCTGGATGAAGTATGATGTAATAACTGTAACAGATATTGGCATTTTTACGGAAAGTCAGGCTGCCATTAAAGTTCTACAATTATGCTTTATCACATCGAAAGTAGCCCAGAACTGTCTCTCATCTCTTAACGAGATGACAGAATAGTTCAACATTCAGATTACAGGGGTGCCAGGATATTTCAATATAACGGGGAATATTTAACGGGTAATTTAACCTCTTGTCACATCTTACCATGCAACTTTGATACAGAAGTACCGCTTGCTATGTTTTATGTGTAAACAGCTCCTTAAAGAAAAAGCTTATACAATCAGAAGCAATAGAAGGTCAAATTGTGTCTCATGTGTAATTCCTCGGCAAATTTGGTCTACACTAGATTTAATCAGGTCTAACCAACTAATGTCGATGCAACGGCGCCAAACATGCATAATTGCGGGTTTCATTACTGAGTACTGTCTCATTGGTAAGCATGCGAGTAGACTGGGTGTTTTCTCTCATGATTACTGAAGAAGTTGTAGGGATGAAGAGGAGGAGCAAACTATATTACTGATTCAATTTTAAATGTGTTTATATGAAAATGTGTTAGTTGTAGAATAAAACTCATTTAGCGTTTTTTTGCATGTATATATTTATGCTATTTGTGGCAGTTGTGCCATTTGTGGCTAATAAGATTTTTTCTATTTTTAACTGTTGTAAGCGTAAAGTCAGTGCCAGTACTTTTAAGAAATAGAATGTTTCTATAGTTGTGTTAAATATGAAAAAGTGCACCCTTTGCACTATTATACGGAGTGTTCAAAGATCATCAAAGTTTTTAGACGAAATACAAACTGATAATGCAATGCACCGAATAATGTGTAAACAATCGTTCATTGAACAGACGACCTACCATGTTAACATACAATTTTTAGGTTCAACAAGTCGCATAAATGACGCATAAGAGACGTTTGCGAGGGGTATACTAATAGTTTTAATGAAAAAATGAGAACACCCCTGTAATAACATCTGCATAATATGTTTAACAAAAGTCGTCAACAGTAGACCAACTAAACGAAATTAATTTCGTTTTTTGCAATGAGTATAAAACAAAGTATTGTCATGTTCATCAATTGAATATTGAGTTCAAGTTTCAGACCAATTCAAACTAAAAACATATAATAATACTACAAAACCACCAACTAACCTATAAGACATTGTAAAGTAGATTTATTTTTCCTTCTGACCAACATAAAACCAGTAAAACATTTCATCATTGCAATACATAATGTTTTGTGCTGTGTTTTAGTTATTTTGGGGGGTGTCTGGATCCATCATGTTCTCTTGTCATGTTTATTGTTGTTACTTCTATCCGGTTTGAATTTCAATTTTATTTTCATTTAGAAATTCAATGTTATTGTTTCTACTTCTATATACATATACATCCTAAAGTATTCATTGCTTTCTTGTTTTTCATCTCGAGAAAGTTCTAGATTTTGTGTAATGTAATGTGCTTGAGATAAATGAATTATTTATTGAAATTTAATTGAGAAAAGTAAAATTATTTTGACATTTTGAATAGACATGCTTATATATATATATATATATATATATATATATATATATATATATATATATATATATATATATATATATATATATATATATATATATATATATATATATATATATATATATTTATAAAGTTTTTAATTTATAATGAAATAATTATATATGATTATTCATGATATGCTGTGGATAAGGAATACTAATTAGGATTAATTGCTATAGTTCAGATGCTAGAGGTTAGATCCCTAATTATAATATCTAAATAATAATTTTGCATAAAATTTAACATAATTTGTCAGACATGTCTCATCCAACTTAAAAAGCCATATTGAAATAATAGAAATAATTAAAGAAATAATCTATTAAATGGCAAAGTGAAGTAATACCTGATGAATGGTAAGTGGCCGCTTTATGATATATAAGAAAAGGGATAGTTCAAAATGGTAAAATTATCGCGACATAGCTCTTCTTTGCAATAGCATACAAATTGCGGTTTTACATACTATTGAAGAGAATCACTCCTCTACCGGAGAATATTGTATGTCACTGTCAAGGAGGATTTTTTCCGTCACTAATAGTTAAAAGACCCTCTGTCCCCAATATTTTTAGCAAAGAACAACCGTCCTTTGCAAACCCTATAACTAATAAGTACATAATAGATGGCTGATGATATTCGAGAGAAGAATCGATTTCTCAAACGGGAGCTACTATTTAGCAGATGTAGAGATCAATGGCCTGTAAAAACTATTTATTATTACTATTATTATTATTGAAGAAATAATAGTAAACCAGCATAATGTGCCCAAGATGTGTAACTTACAATAGTTTGTTAACATTAATCAGCAGCATATTTTTATTGTTGTAATTAAATAAAATTATGTAAGCTTGCTTGCACTCTAAATACCTTACGTTTTTAATCATTGGTCCTTCGAGCCGGATCCAGAATGATTTAGACCCACTTAAAATGAAAAAAAATAGAAGTATATTGCATCCAAGAAGATATTTATATAATTGCAAAATTTAAGTGGCAAACAGCTCATCGCCATAGTGATTACCAATTTCACTGTCCAACTATAACAGCTATCAAGTTCATCATCGGGTATTAATTGGCGTGGTTATCTCAACTTCCAATTTCAATTGAAATTTTGAGCATAAGACCTACTCTACCATCCAAAATTCAATTAATTGTTCTCATCTATTGATTATGGAGGCCTTAAATAAATAGAAGGGTATCATAAAGGAGGAATTAACAAAATTTTTAAATTTTATTACTTCGAAAGGTATAAGGATGCCTTAATAGAAGAATTGGAAACGAGGTTGATAAAAACCAATGAGATATATAAGCAGTTTGTAGAAGTGGAAGACTAAAATTTCAAATGGATGATAATGTGGTATCACAAGTGGATGCAATAGATGAAATGAATTTCACAGTAGAAGACAAAATCCAAAAACTGATTAGAGAAAATCATTAAACATGGCTTCACGTGTAGACCATGAGGCAATAATTAATTACTCGGGGAATATGACTCTGAGCTTTCGGTCCGATTTTAAATTATCTCTTTTGAACTGGCCATTTTTCGAAGATAATGTTAAACAGTGGCTATCATTTCATGATGATCATTTCATGATCATTTTTGTAACCATAGTGCATGAGAATGCCAGCCTGCCTCCAGCACAGAAATTTAAGTATTTAATTGGCCAGCTTCGAGAAGCGGCTTATACGTCGCTTTGCTATTTCCGGAGCGATGATCCAAATTATTTAGAATCGATTAAACTTCTTACCAAGAAATACGACGAAAGGAAACCTATAATCGAAACCTATATTTAAGACTATCTTGTTAATTCCAAGTTTTATAAAGCGTCACACGATAATATCATAACAGATCAGTCGCAGACATGCCTCGCAACGCAAATTCCATTGGGTTAGAGACAGATGCCTCCACTGGTCGCGTCTACTGTGAGATTTTATTTCCGAGCTTCTATTTCCAACGAACGTGCTCCACCGTCGAGGAGACGTCGCAACCAATCCAGCACAATTTTTGGATCGAAGAGTTTACCTGTAGCTGATAATATTTTTCTCTTTGTAAAATTTTGGGGTATATGGTAACCCAAAACATACTACAATCCAAACTGATCATTTTCCTGATTCCATAACATATGTCAAAAATCTTTACTGCATTATTTACCACTTATCGCTCTGTAATGGGTTTTTCGGTTGTATCTAAAAGTTTTTTTGGCAAGCCATTTAAGGCCAAGGGACAATTTGATTTCCATTTCCGCAATGTAAACCCATGTTTTTGGAATAAATCACTTATTTTGGCAATAATACGACTGGCGTACTCTACCGTTTGCGAACCGCTCATTAAATCATCTACGTAAAAACCAGTTTGTATTATTTGTGCAGCTTCTGGATGTGAATCAGCATACATTTCAGCAATGTTTTCTAAGGAGCGCATTGTTAAATACGAGGCCGATGTTAGCACGTATGTAACTGTAGTTAGCCGGAATTGTTTGATAAGTTCGCTTACGTCTCCTTACAATTCGTTGGTACTCAGTATTTGGTGGTGATAATTTTACCATGCGATATATTTTTTTCTTGGTTATACCACTGGACCGGCAGCTAAACATATTCAATTAAAGACATGCCACTAGTATAGACTTCGCCGAACCGTAAAAAACGACGCGTAATTTTGGTGTAGTGCTTTCATGCATATAACACCGTGATGTGGTAGGTAAAAACATGGACGTGGGGATCTTTGATTGTCAGGAATTTCTAACATATGACCCATTACTTGATATTCCGTCAAGAATTCGCAGTTTGACCTTTTAAACTCTGTCTGGATTTCGGTTAAATCGCTGTTTCACTCCTTGCAACCTTGTTATGGCCAAAGAAAGGGGTTCATCTAATTGCTTTGGTGTTTGTTTGAATGGTAATTGTAACGTCTTCCTTTAATTGTTAATACATTTTTCTCGCTAATGGTTTCCTCTTCACTTAATTGAGGTTTTAATGCTGTCAACCTCCCAAAATCGTATTTTGCGAAAACGATATGCGATTCCCCGTAATAACAATGTAATCCGTCGCATTGTTCATATGTGCTTCCATCGTGCCAAGTAAACCCAGTTAAACCATTCATCGAAGTTGGTATTGATTAAGCATTACCTTTTCCTTTGAGAGCCAACCATTCACGTGGTGTGCAAGCATATAAAGCTTATATAGTCATCTTTATCTATATAGCCACTAAGGCCACTTCTATTGAAATAACTACTGATATGAGCACTGATTATTTTGTGGCATCGTTGAGCAAGTTTTGTGCCATCAGACGAGTTTCAAGGCACATCCACTGTTGATAATGGCTCTAACTTTCTGGGGACAAGACGTCAAATCAAAGAATTCTACAACCAATACCTTAACGAAGTCCAATAGAATAAAATCAAGGCATGGTGCACCGACCATCACATTATCTGGCACTTTATACCACCGGCAACACGTACATTTGGTGGCTTATGGGAAGCGGTAGCTTCCAAATTCCAAAGGCTACCAAATTCCATCTTGGAAGTGTTATTGGAGAATCAATACTCACCTATGAGGTGTATATTATTCTAATAAAGCGGATAGAGGTACTTCTGAATTCCCGGCTTCCTGCCATTTCTTGATTGGCCAACCAAAACCGTATTAACAGAACCAGATCTGACTCAAATAAAAATTAACCGGTTAAGTAGATGGCAGTTAAGGCAGTCCCTATTACAAGGTTTTTGGAAGAGATGGTCAACAGAATACATTATATATCATTAAATAAATTCTACAAATGGCATACTCCGAACCAACAAATAAAACTAGGGAATCTAGTGCTTCTTCGAGATCAACACCTCCTCCCATCAAAGTAGCCTAAGATTGATCTTGTATTGATAAGGTATTGTTAAGTTCGATAATTTAAATTGTAGGTTTATCCCAAACAGGTGTTCAGTATCCCATATTTCCGACATACTGAAGTTTGTTTAAATATTTGATTCTTCTTACCACTACATTCGTGCATCATCTGGTGTTCCTCAAGGCAGTCACACCGCTCCGCTGTTATTTTACATATTTTTTGCTCACGCGTGAACCATTAACCCATCAGTATTCTCTAATATGACAACGCTATAAATATGGTAATTTTTTTGACAGATTTAGGTGTTAGTTTTTTATCTGACATTACCTGGCACATTGCTTATAAATGTGGTGCACTTGGTCTACGAATCACTCAATTTAATACTAATTTGATTGTCAAACTTTGAATAACAAAACAATTATTATTAATGTAATGAAAATATATTTCTAACAGGGCAAACTTAAACTAATCATACATCTCTTACTGTATGTGATGAGAGAGAATACGGATGGTACAAAAAAGATATAGTCAGTCGATGGCCAGTTCGCCACCTCTCAATAAAGAACACATAAAAACTGAAAATTTAGTTACGAATATTAATTTTGACGAGGTAACGGATTTCTCCAGATAGATTCGAAACAAACGACCACCGGTTTTTCAGAGCCAGTTTTTTACACGTCGCGGTTCAATTCTTTGTATAGAATAAAATACAATTTACATCTGGTTCTAATTATCAAATGTGAGAACAATTTTGACTCAAATCAATCTCTTTAATAGTATATAGATTAACGAGCAAAAGCACATCCGTTCATTCATAGTTCAGACAAAACTATTAAAAATATCTTACGATCGATATTTAAATTTAAACAATCTACATTCTTCATCATCCGAAAACCAGTAAAAAAAACTTTTGGTCTAGTCAAAATCGAAACAAAATTTTAATTTTTAATTAAATCATTGAACCTTTAAATTCGCCCTTAAAGACAAAATGATTTGCCCAATGAATATACGTAGATATATACACACACATAAAATTCTATTTCATCCTGTGATGAAAATCGGCAAAATCTATTACGTTCGATTCAATTAAAGTAAATAAAAATAAAAATTAAATAGAAAAGGATCGATTTTTAAATTATTTTTAACGAGTTTTTAAACCCACAAATAATCCTATACAATAACAAAAAGCAAATACAACGAAATCAAAAAGTTGCCAAGAATCGACACACGAAATATAATATCGAGAAAAATTCATTTCCTCGAATCTACAAAAAAATATTTCGTATTGAATGAAAATCGAATCAATATACACTAAATGAAAAAAGAATGGAGACGGAATGAAGGAAAACGATGCAAAAATACTACCACTCTTCTTGTGTCTTATGAGATTTATCTTAACTTGATGCTATTTATTACTTGACTCGGTGTGTCAGTTGTTATATTCGAATATGGCGGAATTTGTTTTGTTTTTTGTTTTTTTGGATGGTGAAGTACTGGAAAATAACGGTAAGGAAGTGTTTGATTTATGATAGCGATATTGACACTTTAAAATTTATATATATATATATATATATATATATATATATATATATATATATATATATATATATATATATATATATATATATATTTATGTCGGAATTGATTACCATGCTTATCAAGAGTTTGCCCAGTCCTGCATCATATTTGACTAGTAAAGATTCAACCAAAGAAGGTGAGACATTAAAGGATTATCTGTTATCTTTGAGAGAAATAACGCTAGGTGAAGTAGATAATTTAGCTATTATCGATTTTTTGGTAGAAAGTGTCCATGACATCCCATCAAATAAAGGGATATTGTATGGTGCTCGCTCATTCAAAGAATTAAAACGGAAAATTGAAATTTATCAAAGTTTTGTTGAAAGGAACCTATCGTCAGTAAAATCTCACGAAAAACACAGTTTTAGAAGACATTTTAGGACCACATCATCATCATCAAGAGACTTGTGCTTCAATTGCGGTAAGCCAGGACACATGCCAAAATTTTAATACAAGAACTTAGATGAGCCCAAATGTTTCAAATGCCTTCAGTTTGGACATAAATCAACCGAGTATTCAAATAAAAGTGATAACCCTCACCGAAGCAAACCGCAAGAAACAAATATCTTGAAAAAAAAAATCTTGTATGGCACAAGTTGTTGAAAGCTCTAATCAATGTACCGTAATTCTAAATGGTAAAACAAAAGACGTTATTGATATACTGGCAGTGATTTTACGATATAGCCAGAAAACCACTGATCAGGAATCGCGGTACTGCAGCTATGAGTTAGAGGTATTGGCAATCGTCAGAGCTTTAGAGAAATTGAGGGTATTTCTGTTAGGTACAACGTTTAAAATAATGACTGAAAAAAACCAAGCAATTAGCGCAGTGGTTAAAGCTGCGGTGTTTGGGAGGTACCGGGCTCGAATCCCAACGAGGGAGGGTTACAAAAGAGATTTTTCATCACCTGATTACGATCGGTGATGACGATGAACACAACTATGACCCCCTGTTGGAGTGCAGAATCCATGAACCATCGTCCATGTCAGTACAGGGTGGCTGGAGCAATGTAATGCGCAGATGGATATAAAATCGAACCTGTATTCGTGCGTCCTCGATTTGGCTGGTGACGGCGTAAGGTAGGACGTTAAAAATTAACCGCGTAAGAGTTGGGAGAGCTTCGGCCCCAGAAAATATTGCAGGGTTTAGACACAAAAAAAAATTATAATAATAACTGATTGTGCGGCGTTAAAGCAAATTATGCTAAAAAAAATATTGCAGCCAGAATAGCAGGATGGGTGTTGCAGCTATAGTATATCAATTCACACTAGAACATCGTAGAGGTACAATGATGAAGCATGTGGATGCGTTGAGCCGAAATCCAGTGAATTTAGTTGTGAGCAGTGAATTTATTGAATGAATAGGATGCGCGCAGGAACAGGATGATAAACTGAGGATCATTAAATCATTATTGTAGCATGGACACTAAATTTTGTAATAAATCATGGAATACTATACAAAGAAAATGATCTTAGGGAGCACATAATATGTATATCGAAAGCAATGGAGACCAAAATGATTCATGCGGGGCACAAGTGAGAGCATTTTGGTTCAAAAAAAAAAAAGACGGAACTAATCGAACACAAATATTACATTCCCAAACTTAAGGATAAATGTAACAGATTTGGTACAAACTGCATTGAATGCATATTGGGCGATTGAAAACAAGGAAGGTTTCCTAAACTCTCTGCCAAAAGGCAAGTATCCTCTTTCTACTTTACACATTGATCATTTGGGACCGTTGGTTTCGGCTAATAAAAATTATAAATATATTTTGTCAGTGATAGATGCGTTTTTGAAATTTGTCTGGATTTATCCAACAAAAACGACAACAAGCTCAGAAGTTCATCAGTCAGTCCACGATGAAAATTCATCAGTCAGTGTTTGGAAACCCCGAACATGTGTTGATTGATAGATGAGCAGCTTTTACTTCGCAGCAGTTCGGGGATTATTGTTTGCAGAATCAAATTAAACACACACTTATCACAACGGGTGTGCTGAGGGGTAACGGGAAGGTAGAAATGATAAATGAAGATATCGTACCTGTAGTAACGAAACTATCTGAAGGGTCTTTTGCATTGTTTTAACTACAACCCAAATGATCCGCTATTGCTATTGAGGTTTACATGAATAAAAAATATGTGCTTTGAACTCACCATCCATCGATTTAACTGCATGATACTATACATTAAACTGCAACAAAATATTACCTAAAAATAAACAGAAAAAAATGCATTTTAGTTAAATAATTTTATAGGTCCACACAACAAATTCATCTCGCAATCACACTGAATAAACTTTTTATAATAAATTCCATAAAATAATAAAATTCAATTATTTTATCGTCTCTATACATAAAATGCATAAACTATTCATAATGATATTATTACATTCAATTTTCAACGTAACAATACACTTAGTTTTTGTCATCATCGAACATCATCATCATCATCATCATCATCGTCATGCTATTAGTTTCTCATATAAAATTCGATCATAAAATATTACAAGAGTCAATAGAAAATCAATTGTTATGTCTTTCCTGAAAAATGTTCAACACAAAACAAACGAACAAAAAATAAAATGGAAAGCTCTACGAAAAACAAAAAACTCATTGCAAAAAAATTTTAGTTTTTCAACTACTCTATGCACGTCTTATATACAAATCGTTCAATAAGAGCAATAACTTTAAACTGCAACAAAAAAGTTTTAAAAGACAAAAAAAAAGTTAATAATGCATATCAATACACAATATAACTATAAATTTCATTGCAAGCTCCCAAAAAACAAAAAAATACTTTGTACCACCATCTTACGATATAGTAGTCGATTTACGCGAGCTTTCCATTTTTTTTTTTGGGTTGTACATATCCATATATATAATATGTATACGGATGCAGCTTCTTATAGAAAATAAGTTTTGTGTATAGCATTGAACATTTTTCGATCGAACTATACGAATAGTATATGAAAGTTAAAATAATATAAATTTTGATTTTCGTGCAAAAATTTGTTATCTTTTTTGTGAAAACATTTTCGTTGCATAATGTTACTATTGTAAAAATGCACGAGAATGTTTCTTATCCTAACGCTGCATTATACAGTGTTTTTCAATGTTTTTCAAGGCATTTTATATGGAAAGTTTGTGTTTTTCACTTTAGTATTTTTGCTTCTGAACTTATAATTTATGATATTTTGAAAGTTTTATATTTGTCACTTATGTTGCTGAATTTCAAAATACGGTTGAATTTTTGGAAAATTTCAAGACTATCAGTAAAGATTTTTTCGCTGAATATCACTTCCAATCGACCAGTAGCATATGCATACTCGCAGAAACCCAATATAAATTAGTAACATGTGCTTCAACGGATGTTGGCTAAGAAGCAAAGTGCTATGGGATTCGCCATCACAGTATCCATTCGTAACCGTGTCTAGCATGAAATATTTAAAGCTCAAAAGTAAAAATTTCAGAAATCTTGTGAAAGGACTTGTATAACCATCTGTACGGGTTAATTTATTTAAAAGGCAATAGAATTTAAAAATTTGGTTAGTAAATTAAGATCGATTCCCATATAGGTTTTAGCTAGATAGTGGCCGGAAAAAACTGAAATTGTATCATTTTTTAGGCATCGCAGATGTCTTTGCAAATAGCAAAAGATGCTTAAAAGGACACCAGAAGAGTTTCAGTGCGAAAAATCATTCCAAACAAACACCAGGAGAACCAAAGACAATAAATATTTATATAGTAAGGCTACCTGTTAAACAAACCGTTGATATGCTAGGTACGACGTATACTCCTGCTTTAATTCGTTTAAAGATGAAAGAAAAAAGTTCAAAAGAGGCATGGAATTCGAAAACTTTTAAAGAGCGATCATGGCGGAATTATAGTCGATTGAACTTATGGCAGCAACAAGTTAAAGAAATATTATCTGCTACACCACGAAGTTTTAAAAACCATCAGCAGAACAACTAAATGAAGACTTGTCTTTTATGGGTCAACCAAGTCGTAGCAACGGGATTTGCACTAAATGATGTGGTAATGGTTCGACTTACCATACAACCACCGCTTCTCAATATACAATTAAGCTTTTGCCAATATAAGTTCAAGATTTATAGTAACCTCGTAAAAATGAAGGACAAACACCATAACATTTTATGGCTAAATAGTCCACATCAGCTCAAATATGAGAACTTAAAACTTTAACTAACTTATGGCACCGCTTTATCAGCATTTTTGGCAACTCATTTAGAAGCTTAAAATATTGAGATTAAAAGACTTCAATACCGATTGATCGATCACCATGAAAGTTGGCCCAAATGGGTATTTTTTATGGCGATCGTTCAACCAATGGCCATTAAAATTGGTATAGATAGACATTCCAGCATGAAAGGTATTCTCACACAATTTGTTTTGCTGCAACCTGCCACTAGATGGTGCTTGAGCATACCCAAATTTATACCGTTCAACCGATAACCATATCAGTACTGCTGCTTGCCAATTAAATCACGTGTACCCAAGAAATATTAGGCTACTATCAGATATAATCGAATCTAAGAATGCTCTAGCATATCTTCGTAATTATGGACGTCCAGAACTTTTTACCACGTTCACATGCAATCGATCTTGGACTGAAATCAAAAATTTAGTTGTGCTTGGCCAGAAACCATCTCATCGGCATGACCGCACTGCGAGAGTTTTCAAACAGCACATTCACGATGTACAAAAGATACAAAATGCACCGAAAAGTATCCATGACAGATGTTCCAAGACATGATTTTCCAAGAAACACAAACTGATGGTGATGGTTATCCAGTGTGCAGGCAACGAAAATCAGATGATGGAAATGCCACAGTAACTATAACAAAACCAAAATCATTGATTTCGAAATTGAAAGCAAATGGATTTTGCCCTACGCTCTTATTCTTTCGAAATTGGAGTCCTGCACCTCAGTTAAATCGATCAAATACATATTTAAATACGTGAATACGAAAAATGACAGTTTTTCGACTTGCGTCCGTCAGTAATGAAGCAGTATGGCGATTTTCTAGTTTAGTTTATTTCCCAGAGAGCTGAAAATCCATCAAACACAACGTTGGTCGTTTTTTTTTCAAATGTATGCAAATGACGAGTTCACAAAACCATTGCGGTAATACGAAGCCCCGCTTAGAACAAATTACTCTTAGAACAATAACTCTTAGAACAATCGACGAAGAAATTTTGCAGAAGCAAAAAAGTTACCAGTCATTCTTTTATAGCAAACATTTGCACAGAAGCATCTGAAACACGTCTCCAAAAACGAACTCTGTTCGCCATAATTTTGAAAACCTGTGCTCCTTCTAATCCGAAAGATCTAAGGAAAAAACACAATGTGAATATGGGCAAAGTCATACTTCACCAAACATGCACAGACAACCCCGACCGGAAAATACAGCATTTGGAAAACATTTTATGAAATTTATGAAACACATAACAGCTGGGGGAATTTTCTCCGGAACGTGACAGAAACGATGTTGTCAATAAAATCGTATTGCGAGTATGACTTCAATGCACTGCAAGTTTATGTTGAAGTTGAGGCCCAGAAAAAGTTCTTATTACCAACGACCCGCATACGACAAGGTTATGGAGCATACACGGAATGGAAATGATAGAATTCTTTTTCTTAATGATCCAGGCGGACAAGAAACAATTTTTACTCAATTTAATACTCGACGATATTGAAATGATTTTTTTCTGGCAGTGTAGAATCACCGGTGATTACATCATTGCTTCTTGATAAAGGTTAACTAGCGCATTCGGTTCTTATGCTGCCATTGAATTTAAATTTAGCTGCAGATCCTCTTGGCAACATCGAGAGCTACTTGGAATTGCATCTGTATTGAACACATGTCAAATTACTATTTGGAATAAACGTACCATGGCGCATAAGAAAGAAGTTGGGCAATTCAATCGAACTCTACAAGATTTTGGAAGTTATCAACGTCAAATAGGCGAAGCTCTGATATTACATCAAGATTTGCCAGTTATTTCAAGATCAACACCAACAGACGACCTAAACACCAAACATATTCCTGAAGAATATAACACTCTGGAAACATGTGAAGAAAATTACACTGTCGGCAAACTTCTGGCCTTTCCTGAAACACAAGAGATATCGTATCCACCTAACCTCTGTCAACTAAAGATCTTGAAAAGTAGGTTTTTTCGAACATCACCTACAACTGCTGGTCAATCATGATTGAAAAATACAAAATATAAAATACAAATTCATTGTCAAATTTGTCGATAGACTAATTCGACGTTACGACAATCAAACTCTTGGTTACAATGCTAATTAAGCTGTTCCTGAATCAACAGACAGTTACCGTAGAGTGTGCCAAGTCAATGCGTAGAATGAGCGATAGGTCAGATTAGGTCATCAGAGGGTAAAGCATTGGATGAAGAAGCAAAATAATGAGACCCATGACTCATTTAAATTATTCTGCAAAAGCTGGATGAAAATACATGAAGGCAATGGGCGGTCAAAAGCACGGAAGCAGAATATCTAACTTTCGACGAATTCTTACCATTTATTGCTAAAAGATGTGCTGCTTTATATGTGTAATAATCCGTCCTACTCAAACGAAATAGATGCAACTTACCACCAATGCTTCACTTCAATGTCAGTCACCACCAATGCTTCACTTCAATGTCTCAAATGCCATGAACCACAGAGACCGCAGGCTTGCGTGAAATATAGTGACCTATAACGTAGAACAAAAGAGGCAATTTGTTACCGATGTTTTAATTGTTATTTCAAGAGTCACTTGTCAACGGAAACACTACACATTGCAATCACAAAACGAAAATATATCGATCAAGGAAGATGCTCTCAATGTTGATATTCTTTTGGGGGCAACTCACTCTTTTAAACTTCTACGTCGAGGACAGCTAGGAAGCCTTAATGGCCCAATAGAACAAAACACTGATCTTGGATATGTTATTTCAGGAGTCGACTCCAGTGACTTACGCACGTTACAAATGGAGTTCAATACTGACAAAATTTTACGTAAATTTTGGGAGCTAGAATAGCTTCCATCTCAAGAGGTAGTAACACCTGAAAAAAAATGTTGGGAAAACTTATCATCATCCATCTTGCTTTACTTTAAGTTGCTAGTAGAACCAAAGGTGCAACCCTACTTCATCAGTATTCTCATGCAATTTCGCGTTTAACCAGTATAGCATTAACGGCAGATATAAATCTAATGTATCGCCAAATACGAGTCGAAGCTCGAGACTGCAATTACCAGCATATTTTATAGCGTGAAAACACTAATTAGATAAAGCATTTCCGACTGCTAACTATCAAATATGGCACAAAACACGATTTGGGAGAGAGTAACGGTACTTCGAACGATAGTTCAGTAATAAATACGAGCGATTAACCGCTAGGGGTAAAGGTAGTCAAGCTACAATTGCCAACATTCTCCGGAGATTACACCAAATAGCAGAGCTTCCACGATTTGTTCGTATCAACGATTCATGAACGAGAAGCAATGCCCCCGGAGCATAAATTTCAATACTTAAAGGGGTTACTCAAAGGAATGGCATACAATCTATCACTCACTTTCAGGGAACCGAGTCAAACTACATTGAGATATTGCAAAAATTGCGAGAACGGTTTGACCGTAAAAGGCACTTGATCAATGCGTTCATTCGAACATAGTTGGAGCAACCATTTATAAATACAGTAACCGCAGCTGACATAAAGAAATTGTAAGACATCAGATGAGGTCATACGCTGACTAAAGGCGCTTGGAGAGAAAGCAGATGCTAGAGATCCATGGCTCATTTATCTTTTGTTGCAGAAAATGGACGACGAAACGCGTAGTCAATGGGCTCGAGTAAATACCAAAGACAAATTTCCAACTATACAAAATTTGTTTGCCTATCTGGTAGAAAGAACTTATGCCCTGGAGTCATTGAATGTAAGTTCACTTCGCCCAACAATGGGCTAATGTACAGCAAAAATCAATGAGCGGCCACATATGTTTTATGCGTTGCATGCCATGAGCAGGAAGAACATAAATTAACTGAATGTGATAAATTCAAGGTAATGACAGTAGACGATCGAAGACGATCTCTAAAGGATGATTGTACAATTTTAAAGGGCGGAGGTTTCAATCTCAGAAAGATGTCGTCAAATGATCAAGGTATACGAGACATATTAAAAATTTTACGGAGCATCCTGAGCGAATCAAACTTCTAGGTGTAGGATGGAATTCAGAAATGGATGAATTTGTATTTCAGGTACAAATTGATGAGAGAAAAAACGAAGTCTACTTTCTGAAGCCTGTCGAATTCCTTTAGGATTAGCCTGTCGACCCTTTAGGATTACTGCCGCCTATAGTTCAAATAAAAATATTATTACAAAAACTCAGGCTACGAAAAACAGATTGGAATCAAGATTGAAACCATCACATATCCACTCATCTTGGAACAAGATAAGAAAATAGCTTCGCGCCACCAGTGAAATCTAAATTCCACGAAGAATCTGGAAGTTAAGTAATCCATAGATTTTGCGACGATAGTAAATGGGTGTATGCAGCAGTAATTTATGCCCGAGCCCAATCAGATCAAGGATGTATTATGCGACTTATATTCGCCAAAACCAAAATAGCGCTAATTAAATCAGTCAGCATGCCCAGATTGGAATTGATGGGGACAGTTCTGTTGTCGAAACTAACCAAATTAGTCATCAAGATGTTAACCATACAAATGTCTCCTGTAATGCTGTGGACGGATTCAAGAATTGTTCTTGATTGGCTGTCTAGCCAGCCCCACTCTTCCGAAATTATTAACATCTATAAAAGAGATCGGTGGAGGCACGTACCAACTAAAAGCAACCATGTTGATTGTGCTGCACGGGATTTAGCAGTCAAAGAAGTGGCCCAGAATAAATTGTAGTGGACCGGCCCAACATGCCAGTTATTTCAAATTGAAACTGGTGCAAATGGCGCCGAATCAAATCTTAGTTGTGCGGAACACTCAAAAAACCAGAAATCGAGCCAATCAAATAATTTGCAAATATTCACAAAGCAAGGATTTTACTTTGTTAGGGATACCTGTCTGTTCAAAAACCGACAAATTCCTGTATCAAACGAAATCAAAGCATTCAGATCCTTTTATTGATGATGCGCAAATAATGAGAGTGGGTGGAAGACTTCAAAAATCTATTTTGCCTTATAATTCAAAACATTAGATCATCATTTCTCACAAGTCTCTTGTTACTGCTGCGACTACATGTGACATCCACCGTTTCAATTCCACCCGCAGCGTCACATCAAGGGGGGTTATGGGAAAACTCTGTGAAATCAACCAAAACTCACTGCAAAGAACAGTGGGGGATACTATACTTACACTCGAGGAGCTGTAAACGTTAATAGTTCAGATTGAAGGGCTTCTCAACTCCCGGCTTATATGTTATGCAAATACTGAGGAAATTGATTTCCTAACGCCAGCCCATTTTTCAATGAACCAATTACCTGAAAGCATAACACAACACACACTTCCCCTAAATGCACGATGGGATATTGTTAAAAGATTATATATCCGATTTTGGAAACGTTGAAAGGTAGAATATTTGACATCACTTCAACGCCGACCGAAATGGACTGATGTCCAACCAAACTTACATCTAAATGTCGTACTAGTGTACGATAATAATTTACCTTCCACCCAATGGTTACTGGGAAGCATTATTAAGCTGCATCCTGGAGATGACGGAAGAGTCCGAGTGGTGCAAGCAAAAACACAAAATGGAAGCTTTGCATCTACGATCCACTTGGCTGGTTAGCTTCGGCCATCATTCCAATAAAATCGTTATTTCAGCAGTTATGGTCTTGAATGGGATGAACCGCTGCCACAAGCTATTAGAGATAATTAACATCCCTCGCTTAATAAATATCGCACCGCCAAAGAGTGCTGCTTACGATGCACCACCATATTGTAGATCAGTTGACGAACTTGCAACTGTACTCATTCGGTTAATTGTGGCCAAAACAAGAGTGGGGCTAATAAAGACGATTTCTGTTCCTCGAATCGAGCTATGCGGTGTTTTGCTATTGGCCATCTTAACAGGATATTTTACAGTATTCCCAAAACGAAACTCTTAACGGAAGTGCTGACATTGTTTTATTGTTAAAGAAGGACATTAAACACAGCAAGCTTTAATTTTTCTTGCAAAGAGCTTTGCACCCATTATTTTATATTTTAAAGTTTATTAAAATTTCTCACATTTCATACATAAAGAGAGCACAACAGTTATTCTGTTTGTTTATATTCTGCACAGTATCCTTTTAATTTTTATACATATATCGCTATACACTATTATGTCTCATGTTGTAAATTTTATGTGTATCATGTTTAAAAATTACACATGTTTTTCATTTTTTTGTATATACAAAGGTTCGTTACCTCATTACCCTCATTCCGAATCCCTATATTCTTTTCACTCTTTTTTAATGTTGCACAAAGCAAAATATAAAAGACTCAGGCGAAAATATACAGTAGAGCTTGAAAATTAATACTTTGTGACTAAAATTATGCATCACGAGTCACGAGAGTCATTTAACGTATACGATCTGACATCGTATCGCATTAATCCACTGTAAAAGGCGGAAAAGGTGATGGCACTAACAAAAGTGGATATAAAAAAACACAAAAATAATGGAAGCAAAGCTATTTTTATGTTGTGTCTTTTGGGGTATATATGGATGTGTGTTTGTGTGAGATTTATATTATGTATGTGTGTGTACGCTCCTATGAGCTCCCATTGTGTGAAGTGTAAAAGTGTTATGTAAATGTTATGGTTATAAATGAAAATTTGTTTGTCTTGTCAAGATTTTAATGACACACATATTTTTTGTTTTGTTTTTTTTTTTGTAGATATTTAAATGAGATTTTTTTATGGTAACGAAATCCTGTGGGAGATTTGGTTTTTGTTGTTTCAAAAAAATTATAAAAAATTAAAATTTAATGAAAATTTTTTTTATGTTTTTCCAGTGCACTTTCGTATGAAGTTTTCGGAATCAATGAAGTTTTGTACCGTTAGATTGGTTGATAAAGCGGTAAGTCATTAAATATTATACTGACAACTTAATTAGGTTTAAGGAGTAACCATGCGACGAAGATTAGTTTGTAATTTCCTTATTACTATAACATGTGTACGTACGATCCCGCTGAAACATGTGCGAAATAAAAGGTACACGTAGATTCCAAATTGGTAGTATGGCATACCCACATTATATTTATATTTATATATATATATATATATATATATATATATATATATATATATATATATATATATATATGTATATATATAAATATATATATATATATATATATATATATATATATATATATATATATATATATATATATATATATATATATAAATATATATATATATATATATATATATATATATATATATATTTATATATATATATATATATATATATATATATATATATATATATATATATATATATATTCTATTAACATTTTTATGACGGTTAACTTATGACAATTTTTTTTAATCACCATTAAAACAATGTGTTATTATTGCAAATGTATTTTACTGTTGTATCATAATTTTTCCTTGTCGGCATTTTCATTTTTCCACTCTCTCGTATATATATGGGGAACGAATTTTTTCCATATTTTTTGGATGGGAAAATTTAGATGAAAATTAAAAGTCGTTTAAAAACATTGCTTAATAATGACAATATATACAATAAAATTATGTGTCGTGTATGGTGTTGTGTACTGTGTATTTTTTATTTTTTTATTTTTATTTTTTTTTTTGGGTTAGACAAATTGTTTATTTGTAGTGCTTGTGTATATTTAGCCAAATGTTATTCAGACATAATTTTTAAAGCAGATAGGAACAGTTATTATAACATTCCAGTAAAATCAATACATTTTAGGGGTTACAGCCAATTATATAGTTTGCAAAATAGCTACAAGGATTCAAAAATAATATCATAGAATGCTGTTGAATGTTGAAATGTTGAAAAAGTTATCTGTCAACAATTTAGATCAAGGTAAATCCTAAGCACTCACATTAAAAGGTAGATAAACATATTCGAAGTTCGTAAAACAATAAGGATCAGTGGAACTACGGAACGGTACAATAATACTGACATTATCACGAAGATACTTAAAAACTTCACACATTTAGCTTTTGCAAAAAAGCCTAGGAGCTAAAATTAATCCCATAGAGATTGAAAGTGTGGATGTACCTAATTTTATTTTGCTCCTTGGAATCCTCGGATTCAACTGGTAGCACTACTAACTTATGAATTTACCTGGTCAAGATTCCGGTTTTTGTCTTTAGCCGCATTACTCGCAATAATTGATCGGGACCTGGATAAATTTCAATTACCTTGGCTAACAGCCTTTTCGACGGAGGCAAGTTTTCATCCTTTATGACAACAATTTCGTTAACCGTTATTTTTGTATGTTTATCTCTTCATTTGTTCCGTTTTTTCGAGACCAAAAATCTTGTGCTAATTGTGTAACCATTTGCCATCTAGGTAGACGTCCGATTTGATATATTGGACAGCTGCTTTTGGAATATATGTGGATGGATAGCCCAATAGAAAATGCGCCGGTGTTAAAGCATCGATTACATCACTAAATATTTGACATAATGGTCAAGATTGTAGTTTAAGATTGACTCAATTTTAGCTAAAAGTGTGGTTATTGCCTCGTAAGTAAAAGTTGTTTAACTCAACACTCTCTTCAAGTAAAATTTCATGGACTTTACGGCTCCAAAATATGGCGCACCTGGAGGATTAAAAAACCATTGAATTGTATCCCTTAGAAAATAATTTGAAAGTCCTTCAAATCTCGACTTACTTCAACAAAATTCGTGCCTTTGTCGCTATGTAACTCGGCTATGTAATCGTTGCAATGATAAAACGACTTGAGACTGTTCACCTATTCAATGTGCACAGCCTTTGTGCTGAAACCAACACAAATTGCTTTATATGCCTTATTGTGAATTTTACCATGACTGCCCAGCAAAGTCTATACCAGTTCGAAAACCGGATCTTTGATACCACACTCGTTCTTTTGGTAAATCACTTATTAACTGCTTTGCAACTTGTTGATTGTCATGAACACAAATAAAGCAACCATGTATTACCTTATACGTACTAAATCCTAGCATCGAACGATCCACAATTTTTGTCGCAATATATTGAACACTAGAGTGAGCCCTGCATGACACTGCTTAAAATGTTCTTCTTTGACCATTGCCTTTATGTTTGGATTACCATTCCCACAACTCATTGACGACAAGTCTTGAGGGTACTCCTTCCTTTCGATCGATTTGTAAATTTTAATTGTCGCATGATCAATTTCTGCCACCGTCAGAATTTTCTTTAAATGGGTAATTTGTGGCCTCCTTTTTCAAGTGACAGTTCTGAATGAACCTTAGTATACATGCTGTCATTCTGTAGAACAAAGAGAATCGTTTAAGGAGTAGATCGCCTATATCGAAAGTTAAACCTGCTGTGTGTGAAATGACAGATTTCAGTTTTTCGTTTCTTTTTATATCTTCTGACTTACTATTGGTGTTACTTGTGAAAGTCAAGGCGGACCATCCCACCATAATAACCATGAAATCCACTCTGACGGGTTCAGTCTACACGAGGCACAATCCGCTGGATTGTCTGAATATTCTGAATATAGTTATATTGTGAAATAGTGCCAGTTGATTTCTGAACGTCGACCATTCGTCCAGGTCATTGCTTGGCAATTCATCGTCCCAATTTACTTTTATCAGCTATAACCTTTGCAACAATATTTTAATTTTGACTATATATGGTGACAGCCATCCTAACGGATCCAAAATCCGAGATGACGCGGAGAAAATTTTCCGTTTAGTTATACCGGGATACTAGAATCCAACTTTACATTAAAGGAAAACGTATCATCCCATGGATTCCATTGCAAGCCAAGAACCTTCATGGTATTTGATTCATCCACCGTGCAGTCGCCAATGGCCCTGTCGTTAATTGGTATATGATCCAATAGTTCTTCGTTATTTGACATCCACTTTCTACAGTGTGTGTTTGGGATGAGGATAGTTCTTTAGATTCCCAGAACTTACGAAGCGATCGATCAATATTTATTTCGGAGCGTAAATTAACTGTTCTATCAATATTATCAGGAAAAACTTCTCCGGCAAGAAATCAACCGAATATAGTTCTTTGGGCGATAGGTAAACCCGCATATTGCTGAATGTCCGGTACCAGGACAGGTTCTAAAGAATTGATCTGCCCCAATCAAGAGATCTGTACTACTTGGGTTGTAAAAGTCCGAATTAGCCAGTTGAAGATCTTTCAAGCTTGTCAAGTCATGCCTGTGATTTCTCTTACTGGTAATGTTGACGTAATTTTAGACAATATTAAGGTTTTGAATTGTTATTCGTTGGTTTGTATCAAATATTGACGTGACTACAATTTCTGTCAGTCATCGTAAGACTGCTGCAGAAGTCGAAGCTATTCCTGAGATAGTAATTCGTGCGTTTTTCCGATCCAATTGAAGTCATTGGATGCACGCCTCAGATATAAAATACACCTGTGACCCGGAGTCTAATTGTGTGTGCAATGCAATTTTTGGTGGCTGTGAATTTGAATTGTCTGCCTCAACAATATTTTCTTCTAGATATGTAGTAAACTATTGTGCAGTTCGCTGCATATAGAGCATTTCCACGGTGATCGATATTTGAAGATGGGATGGCGTGGACTTAGACAGTTGAACCAACGCGTGATTTCTCCTTTATAAAGTTTTCGGCGATCATCGACCTTCTTTCGATAAATCTCGTACATGCATATAGCGGGTGTGATTCTTCGGTACAAACTAGACATTGCTCATTAGGTGAAACATGCATAGATTTTATAGCAGGCTGCGTGTTCTGCTTATGTGGCTGGCTGCGAATCATTGATGTTGGCTTCTGATATAGGTCATTAACATCAGCTCGATTAGATAGAAAGTCGCACAAATTTTGCATTGTAGGAATCTCCATTTCTGAATGATCAGCCCTTCTCTGGCGGTTTTCATCATCCAATTTGTTGGTGATGGTGTAAATTAGCCAGGGATCTTTGAGATATAGGTTGAGAAAAGTTGAGATAAATTAAGATAAGTTGAGATAAATTGAGATAAGTTGAGATAAGTTGAGATAAGTTGAGATAAGTTGAGATAAGTTGAGATAAGTTGAGATAAGTTGAGATAAGTTGAGATAAGTTGAGATAAGTTGAGATAAGTTGAGATAAGTTGAGATAAGTTGAGATAAGTTGAGATAAGTTGAGATAAGTTGAGATAAGTTGAGATAAGTTGAGATAAGTTGAGATAAGTTTAGATAAGTTGAGATAAGTTGAGATAAGTTGAGATAAGTTGAGATAAGTTGAGATAAGTTGAGATAAGTTGAGATAAGTTGAGATAAGTTGAGATAAGTTGAGATAAGTTGAGATAAGTTGAGATAAGTTGAGATAAGTTGAGATAAGTTGAGATAAGTTGAGATAAGTTGAGATAAGTTGAGATAAGTTGAGATAAGTTGAGATAAGTTGAGATAAGTTGAGATAAGTTGAGATAAGTTGAGATAAGTTGAGATAAGTTGAGATAAGTTGAGATAAGTTGAGATAAGTTGAGATAAGTTGAGATAAGTTGAGATAAGTTGAGATAAGTTGAGATAAGTTGAGATAAGTTGAGATAAGTTGAGATAAGTTGAGATAAGTTGAGATAAGTTGAGATAAGTTGAGATAAGTTGAGATAAGTTGAGATAAGTTGAGATAAGTTGAGATAAGTTGAGATAAGTTGAGATAAGTTGAGATAAGTTGAGATAAGTTGAGATAAGTTGAGATAAGTTGAGATAAGTTGAGATAAGTTGAGATAAGTTGAGATAAGTTGAGATAAGTTGAGGTAAGTTGAGATAAGTTGAGATAAGTTGAGACAAGTTGAGATAAGTTGAAATAAGTTGAGATAAGTTGAGATAAGTTGAGATAAGTTGAGGTAAGTTGAGATAAGTTGAGATAAGTTGAGATAAGTTGAGATAAGTTGAGATACGTTGAATATAAGTTGAGGATAAGTTGAGATAAGTTGAGATAAGTTGAGATAAGTTGAGATAAGTTAAGATAAGTTGAGATAAGTTGAGATAAGTTGAGATAAGTTGAGATAAGTTGAAATAAGTTGAGATAAGTTGAGATAAGTTGAGATAAGTTGAGGTAAGTTGAGATAAGTTGAGATAAGTTGAGATAAGTTGAGATAAGTTGAGATACGTTGAATATAAGTTGAGGATAAGTTGAGATAAGTTGAGATAAGTTGAGATAAGTTAAGATAAGTTGAGATAAGTTGAGATAAGTTGAGATAAGTTGAGATAAGTTGAGATAAGTTGAGATAAGTTGAGATAAGTTAAGATAAGTTGAGATAAGTTGAGATAAGTTGAGATAAGTTGAGATAAGTTGAGATAAGTTGAGATAAGTTGAGATAAGTTGAGATAAGTTGAGATAAGTTGAGATAAGTTGAGATAAGTTGAGATAAGTTGAGATAAGTTGAGATAAGTTGAGATAAGTTGAGATAAGTTGAGATAAGTTGAGATAAGTTGAGATAAGTTGAGATAAGTTGAGATTAGTTGAGGATAAGTTGAGGATAAGTGGAGATAAGTTGAGATAAGATGAGATAAGTCGAGATAAGTTGAGATTAAGTTAAGATTAAGTTAAGATAAGTTGAGATAATATGAGATAATTTGAGAAAAATTGTGATAAGTTGTGATAAGTTTGGTTAACCAATGGAACACTATTTCCAAATCTGTCCAGGAGTAAGATGGTATGTTTTCGATTTTTAGTGTTTGAATGACAGATTTTGATAGTTTTGCCAGTAGATGTGCAGCTAGAAGCTCTAATCTCGAGATCGCTACCTTTGTTTTGGATGCGATTACGTAAAATCTAATTTCACCGATCGGATTAATGACACGTAAGTTAAATGCTGTACCGTAAGCTGCCTTGCTGGCGTCGCAGAATCCATGGGATTTCCTATATTTATCGTTGTCCCTCAGGTGTGTTGGTATTTTAATTCACTCGACGTGCTCTTTCCCGACTTTGAAGTTTGTCCAGGTATTATCAATTTTAGTGGGCACAACGTCATCTCATCCTAGAGATAAGAACCATAGTTTTTGAAAATGCACTTTCTCGGTTGGTAATTGGAGATAGCAGGTGGATCAAATAAACGAGGAAATAACGCTTTGTCAGTGTGAGATCACTAGTGACGAGGTTGATTTTGAAGGTGAAGCTATCTTTTTCGCAATTCCAGTGTAGTCCTAGTCCTTTATGCGAGTTATCTTTCATCAGTGTTATGGTGCTTACTGAATCTTTTGCACCGATGGTTTGCAGAAACTTTTCAGAGTTAGAAGTCCATTTATGCAACTTGTGTCCCGCTAAGCCCAGCACTTGATGGAAACTTTTGCTTGAAATGATGGCTGCTTAGCCAGAGTGACCACCACTCAAAACGTCATCCACATAGAAGTCGTTGTTGATAATAGCATTCGGTTAGTTCGACGTCTTTGGATAATTAAGTTATTGCTCGAGTGGCAAGATAAGCAGCTGACGCAGCTCCCTAAGTGACGGTTCTTAACCTAAATTGTTTAAGTGACTCGGTTGGAACTCTTCTCCATACGATGCGCTGATAATTCACGTGGTCTGGATGTACTTGAACCTGTCGATACATCTGCTGTATATCTGCCGTAAATGGTACTTTGCTAAGTCGGAATCATGTTAGGATTGATGTGTAATCTGGCTGAACCGTTGGCTCTACCATTAACGTTTAATTGAGAGATACCAAAGACTTGGTAGCCACCGACCCGTCAAATACAGCCCGTAACTTTGTCGTGGCACTTGCTTGTTTTATCACCAGATGGTGAGGCAGGTAGAAGTGGTTGGATGATGGAATCAAGTGGTCTGCAGCGCGTTGGGCTCTTCCATATGATTCACATTGAAGTATTCATCCATGAATTTGATGTATTCTATTTTTAGGTGTGTCTCCGATTGTATCCTTTTATCTATGCTAGTAAACCAGGCGGTTGCTTGTGATCGTGATTCTCCAAGATGTGATGCGTTTAGGATTCACACTACAGATCGACCCTGTTCATCGCGGTACGTTGTATCACGAAATTATTCCTCGCACTTGTGTTCTTGCATGGTCATGTGGCTATGCTCTGGTAATTCGTTCAGCTCCCAGAATTTTTGGAGAGTTTTGTCGATGTTGAATTCAAGGTTGATGTTAAATGAATTTTGTATAGGCGTACGCGCACCACCTTTCTCGATTATCCAGCCAAACATCGTGTTTTTTGAGTGATCAATTTGTTAGGGCCTTCTTGTTTGCCATTGGGCAGGATTTTCATGAAGTGTTCGACTCCTAGCAGCACGTCTATTTCGTTGGGTTGGCCTTCTGTAGGATCGGCTAGTGTAGTTTCATCAAGCTCATCACATTCGTTGTACAACTCCGTACTGGCTAGTGGTATATTAGACAGAAGGTCTTGCATTATATAACCCTTAATTTCAAACTTCAGTTCTGGGTGAAAATGGGGTTAAATTTCAATGGTGGTTAGTCTTCTCATAGTACCTTTTGATGAGATTCCTTCGACTCGGTATCATGCGTTGGACCGAGGTAGATTAAGCCGACGAACACAAGCCTCACTGATCATGTAGCTATAGGATCCCGAATCGAATAGTATACGTCCCATGCAGATGTCTCCTTCAGTGTTACGGATGATGACTCGTGCTGTAGGTAGGAGTGGAATTAACTGGAGCAGTGCAGTATGTATGCTAATGTTAGAAACGCTGTTGGATTCAGTTGCGGCGACATTAGCCTTTGTGTCCTCATGCTGAAACGAAAGTTGTTGATCGTTAGCTTCTGAAGAACGATGCAGGATGGTACGGTGTTTTTTACGGCACAAGCAACATCTTTTGAAGGAACGACATACCTTTGAGCTATGGCCGTTGGCTAGACAGTTGAAGCAACATCCAGATGAGGCTACGAAGTCTTTTCGAGCACTTACATTTAATGTTTTAAATTCTTCGCAGTATTGGAGACGATGATTACTTGAACATTTGTGACAGGTTATGGTTCGTGGCGACACACTTGCTTAAAAGGTAGGTTGAGTTGAAGTACTCAAGAATCATTGTCCAATTTGTTCATTAATATGTGGTTTATCCATATATCGCGTGACTTGGCTTCATCGCCCATGACACTGAGTCCAGCTATTACTTACTTCGGTGGACGTTGTTAAACCACCTTTACCAGAGAATGAACTCTGTTGTTTGAGGACGGCGGATGGTTCAAAAACTTTTTAACGAATGCTCTGATGACTTGGCCTGGCTGATCGAATTGCTTCGTCAGTGATTGTTATATGGCGAACAAAGGTATAAGCGTCTCCTTTCAAATAGCTGAGCTGACCCTTTAAATAGCCGAGCTTCTGACAGTCTGACATTGTCACGTCTTTATCAACAACTGCTTCAAATATATCTTTGAATGACTGAAACTCCTCTGACCTTTTTCCGTAGAAGTGTGGAATGTCTAATGCGGGTAGAGTTACTTTTTCCTTTGGTACCACGGCCATGCTTGTTTCCCTAATCTAATAGGTCCCTTTGATGAGCGTTGAATGAAGTCATCATTTCATTCAATTGCTTTTGAACTACATTCAATAGAGGATTTGCATTATGTACCACGCCTCTTAGTTTTTCCTGTAATTTTAAGAATCTTCTTTCGAATTTGGCGATTTCGGTTGATTTGGGATCAATACCTGCCATTTTCTGATCGTATTCTTTGAACTCTTGAAAGCATCTCTCGAGTTGCTCCAAGTAAACGTAAGCGTCTTTTGAATCCATGTTAGTCATCGTGATTGAGGTTATGGCATTTTCCAGACGTGTTAGGGCAGCACGTGATAAATGTTCGGAATTTAGTTCAATTGTTATAAAGATATAATGATATCACGATGTGCAACAGTATTCATTATTTGACATAAACCCTAGTACCACTGTCTTGTCACGCAATATCAATACATGAATGTTCAACTCACAGTGACATACGATAAAAATTAACGACAAAGCAGTCAGACATTGAGACCAAAATAAAGATACAGAAAATGGTGATGTATTGGTGATGTATTTACCCATAAAAGAAAAATAAAGTTGAACTAAAAAATCATGGGTGAAAATATAATTAGTGACCAGCCTAGGTCCATCCTAGTAGACTCCCTATGCTTTTAAATTAAAGATAAAGAAAACAAAATTGTCTTCCACTCAATTCATTAATTTTACAAATTATTTTAAACGATTTTTTAAGCGTCGTTTTCTCGTTACTTCAAAAATCTCAACCAAATTTAAGGTCAAATTGCAGCATATATTATAAGAAAAAAGGAAAAAGTCTTTCAACCTTTAAATCTTTTATTCAATTAACATAATTCCATAAATAAACCGAAACCGGAACTCATCTTTCATATTTTTCGACTGAAATTTTATCCTTCACAAAAGGAAACAACACAGCAGAAAAGTAATTCCTTACGGTATTTTAATCCCCAAAAGGCATCCGAGTACTTACAACAACAAAATATTAAATGAACAAAGATTGAAGTATACGAAAACTGCTGACTTCTCTCTTTATATGTATACACAGACAAAAATTATCGTTATGAAAATTATACACATAAAAGGAAAAAAAATACTACAAATGTTTATGCAGACAACTTTAACTTTTCCACTTTTCATTTTAATTTTTTTTTTGTTTTTATTTGAACTCAGATTAATTTCACTTTTAGCTTTTTTTTCGTTTGCATGTTTTAAATTTAAGTCTCATCTCTTTTTTTTCCCCAAACATTGAAATCTTTAAGTTTTAAAGTTTTTCCTGATTTTATTTTGTTTTTGCCTCTTGAGCTTCTTTTTTTTTGTCTTAAGGATTTTCCCTATATATAACAGTATTTACTGTATAGAATTTTTGTTGGTTTCGGTTACAATTTGGGTTGTGACATTTTATATTCAGTTTACAACATACATACACCAACACATAAACATGTTCATAACAAAATGATTTACACCACATTTACATCTTGTTTCGAGCTTTTAAACATAAAATTACAACAAAAAGTTGGAAAAAATTTTCCATGGGTGAAATAGACATACACTAGAGGAATGATTTTATGAGACATTTTATTATGGAATGGTTTTGGTGTGTGCGTCAGAGGTGTGAGAGGCACTCAAACATTTGTGTTGTTGCTGGTTTTGTGTGAGTGTGTGTGTGTTAGTATAGAAAACGAAAAATAATTTGTGTCATTTTTCTAAGCAGCTAATTGAATGAATAAATGGGATAACAAGATTTTGGGGGTAATTATAATTTGTTATACATAAGGATATATGGTTGTTTAGTTTTTATGAATTTATCTGTATGAATTATATAAGAAGAGGGTAAAATCCTTAAGATGGGTTAGTTAAGATTTATAAAGGTTCTATATAGTAAATTGAGATTTATGACGTACAATTAATACAACTTTAAAATGTAAATTTTGTCCCGCCAAACGAACAAAATTTTATATGTGCAACAATATAAAATAATTAACAGTTAAATTTTCCAGCAATTAAACATAACATTTAAAAAACAAAACAAAAACCGTTATCATAACGAGTCCAAATAATTGTTTTATTGCAAAGTAGTTTCGTTCGTGGACAGACAAACAGTCGTGGAATATTAAACTTAAATTTGGTTTTGCCCCCAGCCCTCATAAATACGATTTCCTGTTGTTGGTAGAGTTTCTGTTTGTTCAACAATTAAAACAAATTTTCGTTTTTAAAACTAATTTAATTTGCAAGGATAATTTTGAATCCACCAAAATCCTTATACATTCGGACTAAATATATAATGAAAAAACTATGTTTTGAGTTTCTCTCGCTGAATAGATGAGATAATTTAATTTTTTTGTTGTTGTTGTTGTGTTTCGTTATATTTCAAAAAGTTTTTATTTTATTAGGAAATTTAATTTTTTTCTGTTTGGTATACATTAAGCAACATAAAAAATTAAAATCCGTAATTTAATTGTCTTTACCGAGATTTAATACCATCAACAAAAGTGAAAATTGCAATAATAAATTTTTCGGTTTTTTTCTCGTGTCTGCGGTGTGAGAGTTAATTTACTTCATCATAGTGTTTAGCTGAAGTATCCGAATTTATTAGCCGTGATAATTAAAATCGTGATGTTACGTAATGATTGTTAAAATCCGCAAAACTAAAATCACCAACATGTGATTTTTATTTTATTTTATTCGCTCGGTAGACTGGTCGTTGTTCGCTCGAAAGTCGCAGTAAAAATTTTTTTAACATTTTATTAAGTCATTACAAAGATAATAGAATTGCAAGCGAACCGCCACCACGACCAATAGGCCTTAAACCACCAACACCAATTGGAAGGGCGAAATATATTAACTGTCCTACAAATCAACAATATGACTAGAAAAAGAAAAGATAAAAAGAAATTTTTATAACAATTTACTGACACATAAATGATCTGCTGAAAGTAGAGAACAAATCGTTAATAAAAACGTTGTGAAACAATGTAGATATAGTGGCCTACTTATGGTGCTGGAGATGGACATTGTCTCATACGTTCCAGTTCTTTCATCGCTTCTTCGTTGCAAGTTGTCTTTCCAGTAAGTTCGGAACGGTCTAACTCTTCAATGCGCAGTCCATCCAAGGTTCTAACACGACTTAATGTGACGTACGCCTGTCCCTCGGCGAATAGTTTTTTGCCGAGATACACAACTGCACGGTCAACTGTACAGCCTTGCATCTTATGTGTTGTACATGAATAGCATAAAATCAATGGCAGCATTCTTCTTTCGATCGTTTCATAGTTCCAGAGCGCAGAGAACTGGACTGATTTCGGCTGTTGTCATTTCCAAAATCAATTCGAAAAGATGGGATATCAGTATCGTACATCTGATTGCGGCGGAAATGTGGCCAGACAATTTCCGTAATAATGTAATATTATCATTACCAAGGTCTTGCTGAACATTGATATTTGGTCGAAGCATGACTCTTGCTTCGATAAATATCTCCAACTCTCTCAGTAAAGATGGATATATTCGAATTCCCTGGTTTCGAGAAAATCGCTAGTTTTTCCAGTCAACTGCTTCTACATCAGTAGACTGAAGTGCGGTGCTTCTATTTTTTCTTCTCGTAAGGCATTGAGTAGATCGGCAAACGAGTATCGCCTCTTTGTGGGATATTTTCAGTCAACAAAACGAGACTTAACAGCCTCCACAAGTGAGTTGCTGGGAAGAATCGTGTTGGCTGCCGATAGACAGGAGAACTTGGTGGAATTGGATCTGCATTAGATCTCCAAGCATGATAATATTTATGCCACCAAACGATACATTCTCATTCCTCTTGAGTTGTCGCAGTCGAGAATCGATCATGCACAACATCTCGTAGGGAACCTTTGAAATTTCATTAATGAACAAAAACTCGATGTTCTTCCTCAAGTAATTGCAAGTAAGTGGTAAGAGTTTCATTTTCCTTGACTTGAAACTTATAGAGAGTGCAATGTTACACCGCCTACAAGTCTTGTTGCAACACCAGTCAAAGCACCTACTTTAACGGCCTTCTTTTGATAGCAGCGATTATCCTGCTCCTTCAGTGCGTTGAAGGTGAATGTTTTGCCAACTCCAGCGCCACCAGTGAAAAACATTCTGATGCGGATTTCACTTCCAATCATCTGCAAACGAATACTAGCTGTAATCATATTGAAAAGTTTCGTCTGTTTCGTGTTCATGCGAGAACAAACACTCTGGAACTGCTCATTAGTCATTCCTTGCCCTTTGACTTATTCTGCCTCATGTTTTGCAACGAATTATTCAGTATTAGAAAAAAGATTAAATGCGTGAGCTTGATTAAATGCCAACTCAAGCTGTTGGTTACGAGCCCGATGAATATCCAAAGCATCATTTCTTTGCCTCAGCCGCTCTTCAAGAGCAAGAATGGCTTCACGAGTGCTATTGTGCTCATCTATCAACTCATTCTCATGGTAATAGGGCATATATTGAAGTAGAAGACTGTAGAAATAGATTTCCAAGAATGCCATGAATCGTGAATTGTGTGTCGCGATTCGACTTGACTGTGCGACGTACAATTCAAAGAGACTTTTCGGCTGTATCGCACTTGATTACGCATGCCTTTCCATTGGTAACATCGGAAGTACCTTTAGGACCACACGAATGCGAGTCGGTAAAGTAGTACTTGCCATCAGTGATCATAAGACCGAGAGATTTACTATCAGTAATGAGAACGCCACCATTGAAATTTACAAACAGCTTATAGATGGCGGCCCGCAGAGTAAAGAAGCCTATTTTATCATTTTCCGGATCATTCAGTAAACCATTGTATGCCTTATCGTCGTATTCGAGAGCAAAGGCATTATCCAACATCAATATGTCATCCTAGACTACGTAAAGATTTTTGATCTCTAAGTTGCCATTATCATCAATGGGATAAGCGCCAGGTCAAGATTTAGTTTTAAAATGAATTTGTACATATAAACTGTCAGCTTCAGTCATGTTCTTGTTCAAAACGTTAGTACCCCATTTACTTGGTTGGAGAACTGTAGCACGGATTAAATTGCCTACAACCATGGCAAAACATTGATGACTGACCGATATTGGGTCAAAAACACTCATATAGTCTTGATGCCAATCAGCGCGCACGATTCGAGATAAGTCGTTAATTGGCAAATATGCACTTAGACGCTCAGCAGCATTGTCATCGTTATTTGACTTCTGTGGCTTTGCAGGAACAACTCGAATAATATCCTGAGTTTTCAGACGTGCTTTATGATCCACTCGTACGTCTTTGTACATTGGATTGTTCGTAAGAAACCAGTCAAGTGCCTTTTATACACACTCAGGTGAAATGCTGTGGTCATGAGAAATATTGAAATTCTCCAGAGTCTCGGTGTCTACAACAATGCCAGTATCGGTGTTCGATCGAGGAAGAATTTCGGGCAGCTTTCTTACCTCGTTAGGGTAGCACATTTTTTTGCAGATTTCACAAGTATTATCACAAAAAGTGTTGATGGCTTTGTAGAAATCAACCGCCTGTGCTGAAAGTTCTGCATAAGCATCACGAAGACGTTAAAGCCTTTTTGCATGCTCTTCGTGAGTTTCGATCGCTCTTGCTAGTGCATGACGCTGAGCATCACTAGCAAGGCGAGAGCTATGTGTATCTGGAGTCTCTGCAAACCTAAAATAAATAGGAACTCTCGGGCATACCATACCTATAGAGTACAAAACTAGAGATAATAGAGATAACTGTCTAAAAACCAAATGCCAACTTACAATCAATTCAACATAAGATTCACAAAGATTTGGAATTTTTTTAATTTAACAGGACTTCAAAAATTCGATGGAAGCATCAAAGATGGCACTTTGAAATAACTAGGAGCCATAATCTACAGGAAAAATAATACTTATTTTAATATCAAACATAAGAATACCATTGAAAGAAAAGCAGTGATCACAGATCAATAACCTAGAAGTTCCAGACGATCATCTCTTACAAGGATATAAACAAAAACTACAGAGTATATTGTTAAAATTCGGAAAATTTTTCGGACCGCGGTTAACAACTACGAAACAATCGACATTGTCATAAAAGCGGAAATTTAATCCACTAAGAAAGACCCTATTTATTCCTAATCCCAGTACGCGTGAGGAGTGAGGTAGAAAACCAATTCGAAAAACAGATGGCATCGTGAAGCCTTCCTAAAGCCCATATAGTTCTCTAATCTGGGAAGTGGAAAAGAAATAAGATGCTTCCGGTATAAAAATTCCGGATAGTAAAAAATACATAAATATGTCATGTGAACATAGACAACATATGACTATTCGGAGGAAATATAGAAGAGGAACATTTGCACAACATCAGGAAGAAAAATATTTTTGAAACTAGAAAAGGCAAATCTTCGAGTAAATCTTGATAAAACGGAATTTATCAAGAACGAAACCAAATTCCTCAGTTACATCAAAACCAATCAGTGTTTCAAACTGGATGACAAAAAAGTCCGCGTAAAATCTAAATTCCGAAGAAATTGAAAAATGTAAAATAATTTCTTAGACTCACGTCCTACTACAAGCGCTTCATAACAAATCTCACCAGTAGTGAAAATGCGCAAGTCTAAGCGAACTCATAAAAAAATGGGTTTGGAAAATATAGAACTAATTTATTCATCTCTAGGCAATAAATAAAACGGAATAGAATTATGCTGTAAATAAAAAGGAAATTTTATTCGTCCTTTGACAGCTTAAAAAACGGTCTATATGGCGCCAAAAAGATTGAAATCGTCACGATTC
Source organism: Tipula confusa (assembly GCA_963556175.1). Lineage (NCBI taxonomy): Eukaryota > Metazoa > Arthropoda > Insecta > Diptera > Tipulidae > Tipula > Tipula confusa. The sequence continues at coordinate 142,443,749 of OY744477.1, read as the reverse complement.
ATCAACCCCTCACATTTTCATTGGGCAACTGCAACAACAACGCAAAACTAAAACGATGAAAATCATGAAAATTATGAAATAGTTTACAAAGCAGGTAGCGGATACCTAAGTTTATCACGGCTAAACTTAGAAACAAATATGCTATCAACAGAAGGAACAATTCATAGCGCAGGTCAAGATAATTTTAACTCAATATCGTACTGTGAGGCAACCATTAACGTATTCAGAAATCAAATCATCATCACGTAAAACAAAGACATTTACGTCTACGAGGAACCTCACCTTAACTACTTATGGCATTTCATCTGTACAAAAAAATTCGGTTTGCTCGATTAGTTAAATTTTCGCATTTTAATAATACGAACGCATTCTGTAGCACGGGAAGTTGACTTAAAATTTAGTACAAATAATAACAATAACAAGCTGGCACAAAGGGAACGAATAATTCCATAAAACATTAAACCAAGTACCACTCCGCATCGACTACTTTTGGATTGACATCTTTAAAATAATCTCCACCGTTGACGAACATAATGATATAAGTATGCAGATTTTGGTTATGGGTCGTTTAAAGGTGCTTGATGCTGTTTCGAGTGACAACTCGAATTAAACCTTTGTCGTTTGGATAAACTTCAGCAATTCGCCCCATTGCCCATTTACACGACGGTAGGTTATCTTCTTTTATTAGTACTAAATCGCTGATTTTGATATTTTCCATCGTGTTTTCCACTTATGTCGTTGTTGTAGATTGCTGAGGTAAACCCGGTGAAATCGCTTTCAGAGCTTCTAAAATAGATCAAATTGACTATATACTGCGTTAGTGGAAATCTGTCAAATTTTCCGGGGCAATTTTCTATCAAAGACACTATATACATAGATAGTACAGTGACATCTATTATCCGTTAAATAACAACTATCGTTATCTACACAACATCACATTAATCAGCTGAATCTTTAATTTATCACGGAAACTATCTAAGTCTACAATCAGTTTTACCTCAAACCATTGTACGACAATTTATTACACGCCAAATTTTAATTATGTCTGAAAAAATGCATGTTTGCTACATGTAATAACCCATTAGCAGACAAAAGTATTAAATGTAGTGGTCTGTGTGACAAATTTTTACACTTGGTTGCTCCAAAATTAATAATAACGGATTTTCGTTGTTTTCTACGAAAAATTTTAAACGGTTTTGTGATAATTGTTGTGAAATTATCGACAAGTTATCTCAAAATACGTTGATTATGCTGAATACACTCCAGTCCATTGCTGCTGATACTAAATGTATCATTAAACCGGGGGTATTTGTTTTGTCTTCCGAACGGAGAGTGACTCGTCACGGAAAGAAGAAAGCTCTATTATCGGAATTGGATGGAACTGCCATCCCTACTAACCCAAAAAACGTTCAGTTACTGGTTTCGATGGCTTAACATCAGCATCTTTCTCATCTACAACTTCATTTAATTCTTGCTGCCGACCTAAATTAGATTTTAATTCATTAAACATTTATTATCAAAATGTAAGAGGGCTACGGTACCAAAGAAAATTCGGTAGCAAAAAATTTTCTTTGGCTGTTACTGAATGCGATTTTGATGTTATCGTTTTAACTGAGACATGGCTTAATTGTAATATTTTCGACACTGAGTTATTCAACACTGCCTATGTGGTTTTTAGATATGATCGGGTTTTTCTCGCGGAGGTGGTGCCTGGGTAAAACCAACAGTTAATAAGTCATTTTCAGATTACAATAAGGGCGATTTTCGAGGATTAAATTTATTTTTTGATAATATTGATTAGATACATCTCCTTGACTACTGCGATTTAGATAATGCCGTATCTAGATTTTATGAGGCCGTGTTTTTTGATATCGAAAAGTTTATTCCGTCTCGTCAGTTTCGTTCGAAGAATAAAATTATATGGTTTGACACTTATGCTTGGCCAAAAACAAAATGAATCGATGAAGTAGAAAATGCAACCCAAATGTACTTTCTTCAGGCTCTGCAAAAAATGCAGAGTAAAATTTTGCCAATATTTTCATGTTATTGAGGCCGCGATAAAAAATGATCCCATCAATTTATGTACCTCAACAATATAATAAAGGGGTACTTTCGCTTATCTCCACAGCATGGTACTGGATAATACTGAGTCTGCGTACGTACACAATATTTGCGAAATGTTCTCATCATAATTCTCATCTAATTTTATAACCTCACCGCCATCATTTAATTAAAATCAATCCTCTAATTCTATAGTCTTGGTGTTGGCAATCTGGAATCGGTTATTTTCGAAACCAATGCTTTACACATTTTTATGTTGAAATTAAAACCAAATCATTGACCTGATCCTGATCTTGTCACTGCAACTTACGTAGATGTGCTCAGTCTCTGGCTTTGCCGTTAGGTCTGCTGTTTAACAGATTGCTAGAAATTGGTTATTTTCCCGATCATTGGAAGTCGTTGCATATTATTACAGTTTTCAAAGGTGGGGATAGAATTTTAGTGGCTAATTATAAAAAGATTTCCATTCTGTCGGCTATTCCTAAAATCTTCGAATGCATGGTGCGTGATATTATGTTCATTGAATTTGATAATTTTTTATTCCACAGCAACATGAATTTTTCCTGGGTCGCTAAACTGCTACTAATCTCCTTTAATTTACCCAATTTGTAATAAACTCGATTGAAGAGATTTTGTAGGGTTTACTGACTTCAAAAAGGCATTTGATGAAATCTCACTTGAGATTGTTTTATCTAAATTGCCGGAAGTCGGTGTTCATTCGAACTTGTTGTTGTGATTAAGATTTTATCTGTGTGGTCGCAAATATGTAAAGATGGACGATTATTATTCGAGTTTGTGGGAAGTAACAACCGGGGTTCCTCAGTGAAGTCATCTAGGACCCTTACTATTCAATATATTTATTAACGATGTTAATCTAAGCTGATCCAATTCTAAAGTTTTACTTTATGCTGATGATATGAAAATATACGTGAAGTTAAATACAATGTAGGTATTTAACTTACAATGTAGGTGATTGTTCGCTTGGTGTCACTGTAATAAATTAGAACCCAATGTAAATAAATGCAAAGTGATTAGTTTTCATAGAAAGAAATATCCCGTCTCTTATGACTATAAATTTTAAATTGCTAATATCAGACGCCTGAAACAAGCAGTTGACCTTGGTATGGTTCTTAATGAAAACCTAACCTTTGCTCGTCTTACCGAAAAAATAATAAACAAAGCTAATGCTCTGACGAAATTTATGTTTCGTATTGGTAAAGATTTTAAAGATTTGGATACCTTCAAGACCATCTATACCACGTTGGTATGATCACAAGTAGAATATCTTTCTATCGTGTCGGAACTTCTGTATGACATTCGTATTAATTGAATTGAAAAAATTCCACGCAAATTCACTAGACGTGTATGCCATTCTATTATTAGAACGCCAGATTATGTTCCATATAATGATTGTTGTAAAATAGTTCAGATGCTTCCGTTAAATATAAGGCGGTCTATTAATTCTGCTTGTTTTATATTTAACTTATCAAACAATAAATCAAATTCTTCAGACCTTTGCTAGCGATGATTTTGTACCACAAAATTTAACGCTTTTTACGGCTTCTTGCCGGCCAGTTGACATCACCATTTCGGCTAATTAAACGGCCATCAAACGTTTGACGCAATAAATCGATTGTGGCATGAGATGTGTGGCACGTTGCACACCATCCCGTTGAAACCAAACATCGTTCACATAAATACCATGAAGAGCCAGGCGCACAAAAATCGGTTATCATGGTGCGATAGGTGTCTCCATTAGGTGTCCTTATTTTCAAAGAAATATGGGCCAATGATGCCTCAGCTCCACAAGCTGCACCAAACAGTCACTCGTAATGGGTGCATTACGAGTGGGTGTTTTTAGCCCCAAATACGGCAATTTGGCTTAGTACGTACCCGTCAAGATGAAAATGAGCTTCATCCGAAAAGAAGAATTTTTTGGTAAAATCGACATCATCGTGCAGTTTCTCGTTGGCCCCTCTAGCAAAATGAACACGAAGCGGATGGTCATGCGGCTTTAACTCTTGAACCAATTGAACTTTTTAAGGCGTCATACCGAAATCTTTTCGCAAAATTCGAAGTAAACTGGTGCGTGAAATGTTCAATGCTTGAAATCGAAGGTAAGTTGATGTTGCTGAATTATCACGCACACCTTCAGCCACAGCTTCGATATTTTCGGGTGTACGCACTGTACGAGCACGCTCACGTCTTGGCGCATCAACAATGAAACCAGGTTCACGCGTATACAATGAAACCAGTTTCACGCGTATACTGTTGGTCGTCTCTGCGACCAAATTTTGCAAGATATTTTCGTGCAATTTCCGACCAATTGTCTTTGTTTTGGAAATAAATTTCCATTAAATCCTAACGATGCTCAAGCGTAAATCGATTCATTTCGTTCATTGGAGATAATATACTGAGTTTTGTGACAGAATAGAATGACATAAGTATTGCCAGATTCGAAATAAGCGGTTCAAATTTAAACCGTTAGATGGCCCACCCTAGCCGTCTTACATAAAATGAAGGCAAAGCTAATTTTTGGCATACATAATCATATTTATGCTTCTTCATCCGCAGGTAAACAAATTAAATTACATTAAATTAATATTGCTTAATAATCTACGACCGAATATAATCCAAAAACACATCCCCCAGTCCCTATATACAATTTTAAATTTTACAAATCAACCAAATGAATTTTTTAACAGATTGCCTTCTATACCTGTTACCGTATTATATTATTATATTATTATCATATTTTAAATTGAACTCTAAATTATTCAATAATCCTATTATGGTGTTGTTTTCCCGAGTTATGAAATTATTTGGAAATGTTCCAGGATTTTTTTTTCGTTTGTTTTCTTGCATAAAGATCGTAACCAAAAGGGAGATAATTTACATTTTTTTATGGTGTTTAGTCAAAGAAAAGTTTTCCGTTCAAATTTACCTTTTTCATTTAACCTTTGCAGAAATGTTTGGAGAGTTTTGATTTTTTTATACTAGTACAGAAAAATTTTACCTCTTCGTACATATAAAAGTGATGTTTGTCAATGTTTAATAAAGCCATATTGATGTCAAATCACAAATTGTACAAATATACTCAGCAACACCACCCACATATGAAATACAATAACACGCACAGCAGGTAATTTTTATTAACATCCCTGAATCTTAATACCAAAATTTAAACAGAACAACAGGTACACAATCACAGCGATGTGAAAGTAACTTAATCAGACAAATACGATATGATTTGGTAGAATAAATTTTATTGTTTGCAAGTGTGGAGGAAATTTATGGAGAAAAATAATTTTGCTGTATTCTGGTTGAAGCATGACAACATAAAATTTATCTTTAAGGACGATATAAACGAAAGACATTAAAAAACAATTACGAGATACTATATAAAAAAAAAAACGAACGGGTAGATGGTAGCATATAAAATGTTTATCCACTTTTTATGCGACATAGTGGAATTCGTTAGGTGAATTCAATGAGCTTTTTTATTTTATAATTACCGATTAAAAGTAAATCGATTTTATATATGCGGTCTCCTAAAAATTTTAAGTCGACAGAATCAAGATTACGATTGTAATATAATATATGTGTGTGTGTGTGTACCATCGACAGCTCATAATAATAAAAACCAACAAGTCAGACAACTTTTATAGTTATGTGTCGTACCCACAAAAATCCAAAACGATAAAAAAGTCTAAAAGTTCAAAACTTTTTATTTATTTCCATCAACATATAAAGCAACAACAATTTTGTCACATCACTGATATAATACGATAAGACGAGTGAGACAAAACGTATATAATTTGTTTGTACATCATCTTTAGGCAGCAGCCAAACAGCAGGATACACATATCTATCATTTTTATGTAGATATTTTCCTTTCCTCGTATTAAAGATAACAACAAATAAAATATAAGGATAAAATGTGAATATTATCCTAAAATTGATATGATTATGATGTTATTGGGGGATCCGATATAATCATTCTTCCTTTTATGCCAGTCTGGATGCGAGAAAAAAGTTTTCCCGACACAAATATGGGGTGAAGGAAAATATCGAAAGAATAAATTTTTGATTAACTCAATAATCCGAATAATATTTTCAATTTTATGTTACTCCACTACTACTATTGACTGTATGCCGTACGAGATATGTTCGAAACATTATGATGCTGTGTTTTTAGGGAGGTTTTTTTTTACAAATAAATTGCCTAATGAAATGAATCAAAATTTAAAAAACTTTTGGTGTATTTTTACATTAGAGTTTTAAGGAAATGGTGACGGAGGCAATCGAGAGTGAACTGAATATGAATTTGGATCTTTATCGTGATTTTGTGAAGAGAAGGGTTATTATTGACTGTTGTGTAATTTATTATTAAATGATTGAAATTTGATCCTGTCGGTTTTCATTTTTACTGTACATAAACACACGTTTTACGTGAAGGTATGAAGTGTTGTTACCTATCGATTGGTATCGATTGCTTTGTTGCAAGAATTTCATCTTAACTACAATGTTGGCCAGTACCGATACAAGTTTTTCGTTTAAGAGCTTGAACTTCATTGTTTATGTTTTACCCATTTTATCACTGTCCAGTATGTCTTGGTCCTAAAAATTAAGAAAAAATTGGACCATCATTGGGATCACATACAAACTAAACAACAAACAAAAATCTTCATCTAAATAGAAATTAAAGAAAGAAATTATACAATATATAGTCCACAATTGGTTATATTTTGTTTTTTGGGAGTTTGGATACGAGCGATGTAAACATAAGGTCCTTCGAGCCGGATAAAACAATTATTTTCCGGTGTTTATTGTTATTCCCTACTTATGTAAAAAAAAAATACGCGTTAAAGAACGTCCGATAATGTATTGTTAAAAATAAATAATTGTGTGTGATTGAACGAGTTTGTGCCTTGTGTTATAGTGCGTAGATAAGATTGTGATGCCAACAGAAGCCTAAATCTTCGCGGGTTTGGAGAGACGACGTCAAGGTTGTTTTGATGAGTTGCAGCGAGTAGAACGTGAAGAACAACAACGTTTGAAGAGGTCAGCATGAGGCTTAAACTTATTGAAAAGTACTACGTACACTTCAATGAATATGAAAGCACGTTAAGCAACTACAACGTGGAGTCTATGTTGGAGACGTTCGAGGAACAATATTTGCGGATAAAGGTAAAACCAAAAAAAAAAAGAAACTGCGTCACGTAATTTAGTAACGAAGGGAGTCAAAGCCCAAGTTATCACAGCAGTCGGGCGTATTGCAGACCATAAATTGAATGACAGATCGCTTAGCATTTTGCATGAGTTGCGATTGCGCGACTGAATATACCAACCTTCGGTGGAAGCTACCGAGATTTTCCCTCATTTAGAGATCTTTTCGAAGCATCGGTGCCCAACAATGAAAATCTTTTGGTTGCACACAAATTTTACTACTTGAAAGGCGTATTAATTAATGGACTGCTGAACTAATTAAACACATGCAACTTACTGATGCAAATTATATACTTGCATGGAACAAAATTGTCTAGCGTTATGATAAACAATGCCATATTGTTGCTGAATTAATCCAATCGTGGCTGCAGACAAGGTTTTCCAACCGTGGAAGATTTCTTAAAATTCCTAAATGGACAATGCAATGCTATTGAGCCTTGTCAAGCCGAAGTCAAACCATCCACTAATCCTCAGCAGAGTAATCAATGAGAGTTTGCAAGATGTTATAACTTAGTCAGTAATAGTAGTTGTCTCAAATGTGATGGTGATCATCAATATATCAATGCAACGAATTTCGAAACCTTAGCCGTGACTTGAAGTACCAAATCTTAAAGAGTAAAGGTGTGTGTTTCATTTGCTTAAGTCGATCTCATATGAAGAATGTCTGTCGATCGAAAGCAACCTGTAGAATATGCAATCAGCAATATCATACGTTACTGCATGACGATAATTTTCCAAAGTCCAACACTTCAAACGACAACTTGAACTTGACTGAGGATGAACCGGAGAGTGGTGCAGCATTTGATGTATATGTGGTAAATGCTCAATTAGAAAACAAACATAATATAATGCTCCTTCCTACAGCTCAAGCAATTATCACAAATTCGTTTGGAGACCAAGTTAAGGTACGAGAATTGCTGGATACGGCGCGTATCCTTCTTCATATATCCAGCTTCATAGATTATCCGAGGCCAGTGAGAACGCGTATGCCGTGGCAATTTACACAAAAGTTGTGATTGAAAATGGCGGGATAACTGTCCGATTATTAGCATCGAAGTCAGCTCATGAAGCTAGTTATAGAATCATTCGAATGCAAAAATCTCAATCTGTTCGCTTAGACTGATTCCACAATTGTGTTGGCGTGGCTGTAAGATATTCCAAGAAGATGGAAATCATACATCGCTAATCGCACCTCAGCTATACTTGAAGTCATTCCAGCAACAAATGGAATCATGTCGCATCAAGTGATAATCCATCAGACCATGCAACTGGCGGTCTTTATCCAGACGAATTATTACGCGATGACCTATGTTAGAATGGGCCAAGTTGGCTTCTACAAGAAGACTCAAATTGGCCCAATGCCACAGTAGATACACGGGCAATTACCGAAGCAGAAAAGGAAGCAAAACAGATCAAACTGTCCTTTGTACTGACTACCGATGAGGAACATGTGCTAACCAACCTCACATCAAAGGTGTCTTCATGGAATAAATTACTACGAATCACTTCTTATTTGCTCAGACGGCTGCCAAGGAACCAAAATAAGGGTATCATCACAGTTCCAGAATTGAATCAAGCAGAACTTATCATCATCAAGCACATACAACACATAACATTTTATTCCAAACTTCAAGCACTAAAACAACAATGCACTGTTTCGAGCAAATCAAAGATTATTTCGCTATCACCGATGATTGATGACAACGGGATCCTTCGAGTTGGAGGTCGCCTTTAAAATTCACCGCTAGGATATAACCAGAAACACCCAATTGTTATATCGAAGTCAAGTGCAATAAGCCGTCTAATTGTTGTTCATTTTCACCGCTTGAACTTAGATGCAGGACCGTCTCTATTATCACATGTAATTCGAAGCAAATATTGGTTGATTGGCGTGAAATCTATTGCAAAAGACGTGTCAAGAAAATGTATTGTCTGCGTAAGACATAAACAAAAGAATGTCAGTCAGTTGATGGTAAATGTTCCCAAGGTACGCGTGAACGCAGCAAAACCATTTTCCAAGCAGTCAACTATGCCAGACCAATCATCCTATTAACTAAGCACGACCGCGGTGCGAAATTAATAAAAAGTTATATTTGTGTCTTTGTAGATATGGTAATAAAAGCTGTTCACCTAGAAGCAGTTTCATACCTGGCAACGGAGGCCTTCATCATAGCATTAAAGAGAATTATCGGACGACGGGGTTTGCTTACGTACATTAGATGGGATAACAGGAGTAATTTCGACCGAGGCAGCACAGCAACTAAAGGAAGTTCATGATACGATCAATTCGAAGAAACACAATGAAACCGTCTCAGATTACTTGGCTACAAATAGGTTTCCGGAGTTCAGTCCACCGGCGGCACCACATTTCAATGGGCTTGTAGAAGTGGTGAAATCGCTTAAATTTCACTTGAATCGTGTACTGCAGGAGACTAGTCTAACCTTCGAGGAGATGCCAACTTTGCTGTGCCAAATCGAAGGGATCGTAAACTCTCGTCCGTTACGTGTGAGTGGCAAAGTGGCGCTATCAGAGGCCAATTTAGACGATAAATTGGTGCCGACAGCAAAACGATGGAAGCAAGTTCAATCCAGAGTAAATGGTCTCTGGAAAAAATGTTATAACGAATATCTCACTACACTACAACAACGTCACAAATGGTATATACGAAAAAAAACAAATTTAGCTGTAGGAGATTTGGTCTTACTGTAGGAAGATAACATATAGCCAGAAGATCAGAAGATCAGCTCACAGAAGGTCAATGAGTCAGCTTACTCACTGTCCTTTTACTTTATGAATGACAACACGAATAATCATCAAATTTCTGATCTCGTGGCAAATGGTGCCATAGTCATTCTTGCAGACATCCTATTAACTGTGAAGATACCCTTTGTTTCGGCCGGTAGCATACTAAACATTGATTAATGACGCGGTTCACAAGTTAATTGACTCCCAACACCCAAACCTTTTCTTGAATGGAATTAATTAAAAGAGTGTTTCCTGCGTGTATGAGTTTCATATGTTTTATTCAACTAATCTTTTGGTGATTAAGGAGTAACCGCATAACACAAAAGGATGTTTTGTGTTATATTCTAAATTTGCATTTTCCAACCTACCGCCTACTCTCAATAAACCCAGGTTACTGATAAATGGATGAAAACATTTCAAACGGTTACGTTTTCCGGTGATAACTCTTCCTTTCTTAAGTAGCTGCATCTCAGCTGAAAATATTTCTTATTGAGTTTTATGGAATCAATAAGTGATTTGGCATCCCTTACATTGATGATCTTTAGTTTCACCTTATTGCTTGATTTAAGGTTTTCTACATACAACCTTACCCAACATATAACTCGTACTATTGTAGAATAACGAGATATTCGGAATGCAACTGAGGATATCAACGGTATCGTTTAGTTGGTGGCTGAAACAATACAATTTGTTGACTTTCGTTCTTCCTCTCGAGCTAATTTATTTGTTTCTAATTTCCGTAAGCTAATTCTGTTACGTCTGCAAACCCATGTAGCTCGATTCCCATGTTTCCGTTTGTCATCAACCACCTTGGAACTTGAATATCCTCTACAAAAAGTAAGTTTTCCTTTAATGTCAACAATTTACAGATCATATATTGAGGTAAGTGGGCATCCTAACTTAGTTCTAATAGTCATAACCGCTGGAAGTAAATTTTTATTAAAATGATAACCTGAACAAGCCAGCCAAGAGGATCAAACAGCTTTGATGCCTCTGACAGAATACTGCGTTTAGTGTGTTTAGTGATCTTTTCACAGGTAATTTTGAAAAAGAAGTTATCTTTATGTGGATTCCAATGTATACCGAGTGCCTTGATATGGGAATTGCAATCGAGGTCTATATTTTCCAGCTCTCGATCTTCTGGCGGTACTGAATTCACAATTGTCTCGCAATCCGATGACCATTTTTTCTATATGCATCAAATCGATTTAAGAGATTTTGTTGAATTCGTAAAGCATCTTCCATTGTGTTAGGTCAGAACTTCGTCAACATAGAAGTCATTCAATATGATTCTTGCAGTTTCATCTTTTTTCATTGCTGTTTCCAATCCAATTTCTTTCAAGACGCACGTAGCAAGAAATGGGACACTGGCTGTTCCATACGTTACCGTTAATAATCTGTTGTCTTGGATTTCGTGTTTTGGCGACTCTCCCCACACTATTATTTGGTAATCAGTATCTTCTTCTTGAACTAAAATCTGTCTATACAATTTTTTGATGACTGCCGTAAAGGAAAATATTATGCCAGACTCAATGAAATTCAAACTCATTCTGGACGCTTGTTTAAACTGCCCAACTATCACCCAGCCAAAAATTGAGGCTTGGACCTGTACAACTCTTTGTTTATCTACTATGCGATCTGGCATAAGAATATTGAAAAAATGTTCCGATCCAATCAATAAATCAATTTTTCCTGGTATATGGAAGTTGGGATGTGCTAGCTCTGATTTGTCTAAATAGTCTAGTTCAGAAATAAATATCAATTTCTATCATCGGGAGTTGTGAGGTCACCTTTTGAAGAACCACAGCACCTACATTTAGACGAGCATTACAGTTATAAACGGCCCTAATATCAAGATTTGTGATCCCAGTCGCTACACCAATGCTTGTTGAACCTAACCCAGTTAGTGGAAATCTCGTGTTTTTTTGGTAAACGTAGTCGTCTTAAGCACGATTTTGTGATGATCAAAATTTGCGATCCTGAATCCAGATGCAGCCATCTGCACAATTCTTGATCACCTAGTCCGTTAGTAACATTGACCAACACTGTTGGTAGTAACACGGTTTTTGTCCTGCGATTGACTTTTGTGACACTTGATAATTTGTAATATTCATGTCGGTGGTGTTGTCTTTCTTCTGTTGCGGCGATATTCGTTTTGTCTTAGTGAGCTTTGCTCATCTAAATGCAAAAGTTCATGATGACGCAAAAGTTCTTGACCTACTCTTAGTACACTTGCAGTTAATTCTACATTTGGAAACCGGATGGTCTGGGCTTTTGCAATTGAAACATCGATAACTGCTTTTCACTAATTTCCTGCGTTCATGAACGTTTAGTTTTTGGAATACAGTGCGGTCAGCTAAAGGATGCGTTTGACCTTGAAATAATGGACACCTTGCATCTGTACTTATATGTACAGATACTTGGTTACAGGTACTTGGTGGATAAACTCGGGACGTGGTTGCGCGTGCATTTGACTTGAAAGCTTCTAACGCTTGGCCATATAGTTCGCTTCAGTAATTGCAAAATGTTTATAGGCCTCACCCTTGAGGCAATATTTCAACAATGGGAATTTTTATGCGGTGGATAGTGACGCATTTTCGTAAACCAATATTGAATAAAGATCGAAGAAGGATTGCCAATCTTATAATTGCTACTAAAATATGGTGGAATATTGGTTCGAGGCAATTTTAAATCTGTAGTAAATTGCGAAATGGTTTGATTATGTTACGCATCGTCTGCCGGTGCCATAAAATTTCCTACCCTGATGCAAGCGTTCAATTTTGAAAGTACATCATAGTGCAGCTTTTCAAATTCTATTAAACTGCTTTCTTCTCTAGAGACAATGCATGGGAAACACGCATTGCGCGTTTTTCCTTGTAGCTTTCCATTTTTGAAAGGTTTAATTCATTTAAGCTTTGTCACACGAAATTTTATAATTTAAAGATCCACTTCACTTTACACTTTAAATTTTTTGCCAATAAATAATAAAAGTCAGGGAATTGATTCACCAACACAAAGTTCGAATGAAAGGAAATTAATTATCAAAATTTCACAACTCAATCTGTCGCGGTCATACTCTCACACATATACAAGACAACGGGAGTGATAACCGGGGAACGTATTAGACGTTTACATGCAGATTGTCATCATTTACAAGGTATTTTGACTTTAACAGAAGACGCAGACTGCGCATACATTTCAATGTTAAGAACGAAAAGACGTGCTTTTATATCACTCCCTTATAATTGTTATGAGTCGCAAGAGATCCGAGGTCTTTAAAACTAGTTATCATATACTTTGTTTCATCGATCATTGATATTGAAGCCAATGGAAGCCGAAAATCAAGCAAATGGTTCGAGTTGTTCTTTAACACCGGTGCCATTTATTTTAATTACACAAAAAATAGCGGGATATTGCCAGGATTATATTGAACTGGCGATATAAGATGTATGCTTAATGTGTTTAACTTCTAGGAAAGATACATTTTATATAACATCTGGTTAAATAGTATCGTGGACAGAGCGTCTTCTTGTCGTACAAATTGCAAATTGCTCGCTACTTTAACCCACTTTGTAGAGTAATGTCTATTTTCTTGCAGACCTACCATATCGAGTACCCGCCATTATTAATTTCAAGGTCAGTAACATGCTTTATTGGGCTGATTTAATTACCGTCCTCCATTGGCTCAAATCTGAACGATCTGCTTGGAATATATTTGTTGCCAATAGAGTGTCCAGTATCCAACAATTTACCAACGTGAACGATTGGCATCATGTAAAATCCGAAAAAAATCCTGGAGATATTGTTTCACGTGGAATCATGCCAAAGGAGTAGCTTAAGAGCTCAATGTGCTTCGGACGACATAAATTTTTGTCTACAGATGATCAAAATTGGACACACAAAGAACCTTCACTCGTATTATCCCTTCTTGAACTTCGAAACAACAAGTCAGTTTTAGTTGCCATGAATGAAGAATCGAAGACGAATTTTGGAAATGATTTAATAGACTCCATAAAGTACAAAAACAAGTTGAGAAGCCTACGCAACATAATGGCTTTGATCAATAGATTTAATTCTAACTGCCAGGCCAGTTGGAAGAAAGAACAAATGATGCTCTACCAACTGAAGAAATTGAGAATGGCCTACAGAGTATCGTTTAAATTGTGCAAACCAGAGCATTCCATGATGAAATAAGGGTGCTATCATCATTCCTTATTCCCTTTTCTAGACAATAAAGGCATATTGAGAGTTGATGGCAGCTTTCAAAAACCTTCATTGCGATTCTTGTCAAACATCCTTTCACAATAACTTTAATGTCCGAGTATCATTCTAGATTGATGCATGCTGGACCTCAAGCTATGTTAGCTTCAATTCGGGAAAAATTTTAGCCAAGGACGTTATTTGGGTAGTAACATGTATAAATCCTACATTTGGTGTTTCAAAATGGCTCCTGGTTTAATAACTTAAATGGGAATCAACTGTGCACCATCATTTATTATAATTGGCGTATATTACTGTGGCCTTTTTTGCATCCATTATAAAGTTCGAAGGAAAATCAAAGCAAATCTAGCAATATTTATATGCTTTTCAGTGAAAGCTGTCCACTTAGAACTTGTGTCAGAAATGACAACGGATACCTTTATAGGTGCCCTAAAGAGGTAGATTGCTACCCGAGAGATGTGTTATCATGTAGATTCCAACAATGGGCCAAACTTTGTAGGCGCTAATTCCGAACTTTAACTATTGCGCAACTTTTTTTTGTCAGGATACCTTTTTTGTGTCAACACCTGTATCATCGAGTCTCTATATTTAACTAAGAAAATAACTATGCAATTGGCGCGGTTGTTAAATCCACGTTATTTGGTTCGAAAGGCACTGGTATCGAATCGTAATTGGGCAAGGATGTAGATGGATCTTTCATCTGTTGTTTGCGATCGGTGATGACGATAAACACAACTATGACCTCTTGTTGGAGTACAGAATACAATGTGCAGATGAATATTTGTGAAACTGCTTTCGTGCATCCTCGATTTGGCTGACGATGTCGTAAAGAAACCTTTAAATTAACCGCGAGAAAGTTGCGATAGCTTCGGCCCCAGATTAAAATATAAAAAAAGAGAGCAACATTTTGATTTTGCCATCTCTTTTTTCCATTGCTTATTCAGATTGTTGCAAAATGGCTCATTATCGTGTTAGTATACTACCTATAACTTCCGCTGATTTGAAAATTTGATGCTTGTTAAATTTCGAGTATAGTCGGCCGACAGGTATGCAGGTTTCAGTTTGTAGATGGCGATTGTTGTGGTTTTACCATTATAATCAATTACAATATATTATTGAAACCTTTGATGAACTCTAAATTGCCCTCATCTGGTGGTATCAATCGTGTTTTGACTCAGGATGATTTTTGTTATTTATTTACCAGTGAAATTGGATATGTTAATAATGTGGGCTTCTGCAGCATTACTTCTGGGAGCAATTATCCTTACGAGGTCAGTCTTGATTGGATTTCTTCTTGCACGAAGAATAAATGTAAGCTCGTAACTCCTACTAAAGGATTCGATCTAGCAAAATTCGAAGCTTTTAAATATGACGATAAAAAGGTTCTACCAAGGCATTTTCCTGAGGGTAATATATTAGCTTTCATATTCTATGATATTTTAATAGTTCCTAAAGAGATTGCTTAGAACAGCAATGAGCTAGAGGCTCATAATCAGTGTTGATGTATTCTTCATTCGATGAAAAACCGGAAGTGTTTGTTGCAATTATAGATGTTGAGGAGTTTTTTGTCGATAAATAATACTTTAATTTAGGGTTAAATCTATTATTTTAAAATCTAATTGGTATTAAAATGATTTTTCAGGAGAAAACTAATCCAATTTATTACAGCCTACGGCTTGGAGAAAATAGTTCATTGACAGATTTTGTTTTCAGAGAACCTTTGCAGATTCCAATATCAGCGGTGGCATACTAGAATTGCTGTTAAGAGATGACAGGATGCAAAGTAGTTTAGTAAAATTGGGATTGTCTTATGGTAACAGTAGTTTGAATATTGGCTACCAGGAAACCGGAACAATTCTGTCATTACTGACATACCTTTCCTTTCCCTACCCTAACAAAAATGTGCTTACTATTAGCCGCCAAGGTGTCTGTAAATTTAATTAATTTAACTAATATCCTGCTTTATCCTTCCAAGAATATGTAAAAACGGGGGTACCTTGGGCCCGGCGTTTCCCGGGATATCCTGCTTAATGCTAGGCCGTACATTCTAAATCTTTCAATCAATCAATCAAAAGAGCAGATTCACTAACTTAACTTAATAAAATACCCTTTCGATAGTGAATCTTATACGTAACAACCCTTACATAAACATAACGGAAAAATCGAAAAATCACCACCTTCACCAAAACCGAAACTAATTATAAAATTTATTAATGATCTTAAAGAATTACCACCACCGACTTTATAAAAAAAAATCGCGCGAACAAAACGAAAACCAATTCTTTGAATTTGCCTTTGGGGGGATCCGGCGAAACGAAAATTAATGATCGCTCATTTAATGAAAATTTGTAATCATTTTTAGTTTTTGGTGAAAATTAATTTTCTTAATTCATTTAATTGACTAGAAAATGAAAATTGATTAGACGATACAGATAACAAAAGAAGGCGAAGAAGAAAAAATTACTTTTCGCAATGTAATTGATACACAATTTTTTTTTTATGAGATAATCCCATGTCTAAACGACTGTAATATCATAAAATACGGGAGGGATAAGTGTGGTGATTTGAAATGAATTAAATTTAATTGGAAGGTAATCAATTTAATGGTTTATTGTGATTTGTTGTTTCATTTTCGACAATATGGTGGTGAAAAAATGATTTATAAATTTATGAGTGGCACCAGTCGAGGAACACATAAAATTTATGAAACGTCATCGCGTTCACCCTAACTCGTTATTTTTTTAAAAGTCATGAATCATTGATTTTAGTCGAATCGTTGGATAATATTGTACGAATATATTTAGAAATAGTGTTCTATTGTACTATATAGTAGTGTAATTACCACTAATCATGAACAAACATTAAGTTCATAATATATACACTTACACACGTATAAATTATACAGACGAGACTAATTACCTTTTTATAGAAATCGTTTTGATTTCTTCCTGTGCTCACTCCTTTGATTATCCATAACCTTTTAATTTTATTGTTTAGGATCATATCGTAATTTTTTCAAAATGACCTATCTCAACACATTGGTTATACAACAAAAATTTTATTCTATAAGCATAATCGATGCTAATTAAGTGTAATTTGGTTGGTGATACTCTATGGATGGTGAATTTTAAGAGGAAATTAAAAAAACGCATAACAAAAAGGCCATACAACGGACTTATGTAAAGCTTCGGTAACATATTCTGAGTTTAATCGAGGCTATACGGAGATATGGTTCATACCTGTAGCTCGCTCAGTTGCTCAATTATGGTTGCAGCGTTTGCCTACAAATTTTTGTAAGTTTAGTATAGGAAAACTAGGGCTCATAACTACTCACAACATATTATAGTAGTCATTTAAACTGCCTTCAAGTTGTGCTCAAATATACAATACAACCAATTACATGCCGATTAAAACATTCGGCAAAAAAACCTAACTCTAACTTAAACCTTTATGAAGTTCATCCGTCTGGGAATTTACGATCTCCAATGTCTTATATGCTAGTTGTTAGTTGACGTAAAGAACAAAAATTGAATCGACGTGCTTGTTGATAGGTGGAACACATAGGTTTCAATTGGAAGCAAGCACAAAAAGATTGCATAAAGTTAACTATACATACTGTAATTTAGAAGCTCTAGAAGTAACTAAAACCAAACTGATAAGTTGTGATCCTTAAACACCCTCTCCATAGATCACGGGTCACCATATGTTGATTACTGACGTCAGAGACATGTGTGTACTATAAATAAGGAAACAAATTAAACGATAGTATATGCAATTTCAACAACAAGCCACTTCGAGCGTTCTGTAAATGAATTGCTCCAAATGAATTGCTCCGTTTTTGCAACATGTATAAAGGTAAACCACCAACACAGTTCACAAGCTGTACTATGTTTAGTATGTAAGAAACAGCACAATAAATCACTGCAGTCCACTTAACAACAACACTAAAGTGGTTCGATATCAAGTTAGCTATTAATCCAGTAAGACAAATATATTGGTCACAGCATTAGTCGAAATACAGGTTTGAAAACAAAAACCATCACTATTACAGATAGTACCTTATCACAAAAACTCTTGTACTCCATCATTTGGTGTCAGAAGTGCGTTATGATCCCACGCCCTCATATACAAAACGATAACAAAACCCACGTTTTCATCTTTTACCACGGTCATATTGGAAACAGTTAAGTTACTGTATAGTTGGATTAACTCGTGAGTACAGTTATTCTCCAATATTTAGTATCGTGAAATGCCTCCAGCCGTAGATTCACGTCACTCTAAACAGTTGATTAAAAACTTTAACGAGAAATTGGAGCGATATGAAAAGTACATCGAAACTCAACTCGAAGCTGCAAAAATTAAGCTAATCCAATACCGCTTAACGGATGTTGGTGAAAGTGGATTAGTTTACCAAATAATGCTGCCTCCGTACGAGATCATGGCCATGGAACTATTGACAGAGCTAGTTCGGGAGCGCATTGAGAATTTAAATAACAAACTTGTATGAGAGTTCGAGGAGAAGCTAGATGAGTTGAAGGAATCACGTCATAAACCACATGTAGGAGAAGAAAAGCATAAACAAGCGGATGACGGTCTGCCAACAATGAGCGCCAAACTTCCAACATCGAATTACCAACTTTTAGTGGTGGGTATTTAGATTGGCATTCATTCAATGGAACATTTAACACGCTAACTCACAACAACTTATCGTTGGCGAATCAAATGAGATTCCAATATTTGAAGCTTGCTTTAGAGGATATCGTTGCTAGCGCCGTAGCAGCAATGGAACTAAGTGATGAGAATTATGAAGTTGCACTGAGCATTCTCAAAGATCGGTTTGATAAATCAAATTTCATCATACAACATCATATATAAGAATTTTTTACCATAATCCAAGAAGTTCTTCGGGAAACCGGACTAATTCTGTCATTACTGACATACCTTTCCTTTCCCTACCCCAACAAAAATTTACTAACTATTGGCCGCCATGGTGTCTGTAACCGGGTCGATCTCAATAATTTAACTAATATCCTGCCTCATCCTTCCAAGTAAATGTAAAACGGGTGTACGGTGGGCCCGGCCAAATATCCGGGAGATCCTGGTTAGTCTTTAGTCGTACACTCTAAATCAATCAATCAATCAATCAATAATCCAAGAAGTTATTGAAACTGTTGAATCATTTTCAATTTCATTTGCGTTCACTAGAACCATTAAAAAGACCCGTGAAGCAATGGGATTGACCTGATCGTATATCTAATAGTATCCAAATTAGACCATGATGCAAGACACAAAAGGAATGATGCTGCCGCGTCAACTCACCTTCCAACAGTGGATGACTTATGCCATTTTATCAGTTCCCGTGCGCATCGGCTAGACAGTCAGGTAAAATTTGTAACTTCATCATCTAGTGCATCCAAGCTACCGTCAAAATCCGCTATTCGCTACAGTCGCTTGACCGCAATATCTCATGCTAGCACCAATTCTATCTACTATTGTGTTCATTGCAAGACAAACGGCTATTCATTAATAAGATGTCACAAATTTCTCCATTGCAGTGTCGATCAACGTCACAAGTTTGTAACTAAGTCAAATTTATGTTATAATTGTCTTCGTTCCGATCACGCAATTTATTCGTGTTTAGTGACGCTGCGCTGTAACACTGTAATTCTCGCAGTATCAATCGCTATTACACAAAGTTGTCAATGAACCTCATACCACACATTCAAAAGCTGAGCCACCGTCGTTACTTTTGAAGGCTTGAACATCATCGACAGGTACGATTTGTTATTCAAGCAAGGAATTCACTGCCATCAAATCATCAGCATCAACGCTTGCTGCTGCCAACTAGTCAAAGTGTTTGACCATTTCGAACACTCTGTGATTGGGAGAGCACCATTGGACTCCGGGTCACAACTGAATTTTATGACCTAGTCATTTTCATCACTATATTAAAGATACTACGTCGCAACAGCGATATGATCCAAAACTGTTGCATGTTCTAGCTGCTTGACCATCATTTTGAGATTGACCACGACCAACTTGTTTACCACGTTGAATGTCCAAGAATTAATCTTGAACAATACCATCGAATATCAAGCTAGCCAATCCAGAACAGTTTAAGCTCCAACAACTTTAAGCTGCAGAATACCATACTAGTGTGGATGGTTTCCGGAAAATTATAGTCTCACTCACAATCTAACTACACTTGTCATGTGGTTGTCGATAATTCGAGCCAGTTGAGCAGGCAAATAGAGAAGTTTTGGACCATCGAAAATCTGCCTTATTCCATCAGATCGCTGTCACCCGAAGAAATTGAATGTGAAAATCATTTCACTAAGTTCAATACGCATGCCAGTGATGGAAGATTTATTGCAAAACTTCCATTTTCATTAGATCCAGCAAGTTAGGGCAGTTCCAAATTTTTGGCTGCACGCTTATTTTACAATTTAGAAAGACGCTTCCACAAGTCAGAAGAACTATTATCCAGCTATACCAAGGTTATTACTGAATATAAATCTTTTAGTCACGTGGAACACATTTTCCGACCCTCTTGGTCAATTGGTACCGGTAGTCATATTAGGAAAATTGCTAATTCAGTCACTATAGAACTTACAGCTGGAATGGATCGAGCACTTCCCCAAAATCTACATATATACTGGCAAACATTTCAAAGAAGTCCTTGTTATCACCAGTACACAATAGATCGTTACCTATTTAGCTCAGATCAACCTCAAAACATCCAAATAAATGGATGTGCCGATGCAAGTGAGCGCACATACGGTGCTGTGCTTGCAGTTTTACGGTCGATGGCCGGAAAATGGAAGACTTTCGTTTCAAATCGAGTTGCCGCAGTACAAAACGTCTAACAAAAGAAAAACTGGCTACATGTACCCACGGAATATAATCCAGCCGATCTGATCTCACGAGGACTATTTCTAGAGCATTAAATCCGATCTATGGCTCTACGGAGCTACATTCTTGCGATCAAAAAATTTGTTTTGGCTAACACTACGTAAAGCGTTTCAAAAACTTGAGGAAACGTCTCCAGAAATGAAGTAAGTTGTAACAGCCAACATAGTGTCATCCAACAGTCCCAATATACTAACCGAAATCAAATTCTACCATGATTTCAGGAAGTTGAGAAGAACTGTTGCCTTCATGCTGCGATATTCAAAATTTAGATGATCATTAAAATTCGAAGAGTTGGAACGAGCTTTTCATACCTTCTGAATAGTCCAGAAAGAATGTTTTCTTGGCGAATACGTCGGACTGGAAAGGGCGAATTTTTGTATTAAACAACCGATGCTTCGATCATCGTCATTTTTGAGTTGGTGGCCACCTTCAACGTACTTCTCTGCCATAAACATTGAAACATCCTGCCTTGCTTCCTAGTTCTCATCAATTTACGCTAACATTAATTTGGTTATATCACAGGAAACGGTTACATTCTGGTTTACGAGCGTTATTGGCAGCTGTTCGCCAAGAGTATTGGCAAATATATGGTGTGACAGTAAAAAGGTATGGCGGATATGTAAAGAATGCTATCGTGCCGCCAGACCAATTCCCATGACACAGAAAATGGGAAATCGACCACCCTAAAGAGTGACAGCATCACCACCTATTTCAAGCGATTTACTAACTTCATCGGCGCCAATTCAGGATTGCTAAAGTTATATGCAATGCTGTCATCTCAGCATCTCAATGATCAAATACATTCATTCTGCGAAGAAGACCAAATCAAATGGAAGTCCACACCTCTTGCCATCCTCTACTTTGGTAGTCTCCATGAAATGGATGTGAAATTCGCCAAATCTCACCTCCGACGCACGATGGGTCTCACCAAAGGTACCTTTGGACAAATGGTAATGTTGGTTAAACGAGTAGAGGTAGTTCTCCCACTCACGACTGGAGGACTCTTCAATACAATCCGATGCCTGAGCTAAGTGAAGAAACACCCTTCGATACCTGGAAGCAAATAGAATATTACCATCGGATATTTTAGAAACGGTAGTCAACTGAATAATTGCGATCCCTATAGCAGAAACACAAATGGACCAAACCATCAAGAAATATCACTATCGGTGACCTTGTGATTCTCGTCGACGACAATCAACTGCCACTTCGATGGAAACTCGGCTGGGTCGTCAAAACTTACACTGGAGACGATGGACTTGTACGGGTAGTCAACGTTAAGACAGCAAATGGAATTTTTAAGCGCGGAGTCTCAAAAATTTGCCTCTGCCTCAAGTTGAAATTGAAACGAGTGGAGTGTTTCAAGGTGGGCCGAATGTCGATGCATCGATAAAAATCTAATATTTTTCTAAAAGTGTGGTGAATATCCTGAATGTTGATAAATATATATTTTTATGTGTAGTATATTTTTCCCTTTTACGCTCTCTTTCTATTTCTTTTCACAATTTGTAAAATTTTTGCAAACGAAACAAAGTCCGTTCATTTTTATAGTCGCACGTGGAATATAAAAATTTGGATATACATCAGTGCTCCATCACTGTGATTGGAAACGATCTGTTGGCATCCAAAATAGAAATTAATATACGATAGGAATTCAAAGTAGCTATACTTATTAATGACCCTAGAGAACTAGGCAAACCCTAAGTCATGCTGGATCACATTAACTATAGTATAAATACTTATAGTACTACCATTATAAGAATAAAACAGTTTACCCATTGATATCCCAGATGTCAGGTCGATAGAATATCGTCAACATTTAGTATAAATATATGACATTTAGGCTATTATACATATAAAATATTTTGATTATTTTAAAATGATACCAGTAGCGACATCTAGTACGTAAATGGGCTAACATACCATGGTAGTACTATGTGTATTTATATTATGCATTAACTATTATTTATCGTATCAGCTATTATTTTATTTTATTTTCCCATACAATATAGTCTCACTTCATGCCTAACTAATTATTACTCGTATTTTCTTATCAAACATTTCCTCGACGGTACAGTTTTGTCGTTATTTTGTTTTAACAATTCAACTGCAATATAATAAACAATGATAGCATAAAAAACACAATGTCTATTAAGGAACTCATCTTTTGGCATGATTCCAACATTGGTTGTGTTGTGTGTTCGGCTTTAAGAGGAAATAAAACAAAAAAAAAAATTGAATTTTTTTTTTAAAGAAAGTAACACACAGAATAAACTTATCCCTTGTATATAACCAAAAATGTAAACATAGTTTGGGTAAAGCTAATATTGAACGAATAGAGTAGGGTGGTAAAAATCTCAATCGAAGTTTTATTGAAAAATACTGAAAATAAAATTTTAAATAAAAGAAAATTATTTTTATCTCATGCCTTCGATGGATGGTGGCGCGGCATTCTTTAAACGAAAGGGAAATAAATTTTGTCGGGGTAGATGTAGCGAGTATTTTTTTTTTGTATTTAAATTAATGACATTATGGCAGTTAGGATACCGATACCGATATACTTTTATTCTATATATCTTGGATAAAAGATCAAATAGATTGTGTCTAAACCAATACCACACTTAAAAAAGTTCAATTTGGTTGGGTATCGATTAAAGTTTGATATAGGCATATAGTCGTAATGTCTATATAATTTCCACTCAACCAAATACCTAAAATTAAAATTATGAAGACCATCGATACCCAAACATTCAAGACCATCCCATTTACAGACAATAACAATTTTTCAAATCAAACGACCGATAAACCTAAAATAAGTCGTTGGAAAAATATGTAGATGTATGAGAGGGTGTGTATATATATGTTCTAAGAAAATGTCTAAGACTAGTAAAATTAAACGTAATAAAACTAAAATTACAGTAATTCTTCGTCTTTTATACCTTTTCTATATAATTAATAATTACCTTTAATTTTCTCTTTTATTGTTAACTAACTTACAGCACAGTGGTATTGTTGTACTAATTTTTCCAAAGAAAATGAAATAACACAAAAGCTTTCGTTCAATTAAATAATTGTAATTTATTTTTTTATGTATTTTGATTGTTCAATGAATAAGTTGCGTGCCAAAGAGGCGAGCTTTTTTTATTGTATTTTTATTTAGTGTTTTCTAATTTCCCTTCAAAGTTATAAATGTATATTGTAAAACTAATGAAAATTAGTAAAAAAAACGAAAAAATTATTTATTGCACAGGTAGTTTTGTATACGGTTAATATTTACTAAACCAAACTCGTTAAAAATCAATTCTACAGAGAAGCATAAAGATATTTAAACTTAAAATGTGTCACATTAATAGTAAGAAACTTACAAACATAGTGTTGAAGTACATGAATTTCAAAAGGGTGCACATCCCTGATATTTCGGTCCAATCTATTACGTTATATAATTTCCCTATTTTGTTCAATGCTCATGGATTTTTTTTTTACTATTCAGTTCAGTACATACAATTAATAATCGCGTAGTGTAATAATCGCGTAATCAATAATTCGCGTAGTGTTTGATATTGCTCGATTTGGTTACCTAAAATCTTTGATAGTGCATCTGGCCATAAAAACTAAATTGATTTGTGAAGACCACATTTGCAAAATATTTTCTCTCAATTTAATCATCAAACCAACATCTGAAAATATTAGACATCTGCTTAATACTGTCGATTTTAATTTGCACACCCCATCTACACTTCCACGCCCTACAGCAAAACGAGATGACCTGCAACTGTCCACTTGCTTTGTTCTAAGTTAGATTCCGATACTCATTCAAAACGGGACAACGATGCTCTTATGGAAAGAATTCCAACCCTAAAAGAATTGGCATGTTTTCTAAACAAACGTTGTCACTTTTTAGAGAGTCAAGTTGCGCACTCTAGTAAAACCAATAATCGTACTTTAAGCAATGTGCTTACTCACAGTTGTACGTCAAATTATCAACGCGTCCCGTTGGTGGCTCAATCAATTGTGAATTGTAATTATTGAAAAGAAAATAATCACTTCATTCACAAATGCCACAAACGTTTTAATCTACCGGTTTCTGAACGCAAGTCTGCAGTGAGTCGTCTGACTCTTTGCATTAACTGTCTTCGAGCTGATCACATCATATGCATATCCCGATTAAAATGAGTGTTAATCAAAGGGAACACTAATTTTCATCTCACATGATACCAATTCAAGAAAAGCATTTGCAGCCTCAGCAACAGCAAAGTCCTTACACCAGCAAAACAGATGATTTCGGAGAATCATATTGATACCATTCTAAATACACAACCACAATCGAGTGCATCTGCTTCTTCCACGATCATTCCATCAACTCCTCAAGCTTCTCAGCCAATTGTTTCGATAAATAACTCATATGTGTACTTATCTATTGCGTACGATAAAAATGGTTTACCCGTCATTGAGCTTTGTTCGTCGTTTCAGCCTTTCAGGCTCACATCATTACTGAATCCTTTGTAGCAAAACTTGGCTCAACTCGGAGACAAATATCGTCATCAATCAGAGGCATCAACGATAAATCCACAACCAGCAATCCCGATTAACACGTCCGAATGGAAATTCCTAAAAACATTCATTTAGCAGGTCCAAAATTTGCTTTACCTGTAAGGATTGATTTACTGATCGGAGCTCTATTTAACGCTCTTATCAATTGGTCAAATCCAACTTGCTGCTAACCTATTTCATCTTCAAAATACTCAGTTTGTTTGGATCATAGTTGGAATAGTCACTAATTATTATCCTGTGATCAGCTTTGCCCATGTAGCCAAAGTAACTAACGAGCCAGCCCTAGACTGTTTATTGGATAAGTTTTGGAATGTTGTGTCGGCAATCACATCCCAGCGTAATTACACACAAATTGAATCAGCTTGCGAAGCTCATTTTGCGGAGAATACTACCCGAGATATAATCGGTCACTTTGTGGTATCTTTATCTTTGATCCAATCACCTAATGTTTTGGGATATTATCGAATCAAAGCTACACGTAGACTTTTAAATTTGGAGAAACGCATAAGTTAATATAATGAACATAAGCAATCATATGCATATATGGTTCCGGTTCCGGACTCCGAAGTTGCTGTCATTCACAATTTCATTCCGCACCGTTGCGTGTTTAAATGTGACAGTTCCACAACCAAAATTCGCGTATTGGCTGATGCGTCAGCCATCGTCGGTATGTAATCAGTGCAGACATTACCAAAATGTACTGCCAAATTGCAGACATTAACGACATTGATCGGGAGCCTTATTTATGCATCGACGACTCTGACTACGTTAAAACACTGGGCTTATATTGGCTTCCACAAACCAGTTTCGATTTAAAGTAGCAGACTTTGACCCATCAAAGCCCATCACAAAACGAACCATTCTCTTCGAAGTAGCACGAATTTTTGGTCCATTTTTGATCCTTTTTATACAGGACCTGTAGAAGTTAAAATTAAATTGGGACTGTGCTTTATCTCAAAATTTGTATTCAAAGTGGCAAAACTTCAGATCTAAATTGCTGGAGCTTAACAAAATACTTGTTCCTAAATTTTTGCAATACAATTTGCATTCTGAAATTAAAATTCATGGTTTTTCTGACGCTAGTTAAGCAGCTTTTCAGACAGCAATATATATCAAATAGCAATATATAAAACAAGCAAACCAGCTACGAAGGTTTACCAAACAATTATACCATACTCTAAGGGTGTCATTTTACCAAAACTGTTGAGGTGTTCCTTACAATAATAAAATCCAAGCAACTTGAGCTGTTGTCACAATTGTTTGCTCAAGATACAAGATTTGGTTGGGTCATTGCAGGGCCAGTGGCAGACGGGAAATTAGTCAATCTTAATGTTACCATGAAAGTCACTGATGCACTGCGCAGATTCTGGAAAATCGAAGGTATTCCAACGATTAGAGATCTCACTGAGGTAGAGATGAATTGTGAATATTGTTGAAAAAAAACAACGCAAACGAGCGAAGAAGGGAAATTCGTAGTGAGACTACCGGTGAAAGGGAATTTACCTAGCCTTGCTTCTAATTTCTTTGTAGCAACAAAATTCGTAGCAACAGCGGCTAAAGGCGATGGAGAATAAATTTACAAAAAATACACAAACACGTATTGTCTCAATTGGAAATTTTACTACGTTTCCGTAAAAACCGATATCGGTGTCTCTCAGGTGACATAGAAAAAATGTATTGGCAAGTTTGGGTCCACTCGAATTATATGAAGGTCCAAAAGTTTTGTGGAGAACCGATACCAATGAACCAATCAAACAATATGAAGTGAGGAATTTAACGTAATGTACAGCGTCTGTCCCATTTATAGCCATAAGATGCATTGCAGCAGCGCAAGAAACAAAATTAGATATCCCGTAGTCGCTGCCAAAATTAAAGCTGATATTAGCTGATACATATCAGATGATCAAATGATCTAATAACAGGAGCTAATGAGGAGTATGAATTGAAAAAGGTCGGTGAAGACATGGTAAAAATATTGGATCCATCAGCGTTTAGCTGTAAAAATATGGGCAGCTAAAAGTCAATTGATGCGAGAACTTTGACGCGAGATAACAACGCGGCCTGATTAAAGGATCGATGACCAGATTGCTCGTTTATGCAACGGGTAACCTTGACAAAGCCAATATCGACGAAATGTATGTCAAACTCAATAGAGCACAACAGCTGATTATTGAATTTATGGAAATAGAACGGCACATCGAGAATCCAATCTAAAAAACTTTAAAGACAACTATTATAATGGTATTAGCAGCGCTCATTGGTACGATTCGAAAACGCAGCCTCCATCGATGGTGACACAAGCGAATAATACCACCTTATCCATGACAAAGATAATTTAACAGCGGCACAAAAATGTCAATATTAAAAAAGTTTGATCTACGGCGTTGATCTGATACTTTCCCGTTACTGACGCAATTATCACGAAGCATTTTTGAAAGGAATTCAACGGTACGATCGGAAACATTACACGATTAGTTCATTCATTAAATCGTTCATGGAGCAACTTAATATCGGATTCGTTTGATGAAGCCATTAGAGGACTTAAGGCACTAGGCCAAAACGAAGAGAGACATATCACTGGCTAACATACATTGTAATAACTAAGGTGAACAGTGAAACGAAAGCTCTTTGGGCACAACAACCTTATGAAGAAGAGTTTTCGACGTTTGAGGATCTGTTGAAATTCTGAAATAAGCGAACAGACGCATTAGAAACAGAACAAGGATTTTGCCAGAAGACACAACCAACTCGAATAATGTAACTATACGATCATTGATGACAACTACGTGTCCTGAGTTGTTCAATATGCAATCAAGGTGAATACCTAATTCATCAATGCGATAAATTTATGATCGCTGAACATTGATCTACATCATTAAAACCAATGTTTCTCTGCTTCAATTGTCTAAGTAAGAATCATCGAGTGTATGAATGTAAGTCAAATGGACGGTGCCAAAAGTGTCATTTAAAGCATCATACCATACTATGTGAATCAGTGTTAGACCAATACAGCCAGGATCTTAACAACGGATTAACTACAGAAGTCGAAAAATCAAAGAATCTAAGAAGTTCCACACTACCAACAAATCTATATTGCCAACAGCCATGGTATAAAAAATCGACTTGGAGAATTTTATCCGTTCAATCTAAGAAGTTCCACACCACCAACAAATCTATATTGCCAACAGCCATGGTATAAAAAATCGACTTGGAGAATTTTATCCGTTCAATGCTCTGGTAGATTTAGCATCCCAATCCTCTAGTCGACATTTTTTAAAAGGCAAGCAAAATCAGAGGCGTGAACTGAGTAGTGGACTCATTGCGATGAAGACTGCTTTTGAATGGATAATAGTCGGAACTAGTTACAAGAAAAGAGGTAGAGAGAAAATATTGGTCAAATAAGGATTTTAGGGAAAAGTATACCCAGTTTTTGAAAGAATATATCCAACTGGGACATATATGACAGAATCAAGGAACCAGTTTTTTCGGAAAACTGCTGCTTATCTCTTTATGGTGTGCTCCGAGAAACTAGCTCAACCACCAAATTAAGGGTAGTCTTCGACGGATCGGTAATATTTACAACCGGTTTATCCTTAAATGACTTATTGATGGTTGAATCAACCATTCAAGATGCACTATAACAAATACTAATACGTTTCCGGCAATACAAATTTGCACTTATCGGGAAAATCGAAAAAATGTACCATCAGATATAGAGAAAAGACTTCAATTTACCAGTGCAAACATACCAGCTAAACACCGTGACGTATATGGAGCAGCTTCTGAACCATTTCTCGCGATCCGAACCTTACAAGAAATCGGCGTTATAGACCTCCAAACTTCACCATTACCAGCGAAAATCATAATAAACGACTTCAACGTCGACGACCTAATGACTGGAGCCGCAAATAAGGAAGATCTTGTGGAATTAATGCAAGATCTCATCAAGTTATTAAGAAACCATTGGCTTAACTTACAAAAATTACTATAAAATAGCCGTTCACTACAATCGTACATAGAAAATAACGAGGCTTGAACCGAGAAATCAATCAACAGCATTCTAACATCAATTAAAATACTTGGACTGTCGTGGGAACCCACACGTGATGCCTTTAAATTCAGTTTTAGAAATAAAACAAACTGTAAAATTGATGCATACTACACTGGAGAAAACATGGTATGACGAATTCATTGACATCTGTCAATGAATTCGTCATACCATGTTTTGTGACTCCAGTTATCACAAAATAATTTAAATTCTTGTGATAATTCAACTATATGTAGCTAACCTAAAAACGAAACCAAGAAAACACGGGTAACATTACGAAATGTAAACTACACAAAGCAGAATAATTCATCATCAAATATGTACAACTTAAAGATTTCCAGAAGACGTCAAATACCTTTCAACGGGCAAACCATTTCTAGGCAGCAGTAAATTAAAATGTTTCACTCCATTTCTTGGCGAAAATGGACTTTTACGAGTTGTAGGACTTATTGAACGGTCCGTTGCTTCATTCTCGGTTAAGAATCCGATAATCCTATCACACCAGAGCAACTTATCAAAAACAATACCACGTGACCTGGATGAGACGTATAACCACTCAGAAATTGGGGCTTTAGCCAACATCAAATCAAGTCAATATCATTCGTCGTAAATTTTGGATCCTAAAGATTATTAGCGAAATTAATTATGCATCAATATATTCTGTGCTTTAGGCAAAACCCCACTACAGAATCTCAATTCACTGAACTCAATTAGTACTCATTGAAGTCGCTATGAACCTTACTACGGACAGCTTCATTGGTGGTCAGCAGTGCCGCATATAGGCGGCATATGGGAAGCACCCGTAAGGGTAGCCAAAGTATGTTTAAAGAAAACATTAGGAGAAACAATTCCCACGCTAGAAGAATTTTTCATCTTGATGACCCAAATTGAAGGCATGATGAATTCCAGGTTGATATCGGTCAACCTCCCAGATAAAATCGATGCATTCGCGCCAGGACATTTTCTGATTAGCCGGCCGCTAATTGACATACCCGTTACAAACCAGACAAAAATGGCATTGCCAACAAATCAACGTCTCAAATGGTGACAGTAGACCAATTAACAACTATTTACTATACTACTAATTAACAACTATTTGAAGTAATACTAAAATCAGAAAACAAAATATTGTCTGGTAAACGAATAAGAGGGTGATACATTCCACTAATTGCGAGTTCACAATAACAGCTGATATAAAGTTAATACGTTAAAAAAGGTTAATGCGTTAAACAAAGTAAAATGCGGTTCTTTTTGGCTGTTTATTATGGGATTTTATGCACCCATAAATTTGTGGGTGACAGTTTATAGGATCATCAGTTGATAACACTTCTAACGATGTGTTGGGTGGTTTTGCGAAACGTGAAATGCGTCAATTCAACACTATATTTAATAAGTAAGGTCGTATTTTTGACCTGGTTTTTCATCGGTGGATTACGTCGACATTGAATCATGTCCAGACTTGGCAGGACACTTTAGTATTTACTATACGCCACTTTTAAATACAATTTTTTATGTAGATTCTGATTTTAGCGATTCTATTATTAATGATTTTAAATATGATTTCAGGCATGCTGATCTGCCGTCGCTAAACCTCTATTTTGATAATTGATGAACGTTTTTTTGCATATAGTAATTTGAAAAGAAAATCACGTGGCTATCCAAGGATTATGTCATGTGATAATGTTTCATAAGTTTGCCAATTTTTTACAAGATTGTTTTGAAAATTCGGATGTTCCTTACACTTTAGATGATCGTTACAACTCATATCCCATTATGCAACTTAGGGTCTCCGATATTATAAAAAGACTGTAAAAGGTTTGGATATCGCAGTAGGAGCAGGTCCTGATGGCATCACACTACGGATTTTGAAAAAATTTGCACTTTCTTTGTCTGAATCGTTACATTATCTCTTCAATGCGAGTCTTTCATGTGGAATATTTCCTGGTATTTGTAAAAACTATTTTATTGACCCCATTTTTTAGTGACCCTATTGGAAGAAAAAGCGATATTAAGTCTTATAGAGGAATTCCTTTACTATCAGCTATACCAAAACTTTTTGAATCTTTGGTCAAATCTAGATTAGAGAGTCTTATAGCAAATATGATAAGTTTTCGTCAGCATGACTTTACTTAAGGCCAATCTACAATTACAAATTTGATGGTTTTTTTTAGTTATGTCTTCGAAACTGTGTAATTATGGCAAAGTTCATGTGGTCTTTACAGGCTTTTCGATAGCTTTCCACATACTAAACTACAGGATCTTTCTACAGAAATTGATTGTCTTCGGATCTGATATCATTCCAATCAAATGGATCGCTTTGTACCTAACATCTAAAAAAACAATGTGTGAGTATTTTCCAGGATCGTTCTTTCGAATTTGTCATTCCATCTGATGTTACACAGGGTAGCCATCTTGGACCCTTAATATTCATGGTGTTTATTAATGATGTTGTGCAGTTTTTCAAGTTCTGTAAGTGCCTATTGTATGCTGATGACTTAAAAATCTATGCTGCAATTAATTCGTTCAGTGATACTGTACAGGTTCAACACGAGTTCGATGTCTTTTGTGACTGGTCAACCAGAAATAAATTGCCCTTGAATACAAGTAAATGCAAAGTTGTATGTTTTTGTAGATCGTATTTGCCTTCTGTAGAGGCTCCGTATTTTTTAATGGGTACACAGCTTTGTAGAGTATGCAATCTTGGCGTAATTTTTTCAAGCAACTTTACATTTGATAAGCATGATAAGCATCGTTATTGGGGTTTATTAAGCGTAATGGGAAGGGATTTTGTGACTCTCTTACTTTTAAATCTCTCTATGTTACTTACGTCACGTCTGTATTAGAATATGCCACGGTAATTTGGGATCCTTATTATGTTACTCATTCGGCGAGGATTAAAAGTATTCAAAAACATATTTTTACATAATAGATAAATAATAAATAAATAAATAATAATCTAAACGGATTAACGGATTCAGCCTATAACTTCTTTTACCACACATATAGATGTGTCATTTTGATTTAATAATCATATTAAAAAACAAATTTTAAATTTGCGACACTCAAATGTTTTAAATCAATTTTCTTAAATTGTAACTAGACTTGTTTCTCGATGTATGTATGTAAAGGTATATGTATAAATAGAAAATGAAATGAAAATAGGAAATAAAATTATAAATTTAAATTAACATTAAATCACCCACAAATGTAATCAAAATTAAATATTCATTTTTGGGCCAAAATACTAAAAACAACAACAACACAGTATTCTATATTTTTCCAAAAATTCAATTTTGTAAACCGATTTTCATTTTTCAGAATCAAAAAGAAAAACTATATTTTCTCTCTGCTTACGTCCATCTACGGATGTATGTACATTACGTTTGTACTGTTTGGGTATATTTTCCTATAACATCAACAACAACAAAATATTAACATTTCAAAACAAACATTTCTAACTCTCTTTTCCCAAATAAAATTTCTAATTAAAATCATTCAAAAATACAACAACAATTTACCACGGTAAATATAGGAGTCTACTCTATATGTATATGTCCTATCTGTTAATTTTAGATAAAGAACTGGAAAATTATTTTCCCTTCGTTTGTTTGTTTGTTTTTTTTTTTGGTTTTCTCTCTGGTTTTATTTCAAAAAAATATTTTCCCATGAAAAACCAATAAAATGCAAATAATTTGAACATTGTTGTTGGTTCAACATTGGGTGTTATAAAATATTTATCGGTTTTTTATTTTATTTTTACCATGGAAATGATCACTGTGTGCAAATAGATCTATGGTAGGCTTGCCGTCACCTACTCCCATACCCGTATAATGTATCGACACGAAAAACGATAGAAAATTGCTCAATTTAAATAATGGCAACAATAACAAATCTATATATACAGACAAAATATTGTGTGTACGTATAGACCAAGTATATTGAAAATAGATAATTTTCTATCAATTTAATTATGAGTGATTGTTAATTGGCAGATTTAAAATTTAAATTAAGCTTTTCTCGTCACACACACATATGCAAATTTGTGTGTACACATATGTATATGGACGGTTGGAAATATAATATAAAAAAACTCAATTGAAATATTATGAAATATTTATAATCTTATGGATGGGTTTTGGTTGTACCATCTCACATTTTTGAGATAAAAATTCATTTATGACTTTTTATGGTACAAACTACAACGTCATATGTTTGTTTATACAGACATTTACGAGAGTGGTATAATAAGTCAGTGAGGCACAATTTGTTTTATTATTCAACATAATCTTCTTTAGCTCGCATCCATCAAGGTCCAACTGTCACAGCCAAAGCAAAGTTGCCAACTACAAAATTAAACCGGATTAAACTAGCATTATCTAAAACGCGAAAGCTAACATTCAAGACAAATTTGAAAAACATAATATTATAGTGAAATATAGTGATTACAGTGAATAATAGTGAATATCGGAAGTTTTTTAAACCAAATAATCGAAATGGCCGACACGCGATCTCTCCAACGTAAAGTGAACAGAATTTCACAAATAGGAATATTCGCAAAGAGTAATTTATCAAATGAACCCATCGAGCGAATAAAGGCGGAAATCAAATTCCTCAGCGAGGAATGGACAGACTACAAAACAAATGAAAAGGATTATAAAAAAACAAAATATTTCATCATAAAGGCTGACAGTTCAGCCTTTATGATGAAATATTTTGTTTCGTTACCGAAACAAAATATTTCATCATAAAGGCTGAACTGTCAGCGGATAATGATAATCACGATATAGATACTAGTTTACAAGAACTCATAGCCAATCAAAGGTCATTTCTAAATGAAGTGTCGAGTATTAACAACAAAGGTGACTCAGATATTCGCCTTCCAAGAGTTAATGTTCCAACCTTTTCCGGGTCATATGCTGAATTTGCTTCATTTAGAGATCTATTTGACACATCAATCAATAGCAACCCCAAAATACTAAAAGTGCTTAAATTGCAGTATTTAAAAGGACTTCTGAGAGGTGAAGCTGCTACTTTAGTGCGACATATATCTATCACGGAGGCCAACTATGATGATGCATGGGAAATTTTAAATGAGCGGTACTATAAAAGGAAACACGTTACCGCATTGCCTTTGAAGAAGTTTATGGATCAACTTACAGTAAAAATTCCTTCTGTCAAATCTTTACACAATATGCGAGACGTTTCCGATGGTGTATTACGAGAGCTAAAGGCTTTGGGTGAAAATGCCGAAACTCGAGATCCGTGGTTGATTCAAATACTTATTAACAAGTTAGATCAATCCTCTAAACATGATTGGGCTCATTACAGTTACGGATTTGAATACCCCACTATCAATAATTTCTTCATGTAGATACGCAGTCCACGAACTGCTGAACTGATGCATGTAGATTCGCAGTCCACGAACTGCTTAAAATATAATGAAAATCATTACTTGAGGAAACAGTTTTTGCAGCTTTCGATATATGACCGAAAAAGTTTCGTAGCTGAAAATAAGCTATGTTTCAGATGCATGTTTCCGTATCACCAATCTCTAAAGGGTCGTTCAAGGTTCAGATGCAGTATATGTCGAGCAAAGCACCATACGACCCTGTATTAGGACAGCACGATCACTTCTAGTACAAAGTCATCTAAACGAATAAATGATGAAATTTTAAACGTTGCTCACATGACTACCACCAAGCGGTTTACTGCCTTATTGCCCACAGCTGTCATAAGAGTTCTGGATTCATCAAATAAGTATCAAAGGTGTCGCGTTCAACTAGATTCAGGAGCTCAGGCATCTTTTATCTGAGAAGCGTTTGCGCAGCGATTTATGTTACTATAGTAAAAATGCGCAGGTCAGAAGGTCTGACCCCGGGTCCAGAAAGAACTATAAAGGCGTCATGTCAATCAAGGCATTATCATTATATTCTAGCGTGGAAACAATACAAATAGATGTTCTTATTCTGAAAAAATTAACCAGTTTTCTATCTTCTCGCAAACTAAGTGCTTTTAATTTTCAGAAAATAAAAACACTATAATTAGCAGATCCATATTTTTATAAACCAGGGCATATAAACATGATAATTGGAGCTGATCGATTTTTTGCCGTATTGCGAGAAGGCAGGATCGATAATTTAGAAGACAATCTAGTTGCGATGGATTTTATCAGGCGAAGCATCTAATCATGAAAACGGATCCGATCCAGTTAGTCTCAATTTTCACATTGAACATCAACGAAACTCTAAAAAGATTTTGGGAAATGGAAAATATTCCAACGTGCAGTCAATTTCCCCAAGAAGATTCGGACTGCGAAAAGTTTTTCAAAACAAATTTTCAACGGAACACTAATGGACAGTATATAGTGAAACTACCTTTCAAAAAATCTCCTTCGTCTTTGGGGAACTCTTTGAACATCGCTCGAAAAAGATTTCGGAATAAAAGTTAAACCTCGATGATTCCTTAAAATCCGTATACACCCAAATCATATTAGCTTGGACCATTTAAAAGAAATATCAACGAATGTTCACCAAGAAAACATCTACTATTTGCCACACCATATTGTAAAAAAAATTGAGAGCACGACAACAAAGCTGCGAGTTTTTGATGGGTCTTGCCAAACAACCCTATGAAGAGGTCACTAATATCAAACGTTTCTACAGTTTTTGATTAGTCTAGGACTAATTTCGCCATCGATCATCATAGCCAAAAACATGTTTCAAAAGTTATGGCTAAGAATGTTGGAATGAGATGATGAGCTGCCTAATGACATCTAGATAGAGTGGAATCAGCTTCAGAGAGAACTTTCCCAAAACTAATGGAATCATGTAAAATCGGATAATAATCCAGCACACTACGCTTCAGAGGAGTTTTACCATCAAAACTTTAAAACGTACATCAATGGTGGCATAGACCAACATGGCTTAAACATCCAGAACATTTATGGCTGATTATCAAGCTACAAGTTTTTTATGATGACACGAAAAAAATATTTTTTAGCTCGCATTCATCAAGGGGCAACTGTCACAGCCAAAGCAAGGTTGCCAGCAACAAGATGTACTTATATCCCATTTCACACAATTACCATGAGTGGGTTTGAAATATCAGAAACATTAAGGCAATTTCAAGTTATGCTGAAAAAATTAATGACCATCAAGAAAATCAAGTCTAATAGGAATTGAAAGCTGCGTAGATGTTAGTGACTTCCTTGCTGCGGAAGGTTTCCATGCCAAATCCATTGGTAATATAGTAAATCATGAGAAGGAACCTCAACCAATGTTCCGTTTCAAACTAGAGCCAGAGGAAGAAAAAACAACTGGAATTCACAAGATTTGCAATCTAAAATAGTGATTGAAGAACTGAAAAAGAGTCTGGACCAGTTCAATGCATAAAATGCCAAGAATACGGACACACCAAAGCATACCTAAATGAAGTTTGTGTTATTTGTGGTGAACTTCACCGACTCCAAACAGTGTGATAAACCTCGCAATGACCCATCTGTGAAACACTGTAGTAACTGCGGTGAAAACCACACTGCAACTTACAGGAGTGCAACCCCTGTTTCTATTTAGACTTAAAATGGAAAATAAACCCTAAAATGAGAGCTGAGCCATGAATGCTCAATATACAATTTTTTCAGTGGACTATTCTTCAGAAAAATACAACAGTCCCCAAACCAACGAGTACAAATAAACCAAATGATAACTTGTAGACGTTTGCTAGCAGTTTTGCGCGGTTTCTTCCGCAAATAACCTAAAATGTAAAAAACCGAAGCCCAAAGTTCATTTTAATGAAGAGGATCTAAACATTCATACCACGATAAATAAATTAACCGAAACCATCAAAAGTTTCACGATGATGGCAGAAAGACAATTCCTGATTTAATAGATTTCTGCGTAATACGAGGAATAGCATGCACCAATGCTCAAATTGAAGACTGTTATGATTAATCATCAGATTACTCACCAATAATAGTAACACTAAGTACCCGCAAGCATAAACAAACTGAACCACCTCAACGTTTAGCAGACCAACTAACAAAATGGGTTCTGTATAGAAACCGAGAAGATATAAATTGTCATTTGGATGCCTCACTTCGCACACCAGAAGACATTGACGCTGCAATAGAAAACTTAGGACAAATAATGAAAATAGCAGCAAAAAATGGCAGCTACTCCGGAGAACAAAAATCAGAAAAAATAATAGGTTTTCAGAAATTTTTGCCAGAATAGCGAGAAATTCGGTGGCTATGGTATCTTCACCAGTCTTCTTTGTATAAACGGAAATTAAATAGAGCTATTAAAGTCCTCAGAGAAGCGCTACGGGAAGAACCAAATTTAGGAATACAGAACTACTATAAGTGAGCTCACATAGCAAAGGAAAAAACAGATTACTCACTAAGGAAGGCAACAACAAATTTAAAAAGCTAATGCTATTGAACCTACCAATAAGGAAACGAGATGGCCACTGAGCCAAAAATGACCTAGAAAAGGTAATCGCTTTCTTGGACAATTTAGCAACAAAAGTAAAAAATCCCCATCAAACCAAATTCCAAGATAATAAAATATAGCCACAACATGAGAAAATCAACAATTCCAATAATTCGCAAACTAGATTGGTCGTCTTAAGCACTATGGTATAATGAATTACAACAGGTGAGAACTTTACTGGACATTGGTGAATAATCAACATGGATTGCCGAATCATTACCACAATGGCTAAAATTGCGAGGACTTCCGTCATCGTGTGTTATTAGTAGATAAGTTACCAAACTAACTGCCTTAGCCAGACGATGTAAGAAGCTACAAATAACTGCAATTTTTTCCGCGGCAATGGTGTTAAATGTAGATGCCTTGATATTACTGAAACTTACATTCCAAATCACAACTACTCAAAATTCTTCTAGCGACTTGGATGTTCGGTACAATTTGAGAATTTGTCTAAAATATATGTGTATAATGTATAATGTATAATGTATAAAATATAATGTATAATGTATAATGTATAATGTATAATGTATAATGTATAAAGTATAATGTATAATGTATAATGTATAATGTATAATGTATAATGTATAATGTATAATGTATAATGTATAATGTATAATGTATAATGTATAATGTATAATGTATAATGTATAATGTATAATGTATAATGTATAATGTATAATGTATAATGTATAATGTATAATGTATAATGTATAATGTATAATGTATAATGTATAATGTATAATGTATAATGTATTAAGTATAATGTATAATGTATAATGTATAATGTATAATGTATAATGTATAATGTATAATGTATAATGTATAATGTATAATGTATAATGTATAATGTATAATGTATATTGTATAATGTATACATCAAGTTACCACTGCTGAAAATATGCGCTGCATTTTTTGTAACCGCAGAATGTTAAAATAGAAATTCAAAACTATATGTACGCTTGGACAGAAT
This sequence comes from Tipula confusa, assembly GCA_963556175.1. Lineage (NCBI taxonomy): Eukaryota > Metazoa > Arthropoda > Insecta > Diptera > Tipulidae > Tipula > Tipula confusa. The sequence goes on along the minus strand of OY744477.1, from coordinate 142,404,522 downwards.
CAAAAGTTGTGCTGGCTTTGGTCGGCTAGAATCTTTGGAACCACGATGAATTTAAGTTGAGTCCTGCTGATTGCGACTGCTTTCTTTTGAAAAAATGGTTTCACATGTAAAATAAATCGTCGATCTAACACAAGTAATAGCACAGTCCAAGTACTTAAAATACCACCCTCATATCTGTTTATATAGACATATTCTGTGTCTCTTTTATAAATGGTAATTTTATGGAAATTTATTTATTGTATTGCTTGACCATGCATTTCAATGTGGAAATTGTCTCAATATTTTTTCTAAAAGTATTATCATCGTTTTTTAGTATTTCGAAATGGTATTCAAAGTGTAATGGCAACAACAATAAAACATACTTGTTTTAGAAATATACATAGAGTAACTGAATTAAAGTTCAACTGAATATATTGTGCAGTTTGGCTTTGTATGGCTTTTATATTTGAATATTGTTTTGATTTTGAGGTTATGCAAAACTTGGAAATGTAAATTATAATTTAGCTAGAGGTAATATGTCTATGTCATTTTAGTTTACTTTTTAATCTTGCTAAATTTGATTTGATTGTAACATGTGGTCGGAGGGCTCTTCGTTACTTTGATGACTTATTAACTAGCATATCATCCTTAAAAATCGAACACAGCATCTTTGACTGATCGTCGGAGATGACTAAACACAGGTTGGATAGCTGTGCTGACTGAGAAGGAGCAGTCATTGCAATATTTGGCGAGTTTGATTGTTTTTTAAAAGCCATGAAAGAGTACCATTCGAAACTCGTTGCTTTCCAAGAAATACGATGCACAAAAAGTACTTCGTAGCTTTTTAAGCGCTGTTTTTCATTTTATAGACATAAATCAAATACCAGAGTAGTAAATCCTCTTAATCTATAACGGACTTCGAAAGATTTTTTGTTTACCTTCCGTGGGTGCACTGGGGTAAAAAGTTACCCCAGGCTTAAAAAAAGTTAAATAAAAAGTGAATTAATGCAATTTAATCCGAAATCACGTAGAAATGGGCTCTCTTAACACAACAAAATATAAAAAAACGTGGAAATCTGACCATTTCAAAGCAACTGTGGCGCAGTAATGGAAAATATGCCATGGTCTGTGCATGGGGGTCATAAGTTACCCCAGACTAGGAAATACGAATTCATGAAAGAAAATCATAATTACGTTACTTTTACGTCAAGTTTATCTTTATTTCAAACCGTGTGAGGCAGATAAAACTAAAATCATAATGGGAATCCTTGTTCTGTTTGTATCTTTTCGTTTTCGTGCGTGTCACCATTTACAGCCTTTCAACATAAACTCGACTTAAAAATGTATGAACTCAGCTTGAATATAGATATTATATTTATAACGGTACTTTTACCGTTTAAAATTCATCGAAACATGTGTTTAATAGATCTACATCGTAGTTTGTGTTTGAATCTGTAAAGGAATTGTTCGTCTTTACTGCAAGGAGTGTAACTATTCTATTTTGTGTTAATGTCAACTTAAATTGTGATTTAATTTCTGCATACCATATATTACTGTTCCTTACAAGTATTTTTATCAACTTGGAGTTAAGTGGATATTACTCAATAGTGTTGTAATTTTAATTTTAGATGTTTGCCAATTTATCTTTTTTGTTAGATAATGACAAAACGACAGAGCAGTCAAGAATTTAGAGATTTGTTCGATGAGATATCCGTTTTGTCGGATAATTCACTAATAATTAATTCTTGTGATGATTTACAAGAATATAACGAAATTCCTCAGAAACAAGATGATTTAGATGCTGATTTTTCGGATTTAGATGATGATGTTGCATATATTCCGGATATTCATGACCGTATGCGACGAAGATTTGCAGGAGGAACAAGAATGTTCCAATGTTGATGAAAACAATAATTATTTTATAACTCGCAGAATGAGAATTATTCTCGAAAATGGGGCGTCCAACCACCGAGCATTCATAAAGTTCTAGAATTTTAAATAGATCAGGAGACACCGGGATTGATTAGAATTGCTAGATATTCCATAAGGAATAAATTTTAAAGTTTTTTTAAAGCTCGTTTTTTTGGTTAGTTTTATACCACCAAGTCAATAATCTTATTTTACGCAACACCCTAGAATTTCTCAAACACAGATATAATCCTAAAATAATTTTATTAATTTGAAAGTCTCTGATAGATCACCTCGGTAGAGGGTTTGCTACCAAAAAAGTTACTATCAGAAGAAGTCAAAATAACTTGAGAGATGGCAATGATTTAAAAAAAAACTACATTCTATGTGTTAGGATTAGCTATTTGCAAGGATGACAAGAATATTTATCTACCATTAGTAAGGTGCAAATTCGCTGCCAAGGACTTGTCGTAGTAAAGGGAAAATCTGAATTCCATTTTAAAAGTGATCAAATAATGGAAATCCTATGGGTTAAAATCTTTTGCAGTTTCTTAAAAACTGTGTATATTGCACATTAATCTAAAAATATTATAATTAGAGTAGCAAAAATATGGAAGCTAAAATCTCCCTAGATAATACCAAAACGGCTTTTGAAACAAAAAGCCATCGAATTGTACTACTATCGATAGCTCCAAACTCTACCTGGACTCAGATAAATAAGAAACGTCAGCAGCACCATTCCTTGCCACAAGATGCCTTAAACAACTAACTAACGATCAAAAAGCTACGCTGCCTGCTGCCGCCAATTTAATCAAGAAAGATGTCTACGTGGATGACCTACACACTGGAACCAATTCAATTGTATCTGTAAAATTGCTGAAAAACTAAATTTCGACCATTTTACATTCCGCTAGCATGGAATTAAGAAAGTGGTGTTCCAACTCCACTGAAATTATCGAAGACGTTCCATCAGAATTCGTAGAGACATTTCTCAAAATCGATGAAAATGAGCTAGTCAAAACACTACTGATATTTTGGCATCCGACTTCAGATAAATTCACATTTTTGGTGAATTTCAACGAAACATCAAACGTCTCGAAACAGGTCATCTTTTCACAAATAGCTAGAATTTACGATCCACTCGGAATACTAGCACCTATAGTTGTGTTGGGAAAATTGCTCATTCAACCACAATGGCAGCTCAAACTTGATTGGGACCAGTTACTTCTTCAACACCTACCTACATATTGGCAAACACTTTGAGAGAGTCTAATCGTGCTTAACAATTTTACAATTGACCATCACTTGTTTAATTCAAAGGAGCCACACCGTATCCAAATACATAGGTTTGCGGATGCAAGCGAACTTGTATACGGCGTGGTGCGCAGCATCGCAGTCGAAGGTTATACCTCGATCAAACTACTATGCTCAAAATCTCAAGTAGCTTCGCTACAAAAGACAACTTTGGCTTGACTAGCATTATGTGCAACAGTGCTTCTCATCCAGATACCACATAAAATTCTCGAGAAAATCAATTTTAAGGTAGACTATACCTTTTATTGGTCTGATTCTACGATAACACTACATTGGATAAAATCTTGTCCATCCCGATGGAAAACGTTTGTATCCAATTGAGTCGCTACTGTAGAAGAAAACACGTCAAAGGAAAGTTGATTTCACGTTATACCGACTGAGAGTAATCCAGCTGACCTGATTTCCCGAGGAATAGTTTCCTATCAATTCGTTTAATGTGACCTATGGGGTCATGGTCCTGCGTTCTTGCTGCAAAATGCCGGACTGTGGTCAACCCTCTGTGACGAATTTCCCATACCTGAGGAAATATCTGACCTCAAGCTGATTAAACCTGTGACCATCCTATATGAGCTAGCTTATGGGTTGCTTTGCGATATTTGCGACCACATTTGCAGTAGTGATAAGTTTCCGATTCCTCGGATCCCTTGTCACTCTTGTTAATTGTGTGTGTTGGAATATGGTTAATGACGTTTGAGAGAAGTATCATGCGCATGATATGCACCCCTAATGCGATGATGACGACACTTACCGAGTTTTATTTTACCACGAGTTTTATTTAACCTGCCTATGGTATAGCCACGCAGTTTAGACGTGCAGTTGGACGTGCAGTGGCACGTGCAGTTGTCAAGAAACCCAAGCGCATTTGATGGTACTGTATCAGACATGAAAGAGAACTCGTTGCGTTCTCCAAATAACTCAATGGCCCAAAAGTGGAAACCACAATTTCCAAAGCTATATACATTTTTTGTAGTTTATACAGTTTTAATCGAGGAGGGTTTCGCCCACATTGGGTAGTCTTTGAACAAGTTTTTTCATTGGCATCGACTCTTTCTAAATATTACGAAAAATCCCGTGCGACGTAAATCTGGTGTTATGGAATTTCTAACAAGCCTTTTACTCAATCTATCGAGCTAGCTCATGGTTTGCATTGCGATGTCCATAGGAATACCTGACAAATATGTGCGTTAATGTAAAATGAAGAATTGAAGACACAATTGTGTATCAAAGTTGAGAACAACTTTGAACAACTCTCCTGTTAGGGAGTTTTGAAATTAGCTCCGTGGTACGGTAACCATGACCTCAAGACAACATCTTGTACCATCAGTCCAACCAGAATCTGGCATATGCAATAATGATATATATGCAATTGGATTGAAACGCAACGCGGTGAGAACTATTGTAGCCTCTTGTATAAGATTCTTATCTTCCGTTGGTCTCAAAATCAGTGAGTCAAAATCATTGAGTCCAAAACAAAAAATATGATCACTGGTTTTAGAGACCAAGACGCAATGGATTTTTATGTGCATGATATATGGCCCCAAATGCGACAAAAGCGATACTTACAAAGGTTTATTCAATAACTAGATCAGGAATTTATTGAAAATTCTTGATTCGTTCATGAAATAAAGGGATAGTGAGTAAGCTGCTCGATCACGTTCTACCAGCCAACACTAAGCGGAAGGTGCAGGAATCTCTAAGAGGAGAGCCGGAAGCACAGTAGTCGCTGTTGGTGACGATGGTACTTTCAGGTAGATAACGCTTTGTTGTCTTCGAGTTGTCTAGAACAATAGAAAGAACATCTCGGAATCGAATCCGCTGGAGCCGACTATTGAATCGGTACGGGACAGTATATATGATTATGGTTTATAATTTAAACTGCGATTTGTTAATTGGTTGTAAGAAATATAAATAATGAAAAATTTAAGAAAATCTTGGCTTAATATTATGACATATGTCAAATCAATAATTTAATTGATTTAATTTCTTTTTGCAATTATTTCGATTAGTGCCTAACAATTTCAAAAAAGCCACCTTGATTAAATCCAGATGTTTATTCTACGCATTTTGATGTATTATAGTCATAGTTTATTCGGCTAATAATTGAGAAAAGCTACATTTTCTTTTCAAAATTTGGTGAAAATGTATCATAATTACAATCAAATAGCAGGAATTCTAAGTGGAAAATTTAAAAACAAACCGTGATTATTTAAGTTAAATCCTAAAGAATATTTTAAAATTTAGTTGGGACCGAAACAATCCCTAATTTGTCCAAAAAGCTACACTAACTTCGAGCATTTTTCTCATTTTTTGTGTATTTGGCCCTTAAATCGTTAAAAATATTTGAAAGTTTTTAAAACAAATTTTTAAATTAAATAAATCATTAAATCTAAAAACATGAAAAAAAAAATTTGAATTAAAGTAATTTTTGGTGGGTTGTGGTCGTCAATATAAACGATAACGAAATTGTTGAATGTTAGGTAAACCCCTTAAATCAGGGTGTTAATTAGTGGCACTAATTTCAAAATCAAAATGGTTGTCTTTTTTCTTCATATCACATCAAATAATAATTTGACAAAATAAGCATGACAAAAATGTTTAACAACTATCTCTTTTTAATACATAATTATAATATTATCTTTTCTTTTGTTTCAGATTTTCTCTATACACGAATTAGACAAGGTATGTATGATATGATTAAGTTGTTTTTTAATAGTAAAATTTATTAATTGGTGATAGAGACAAAGACAATAAGTCTATCTTGTCTATTTCAATAGGAGTTGACTTAACTTATATATATAAAATGGAGTATTTTATTATTACATTTAATGCGAGCGGCCATTATAATTTATACAATTTTTAGGAGTTGACAAAAAACATTTTTTCACATCGGATTAATAACGGACGAGATCAAGTAATAGATCACAAAATCCGTTATACATTTTAATTCGCATATGATTGTTTTATTATCATTTATAATTAATGTTTGTTTCCATTAATTTTAAATATTAAAACAAACTTTTAAATAGAATTAAATGAAATATTTTTTAGTTATTTTTAATATTTAAAGACTGAATTGTATTAATGTGCTACTGATGACAAGTACATTAGTGTAAGATGTTAAATTTTCTATATTTAATATATTAACTTTATTTACTATTTACTATTAAATATAGTAAATACCTATATAATTTACTATATTTACTATATCTATCTGTAATGTGATGCGCGTGAAATATTTCCTAAAACAATCCTAAGTAAAAAAAAAAATTGTGTATGTATTGGTATAATAATATTAAATTAAAAAGGTAAACATTTAGGCGAGAAAAAATTATATAATTATAACATATAAAGAAAAGTAATCTTTTAATATTAATTAAATAAATGAAAACCAAAGAAATAAATATAAAAATAATACACAAAAATACATCAATATGATGAAACTCAAGGCAATTTTAAAAACCCACTGCTAGATTTTTATTTAATTTTCTTAATTCAACTGAATACTAATCCAGATTTTGCGAGGTAGATATCGGTGCCACTATGTTTTACTGTTAGCTCTATCAATTGCCAATACCCATGATTTTTTTTAGAATTTTGTAACAGTTCTGGATCAGTCAAAACTGACTCGGTGGCTCATTGCTATATTTTTATTTAATTTTCTTAATTCAACTGAATACTAATCCAGATTTTGCGAGGTAGATATCGGTGCCACTGTGTTTTACTGTTAGTTCTATCAATTGTCAATACCCATGATTTTTTTTAGAATTTTGTAACAGTTCTGGATTGGTCAAAATTGACTCGGTGGAGCATTGCTATATTTTTATTTAATTTTCTCAATTCAACTGAATACTAATCCAGATTTTGCGAGGTAGACATCGGTGCCACTATGTTTTACTGTTAGTTCTATCAATTGCCAATACCCATGATTTTTTTTTAGAATTTTGTAATAGTTCTGGATCGGTCAAAATTGACTCGGTGGCTCATTGCTAGATTTTTATTTAATTTTCTTAATTCAACTGAATACTAATCCAGATTTTGCGAGGTAGATATCGGTGCCACTATGTTTTACTGTTAGCTCTATCAATTGCCAATACCCATGATTTTTTTTAGAATTTTGTAACAGTTCTGGATCAGTCAAAACTGACTCGGTGGCTCATTGCTATATTTTTATTTAATTTTCTTAATTCAACTGAATACTAATCCAGATTTTGCGAGGTAGATATCGGTGCCACTGTGTTTTACTGTTAGTTCTATCAATTGTCAATACCCATGATTTTTTTTAGAATTTTGTAACAGTTCTGGATCGGTCAAAATTGACTCGGTGGCGCATTGCTATATTTTTATTTAATTTTCTCAATTCAACTGAATACTAATCCAGATTTTGCGAGGTAGACATCGGTGCCACTATGTTTTACTGTTAGTTCTATCAATTGCCAATACCCATGATTTTTTTTTAGAATTTTGTAATAGTTCTGGATCGGTCAAAATTGACTCGGTGGCTCATTGCTAGATTTTTATTTAATTTTCTTAATTCAACTGAATACTAATCCAGATTTTGCGAGGTAGACATCGATGCCACTATGTTTTACTGTTAGTTCTATCAATTGTCAATACCCATGAATTTTTTTAGAATTTTGTAACAGTTCTGGATTGGTAAAAAATGACTCGGTTGCCCATTGCTAGATTTTTATTTAATTTTCTTAATTCAACTGAATACTAATCCAGATTTTGCGAGGTAGACATCGGTGCCACTATGTTTTACTGTTAGTTCTATCAATTGCCAATACCCATGAATTTTTTTAGAATTTTGTAACAGTTCTGGATTGGTCAAAATTGACTCGGTGGCCCTTTGCTAGATTTTTATTTAATTTTCTTAATTCAACTGAATACTAATCCAGATTTTGCGAGGTAGACATCGGTGCCACTATGTTTTACTGTTAGTTCTATCAATTGCCAATACCCATGAATTTTTTTAGAATTTTGTAACAGTTCTGGATTGGTCAAAATTGACTCGGTGGCCCTTTGCTATATTTTTATTTAATTTTCTTAATTCAACTGAATACTAATCCAGATTTTGCGAAGTAGACATCGGTGCCACTGTGTTTTACTGTTAGTTCTATCAATTGTCAATACAATTGACACAGAGTACATCGAAATTCCAACTGGCATTAAATTTTACAACAACTTCAAGAAACTGAAACGTGTCGTGGCTTATATTCTCCATTTTAAGGTTCAATCAAATTTAAAATTTATCGGACCACTACAACTTGAAAAGTTCAATTAAACCTTGTACAATATTCTTTGAATCGTGCAGAGAAAATGTTTTACCCTAGAGTACAAGGGACTGGAAAGTTCGAAGTTCATTGTAAAGCAACCGTCCCTCCATTCTTTATCGCTGTTTCTGGACAAATATTATATTATTCGAGTTGGTGGCCACCTTCAACATACCACCTTATCATACAGCTCGAAAAATGCCATTTTTTTATCTAGCTCACATCAATTTACGCTAACATTACTCAGGTTTAATCATAGGAACCGGTCCACGAGCATTACTGGTCGCCATCCGCTAGTACTATTGATCGCTCTACGGAATGACACAATAAATGGAAACTTACCTCTGGAACGTGTAATTGTGGTGTCACCATCCGCGATAAGCCACCGACGAAGACATAAGTGTGCTGCTTTATTTGTTTCGTCTCCAAGGCGTTTCATCTTGAATTGGCAACCGATCTCAGTTCACAAGCATTTTTAGGATGTTTAAAGCGCTTTGTTGCTATTCGAGGGCTATGTAAACGTATCTTTTCGGACAACTGTACCAATTATATAGGCACCAATTCAGCTGCGTGATCATTGGTTTCATCTCAACAATTGAAGGAAGATATACAATCGATGTATGAAAGTGACCAGATTGGAATGGAAGTTCACACCTCTAGTCACCCCTAACTTTGGTTGTATCCACGCACAGTGGGTTTCGCCAAATTTACCTATGAACAATTGTTAACTTTGCATAAACAAGTAGAGGCAGTGCTCAATATTCTCGACCACTCGAACCATTCACGAATAGCATTTATGATTTGGATTGTCTGACTCCTGGACATTTGTTAGTTGGACAACCCCTCAATGCAGGACCGATACATAAGCTAAGTGGAAATTACCACATAATTCCTGGAAGCAAATAGAATACTACCATCGTATATTTTGGAACCGATGATCAACAGAATACTTGCGATCCGTACAGCAGAAACACAAATGGACCAAACCATCAAGAAATATCACTGTCGGTGTGACCTTATGGTTTTTGGTGGTGAAAGTTAACCGCCAATAGAAATTTGGCCGGGTCATCGAAACTTACACTGGAGACGATGGAATTGTACAGTCAACATAAAGACAACAAATGGAATTTTTAAGCGAAGAGTCTCAAAAATTTGCATGCTGCCTCGAATTTAAATTGAAATGACTGGAGTGCTTAAAGGCAGGCAGAATATTGACGCATAATATTGACGCATTGACGAGTATTACAAGAAGAGGATATCAAGAAGAGGAATTTGTCAAAACGAAATAAGTAATTGTGGCACAAACTTCGTTTGAGCGGATGAACAACTACAGAGGCAGAATAAGTAACAAAAATGTAATATTCAAAGTAAAAGCACAGTTAGGAACTAAGTAAGATTTCGTTCTTCGAGAAGTCTTTACGGCTATGGGGAGCCGGAGTTAAGTCAACAAAACAACACCTCGGCAAAGTGATAGAAACTCACACATTAACATTTAAAGATATTTCAATACTTTTGCCTCAAATAGAAGCCTGCTTAAACTCATGATTGCAGAAAGTTTTCTGTTTTAAAAAGCTGAAATAATAGAACCACAACCTGATATCGAAGTTTAACGGTCCGTCACAATTTTTTTTTCACGCATCGACATTTCTATTATAACTGTTGCAATCGTATTTGGTATATCGAAAATTTTGTATATAAACATCAATAATTGTAAAATAAATTGAAATATTGAAATAGTTTGTTCTCCAAATTAATCAGAAGTCCCAAACGTTTAACTATAATTAATCCTAAACTAACAAAAAAACTAAGAGTAACACTAGTTATTACTAAACATTTCCAGTTCATTACATTTTAAAAACTGATTAGCATGATTATCAAAATGGCACCCTCTAAAACTTTACAGTATTTATAGTTAAAACATTTTTCACAAAGCACCTGTAAATTTCAAAATTTTTCTAATAAAAGAGTTGTACATATATAAAAATAAATCGAAAGATTTCAACGACTTACCCATCATCTCTATATTAACCTTAAAAACTAAATTTTCAGTTATATAAACCTATTATACTATCGACTACCCAAATTTAGCCTAAAATCGATTACATGATAACCGTAACGTAAAAATACAACCCCATCTTATTATTTCTAGGACACAAAACCTAATTAAACTCGTGCACTCTGATCATAATCCATGTTGGATTTTTTTAATTCATTTGACAAACAAAAACCCAAATTCTATTATCATCTAATAAAATCAAATGACCGACCACAAAAAAAACAAAAATGATATAAGAACACCCCCCTAAAAATACACTAAAAGATCATGATACGAAAAGTACAGTACTTTTAATGAGTCTAATTAAGTTACCTTCATTTTCCTCATTTTTCATTTCTTTTTATACATTTTGTTTTGCTTTTGTTTTTTTATTTTTTATTAAATTTTAATTTTTCTTCGGTTTTTCTATTTTATTCATTTATCCGTGTCCGTGATTTGTAATTAATGACACTTTAATTATGTTTAACAGAGAATAGAACACTCACACACACACAAACAATTTTTTTTGTTCCCGTTTGATTAAAATCTAGAATATTATTAACCCCTTTTTAAATTTTCCGAGCATTAAACAAATTTTCGTTTTTCCAAACCCTGAATCAATAAAATTTGTATTAAATATAATAAATTTCACTTTCTTCTATAAATAAACAGATAGATGTACACTTTACTGTGTACACAATTATATATACACAAGCACACCAACGACGCACATAATGAAAATCACTCAAACACGTTTTGTCAAAAAAAATTCACGAATTATGAAAAACTCAAAAAAATTGTCACGTTGTTATCACTACAACGTTCTGGTGACTACTGAATAAAAATTTAAAAAGTTCAAGCTAACTGTTAAACAACCAAATGTAACGGAGAAAGCAAAACACCTGTTGAGTTCGTTCATATAGAAATTCATTCGGATGAATTCTCTCGTTGTCAAATTTCCCCATACATCCTGGAAGTAGTCTATTTTACATTTATAACAAAACGCGCAGTACACAGAGAACAACAAAACCGAACTTTTTACAATTACATAAGACTTGAGTGTTTTATCTTGGCGAGTATATTATTTGGTTCAAGTTGAAGTAGATGAAATTTTTTTGCATGCGTCAACCAATCAAAAGCGTTCAATTTCTAGATCTAATTTTATCAATATCCGTTTTGTTGTTTTTGTCACAAATATATAGACTTGTTCAAATTTGGAGTCATTAGAAATTCGGTACTGTTGCGAAAAGTAATATAAGCTTTAAATTAGTAAGTAACAAATAACAACTTATGTCCTGTCCATATTTTAATTAGGTGAATTATTTCAATGTTGATATTAGGTGTCACGGTTGAGTCCTATATTTCGTACATGATAACAGGTGTGATTTACAGATCACTTTAGCATTTCTTAATTTAGAAATATTAAGATTTTAACAGGGGATGTCTGTTAACCCGAGCGTTTTAGCGCATCAATAAAAAGATGGTGAATCCACTCACTATAATACAAATGCATAATTATCAGGTGAAATTTGTTTGTTTAGTAGATTAAACATCATATCCATTTTCAAGAGTCTTACGGTTAAATCATCATCGTATTCAGGAAGAGAGTGTTGCTTATTCATTTATCATCCCATGTCCATTATCATCAGGATGCTTGGTAAATTAATCTGGAAGCTTCAGACACCCAAATTAAATCTTTTCTGTCGCACAACGATGGGTGATGCTCTATTAGTATTCGATTTTGGTTTATATGCTAGAAACAAGATAAATTTTGGCAAGGCCTTAAAAGATGCTCTGAAAAAAATGGTTCCAGGCTACCTACTAAACCTCGAACCAAAAACACTTTTGAAATCAGGGATTTAGACTCGTCCCTGAAAGTAAAGTGAAAGATACCATCTAAAGTGATCTTGAAGGTTTTACTGGGAAATTGACGGTGTAAAATTCAAGGAAACAACGAACGATTTTTGTGAAGATTGTGACTCAAGAAACCACTGAGATTTTTAAAAACGACCGTATATCAATTAGGTAGCTATAGTGCAAGGTTCTGGAAAACTAAAGAGACAAAGTGTTATTTGCGATTTACAAAGGTCCAATAGGAAAAAAACCGTGGTTTAATAGTGGTCGGATCAGCTACAGAACCTTAGAAAGCGAAGCTTTCACCTTAAATGTTTATTCACTAGGGCAAGAATAAGTCACAAATATGTGGTACAACTGGAAAAAAAATTAAAGCTTTGACAAAAGAATATTGGAGCTCGAAGTAAACAGAAGTAAATACCTCTAATGAGAGATCTGAAAGCACAAGTGGAAATTGTTTTTTGGAGCTTTGTTACGAGCTTGGGTCTCAAACATTCATCCACCGTAAAGAAGGCATATTATTAACTTCCTTTTTACACATTATACCAACAAGAGTCGACCACCTTTCCGCAATAAACAGGAAGAAATACCATCATTCACAGTACAAGAGATACAACAAGCCAATGCTTTTTTCCGCAACAAGAAACTCCCAGGTTCAGTCGAAGTCTCCCTGGAAGCAATTAAAGTGATCGCTCGTTTCCACCGTAGGTGTGAGTACAAGTCAAAAGGGTATAGGCCGTAGAGCGTGTCAACTTATTTTGGTGCGTCTCCATTGTTGCAACTATGTTAGAGTCCACCAATTGTGTCTAATAAACTTCCACGTAGAACCATCTGGACAACGACCTCAGTCGGCCAAATATTAAATGCGAATGGTAGCACTATACAATAAGGGCCGGATTAAGGTGTTACGCGACCCGTGCTGATAATCAACCTGGCGGAGGACCCTTTTTCAAATAGCACAGACTCAACCCGAGCCTCTGAATATCGAGCGTCTTTCAGACGTATTTAGCCTTATCCTTGTATTGCGGATCTCTGCAAGGGTGGACCTTTCTCACACTAATCGCGGGACGAAATATGGATGCATTACATAAAAATAATAAATCAACAACAAACAAAGCGGCGGTTACTCGCTTAAAATCGGTTAACATAGAAAAGGAGAAACAGGTCTTTAGGCCCTGTCTCAAGAAAGAAAGGAGGACGGACAAATAGGCGTTAAAACGCAGATCTCTCCAAACCTTCTTATAATGTGAGGAGAAAAGCATGTAGATACTTAAAAAAGCTAGAGCCAATTCCGCAAAAACATTGCCAATCTGGAGTGGGCTAAAAGGGCTACTGGTCCTACGCAGCCTATGCCGGGAGGTTCTACTGAGTCCTCCAGGTCTAAATGACGGAGATCTCAGGAAGAACTTCCTAAGGACGATAAAAGATCTACATTGCAGGCAACTACAATTAGATCTTATAGCGAGGTTCTGAAGGACCCACTTGTTGTAGCTCTTATTGATTCGGCAAATGAGAATGGCAATATCGCTTCTACCGATTTGAGGAAGGTGGAAATGGTTTTATCCACTTCCTTCTTCGGTATTATGCGGGGGAACCCCCTTCTTGTCACGATGGTGCGGTTGGTAGAGCAACTATATCAAGTTGACAGCCTATGCCAACCAGAGGTTTTTTGACCTGTATAAAAATGCGATTAGTAGCCTAGGTGAAGTCTGCTTGGAGCCAGACTGGAAGTTACTGTTGTGGAAAACATACCAAGCAGGCCGAGGGCTCGTGCGTAGATTTTGGCTGAACCTTGTGCACCCACAATTCTTCATTGTGCACTTCACAATGGAAGATTTCCAAGGTAGAGGAAATTAAGAAAGACTTTAGATCTGTTGTGATCATTGTCAATAAAGAATTGTTGGTGGAGCTGGCTAAAACTGGTGGCACTATAACCTTTGGATTGGCTCTGTAACGCTTAAGGTAGTATTGGTAAAATTGGGTGTCATCACTGGACACTGTCTTATTGGTAAGCATGCAGGTAGACTTGCTCTTCTTTCATGATTAATGTCGTGGTTGCATGGATGAAGAGGAGGAGGAAATTATTCTCCACTATATCTGCACTCGTCCTAGCCTGGCTCTGTACAGGCTTAAGTTTCGAGGAGCTCGTATCCTGTGTGATCTTACAGACCTCAGCATAGTGAGTTTTAGGGATATTTGTTGCGTCGTCAGGATCTCAAACTGATTTCAGTAGTGAGAGGTGGAGAAGAAAAAATCGTTGTGGTAGGGCTACGGACCTTTTTTGTGTCTATGCCACGTCCCTGAATGACTACCACTTAAGTCTAACCTAGACCTAACCTTCCATCGTAAAGTAATTTTTAACAAGTGTAATCACTCTCTTGAATAAGAAGTTTTGCCTTATATAAAGAGGAATTAGTTCTATAGCAAATGTAAAGGTGACCCACTTAAACGCTTCTTAAAACTAACTTACTAAGCTACGGATCACAGTATAATTCAAGTTTAAGAAGCCTTTTTGAATAAACAGTTTGGTTTTAGAAAGAGCGGCTATACTATTGTTGCCCTCACTTATAAACCTTTATAGGTCCACGGTGATACCAAAGCTTTTTATTTCCTTAATATCTTTAATTAAACCGTCTTGAGCCACTGATGTAGCGTAAAATATTTTGCACCTTGATGACCGCAATGAGGATAGGAAGTGAAATTATGCCTCTTAGTTAGTTTTTCTATCCCTAAGGTTTCATCCAGATATCTCTCATATCAGTAAAAGTCATTCTAATGTCTCTTACAGTAAAGGTAAGACCACTTATGCGATTTGGTATTTTTTAGTGATAAATACCGTTTTGGAGCACCCCCTCCAGCTGCATATGCTAAATATCATCCAGGAATCCTTTTATATTTAACTCAATTCTTCCTTGCATAGTTTCAGGTTCTCTTTATATTTTTTTGCCTCATTAAAAGGCGACTTACGTGGCTTCCTCTTAATTTCAAACCCATTAGATCTTCACGCTGGTTTCCACTTCCCTCTGGGCTGTATTGTAGGGTAAGCTGAATTAAATAATTGATTGCGGGAATTTCTGATAAGGCTACAATGCATTTTAGACCGTCAAAATGTACCCAAGTCGTGGGGCTTCCAATAGTGAAAGTCCCTCTAATACTCCTAAGCATTTTTGTGGGTTTCAAAGCAAGTGTTGAGACTGTAGGCTTATAACTATTGCCGGAAAAGATGTAGTCACCATCCTCTACTCTTTAACTATATAAAGAATATTTTCCGGATGAAGGTCACTTCCAGAACTTGACTTCTTTTAAAATATTTCAGTCGCTTTTCCCTTGAATGCAGGATCTGATATTCCCAGACTTCAAACTCGAGTATGAAATATTATACCATTTCTGAACTATAACTACAACTTCACCTAATTTAGTCAGTCTGAAGATAAGTGCTGCTATGGTAGCAACCATACTTTGCATGGTTTATGTTAATCTGTAGTATTTTTAAAATTTTCATTATCTCTCTACATGGTGCTAAGGGAGCTGCGGGTCTCCTTCGCTGCACTTTCTATAATCCTTATAGTATTATTCACCTCCTTTCAGACGGATCCAAAGTATTTTTGTTTGTCGGGCATACAATAAGGCTGAACCAACTAAAACACGATTCAGGAGCTTGCCAAATATTTAAGCAGGCTCTTTATAATGCAAGAAACAAAAACTTAAAGTAAATGTTTTTCAATGAGATCATCATAGAATTAAGATGTCGGGTGCCCTGCTAGATTAATTGAGATTAGACACAGATGCATACTTGCTATATCACAATAGAGCGGAATCTAAATGGTTCTCCGACAAACTTGGTTGAACCGAAATCTAGATTTCTCAACCGATCATAGCCGAAATCCATGGAATCGAAAAGGGTTTTCGTGAGCTAATATCCACGGTATCCTTGGCTTGTTTACCCTTAGTAAGCATCCTTTGCTTGTCGTAGTGGAGACTGAACAAAGGTTACAAAAAGAAATATGGATACCACCAATATTTTAACTGGTCCCCAGTTATGTTAACGGCCACGCAGTTTGGGAACGGTAGGTAGAACGTGCACTATACCAGCCATGAAACTGTATCGCTTGAAACTCGTTACTCTCGATTCACAGTGAAGATGACCTCGGTAATATTGGTGCTGCTTTTCTTCTTAGTCAATCTAAGTGCAATCATTTGTGTTCATGCGCCCACTGACGCAACATCTTATGTGACTTATGTGAAAATATAGATTTGCTCTTCCAACACGATGTAGTGTGCGATAATGGGGAAATAATGATGTAGCATGGTCACAGTCTCGTAAGACGTCCCGAAGTCATATTGACCATTTGATAACTTCTAAGGGAAGGCCTCGGGTCATACAAGGGACGAGATCATATCGGCCGGCTGCCAAATTTGTATGCAATGATCATCAGTTGGTCACTACAAAGCTAATATGGTAGTTTTCGTACAAGTCAGGGTTCACTGGCAAATGATCATTACGTTTCAAATATTAAAAATTGAACCCAACAATTATTGGTTTAATGGTTGGTGTCATCTTACTCTCAAGCAACGGAAAATAGAGTATAAAAGAGCATGAATACATTTAACGGTCACACGCGAGAACAAAGCAGTCTTTGTTAGGCAAACGCTTATGCGAATTTTTAAAAGGAAAAGGCGTGAATGGTTGAAAGGTGAACTCTTAAAAGTACAACAACTTAGCAATGAGCACAGTTCACGTAACATTGTTCACGCGTAGTGCCCTTTTCTTAAAATAGAAGAAAGCTTAAAACCACCATCACGACATTGTAAGTGACATTGCCCAGGAGGATTTTCCCCGAATCGGTCAGAAATTGATCAAATATTTTTGTTGAAGATGATTTTTTCTAAATATTACGAGACAATGTAATTATACAGTCACAATGTAGTGCTAAAGATGAGAATAAGCTATATATGTATCAGGAGGTTTTGCAATTAACTATGCAATGTACGAAAAGAAGATTCTCTGTGCCTAGTAATCTTTAATCTCACGTAAGAATTTATTTTTCGTAAATAGTTCACGACATAATTTTGCACCATCAGTCCAACCAGGTTCTATCATATATGCAGATGATATCTGTATAAACGAAGTGATTAGCAATGGTGTAAAAGAACTACTGGATCCACTTGTACAATTCTCGGCTTCAGTGTTTTTTACCTGCCGCACCCATCTATATAAATGAAAGCCTTACAAGATTACTAACCCAACTCTTCGCGGAAGCCAGGAAGCTGCAAAAAAACAATATACTAAGATATTCACGGATACGTAACGGTAAAATAATGGTGAGAAAAACTGAAGATTGCCCATCTATTTTGATCAAATCGTCTTATAAATATTTAATTTTTATTCCATTCGCTCCTGGCTAATTTAGCAACTTACCAAATTGTCCCTGATGTTGTTTTTTTTGTCTGAAATTTTAATTAATGAAAATGAGGCATCGCCTTACAAAAATCCGAATTACGATCTTTTTGTTTGTACCGATGATAATATTCGTGCAGGAGGTGTTGCCGTATTTGTTAAGAAAGCCATTACAGTAGTCAGCTTATAAATTGTAATAAATTAGCTGCTGTTTGTATCGATTTGAAACTGGTTTTAAACGGAATTGCCTCAAAAAGTTGCTTGTTTATTTACAGATATCACTCTTCTTCAATCAATAGTTTTTAGATGAATTCGTACCACTGTTAGACAAACATCGAAATACTAAAAATCTGGCAGTCATTGGTGATACAAATATTGATATATTATCATCGAGTCCGTCAATTGATAATTATCTGTTAACTTTATCATCATAATTATAGTCTTTCCTCTCATATTAATGTGGAAACTCGGGAGACGACTACCACTGCAATAGATCATGCATTCTTTAGGATTCAGTCTAAAAATATTTCTGTAAAAGCTGGCCTAAATGTAACTGTTCATTATCCTATACTTCTTTAGTTAACGATTAAGTCACAGCCAATATTTAACTCTCATAGCTCACTTCAGTTGTATTCTTCAAAATTGGGAAAAAGTTTTTTCAGCTAACTGTGCTAATATTTCTGTGGAAAATTTCTTACGAATCTATAGAGAAGGCCTTAAAAATGCGAGACTCGTATGCAGTGTAAGCCATTTGATCAACGCAAAGCTCAATGGCTGACGCTTATTCTATTATCTTTAATTAAATTAAAATCATTTTTCGAACAAGCACCTAAGGATTCGCTATTATGCAGTTAGTAGAAAATGCAGCTTAATTATATACATTGTTAGGTCATCATATTATCAGAATCTTTTTAGTAACTTCTCCAATAACAGCAAAAAGCAGTGGCAGTTAGTGAATTCGTTAATTCAAGAAAAATCTGCTAGTAGGAAGAAAATCTGCTCCGTATTTGACAGTCAAGAGTTTTAACTATGGATTTGTTTATTATTTGAAATTCATTTAATAGTCACTTCATTTCTACTATGGAGAGATGCACGCAGCGTGCTATCTGATTTCTTTCATTATATCTTTAAACGTGCTAACGTTATTCCTTTGCATAAAAAAGATAACAGGTTATTTATGACTAATTACTGTCCCATTTTCAAAAGTTTTTCAAAAGCTAATCAAAAATCGTCTGATAATTTTAATTTTATAAGTAATTCTCGGTATGGTTTCCGAGTGGGTCGCAGTACTGAGGGTGCTTTATTGGAAGTTTTTTCGAATATTTATGACACATTTGATGAAAATAAGGTGGTCGGTGTAATGTTTGTCGATATATCAAAAGCGTTTGATATGGTAAATCATTTGCTTCTAATAAAAAAGCTTTAGTTTATTGACTAAAATCCTACCTTTTAAATAGACACCAACAAGCAGTAATTGAGAGCTACTCTAGTGAACAAGACGAAATTTGATCCGGTGTTCCTCAAGGATCATCTTGGGTCCTATAATTTTTTTAATTTATATAAATTCATTTTTTGATTTAAATATTTTTGCAAAAGTTGTGACCTTTTCTAATTATTTGGCTTTGATTTACTCTGCGCGGACAACACCGACATCCTAGAACAACAAATGAATAGTGAATAAGTAAAATCTCGCATGTGGCTTTTGACCATCAAATGATTTTAATTGACTAATCCCGTGGCATGTTATTCAGTGAAGGTCGCAGAGGCTTCAGGGAGTTTTACTTTTTTTATCAAACCGAAGAGTGCCCTGTGCTAGTTGATTCCCCAGGATTTTTCAAAATACAATTCGTTGACGAATAGTTTAATGAGCAATGTTCTAAGTGGATTAAATGGAATAAAATGCCTCGTCTATCTTGATGATGTTATAGTCACGGGTTACAACCTACCAAACTATTAGAATAAACTGAGTTAGTTTTCAATTGTTCTAAGAATAATAATGTCATTGTTAATTTGGAAAAGTATCAGTTTTTATCAAAAGAGAGTGTATATTTGGGGCATAAGGTCACAGAAGACAAACAAAGTACAGCCGTTAGAGATCACCCCAACCATCTAACTAAAAATATGCAATTATTTGAAGGATTTGCTTTATTCATTACAATTACAGTTTTCAAATAATGCATCATCTGGACAACCAAGTACTATACATGCTGAAAGTGATTCTACACGTGGACTTATTGGAGTTGGGGATCCTGTCATATCGTTGCAGTCTGTCGATGTTCCGGACAAAGATATTATTTATGTAAGCAGACTTAGTCCACAAACAGAAGGGGATGCACTAGTCGACTACCTCAAATCAAAGTTGGATGATATCGGGGTAGTTGATTGTCGTTTACTGCTACCTAAAGGAAGAGATAGGACCTCATTAACTTTTGTTTCATTTAAAATTGCTGTTGACATAAAATTTTCCGGTGAAATTTTATCTTCCACTTTCTGGCCAAAGGGTGTTTTAGTAAGACGATTTATTCGTAAGGTGTCACGGCCAAAAAACGACAACGGAATTATCTTACCAGCCATGAGCAGATAAAGCCTGAAAAAAATATAATGTCCATCAGTAGTTTAAATAAGACCAACAGCGATAGCATCATCGACAGCAAATAATTAGTATCACAAATAATTTATTAAGCATAAACAATACAACGAACAACAATAACGGTTTTCATATCTACTATCACAATAATAGCGGGATGCGCTCCAAGGCTACTGCAATTTATTCATCACTTTTATGTAATGATTACGATATTGTTGTTTTTACTGAGACCTGGCTAAACAGCAACTTTAATTCAGAGGAATATTTTCCGCCTTCTTACACGGTATTACGTCAGGATCGAGACGCCGATAACGTCACAGTTGTTGGTGGTGGTATCATTGTTGCTTTAAAAAAAGAGTTAATACTTCAGCGGGTGAATTTGATATGTAATAGTGGTAAATCACTCACTGTTAAAATCAAATGTGGCGAGTTTTGGCTATTTTTGATCGCTGTGTATATTCCTTTTGGCAGCATTACAGATTTCTACAACGGGTTTATGAAGTTCATTAAAGACGAGATATTACCGATGATGAATGCGAAGGATCATATTTTATTTGTAGGCGATTTCAATTTACCAAAAATTACAAGGAGATGGGCGGACGACAATTTTTATGGTTCAACTATGGATGATCTATCGAATCAGGTGTTGGATAACTTTGGAATTTTTGGGACTCGTCAGTTTAACACTGTTTTTAATGATCATGGTCGAATTTTAGATCTAGTATTTTCTTCTTTAGACGACGTTGAAATCGAAGCTTGTCTTGATTTAGCTGGTCATTCTAGTATTTATCACACACCACTTTTGATTAAGTTTTATTTTTTTGATTTTGTTTCTTGCGATTATAGTAATAATATTGAATTCAAATATGATTTTGTAAAAGCCAATGTGGCTTCTTTGACTAGTTTTCTGCTAAACGTTGATTGGACAACACTGTTTCGCAATCTGAATATCTTGGATGCCGTGTCTGAATTTTATAAAATTTTGAATACTGGTTTTGATTTATTTGTACCAAAAAAACTCGTTAATTCCGTTTATACTGAACCATGGTTTAATTTCCGTTTAAATATTGCTAATCGCAAGTCTAAAGCATTTAAGGCTTATAAACGAACTAATGACATTAATACCAAACAAAAGTATAGCGATTTATGTAAAGAGTTTAAATTTTTAAATGATTTTTTATATAGAATGTATATCTTACAGATTGAGAATGAAATTTGTTCCAATCCTAAACGGTTAATTTCATTCATTAACACGAAAAGGAAATCTCAGGGCTATCCGCGTGTAATGAACTATTTTAATTCACCTATTACTGGCTCTCAAGTAATTTGTGACACCTTTGCTAATTTTTTTCATAGCTCCTTCGATGACGACGGCACGAATATAAATTAAAGCTCGGTAGATTTGCAATCTTCCGCCTTGATCCAATTCACGTTTCATGAAGTACTTAATGGCTTAAAAAGTCTAAAACCTGACAAGGGTGCAGGTCCCGATGGCATTACTCCATTTATATTGGCTAAATGTGCCAATTCTGTGTGTCGTCCATTGCTACATCTGTTTAATTTAAGTCTTTCTACTGCTTCCTTTCCTCAGATTTGGAAATTGTCATTTGTTATACCAATATTTAAATCAGGTAGAAGAAGCGACATTACCTATTATAGGGGAATTTAAATTCTATCCGTAATTCCGAAGCTTTTCGAGTCTTTAGTTAAATCAAGAATTGAGTTCCATTTGAAAAACAAAATTAGTGTGTCTCAACATGGTTTTTTGGCGGGTAGATCTACAATTACTAATCTTATGAGTTTTTCTGGCCATTTATTTAATGCTGTGGGAAGCCGTGAGCAGGTTGACGTCATTTACACCGATTTTTCGAAAGCGTTCGACAAGCTAAATCATAATATTCTCTTACATAAGTTGATGGTCTTCGGTTCCGATTTTATTCCGGTGGCTTGGATTGCTTCTTATCTAAGTTTACGAAAGCAATACGTAAGAGTTTTGGGCGATGTTTCATTTGTATATAACGTACCGTCGGGTGTCCCACAAGGGAGTCACTTAGGTCCAATGCTTTTCATAATATTTATTAATGACGTAGTTCAGTGTTTTAATTTTTGTAGATGCCTTTTATATGCGGATGATTTGAAAATTTATGCCAATATTAATTCTTTTATTGACACTGAGCGTTTGCAGCGAGAACTTGACATATTTTGTAATTGGTGTGTGGTGAATAAGCTGTCTCTGAATCCTAATAAATGTAAAGTTGTATCTTTCTCAAGAACTCGGTCATCTTGTATTGTGTCACCATATGTCTTGATGGATGTACAAATAAGTCGAGTGTACGATATTTTAGATCTTGGAATAATTTTTTCATGTAATCTTACATTTAATAAACACATTGATTACATAATAAGTAGGACGTTTTCAATGTTGGGATTAATTAAGTGACACAGCCGAGAGTTTCATGACCCCTACACGTTAAAATCTCTTTATGTTACTTTTCTATCGGATTCATGCTGTCAGAATTGAAAGCATTCAAAAACAATTCCTGATTTATGCATTACGACGTTTGCCGTCCCTGAATCGACATATATATGTTCGTGAACCGTACATAAACCACCTTTCATTAATAAATTTATAAAGTCTAGATCGTAGACGTAAATTGGCTGTGCCGTGTTTGGTCGGGATGTTCTGTGTTCAAGGATTGATTGCCCGGAATTGCTTGGGAAGTTTAGCATTTATGTTCCACAGAGAAATTTAAGATTGCGGCCGGGTTCTCTCCGTATTCCGTTTTGTTCAAATAATATTCACAGTACAGAACCATCGTTAAAAGTTCTAATCGAGTTTAACAAGAGTTTTAATTTCTTTGATTTTCATATTTCGAGAGAGTTGTTCAAAAAACGTTTATTATAATTCGATTGTTTTTATTTTTGAATATAATTTACATAAATTTATATTTAATGTTCCTTATTATTATTTTTTACCATAGTAGTGTGTGAGTAGTCAAACTATTGTATTTTTACATGATTGATGAAATAAATAAATAAATAAATAAATAGGTTTTCCTATTTAAATGGCCAAACCACTTATAGTTTTATTGGAAAAAAGAGAGTAATTTATTTGTGGTGCATTCTGCGACGAGTCCTTCAACAAATTAAAACATTGTTTACTTAGATCTAGCGATCTAGGTGCCGTACTCTCCCATTAGAAAAATGAGTTTGACTTACTAATAGCGTATGCAAGTAGAGCCTTAAAAAAGGTAGTACTGAATTATTCAACTATAGAAAAGGAGTTGTTGACCATGGGATAAGCATCTGAACATTTGATGCCTGAATGTTTATGGTCGTCATTTCACGATAATTACTGATCATAAGTCATTAATATGGCTTAGTAATCTGAAAAACTAGGTTAATGAGATGGCGAATACTGTTAGAAGATTTCGATTATCAAGAAGTTCATAAACCTGGAATTCTAAACCATAATGCTGATGCCCTGTGTATAATATCAATAAAAACCAGTCAAACTTGGAATAAGTACAAAAGTAATTCTTTCAGTACTATGGAAGAAGTACCAAAATTCGAAATCCTCACAAAATATTACTTGCCCCATCACGGAGTTCTAAAAAATTTCAGCACAACCATAAAATTACGGGTGATTTTGACAGATCGGCCAAAATGTCATCTGGAATCTCGTTAAATGGTTGTTACGCAATTAGTTCGACTGCCGATGTGAAAAATAGATACAAAAGATGACAACTGTCAACAAATTCGATTAACTACCATCACCTATGTAAAAGTTGCTAAAGACAACCAGTTAACTTTTGCAAAAGCTACTGATGCGATTTCTCACGATGTATATAATGACGATTTAATAACTGCGGGGCTAACCATGAATACAAACTCATGCAGTTGACCAATTCCGGTGGATGTGCAATTCCAATAGAATTTAAGAAACGCTGAATCAAGCAATCAAATCAAAACTATACACGAGAAACATTATATTAAAAACATAGTCGTGTCCGAAGCAAATCAACTATTCGATTCATTAGGGTTGCTCCATCATCACCAAAACCAAAATTTGTATCCAAAAACTATGGGCTATCAATCTGAATTGAGATTAACTTTCTTCCGAAGAAATAGCTGAACAGAAGCGAACAATCCACACTGATTTGGTTAAGGTTAGTCAGATCCATATACCAAGGTTCATTCAAACAACTATACTTAATCCCACACTACTGCACGGTTTCGCCGATGCTTATCAAGACGATGAATAATGTTTGGATTGAACACATTTTCAATAACAACTTTAATACAGGATTTATGTAACAGGCATCCAACGTTTCAGAATTTCACACGCTTCAAATATGAGCCAAAAACTTCACAGGGGAGCCCCCGCTTTATTTGTGCCATCTTATCGTTGATATTTATCTAAAATTTGTCTGTTAAGTGACTTGTAAGGTCACTGTGACACGTTTGCTGAGTAAAACCATACAACCACCGATAAGATACTACACACGTGTATAAGTGTATAGGTACCGAATCTGTCATACAACTTTGTTAAAATTATCTCATTCTCATAGCAAGACATACTGTAAAACTAGCTTGAATTCATAGAAACAGCCCAGTAACCGTAAACATCTGCAAGAAACATATGCAAAATAGGAAAGATCATTGGAGAAATAGGTTTAAGATTAGGACAAAAACCTACAAAACTAATACAGCAAGATTGGTATACTATTTTATGTGGTTATTTTTTAGGGATAAAAGTGACCAAAGTCTGAGATGACCTGTTCCAACTTAATTTAATCTCAACTCATTTTGAACATTTTGACTGCCTTACAAAATTCAATCCCTTTTATCTTGGTTATCGACAATGAGGAACGTTATGAACTTTTGACCGAAAGAAACGTGATTTATTCCTCGTTACACTTCATTAATTTCTTAATACCGCTATAGTAAAAAAAATATGTGCCGGTATCCACTTGAAATAAATTCCAATCACAATTACCTTATCAGCTATAGTAAACATCCAAATTTCGAGACGGGCACATGACCTGGTGACAAGCCAATATTGATTGAGTGATATAGATTGTCTGTGCAATAATAAGCAATGCAATAATAAGCAATTAATAAAAGTATTTCGTCGATGGCAATTTTTTGTGCACTTATTATCTAGCAAGTACTTCAATTCAATTATACCATCGTAAATCCATCAAAATAGATTTTTACGATAAGTAAGTCACACTTCTTTTAACATCCAGATATTTAGATCATAAAACCTTATCTAGCAAATTGGAATTAAAAATTATGCTATATTCGTTTATTAGTCGATAATAATTTAGTTAACAGCTAAAAGCTAGGTGTATATGCATTACACGTTGGAAAATCAGATGGAGGTGTTTTAAAATCACTCGTTTCACCGACTTGAAAGACTAAGCCCATTCCAAATGCAGCATGCCAATCGTAATGACAATGCATTAACCAAAATCCGGGATTATCGGTACGGAATCGTAGAACGGCAAAACCAGCGCTTGGTACAGCAATTGTGTCTTTCAGAGGTGGGAACCTTTCGGGTGCCCGTTTCAAAAATCGTGCATTTCGTTGTGCCACATCTGTATAACAATCGGCCGTACCCAAATCTGCACAGTGTCCGGTAATGATTACCGCAAACGAATGGCCATGTAAATGGAATGCATGATGTAGGTCCCGCCTAGTTTTTGATTCATCAACCAAAATTATTTCGATGACTTTATTTTTTTGTAATTTAACCCGGTGTGGACACTGACAAAATTGGTTAACGCATTCGGCTGGTCGATTTTCTTCATCACAAAATGCACTGTCGACTACCTGAGCGGTTTGTGTCAGCACAGAAAATGATGGATATGAAAAACTTATATTGTTTATAGCCCCCAACAGGATGACGTCTCCTCTTAGATCTGGAAAATTTAAGTAGTTTAATAAACTTTATGTAATAATTTATTCCAAAAATCTTACTATAAAAAGCACCATAATTATTTTCGACGAATACCTCGTTTTTTGGTAACTCATAGTTATTAAATTTGAAAACGTATGAGGAATCTGGAATTACTTCTTCTAAATTATCCGTTTTATCGGCCGCCTCTAAATCAGCTACGGTAATAAAACTATCGATGTCTGTAAAGCTCCAAGCCCTTGGATGGTTTAAAATTTGTCCTCTGGGTAAAAACAATTTTTGTGGTCGATGAACATTTGCAAAACCAACGGTGGGTACTTCATCTTCCGTATAATACGATAAAATGGCATACTGTTCGATCTGTCTTTCCGTAGAGCACATCGAACTCATTTTTATCCAATAATTTTGTACTCGACGATTTGCATTTACGATAAAATCGTACCGCTCACCCGAATGACCATAAAATGTATCGAACACTTCTGGTTCGAGATTGTACGAGTCCGATGCGATTACTTGCATACTATGTCCCTCAATTTGGATCGACCAACTACAATAGAACGTTGCACTATTTATGTAACGGAATCGATATCGACCACCTTGTTGTACACGAAACACTTTTAGTGGTATTCGAGGATATGTTTCATCCTCATTTTGGCCAAGTCCATTAATTAAAAAGTCTGATGGCGCTAATCCTTCACCTTTAGTCGGTAAACCGGGAACAAACTGTTCGGCTATATCGTGCATCCAATCCGCCACCACTATAAGATGGTCCGATAAATCATAATCGTACAAACTTGTATGTACGTCTTCATCACGTGACTCACGAATCACAAGACCACCATAAATCCCGTTACTTTTATGGTGGCCAGCATGTGAATGCCAATACATAGTTCCGGCTTGTGAAGCCGTAAATTTATATCGAAACGTTGAAGCAAAATCAATGGGGCACTGTGTTATAAATGGTACTCCGTCCATAAATGGTTCATCGCGCATTACCATACCATGCCAGTGTATCGTCGTTGCGGTACCACTCATCGCATTTATCACATCCACTACGACTATATCATCTTTACACACAAAAATTGGTGGGCCAGGAATTTGTCGATTCACTGTCATAATTCCACGTTCAACACCATTACCAGGCACGCACATTAGATTTAAACAATCGGCGGCCACACCTTTTGCACAATCATCACATGCTGGTCCCATCGCATGATAATGTTCCAAATGGAATTTATAATAACAAGTTTTAATGTCACCAGTTTCACATTCACGATCACATATTGTAAAATCGTCACCTTCACTTAAAGCCGTTGCACTAAATGTAAGATTATTGTTGGACAGCGGCGCTAGATGCAGCGCGGTCAAATATTGAAGTAAAATTATTACAAGCACGATGATATGTTTCATCTTCGATACTGACTAGTCAAACTTTAGAATCAAATGACTTGTATTACTGTTCGGCTCAGGTAATTTATCAAACCAAAATTGATAACTCTTATAGTGCGATTAATGATTAGATCATCGCGTAACATAATTAGTGATATAACCAATAATACAAGCACATTGTATTACCTTCGGCGTGTCGTTTATGATGATCTATTCGTTCACGTTAAATTGATTTATTTGGTTTTATCTGAAGTAGCTAAGTACTTGGTTGATAATACGTCTTTAAAACGGTAATCGCAATAGGGTAAACTAAGGCATAGTTGGTAGTCGGAATCTTGATGTCAATATATCTCCTATGTTGTAATTAGAGCTTTTCGATCCTACGTCACTGGTCAACAGATTATCGCTGATTTACAATTTTATCAACGACAACATATAGACCTATTCATAAGAGCTGAGATATTTTTAAGTTTGATTACTATTAAGACAAGATCAACAGAATATTTAAACACAATTCAGCATTTTTGTACTTTATGATAAAAATAAATCGTATTTTATTTCCATAGAAAAAGAACATAAGAATGATAAACTACGTATGTTAATATGGCATTCGAAACAATAAAAAATATAAAGTGTATAACAACATATTTTTAAGAATGTTTCTATCCTTGTTGCACATTGTTTTACATTATCGGTTTTTGTTTTCAGTTTTGGTACCATATTAACATAAGTAATTTATCATTCTTATGTTTTTTTCTATGGTATTACAATAAGCCATAGTCATGTAACCGGTTGTATAGTGATGGTAAAAAGGTGTTGGCTTAAACACATTGCGCTCGTAAGTTCGATCGCTACCACTGACCACAACACCGTGACCAATTGTGTGAAAAATCATTCGTTGGGCTGACCATCTACAACGATCACCAATTGTAAAAAATATGGTCTGAAAGATCTTGTAAAATATCTCAGTAAAGGTCAACTCTTGGGAGGTATAGTAGTTACTCAATATGGTAGGAAATGACTTATGATAGCAACTAGTTGTGATTCATTCTCCATTGTTGCAACTATTTAGAGACGGTCAATTGCAACTAATTTACCTCCAAGTAGTATACCACCCGGTTTCACTGCAAGGATAGACATCATTTTCTCCTCTCTTCGTGGGACTTAAATGGAAGTGAAGAATAATAATATAGAGGCTGACACTCTTAAAATTCCGGAAACTCTAAAATAGAGAATCAGGTCTGTAGACCTTCTCTCACCAAGGCTAAGAAAAAGGATACATTCACCGATAATGCAAATCCCTTCAAACGATCCTATAACGCTAAAAGGAAAGCATGAAGAGCCCTAAAATTCTTAGAAACAATTTCATTGATGGATAGGATGGATAAGAACCGAGCTACACTACAGTGGGCTACTAAAATGGTATAACCGAAGCCAGAAAATTCAACCGGGAGCTCTCAGTTCAAAAGACAGAGATCTTCGGACAGATCTCCAAAGGCCACTAAAATGTGAAAGTTGCAGGCAACTGCATTTAAGCCTTTTAGCGAGGTTCTCAAAGATCCGCTGGTTGTAGCGAGGGTTGAAAGAGCCCAAGAGGATGGTAGCATCACTCCCACTTATTGGAGGGAAGGTGGGAAAGGTTCTTGCCTTCTCCTTCCTGAAAATAATGCGAGAAAACCCTGAAAATAATGCGAGAAAGATGAGGCTGACAGGTCAGGGGCATTAAAATCAGTTGGGGAACATCCGCTTTACATGGAACCTTGGCAGAGGATTTGTGTCCTTTAGACGAGCAGAAGAATCCGTCATTACTGTGGTGTCGGTTGATATTTAAGCAGCAAGATGGCAAAAAAACTTAATATATTGGAAAGGGTAAAGAAAACTACAATAGCACTAAACTTCTGTAAGAATGCCATTGGGAAAGACTGAGGTCTAAACCCTCACATCGTAAATTGGCTGTGCACCTCTCTAATTAGACCTGTTCTACTGAACGGAGTTATAGTTTGGTAGCCAGGGCTAAATAAAGTGGCAAACCAAAAGCTGCTGATGAAGGTTCAAAAAACTGTCAGCCTTTGTATTAGAAGTGTATTCAGAACCACTTCAACTCAGGTATTAAAGATTCTCCTTCACCTAGTCCCTCTTGATATGTTAGCTAAACAAATGGCTCCAGAGTGGACTGGGCGGATGATGTAGTTCTGGATGAAGTATATTTAAATATCTGTTAGGGATATTGGTATTTTTACGGACCGTCAGGCTGTCATTAAAGTTCTACAGTCAGGCTTTATCATGTCAAAAGTAATCCGGAACTGTCTCTCATCTCTTAACGAGGTGGCAGGACAGTTCAACATTCAGCTTACATGGGCGCCAGGGCATTTAAATATAACAGGGAATTGAAAATTGGATAAACTCTCTTGACAGGGTACCTCCTGTTGCATCTTACCATGCCACGCTTATAAAGAAGTACTGCATACCAAGTGTAAAATGATCCTAAGGGATAGATGGGTTAATTGTACCTACCACTAGACTTAATCAGGTCCAACCATCTAGTATTCATGCAACGGGAGCAATATTATCATAAATGTGGATGTCTTTACTGGACCCTGTCTCAATGGTAAGCATGCGAGTATACTGGGTTTTCTCTCACATGATTACTGTAGAAGTCGTAGTGATGAGGAGGAGGAGGAAACTATATACATCTGCTCTGGGCCTGTCTTAGCCTGGCTCGATACAGGCTGAAATTTTAGGGTGCTCGCTTCCTGTGTGATCTGTCAAACCTCAGTCGGATGAGTGTTGGGATATCAGCTGCTTCGTTAGAAGTTCGAATTGGTTCCAGTAGGTACTGAGTGGAGAATATGTTTGTTGCTGCAAGAATACTACTTGCGTTAGTTGTTTAACAAAACATCCTAGAGGTAATACATCAAAAAACTTGTACACATCCACAATACAATGTATTGTATGTTAAGGTTATCACCCCACTGCATGAAAATAACATGACATTAACCAAAAAGGGAGCAACACAACCCCTCACTGTTAATCAAGCCTTCCCCATACTATTACCAACAGCAGTAGTCAGAGTGGCAACAGGCACTGAACCACAATTAATTTGTGGTTCAGTGCATTAATTTATGCAGGGTCACAAGTAACATTAAAATCATCGAAGGCTGCCAATATATTAAACAACAAGAAGAAAAAAAGCACGTGTCAACTTTTAAGGTATTGGAGGTAGCGAGGCAGGAATCTGCAAACATACAATCAACATAAAGCTAATGCCAAGATTCAATGGAGACTTTAGCTTAGATATTGGAGCCTTGATATTCAACAAACTAATCCACGAACTACTGCTGGAAGCTAATATTGACACTAGATCATGAAACCACCTTAACACCGTATAATTGGTGGGTCCGTACTAAGAACCACCACGATAACGACAAAATCAATCAAGGAACTACTAAAATTGTTTGGAGAGGTTAAACGCATTTCTGAGGAAAGAAGCCACACGGAGGAAGAAAACCAAGCTGAAGTATTCCAAACAAATTTGAAGCGGCACATTGATGGATGATTATAGTAAAAATTCCATTTAAGGAAAACCACGTAAGGCTAAACCACATGGAGTTAACACAAGAAAAACCTGAAGAAGACTCGTTAAAAATATCTACTACATACCTCATCATGGTGTTATCAAGCCTGAGGGCACAACGACCATGCTTTGAGTGGTGTTTAATGCAAACAACTACGGGCTTCTCATTAAACGACATTATGATGAATAGCCCAAAACTAATCGCCCGCCTCGAGTTAAATGCGGCGTTATTATTGGCAACATTATTGAAACACGTACAGAAAACCATGAAACACTTGGGCAGACTCAACTATAACACTGTATTATGGATAAAAGGAGACCCAAATCATTTCAAAACATTTCTGGCAAATAGGATTTCGACCACTAAGAAAATATTACCAACAATAAGATGGAATCATATAAAATCTAAAGATAATCCAGCAGACGCAGCTTCACGTAGCGTGTCTCCCAAAGAACTTATCTTCAATAACTTATCGTGGCAAGGACCAACCCTCTTGAAAACTTGTACGTAACAGGCAGAGTTACAAGAAAAGAGGATCGCACTTATTTCAGAGTTATTTAATAATTTGTCAACATACAACAAAATCAAACGCCCAGAGATAACAAATTCTAAAAAGGATACATCGCCCTATTCGTATGCAAGATGAAAAGAGCCATCAAAATCAAGAAAATGAGTAGTTTCACGACATAAGCATTCATAGTGGCCTACAAGATTTTTTTTTCGAGATGCGTTCTTTGATAACGGAATCTATTTTGTTGGAGCAAATTCTGAAAACACTATCTGAGGACTAACCAGCCGTGTTGGCCAGAAATATGGTAAGCAGCAATAAAATCCGTGAAGTTTCATCTTAAGAGAGTGTTATCTTAAGAGGAGATTCAATTCTTACATTTGAAGAACTAAACACTCTCACCACGCAAATCGAAGTGGTTCCTAATTCTCGACCACTAACTCCACTAACCAACGAAGCTTTGGATACAACAGCGTTAACAACAGGGAACTTTCTGTTTGGTGAATCTCTTAATGCGATGCCGAGAAGCAATTACCAGCAACAAATAATTATGAACAAGATGGCACATGATCAAAAACTGGCACAAAACTTTTGGAAACGCTGGTCTGAATATCTTCATCCAATTCCAATCACTGATTGAAATTGTTCAATTACAAGTTTAAATCATACTTGTTGTTGCAATTTAGCAATGATAGATTGTTTGATAGACTGCTCCAAAATTTAAACATTTCTGAGAGACATTCCTCGAGTAATCGGGTATGCAATTTCTTAACGGATTACGAATTACCATCCTTAATGGTCATGCCATAATGAATGGTATTGGATCCTTATAGAGTGTAACTTGACAATAACTTCGGATAAATTGAAAAATGAACTAAACAAATTTTTCCGTACAGATGACGATATCTGATCTCAGATGGAATACAATAGACAATGCTACCGAGAGAATTTTTATAACTTCTATTATGACTTAATTTCATTGACGCTACAATTATATAAACTCTGCTTATCGAACTAAAAATCCTTCGAAATCTTGAGACGTAATATGCGAGCAGGACTCGGCAGGAGTTCATCCCAAATGGAGTTCATCTCAAAACACGTGTGTCAACCACGTAAATACTTAAATTCACTGGATGCGCCTGACCAAGTGTGGGATCCGAGACTTCCAATTTTTCTGTTTTGATGAAAACTCATCCTGAAGTACAATATTACGGGAACAATCACATCACAAATACTTCTCAATATCAACCAAATAAACTTTTCTAATTTTAATGAAATCCGACCTCCGGATTGGGCAATTATCTGTGCGTTCGAATGTGGTTAGAAAAGATAGCGTCAAGAACAATGCTACAGATGCCCTCCTTCGAAAATTTGGAAATCCAGGGGCGCGAAATTTAAACATTTTTCACCCATAGACTCAGTTAAACAATCATGTAGAATCTCTATCAATACCGATCCAATAAAGTACCCATTGCTTTTGCAGTCAATACTCGAATTTTTAAATTTCATCTCTTGACTTATTTGTATCAGGAACTGTACCTAGGAATGAATTTAATTAGAGCATTCCATCTTATAATATCATTTTTTTGTTACCTTAACCCGACTTAACTGATCATCTTCCTCTAAACAAGTAACAAGCATGCAAGTTGTCTAAAAACCAACAGGAATTTCTAGACAAACTTATTCGTAAATTTCCTTCATCGAATGTTCTAAGTTTCGGAAGGACACATTCAGTGCCACAAACAATATATGTGGGCACCTTAATATTCATAAAACAGCAACACTATGCGGTATCAACAAGGGTAAAGGCCGAGATTTACAAAGAGTAGAACCGCATGTCTGCTTTAAATATCATTGAAGAAAGTTGCAGTTCTTGGAGCTCATCGCTCTCGTTCACATGCCAAATGGCAAAGTAAGGTTGCATCTTGATGCAAGGCAGATATACCAGGTTACTTTAAAGGACATTTATCCGTTACTTCTCGCCGACCGATTGTTGGAGCCTTTTGAAAATATCAGATCATTTGGAGTCGGGATTTGAAAGCTGCCTTCTGCAAATCCCGCGTGATGGGTGATTGCAAAATAAAAAAGCCTTATTAGTACTTGGCCGACTGTTATACACCCATGCCGTCTGGCTTGTGCAACGCATACTTGTCTATCTGGGCAACTGAGTGGTTGCAATAGAAACTTTTAAGGAACACCTAAAAACTCTTAATATTTGTGGCCGGATTTATCAAAAATTCTAAATTAACGTTAAACATCGAAAAAGCAAATTTCTCTTACAAGAAGTTAAATTTTTAAATTATATCATAGCAGATGGCCTCCTGAAGGTTGGTCTCGAAAAAGTTGACGCTATAACTAAGCATAACGAACCGAAAACCGTTAAACAAGTTCTATAGGTGTTCTGGGTGGTATCGCATATTTATTACTCAATAAGCGTTCTCAATATTTAGATCATTGTAACCACTGACATGGCTGCTTGTAAAGAGTCCAAAATTTAATTGGACGGATGAGTCCGAAGAAGCCTTCTGAAAATTAAAAGCAGTATTTTTGTCATCACCGTGAAAAAGTAAAGTAAGTATGTGCAGAGGGATTATCTCTTACCGTCACCACAGACCATGCTAGTTGGAAGTTAATGCTCCAAGGAGTCAACTTTCTTATCACTTATAAAAAAGCTGTGAAAATGTAGGCCCAGATGCTTTATCTAGGAATACGTTTGACCTTTTCGAACAAAATGAGTTTCTGTGTGAAATGTTTAAGGATATTTTAACGGATAATTTTGACGATGATCTTGACTATCTTACTCTTACCAGACCTTTTGTGGATGACCCTACAAGTAAAATAAGCCATTTTTTTATAAGCCACCTTGCTCTATTAGAAACAAACTTTCTCTGGTGTTCCTATTTAAAAAATTAAACATACGTCAGTCACAAATTTTCTAAGTACTTGAACTGTCCTCTCGGTGCTTCGCATTTCCGTTCTAAGAAAACTCTAGAAATAGTCCAGCATGGTACAGTTTTTTCCTGGTATGGTAAGAGACGTTCACGATTTTATTATTCTATGCCCTATCTTGACCATCAATGGGAAAATACTTTGAATTTCGATGAAAGTTACAGAAAATGTTCTTAGATTTTTTGCGATCCTATTCTTCCAAACTAGTGTAAACAGTAGTAGCATGTTCTCTGTTCCAAAGATAGGGATAAGCAATATTGCAAAGCAGTTTGAATCAAAAAAGATTTCGTCTAAATACCACCTGCAGGCCAATGCAAGTGAAGGGTAAACGTTTTCTACATATATATAAATTCTGGATTTATTTGGATGAATGAATGCTACAGAATCTACATATACTAAATGGAAACTCTTCAGAAATCGAATTGTTGATACGGCAGTGGAAATAGAAAAGTTAAATGTGGACCAAAACATGGTTATGTAATTAGATACATATAGGATAGATTTAGGAAGTCATTGGTTGGTTTCTAAGATTTCAATTTCCAAATTTTTCCACAGGTAATTTACTACTTGCTACCAAAAAGATCGGTTAAGTATTTGGCAAAGATAAAGTGGCAATTAGTATTTGGCAAAGATAAAGTGGCAATATTTAGGCAGGCAATTTAATAATATTAAGATTTTTAAGGCTTTCATAAAAATAGTCCACCCTCGTTAAAATAATGGGATACGCATTAATTTCATGCAATATAATCGAAATAAAAGAACAGACACAACATCATATGAAATTTCCCTTTAACCACCGCAATCACCCATAATTGATATCATAATCACAAAATCGTTCAAAATTTTTATTTTTTGATAAATCATCAATCAAGCGTTCACAACAACAAAAAGCAAGATAATCATAATATTGCAACTTTATTCCCATCATCAATAATGTGGTGCTTGAAAGTCGAATGGCGAAAATATAAATGTTTTCGGGTTTATTGTACAGTTCTGTGCCGCATATATATCCATCTACATAAAAATCCTAATAAAAGTCGAAATTTAATATTGAAAATTTTCCTTTTTATTTAAAGCTTTTTTTGCCATACCAGAAGCTTTTTTTTTGTTCATTTCTATACATTGTGTACGGTAACATCTGGAATTTCGTTTTGTTGTTGTTGTGTTCGAGAAGAGAATCGATATAATATAGATATATAGAGCGCAATACAATACATATGAGAAAGCATATACAAGAGACAACGGAAAAATGGGTAAAATTGAAAAATAAAAACGAAAAATCACTGCACAGTGGATTTCTTTCCCGAAACACAAAAATTATTTTTCATTCAGTTTTTATTTCTGCAAATTCAACAAGAAACGGCATAATGTTATCATCGTATAGCTATATGTATATATAGAAACCCCAAAAAAGAAAATTTAATAAGATAAAAAAAAAAGAATTTTCCAAGACATATGATATTGATGACGATGATTTTTTATTTATTTATTTTTTTCTGCAATATATTGGGAAATATAATTTATGATTAATTTTGTAATCATGCTATAATATGCGCCTCGTTAAGATTGTATTCATTTCAAGTCTCAAGAAACACATCAAATCGTTCCGATATCTAATTTAAGTTTATTATGACTTATATACGGCGAGGAAGAAAATTGCAAAATTTACAATACTCCAAGCACATTTTAACTGTACATAATATAGAATTTTCATGCACCATATACATCTCCATTATAACACGTTAAATAGGAAACTTAAGAGATTTTCATTTCTTATTTTACCTTATGGTGTTCATATATACAGTGTCGAGAGATAATATTTTCTTTTTCAAAGTACCGAATGCAAAACTAAAAGAAAAATTTAAATGCAATTTATAGTTCTGTTATCTTATTTTGACCTACACCAATAAATTTACCTGTACCAAGATTATTTTCTTCTTGTTGTACATAATAAGGTAAACTAATTTTACTGTGATAGTTTTTTTTATCGTGATTATAGGAGGAAAATGAAAACGATATAACATCTTCAACATTTTGTACAACAACAAAGTTGCTGCTTTGATTGTTGTCACTTGGGAAATTTACAATTCTTAAAAGTCAACGACATCGCAAGGTATTTTTTAAGGTCGGATTTCGAAGATGATTGATTGATTGATTGATGAGATTATGAGAGCAAGCGCTTGTCAAGTGTTCCGGTTAATTGTAGTAATTTATAAAATTTTGAAATTTTTTATCATCATCATCGGTTCTGCGTATTCCATAGCTTCGATTTCATTGGAATATGGAAGTGTCTTTATTTCCGTTAGTAAACGATTAATTTCCATTTTCTCCAATAAATTGGTGTTTATGATTTTTGCTTTTGCCAATTGTGCTGCTCTCACTAGTTCTTTTACTTCCTCTTTGACAATTAGGAGTCGATTGAATAAAATTTGTGGTAGCTTCTTATCTGAATTGTCTTTAAAATGGTCAGTGAGTTCATTAAGGCTTTGTTTATCTTATATTACTGCTTATTATTATTGACCATTTGATTTTGACTGTTGACAACCTGACCCCAATCTGTGAGGTCTGGTGATCCTGCGATCCACTTCCATGCGCTCCCGATCCAGTTAATTGATCATTTGGTTCTAGTGTTTTGTCCTTTAAGTTCCAATATTCGTTGCCTTATTTGGTTTACCTGATGGTTCAATTGAAGGTCGTTTTCTTGATGAGTTTAAAACTGCCATTGATGATTTTTCCATTTCCCCGTTTCAATGTTACCAATGGAGTGTTGTATTCGTAGATGCTCGTTGGCATTGATTGTCCTAAAAACCAAAAGCGGTAATTTAAAGATTATTGTATTAAATTCTTAATTTGGACTTTGTAAATCCGTTGTCCAGATGTAGTTGTAATTGTGACATTATTGTCTTTAGTTACGGTTTCCTTTCGACTTAATTTGTTTGTTAGCGGTGTAGATTGTATCACCGAGTTTGAAGGTTCACTTCTATTTGTGTTTTCTCTTGTTAGTTTTGTTTCTTGCGATCTTTTCAGTCTTTCTATCAGATCTTCGTTGATTTTGTTTTTGATGTCTGCTAGATTTTGATAATTGATTCTTTGTATTCTGCCCAAAAATATATTGCTAGGTGTTTGCTGATTAAAGGAGTGTATGGAATTGTGGTAGTGATCTACTGCTATGTTGATTATTTCCTTCATCGTTAAATTTTTATATTCATTCTGTAAGCGTCTCACGATTTCAATCACGGTTGAATGGACTCTTTCGATAGTCCCGTTTACCTCGATTCGTTGTGCTCTTCTATGTTTCTCTTTTGTGATTGCGAATTTGTTCTCTTCGTTACAGAAGTCTTCAACGATCCTTTGAATTAGTCGTAAGTTGCATGTAGAGAAGCAATCCTTATTAACCTCTTGTAGTATTTGGATGTATTCTCTGGAATTTTTATTCCGTTAATTAAGGTTGGATTCAATCTTTCTCGTATTATTTCGATTAGATTTTCTTTATTTATTTCCAGTAGACTGATGTTTTTGCATTTTTTAATTACTAGCTGATTTTTGAATGCATTAATGGGTGACTCACAGAATTGGATTAATTCTGTGGTATCTTCCTCTGCGCTATGCATTGTTCTGGTTGATGACGTATTAGCCTCCAATTCCAATCTTGATAAGGCATCGGCAACCTTATCAGTGTAACCAGTTTTGAACTTTATCTAACGCCCAGATAATGGCCAGCATCTCCTTTTCGTTGGCCGGGTAATTTTCTTCAGTTGTGTTTAATGATGTGGAAATATAGGTTTTCGGACTATCTTTACCGATTTCCCCTTGTGACCGCGCCAATTGCAAATGACCATGGTGGTTAGTATAAACGGTCTTTTGATGTCCGGAAAAACAAGTATCTCTGAGGATGTCAGTAGCTCATTGATATGTCGAAATGCTTCAACTTCCTTCTTGTTCATGTTGATTTTGTTTTTTTGTTTTGACTGGTTTGCTCTGGTTTGTGCGTTATCCTCTCTCGTTAGGTAGGTTGATGGTTTCGCTATTTTTGCGGAATCTCCAGTTGCGCGAATACTTTCCTGATGTTTTCCAGTTGCGCGAATACTTTCCTGATGTTCGATAAATGTTCCTCTTCATTTCTTCATTTGAATATTATGATATCATCGATGTAAACGTAGTATATCTCACCGATAAGTTCTTTTAAAACATCATCTATCATCCTCTGGAATATGGCAGGAGCATTTTTTAGGCCAAATGGAATTCTTAAGAACTCGTACTTCCCGTTTCTTTCATTTTTATTTGATGGAATCCCGAAGTTAAATCAATTGTGATAAAAACATTTCGATTCCCTAAGATTTGCGATTGTGTTGCTTATATCAGGAATTGGATATGTATCCGATATTGTTACTGCGTTTAGCCTTTTAAAATCTATTACCATTCTGTACTTTTTGGTTTGTAACGCGTCCATTTTCTTTTCAACTATCCAAATTGATGAATTATATGGACTTTTGGAAGGTCTTATTATTCCATCCGCTAGAAGTTGGCTGATTTGTTTTTCCACTTCACCTCTCATGTAGTATGGATACAGATATGACTTCGTGTATATTGGTTCCTCCGTCGTTATTCTAATTTCCACTTTTAGTTCAGTGGTGATTGTTTCTATATTTTTCACAGGTCCGAATAGTGCATGAAATGTTGATACAACTTCCTGGAATTTCTGCTTGATTTCTCACGAATTTCGATATTGTTGACTTGAAGAAATTTTTTATCATGGAGTGGGATTTTTATGTTTGGTAATATGGTTAAAATGTGCGGCCAATAATGGCTTCTAATTCCTTTAGCGTATCGTCGCCAATTATTCCGTCAAACGTTTTTAGACAAAAAATTCAATTCTATTTTTAATGCCTATGGTTTTAAAAAATTGTCCTTGCATTTCTTTTGTTTCTCCAGCTGCTGATCTGATCTTAAATTTAACATTGGTTGGAATGGCGGTTTCCACCATAAAATTAATTTCCGGATTCTCTCCTAGCTGTTCTTCATCAATTACTTCGTTTTCCATATAATCCTCCAAGAGTTCGCTGTAGTGGTCTTCATCTTCCTGTTGCGATTCCATGTGATTTAATCTCGGTAACTTCCATGGTTCGTTGTGGTTTGAGGGCATTTCCCGTTTGAACGTTTTGTTATAATTTCTCGAATGGATTGGTAACTTTCAAAAGTTTAGATTTTGCATTTCCTGGCAGGATGCGTAATCTTCTGGAAAATTCTGCGGTCTTTGAACCATTAACATTTTTGGCAGATCCCCGTTCAATTCTCTGATGAATACGTCTAGTGCTCGATTCCTGTATGTTTTGACGAGCACGTTGATGGCATCAGGCTTGTAGTCTTCTGTCTTTATTTTATTGAAGATGAGTGAAAACTGGTGGTTAACATTGGCGTAAAACTCGTCCAAGCACATGTTTCTTTGGATTAGATTGCCTAGTTGATGTTCTAGCATCTCGCAGATCTCTTTTGTCCGCGTAGTGCAAAGATAAATATTTTTTAAATCGACGTTCAATCATTGCCAAATATATTATACGTGATGAACGCTGAGTCCGCGTTGCCTCTTATCTTCTGTCTCATGCTTGGGCTCTATAAATGGGTTTGTGACTCATTATCTCATAGTCACTTAGTATATTCTCTTCATTATGCATTCATGAGACTTATTGGATGGGGTTCCCCTCGAAAATTTGTAATGCTTTAACACTGTCGGGCAATTTGCTGATGTCCCTCAGGTCTTGCTCAACTGGAGCATTTTCTTAAAACATTAAATGGGTTAAATTAAATTTTTTTCCCATGCAAACTAATGACAATATGATCATTCAAGTTAATACAAAATATTTGTTAATTAAGCAGTATGGCATGTTTCTTATGAATATTCTAAAGAATGTTAGATAGATTCGTATTACCGCTAACATGTGGTTTAGTGTCAGTAGAATGCGATGATACTGTTGTTAACTTACATACTTTACATTACAGTCTTGGCCACTCGCATTCATTAAATTCATTTATTACTATTGGATATGATGTTTCAGGGGTGAGAGCCCAAACGAATCATTGTGGGTACCCTTTGGTCACATTCTTGAAGTGATTAGTGACTTTGGTTGCGACTCTTTCAGAGAAATGGTCATTTTCTATTGAGTAAAGATTTCTCGAAAACTTTAGATACGTCAACGAATACTTCAAAAACATAGTTTTGATCCGACTCTGACTTTTTCAATCATTTTCACTGTGTTGTTCTCTGTAGACCGATTTTATTGCATTAAACTCATCATCATAATCATCTGATGTGTTTATGCTTGAGAATGTCATGTTAAATATTATCTCGCCATCGTGCTTCGTCTTTCTTACTTTTCTTTGTATGCTTAGCCAAGTTTTTTAACCTGTTTCTATCCCTGCCACGTGGAGGTACATACTTCATACTATCTATAGCATTATCATGACGTTATCATTAACGTCAGTCTACTAGCTGGCCATTCGATTCTCAGCTCCATCATTAGAAGGGATCTTTCCTCTTCGACAAGATTGCGGCTGTAATGCAGGTGGTCCATGGTTTTGGCATAGTGGCCATACTCAATTTTGCGTGGTTTGCTTATGTGGAATTTTTTAAGGTAGGATGCCTTTTTGCCATGCCCAGTTAACATATGTGTACACGGTGTACTAAGCTCAAACGTTTTATCCATAACCTTTCTTTGATATTTGGAAGGAAACTAAAAGTTGTCCTTCCATCCAACGCGTGGTTTCATCGTTCTTGCCATATGCTTTCCGCTTCTACCTATTGAGTAGTACCACGTTCCCGTGGAACTTATCCTCTTTCTAATTGTATATCTTTCAACTCTTTCTTGTGGCAACCACTAGGCTTTCGTATATAATCTTGAGCGTCCTTCTTAAGCTACTCTTCTTAGTACAAAGAACACTTTTTTACTACTTTCTGCAATCCTTTTGACGTGCAACGTAACTCCAATCCTTTCATCACAATCTACCCCAAGTCGTTTTACGGTTTTAACCATCTTGATCTTCGCTCCATTCACAGACATCAAAGGTGATTTTCTGATATCGAGAGGTCCTTTAAGCTGAATCATTACTGATTTGGCAGACAAAAGATCTATCTTATAGCTGCAACACCAATCGGTCATTTTGTTAATAACTCTCTGCGGTACTTTCTGAATGCTTTATCTCGAGTTTTCAGCAAAGAGCATTACCCTGTCATCCGCAAATGCTACTTCTTAGACATTGGTGGTTATACTACTATTGAAAATGTTGTTCCAGAGGTGTGGACTTATAACGGACCCCTGTGGTCACATTTTCAGAAGTATGCCAAAATTTGTGACAACAGTTGCGAATATTCCAGAGAATAGTTAGTAATGATTGCGTAAAGATTTGCAGGACAGCCAATCTTTTTAAATCAATAATAACACTAGGAAGCTACAAATTGTCAAATGCTCCAAACGTCAAGGAATATTCCAGGAACATATTTTTGCTCAGACTGTTTGACTATATTGATCATTCTCATCATATAGCGTCCTCTGTGAACCGATTCCCCATAAATCCGA
Source organism: Tipula confusa (assembly GCA_963556175.1). Taxonomy (NCBI): domain Eukaryota; kingdom Metazoa; phylum Arthropoda; class Insecta; order Diptera; family Tipulidae; genus Tipula; species Tipula confusa. The sequence goes on along the minus strand of OY744477.1, from coordinate 142,362,259 downwards.
ACTGTTGGCCGCTGTACCTACCACTACTCTCAAATACATACATTAACCTGACAGTAATTACTTTCTCGAGTAGTTGGCTTCAAACTGGTAGTAGCATGATTGGCCTATATGATTTTGGGTCTGTGGGATTTCTTTCACCAGCCTTCCTTATGATAATTACTTTGTCGTTTTTCCAAGCTTTCGGAAAAATCCCTGTTTAAAAACCAGTATCATGCGCTTTTTTAGAAGCGCATGATACTGGGCCTCAGCCCACACACTAAGCCCCTTCCACTTTTTTTGGACATGATTTGGGGTCGTCTCCGACCTCAGCGCAATATCTACAAATTTGATCTTGTACTTTGCAAAACTTGGCAATATGTCCAAATAAATGGCACGTAAAGCATCTTGAGATTTTGACATAATCAGCATTTGGCGACAAATCTATGACCCGCTAGACGACCTCGCTAGTTCTGGGTCCAGTTTTTAACCCAAACTTAAGGTCTTACTTTTTTTGATTTCACCGTTATTTTTATAAAAGAATTCACTTGTATCAGCATTTACTAAAGTTTCAACTTTTGCTGGAGATTACTAAGGTTCCAACTTTATTTGACTTTTTCGGGTGTTTTTTCGATTAGTTTTTAATCACTTTTAACCCACAAAACATATGTATTTTTTTGATGGGCGTTATATAAAAAACGGACGATGCGTATTCCGATTTGTATATTGCCCAAACGCAGAGAAATATGAATGTGCACCAAATATAAATATGAAGAGTCACCCGGTTTGACTTTCATTTGGCCGCTGCACAAAATATGGAATTATGTTTTGTTGTTGTATGAGGAGTGGAGTCACAAAATATAAATAATTTTAATATAGGTGACAGGGTAGTTAATAAGATTGAATGATTTTTTTGCATAGCACAATTGCAATAATGTTGAAGTTGTGGTTAGGATTAAGATCGAAGATTTATGGTGACCAGTCTATAGTTTCTTGACCCAAATCTTTAAGAAATTTAGTTATAAATTTACATTTGTGGTTTGGAGCATTATCTTACTGCAATAAGAAGTCTGTTCGTATCAATTTACACCCGGAAACCATTGCATATTCATTAAGGTTGAAGGCCCTTATTTCTTATTTATTCCTCTTACACTGTTTATCTAACTTTGAATAAATGTCCTGTCCTTTGAACAAATGTCCTGTACTGAGAGAGTTTCTTTTCACAAGCGTAGTCATCCTTCTGTCTTCATTCAATCAAAGACATATGCGGACAATCTACATGTGCTACTTTTGTAATATAAAACTATTACAAATTTTACCTACTGTATATGATGAAGTTAGTAAAGGGTTAAAAAGGAAAACTTAGCGGGTCCATGTTGTTAACATCAATAATTTTCACAACACAAAACCAAAAATTTTATTCCAATTAAATTTTAGTTTGTATGTGTGTCCTTGTTGCCCATTTTATTCTTAACATTTTATAGTCAGCTGATTTTATTAATTCAAAATAAAATAACGGACATATTTTTTTGTATTTTTTTTTATAATATCGAGAGTTTCAAGTTCAAGTTCATCAGTTCATTTTATTTTTACGAATTGGAAATATTTGTTTATTTATTTAACAAAGACAAGTAAAATAAGTGTATATGTGAAGTGGAAGGCCTTACTTTGCTAGTTAAAAATTTGCACCACATATAAAGCAATAACGGTGAATAAATGTTTTATTGATTTTGTGAAAACAAGTTTTAAACCATACATTTACACTGTAAATGTGGTAGTACATTTTTATTACAAGTTTGAACAAGATTAGTTCCGATTATTACTTTGAAATCGCCGGTAGTGAGTGCGTAATAAATTTTGTTAGTGAAATTAATAAAAGTTAAAAATGTTTCTAATGGATGCCATTATAATGGTGAATTTTTAATTCAAATTTGTAGTAATCAATAATGAAATGTGATATTTTCAAATGTGTTATGTGCGGTTATAAAACAATTAGTTAGATGGCTTGAATTGGCGTAGCCGCCATGCATTAATTTTTTAATGTTATGCATGAAAGGGATGCATCCTCAGTGAGGAACATCACTAATCTATCCAAGTAACTAAATAATTTTAAAATTGTTATTTTTATTATAATAAAATTATTTTTATTTATTTTTAGGATAATGACGATCATTAAATTATTTTGACAAAAGAATCGTGAGTTTTTGATTTAATTTTTTGTAATTTTTATTGATTCCTTTTATTTATTTACCTTAATTATATTTAATCTTTACAATTTTAAATATTAAAACCATAATTAGGCAGAGAAAATATAGTTTTGTCGTGCCCCATTTTGAAATCATTATAAATTCTTATCTAAAGTTTAGTAGACAATTTTTTGGTTTGAGTCTTTACTTTTTTTTACATTTTCGTTGCGTCATAATTTCATAAAGTTTAAAATTTTCCATAAAGTGAAAAATATTGGTGTTGTATACTGTATGTCTAATTCGAGAAATAAGACAGAGCCCGCGGTTATCCTGAAATCTATTCTAAATTTGGAGGAGCTATCCAACAAAGGTTTAATGTGTGCGATAGATGCTTTATTGCAAAATCCAATGTGTAAGAGATCAAAAGAGATAAAATCCAGTGTGACGTAGCTCAACTTAGAAATGAAAATACAATTCAAAATGAAAAATAATACAAATAAGTATAGGAATTATAAATACTGCTTTTAATTTTAGAGCTTTCCATTAAGGCATCAGTCATCAAAATAGGGGCACTATTACGTGTGTTAGTGTTATTGACTTCATTAATGTTGGTAAATTTGTAAAGGCTTACCCCTTTCCAAATTTCAATGCTGAAAAATAGTTTGTGAAAATGTTTGAATATACTGGTGTCGAGATCTTTCGATTAAGGTATCGATCGTCAAAATCGAGCCACTATTACTTGTGTTATTGACATAAATTAATTTTCGTATAATTGTGAAAGCTTACCCCTTCTCTTGTTCAAAGAGGGATAAATCTACAACTGGTGCATCAAATATCTTGATATTGGTGGGGTTAACATATGCAGCTACCATTTCAAAAGTTTTAAGACAATCGACCCGGTTTCTGGTGGTGACATTGGTATTGGTAGTGGTTTTCGGAATTGGTAACACAACCGTTGGATATATAGAAGCAGCTGCTTTTGCAGTAAATACTGCGATAAATGATTTTAGCTCATGGATTTCAGCTATAAGCGATTTGATAGTCACAAATTCTGATGACATAGCTGACTCAGCGCCCATGTTTAATCTGATGATACATAATGGATGAAATGGGAGTATCCGTTTTGACTATACAATAGGTGAAGAGATTAGTATTGTTTTGTAGTATTTTGAGTTGCCCGATTTTAATATGTCAATTAGTTTTGTATTTTTGTAATTTTGTATTTTTGGCATACAATGTCATATTTTGACATTCAATGTCAATGCCGTTACATTCATCACATATGTTGTTGTCCTCTATCTTCATTGCGAATTTGAATTTTTTATGTTTTGCATTACCCGCTCTGGGTTTGATTATTTGTCTGATGTTGTATGTTGATAGCTGTGAGTCATGGAACCATGGTTTTCTTCTTGGTATTTTATTTATCTGTTTATTGAATGACCCCCCTTCTGTGGTCCATATATTGTACTTTTCTATCCATTCTTATCTAATTTTACCTTTTATGATATTGTGTATGTCTTCTTTGGAAATTGGGTTGTCTATTGTGACTTCGCTTAATTATGTGGCTTCTTTGGCCTGTCTGTCTGCGTTTTTATTTCCTGTGATTCCGATGTGTCCAGGAATCCATTTTATTATAACTTCTAAATTTTTGTTTATGTCTATTATTTCTTTTTCGTAGTGTTTGTATTTCTTATTTTTGTTGACATTTTTAATGGATATATATGCGCTCCTAGAATCATTGAATATTATAATTTTTGTTTTCCCCATTTTTACTGCTTCTTCCAAGGCCACCATGGTGGCTATTGTTTCTATGGTTTTTATCGTTGCCTTATTTTTTAGTTTTCTTTTACATTCTGTTTCTGTGTTTTTCAAGTATATACCAATACCTCCTTGATTGTTGTTTAGTGATACATCCTGTGATCTGTGTATACATTTTTATATTTGTTGTACCATTCTTTCTATTATGGTTTATGCCCCATAATCGCTGAAGTTTATCATTCCTCCATGGTTTTGGTGTATTTTTGTTATTGATAGTTATTTGTTTTGTGTTTTTCTTTATTACTTCTTCCATGTTGCTTCTATTTTATCTGTATCTTCATTTATGTTATTGATATTTGCATGTCTATGGTCTACCTTTTTCCACAGTGTTATTTCTTTTCTCGAATATGTGTAAGTTTTTATTTTTATTATTATAGGTATGCGGTCTGATCCGATATTATCCTCCAGGCAGTCTCAACATATGTTGACACATATGTTGGGACGCATATACCTGTTCGCTATATTCTGTGTGCTTAAAGTTATATCTAACGCTGATGTTGTGTGATTTCTCATGTTAATCCTTGTAGGTTTTTTGTTGTTTAGTATTTGTATTCTATTTTATATTATTAGTTCTGCAATGTTTCTTCCTAGTCTGTTTTCTCTACTGTTCTCTTCCTATAGACAGCTATGAACGTTTATGTCTCCTGCTATTATTGTTGTGTTTTTTTTCCACTGTTTTGAATAAATTTCTAAATTCTTTTTTTTCTTGCGAGTTCTCATTAGATGGATTGTAGAATACTATAATGAATAATTTTTAGTTTCTGTACTTTAATTGTACTTGTAGAGCTTCTATGTATCTTTGATTTAAGTTAATGTCTATAACTTTGCTTCCTATGCTCTTTTTTACTAAGAATCCCATAACCGTCTTGTCTATATTTCGTGATAAGTTTATAGTTTTTTATATTGTGTATATTATTTTGATGCGTCCATGTTTCCTTTAAAACTTCTTTCATATGACTCAGCTGCTGGTATACTCTGTCATAAAGTCATAATAAAAAATATGAAAAACATGAAATATGGGATCGCAGATAAATCTGCGCTCTATTCCCCTGAGCCTCTGAATAGCTGACTGCAATGAACCGCACCTAGAAGGTGTGGTGATTTTTTAAAGGGAAGTTTAACGACAAATTCACCTTGAAAATTTTTTGTGGTATTTTGCACAAAATGGTTTCGCACATAGCTTCTTTAGGCGTTAGCATGATCCTTTGCTCATTAACAGATTCCAGCTCCCAAAATTTACGTAGGCTTCTATCTATATTCATTTAATCGTTTTTATTGTTTGAAGATGCTACCATTGAAACTGAATAGTCTCTGGGATGCCTGGGTTGGCTGGAATCAATCTATCTGAACACGGTATTTTGTAGTATACATGCATTGTGTCCTAATCTGATTTGCTCACTTGGTAAAATATGAAAGAAATATACTCAGCTCCGATAAGAATGTCAATGTTACCTTGCTTAAAACATTGAGCAAAGTAACATTGACGGACATTGAGGATCGGCTAAATCAATTCCGGGATATGCTTTGACATTAACATCTATATATTGTGCGATGGGAGTTTACCTGTAATTTTAGACATTACAAGAGCTTCAAAAGAAAACACAGGCAAAACGGTTTGAGCTTCTGATTTTAGAACGGATCTCTTGGTAGTTGATACGATCAATGCAAGCGTGTCGATTCACTGACTCGGCAATTTAAGAAACTCAGAAACTCAGGATTTATCAAATCTACTGAATACTCTGCCTAGGCTGTCTTTGATTTATCATCAAGCTTTTAAACTAACAGGTAAATCAACCAGGGATCATCGGACGTGTTCATCAAACGCTTTATGTTTGAGGCAGAAGGAAGATGAACAGTTGCTCGACAACAGTGGCATAAATAATATTGCTGTTTCCTCTCGTAGAAGTCCTTTTAATTACTGATATTTTTGGACAGCATTTAAATGAGAAGATTCTTGCACGGTGGTTGTATACATGTCAAAAAATTATGGCCCCTCCGAGTAATCACCAGAAAATGATGGTATGTGAACTTTGGGCAGCTTAACTTGAGAATGCTCATCCATTTGTGAGTCATTATGAAAACTATATAAATTAATAACACCTTGGTTGAGACTTTTCTTGCGTATCTATCGGCTTAGCAAGGAGATGGCAGAATAATAATTTTCCTCATAATGGAAATCACTTTCTTCGTTCGAAATTTGGTCTCAATTCACCCAATTCAGTGAGGGCATTATCTTGTTTAGCATACTTAACAAGATTTGTTAATTTAGCTTATAATGTTTATAACAGGATTCAGTTTGTATAGAATATTTGATTCACATCAATTCGTTACATTATCAACATCTTCTTGGAGGTTTTCGGCATCACTTGGGTTCTCCACAGTTCTGTATATTTTTAGATTGTAAACATTTAGATGTTTAAATGTTGTATGACTTCAGTGATTTCGTTAATAAAAATTTTAAAAACCCATGGGCCAACATGGGAACCTTGTAGAACACCAGAGGTCGCTTGTACTGACGTGAACCTCATATTTCCAAATTCAATGTATTGGATACGGTTTTTCAAGTAAGTCTTAAACCATGCAACAAAGTTATTTGAGAACCAAGTATAACTGTTCAACTGCTTTACAGTGGTTAATGGAGTCAAACGCGTTGGCAAATTCAGTGTACACCACATCAACTTGTTTGTGACTTTCAACTACTTTGATTGTACTGTTAGTAAACTCAATAAGGTTAGTTAATGTTGATCTTTTTGGCATGAATGTTGGTATATGGCGAAACATGTCGAGGTACCACTTCTTTGGATGAATTACATATTACAAGTTCAAATAATTTTGGTATAGATGAAATCGACGTTATACCTCTATAACATGATATATCACTTTATGCCCCGGTTTTGAACAATGACGTAACTCTGGTTATCTTTTATTTTTGGGGAAAATATACCAATCTCAACGAATGCTAATTCCAAACTGATGTGGTCTTTAAAAAAAAGTAGGTATTTAGTCTGGAGCGCAACCATCTCCAAATGTTTCTATAGCCTTATGTAAATTTTCTATTGTTATATTCGGCATTTCAATAGATATATTGCCTTTACTAGCAAGGTGTGAGTCTTGAAACGTCTTTTGGTTTAAAACAGATGGAAAAACGTGTTTGAAATGGCTTGCGGGTAGATGATTTCTTACCGTTAAATGTCATAGATGTAAAAAAGCCGGTAATTTCACGTTTTGATTTAAAGAAATTTCCAAAATGTTTTGGATCATTTCTAATTTTGTCCACCTATAAGACAAACGATTTAAATTCCATAATGGGGCTAAATAAGCCTTATATATGATTTAAGGACTTCTGACGGATTAAAATAAAAACTACAGCATCTTATGAAATTTAAATATTGACTTGGTTTTTTGTAATTGAATAAAATTCTAGCCTATTGTATATGTCCCCCCATTCAATTGCCTTATTAATGCAAGTCAGAAGTGAATTATTCAAAATCTCACGGGAGCAAGTCAAATGGAAATGGAAAGACACTGCAGTATATCATCAGTAAAAATAATCAAAAATCTGCTTGTATACTTTTGAGTGCTACCAAAGTGTTTCAGAATCAGTTTCGTTAATTCTTGGCATTTTATACGATTTTTTTTTTCTACAAAATCGACGAACTTTCACTGATTTATCTCCGAAATAATCACTTACGAGTAATAGTCCCACTTCAGATGCCAAATTAAAAAAAATGATTCCGGCCTATATCGTTTTAAAAGTTTTAATTTCACTCAAATACATCCGCACACTGATGTATCCGGCTACCAACTAATTCTATTTCTTTTTTTTTTTAGTAGGGATAAAGTTTATGATACCCAATAAAGTTTATGACATTATATCGTGTACAAGTGCATAGACTTTTAACATAATGGTGTACATTACTCGATCATGATATTCTTTGTTTGTGGAAACCAGTTCTGCATTTTAATACACTTAGCTGTTACGATGGTATGGTTGGCATTGTTATTATTATTTTCAAATCCAACACTATTGCGTATATATACAATTGTTGGTTTTTTTATTTTGCATAATAACCTGTATTTTTGTGATGATAATATGCTTTTACACCTATCCCTCGCTTAACGAAATTCATACTTTCACTAAAAGTTCGTAAATTAAAATTTCGTAAAACGAGATTTCGTAAAATGAAATTCAAAACGGTGAAATATGTAAATTTTGTAAATCGAAATTTTATTACGTATACCAAAATTTTGGTTTAATTTTGAAATTAATTGGTGAAATTTCGTTCAAATTAATTAGGGTTTTCGTTAAGCGAGGGATGGGTGTATCATATAAAATTTTCAGACGAATCGTTATTTAAATGTAATTGTAATTTTTACATTCCCCTACAATTATTTTTGTTTTTGCTTAATCGCATACAGTGATATAATATATTGCGTTTCGATTCCGCCCAAAAGCAAATAATGTGGTACTATTATTAATGTTGTGTAGTATTTAATTTTGTATTCATGTCATTTATATGTGTAGTGATTTAAATTTTGTGTACCTACATACCGAAAGTTATACATTTTTTATTTTTTTTTATGGTTATTTTATACTTCGCTAGAACTACTGATGCACCCTTGTTAAATATATATAGAAAAAAAATTCTTCATATTTCAGTGCAGACTGCAGGCAGTACTATAGTATCAAATCATCGAATCATCGTTCAAGGCCATCTTGAGGGCATATCGAGTCGAAAGCGATTCCGCAAACTCCACAGCGCACGGTAGCTGGCGGCTGTGGTGTTGGTTGCGTTCATTAACGCAACCAACACAACAGCTACCAGCCGCCGTTAGCTGTGGTGTTTGCGGAATCGTTATTCGGCTCGATATGCATTTAAGATGGTATATTGGACGATGACCGTTGTTTGGTAGGATATAGTTCCTGTGGCTGCACTTTTTTTGTGTTTAATTGTTTTGTTTCATATATACTATAATCTTTAAAAAATTCACTTATCAGCATTTAGTAAAGTTTAAACTTTATTTGACTTTTTAAGGTGTTTTTTCGATTTATTTTTAATCATTTTAAACCCGCAAGACAAATATGTATTTTTGCAATGAGCGTTATATAAAAACCGGACGATGCGTATTCCGATTTGTATTATGCCCAAACGCACAGAAATATGAATGTGCACCAAATATAAATATGAAGAGTCACCCGGTTTGACTTTCATTTGTCCGCTGCACAAAATATGAAATTATGTTTTGTTGTTGTATGAAGAGTGGATTTACAAAATAAAAATAATTTTAATTTAGGTGACAGGGTAGTCAATAATATTGAATGATTTTGTTGCATAGCACAATTGTTGACGTATGTAGGTTACTGATTTGATCATTATATTGTCATATTATTATATTTTATATATTATGTATGAATACGTGTGTGTATATGTATGTATAAATGTTTATATATATATGTATATATATAAATATATATATATATATATATATATATATATATATATATATATATATATATATATATATATATATAGATATATATATATATATATATATATATATATATATATATATATATATATATATATATATATATATATATACATATATATTTATATATATATATATATATATATATATATATATATATATATATATATATATATATATATATATATATACCCAAATAACAATTCTTAACCTAAGTTAGAAATTAACCATGGTATTGTCAACTTTTTGGTTATTTTAGGGATTTTTTCAAACCAGAAATATTTTAAGTTGGGTTTGAAAACCTGGCGTATTAGACCACTTTCCCAAATTTATTTTTCTTAAACAGGTTATAATCTTTTAAAATTAAGTCAAACATTAACTAATTAGTTTAACACATACCTTTCTTTATCATTTTATAGCCTAACTTAAATCTAGGTTAATGTTGGTTTTATTTAAGCATATTTTAAACTTGATTTCTACTGAAGTTGCATTTAAGTTAAGATGCAGTTATACAATTTTTAACTGATTTTATTTTGAACCTTTCTTAAACTGCTTTTAATCAAAGTTGAATTTTGGATTCAATTTCATTGACAATTAACTGTATATGGATCAAAATAAATATTGATTATGGTTATTTTGTGACTAATCAGATATATTCTAACGCGTTTAAACTTTAATGGTATTACAATTTTTATTGGAAAAAGAAGCTCTTTTATTGTGTTATAATATAATTTTTCTATAATTTACTGTTAAGTGGTGTTAAATAATTTTTAAAACATGAAATACAAAAGCGTTAATAAACTTATAAGTCGCGATACTTTTAAAAGACGTGTCCATACTTATTTGTCAAACAATAAATCCAATCGTAAATAAACCGATAGTTAGCGTTTCCCTTAGACTATCTTCTATTATACCTGTATACCTTTTTATTGCTGGTGTCATCTATTGGCGAATAAATAGTTATACAATTATCACCATAACTGCCATGTATTTTTCTTATTTTGTTTTATCCGCATTAACATAGTCCCGCCCTTAAATATTGACATGTTTAAGATTCGTTGGTAATGGTGCTACAGATGTAATTGCCCGTTTAAAGATGCGATCGCCAACCTTTACAGATACCACTCGCACCAAACTATCTGAACCGTGATGGCATTGTATAATCCTGCCATATTTCCACTTAAGAGGTGGTAAATGGTCATCTTTAACTACCACGATGGTGCCGACTGCGATATTAGGAAGACATTTAGTCCACGTAAATCTTTGTTGCAATGGTTTCAAATACTCATTTGACCATCGTGCCCAAAAATGTTTGTTCAGATTATTCATTAGCTGCCACCTTGTCAGAATATTTGTCCTTCCAGAGAATTCGTTTGATTCCGGGATGGCATGTAGTGGCCGGCCAATCAAAAAATGACCGGGCGTTAATACCTCAATAACGTCATCGCTGGGTACTTGGATTAGTGGCCTGGAGTTCATGACGGCTTCGACCTGTTTAATAAGCGTTTGGAATTCTTCATGGGTTAAATTCGCATTTCCTGCAATTTTTCGTAAATGTGTCTTGGTTGACTTAACAGCAGCTTCGCATAAACCGTTGAACTGTGGTGAATTGGATGACACAAAACACCATTCAATTTTATCTTGCAAGCACGCCTTGTAAACTTCTTCGGAAAGTTGTTTGCCACAAATCGTCTAAATGTACCCATGAACGATTGGGTTGACATATCTGAAGCCATCTCAAGATGAACAGCATGCGTTGCATGGCAAACAAAAACAGCCAAATAGCTCTTCGGTGGTTTTTTGCTACGGATCTGGAAGTGACAGTAAAAAGGCCCACAGTAATCGACCGAAACATATTCAAAAGATGCTGACTGGGTTATTCTGCTCGCAGGTAAATTGGCCATTTTCTGTTTCAGCACCCTTGGGTTTGACCGGAAGCAAGTAACGCATTTTCGAAATGTTTGTCTGGCTAGAGTCTTTCCGTATAAAGGCCAGTAATTTTGACGAATAACTGCCAAAAGTCCTTGCGATCCGACGTGTAGATTGATCTTATGGAGGTACTCAGCTATACTGATAGTGATAAAATGATCAGCTGGTAGTAATATCGGATATTTGGAAGAATAATCCAACGATGACCACCTTAACCGACCCCCAACTCTTAAAAGTTTGTTTTGGTCCATAAACAAATCCAAGGATTTCAGCATGTGATTGTGTACGATGAATGTAGATGATCGTTCGATTCCTTTATAGATTGTAGGAAACTGGGTGACCATAAATTGAACTGGCTTGATATGCTGATGGACATTAATTTCACTTTTAAAAAAGTCTGAACCTTGCCACCATAGCTTACAACCAATAATGTCACGAGCCATTTGACCCCTCGACACAATGTCAGCAGGATTCTGATTAGAAACACAATGTCAGCAGGATTCTGATTAGAACAGACATGAAACCAATCGTCACGATTAGAATATTGTGTTGAATGGTTGTAACACGATTGGCCACATAAGTTTTCTATTTGGAACATTATGAATGTATCCAATGCAAGACGATGGATGAGTCAGTCCAGAATACTGATTTTTCTACCGGGAAATTTAATAGTTTCCTGACCTTGCTCATTAATTTGCTTAAAAGTTGTGCAGCACACAATTCTAAACGAGGTATGGTTACGACGACTTTATTAGGAGCTACCCTGGACTTAGCGCACAGTAAACTTGTTTTGGTTTCGCCTCCATTTAGATAACGAACACATATATCACGCAACCATATGCTCGCTCACTGGCATCAGCGAACCCATGCAATTGAATCGATGTTGGATTACAGCCATGAAACAGATGACGTTGTAAACTCAAGTTCTTCAGCATACTAAGATCGTTTCGAAGATTATTCCCATGAGTATATAAATGCTGCGGCAACGATTGATCCCAATTAACTTTTAACTTCCATAATTGTTGCATAAACAGTTTTCCCTGAACTGTAACTGGAGCTACCGCACCGATGGGATCAAAAATTCTTGCTACTTCGGAGATCACAATTCTCTTGGTAACTGATTTAATTTCAATGGGCTGATTGAGGGGCTGATTTAGACTAATTGCTCTTTGTCGATATCAGCCACATCTGAAGAGTTCTAAATTGTTGGAACACCATTTACGCAATAACATACCTGCACTCTGAAATATTTCAACAACTTGTTTCCTCAACTGAATAGCATCTTGGACTGAATTGGCTCCTGATAAAAAGTCGTCAACGTAAGTGTCATATTTGATCGCATCACTTGCTCTAGGATAACGTTGATAAGAACGAAGCAGGAGCAGTGCCATATGTTAGTGCCATTAATCGCCAAAATATATACTGAAATTTCTGATCATTTTTATTGACCAAAATTTGGCGATACATCTTTTATATGTCCGCAGTTATGGCATAACGATGAGCCCTGAATCAAGTTACAATTGCAAATAATTCGTTTTGCATCGTTGGACCGATTGACAATATGTCATTTAATGAAGTTCCAGTAGTTGACCTTGCCGACGCGTCGAACACCACTCTTAGTTTTGTACTGCTCGAACAGTTTTTAACCACGCAATGATGTGGCATGTAATAATGTGTTTGTGCAATGTTGTCATCCACTTCCATATGACCAAGCTCAATATACTCAGCCATGAACTGATGATATGATTTCCTCGTATTTGGGCCTCGTATTTGGGTTTTTATACAATTTTTTTTTCTAAATTGAGAAACCGTTTACGAGCCATGATTGACGAATCTCCCAACCTGTCACAAGAAGCGCTAAATGGCAGCCTTACAATAAAACGGCCTTCCTCGTTACGTTTGTATGTTTGTTGGAAATGTGTTTGTCGCATTTGTCTTGATCAGCAACTGATTCTTCACAACCGTCAAATTCTTGACTCCAAAATCTTTCAAGAATATGATCCAGCTTATTATTGTGAACACGAGACGTAACATGCGAATATTGAGGTACAAAAAATGACAGGTTGGTCTTCCCTGAAACAATCCATCCAAATTGTGTACTTGGCAATACAGGTAAATCTAGACCAAGTTTGATTTGACCGACCGTTTGCAATTCATAATGTTTGATTTCCAATACGTTGGTTGTTAACAGATGATTGGCTGCATTCAATCTTTAGATGATTATTAGTAGTTAGCACACTTGTACAAGATGTCATGCTGTCCGCTATATTAGATACCGATGCACCCGATGATACTGAGTTACTCAGGTGGCTATTGGAATTATCCTTGGAATACAGCAATGAATGATGCCATAGTTTGCATATTCTACAAGTTTCAGCTACCTCGCACTTGTCGATATTATGTGATTGTCCAAGACAATTCGAACAGATGTTTAATTGTTTAACTCGCTCCTTACGATCTTGCACTGAAAACGCGATAAACTCATGACATCGGAAAATTTAATATCCAGGTACCTTGCATAAGACACAGAAAAAATTTGATTTCCGTGAATGAAAACCCGCATACGAGTATTTTGGATTGTGGAATCGTGGTGTAGCAACAGTTGAGTATTTAGGTTTCGTCTTCGCAGATGTAATATTTTCAGTTCGTTGAACTTCAATACGCTGACTGTACAAGTAGATGAAACTGGTAATATCACTAAATTTGACTAATTTTAAATCTGCTGATGATTCCTTCCATTCAATAAATAAACCAAAATATCATCCCAATGTTGAACTGGTTTTCCCAAAGTCCGCAGAGACCGTAGATGGGAGTTGAAAGTATCTACTAGTTCAAGCAATCTTTGTGGAGTTAATCGATCTAGGGGTTTCAAATCGACAAGGCACCGAATGTGGTCTTCTATAATAATCCTCGGATAATAATATCTATCAGTAAGCAAACTACGTGCTTCCTCATAATTTTTTGCTATGAAGTCCAAATTTTTGATTATCCTCGCTGCAGTACCACTAACAAATTTTTTTAAGTATTGAAATTTTGTTAATTCATCTAATCTCGGATTGTTATGAATGCGAATCAAATGACTCAATAAATGGCATCCAGCAATTCATTTCTCCAGTAAAATCTTGTATCGAAAGTTCTGGCAACTTCGGTAAGCATGGTAGTTATTCGTATTTGATTCCAACGTTATTTTTGGGTTCATCAATCCTTTCCTTTAACGCGGCTCTTATGGGAAAACAAGTGCGTCTACCTCGTTTCTTGTATTTGCTACCGCTTTCTCATCGTCAACTGTTACCAAAATAATTGATTTTCTTTGAATATGTTGTACGCTTCCTTCAACTCCCACAATCTAATTTTAATTACCTTGGCCTTGACTATGTTTAATTTTTCATCAATGAACTCTTGATACCCATTCAGCGATGATATAAAATTTTTCTGTGTCTGTTTATACCGCTTTAATTCAGCCGCACTTGGTTTTACCGACATCACTGTAACACTGCTTCTAATCACCGACACGACACTTTATAAATTATAAGTAAAATATACTAACAAGTTTGTAATTGCCACGTGTACAAAATGGACTTGAAGATTCAGCAGCAAAACCAAATCAGAACGGTACAGCGACGACAAAACGACAACAGATGACACTACACCAGATATAAACAGCAGCAGCAAATGATGATAATGGTTGTGCCTGGATGTTGTTTCTGCATGTGCACATCGTATGTGATGGATGTGGCGATGGGTGCCTTCGGTGATATTATTGAGGGATGTATAGTATTATACGGATTTAACTGCCTGAGTTTGCTTCTTATATTGATTGGTTATCGATATTCATCACCAAAATCGACAATTTGCCAATATAAAATGATTTTATGATTTGCTGCTTTAAGTTCTTGTGGTAAAGGCATTCCACATTGCTTACCCTGCTTGTTAGTTCTTACGTTATTACAAAATCTCAGCACATATGACATATCATTTTGCAATTTGAAGAAGCTTGAGTATTTTTTGCTCAACGTCATTATAATATCTTGTTCACCGGAGGAAGTAACTACGCATTTGTGAACTTCGATTTTTGCTTCTTCGTTTATCTCGGGGATTTGTGATTGGTCCGGCCAGTAATGTTCGTCATTGGCTAGCCATTCTGAGCCATTCCACCATAGTTTGCTCTTAAACATTTCTTCTGCTGTTTTCCCTCTTGTCGCACAATCGGCTGGATTGTAATTGGTACGAACATGTCGCCATAAGTCTCGTTTGTGCACTCCAATGATTTCAGATGTTCGGTTGGCTATAAATGTTGGCCAACGTCTTGGTTGACTGGACAACCAGTCTAGTACAATTTTTGAGTCTGTCCACATTGTTACTGAGGGAAGCGTGAATGATAAAATGTTTGTGATTTGCGCTACTAATTTGCTTAAAAGTACTGCACCCATTAACTCGAGCCTCGGAATGCTAATTTGCTTCAGAGGTGCCACTTTGGTTTTGGCACAAATTAGTTGTGTAACGATACCTTGGCTGCTTTGGGAACGCGCATATACCACAGCAGCATAGGCCCATTTGCTTGCGTCGCAAAATCCGTGTATGCTTACTTTATCTGATAACGAAACATATCGTGGAATTTCCAGTTCTGGCATTTGGCGAAGATTCTCTCGAATATTGATCCAGGATTCTTTTGATTCTGGTGGTAATTCGTCATCCCATCCAATTTTCTGTAACCATAAGCTTTGGAAGAGTATTTTAACTCTTATAGTTAATGGGGCTAGCAGGCCTAAAGGGTCAACGATTTTTCCTGCCTCAGACAGAAAACTATGTTTGGTATGCAATTTATTATTTTGAACGTCAAGATTAATTTGGAATACAAAATGATCCGTACTGGCGTCCCATGCTAGTCCTAACAATTTCAAAACTTCAGGTTGATCGGATAGAATCGTTAAGTTGTCTTTGTTTTTCCTTTTCAGCAAGTCCCGCATCTGCATATCGTTTGATGACATTTTCCTTAAGTTAAAACCCCCACTACCTAGGATCGCGACCACATTATCCTTCAACTTTGTTAACTCTGATAATTCTGAAGCTCCAGTCATCAAATCGTCTACGTAGATGTCATATTTAATGGCTCTACTTGCTGCTGGATGTGAGTCTTCGTGTAACTGTGCCAACTCTTTCAAGTATATAGTGGCCATGAATAAAGCAGATGCCATTCCATATGTGACTGTATTTAATGTGTATGGACGTATACGTTGTTGTTCATCTCTCCACAGAATCAATTGGTTTTTAGTATCGGCTTTGTTGATTAATACTTGACGATACATCTTTTCAATGTCTCCCACTAGGACATATCGGTGTTGTTGAAATCGTGTCAGAATTTGAAAAAGGCTGGATTGTACGTTTGGCCCTACCATTAAATTTTCATTCATTGCTACTCCCGTGGTTGACTTTGCAGACGCATCAAAAACAACGCGTAATTTTGTGGTACTGCTACTTTCTTTTAGAATACCATGATGTGGTAAAATATACGACCCCTTAAGTTCTGCATTGCTTATATTGGCTGGCTCCATGTGATGTAATTCTTCATATTCGTGCAAAAATTCTTTGTATAGTTGATGGAAATGGGGGTTTGCATTAAATCGTTTTTCCATTGCCCTTAATCTTGAAATTGCTTATTCGTAGGTGAATCCGATTGGTTTCCGCGATTCTTTAAATGGAAGTTTGGTGATGAAGCGTCCGTCGTCTGCTCGAACTGTCGTTGCTGTAAACCAGTTTTCACATTCTTCTTCTTCTTTTGTGATTTCGTTAAATTGAGGGACTTCTTCAATGACCCAGAATCGTTGCAATGTGGCATCAATGTCAACGATGGTCGTAAAAGAATGCATTGGTGGTTTGGTGTGAGAGTCATATCTGCCCCCAATGATCCAACCCAACTTTGTTACATGAGCTATTAAGTTTGTTTTGTCTATCTTCCTTTTAGTATCCCCCAACAATTCGAAAACGATGTCGGCCCCAATCAGTATGTCAATGGATCCTGGCTTATAAAAATATGGATCGGCTAGTTTGATTCCTTCAAAACCTTTCATGCCACTAATATCGAATTCAAATGAAGGCAACGATGAGGTTATTTTAGGAATAATTAGGGCGTTGACAGATGCTAAAAGGGTTGATTCAAATCTAGATGTCAGCTGAAGTGTTGTGCTTCCGTGCGATCTTCCGCTGGTCTCTCCAATTCCTGCTACCAAGGTTCTGCAATTGACTCGGCTTAAACCTAATTTCTGTACCATAGTTTCAGTTACAAATGACGCCTGAGAAGCAGTGCCTAACAGAGCACGACATGGTCTTGGATATCCGAAATTATCCATTACATTTACAATTGCCGTGGTTAGGACCGTCTGCAAAGTGCATTTAAGCGTTGTACTAGGTGTATCAAAATACTTTTTGATATTGGTGATGTAAGATTTAGTTGGTTTTTCTCCTAAGTCTTTTAATTTTTTGGTGTTCGAGGTAAGCGCCTTTGTTTTTGCTTCAACGTGTAAGAGGGTATGGTGTTTATAAGAATAATCACGACACATACCGCGAATTCTACAATACAGAATGCCCTGGGTTCAGACAATTGAAACATCGTCTTGATTCACTGATTAGTTTTCTACATTGATCGACTGATAACCGCTTGAAATAATTACAATCAATTAACCTATGTTGGTCTTTATTGCATGCTATACACACATCTTTGGTTGTAATCGCAAAACTGGTCTTCGATTTACCTATTACATTTGATCTAGTAGGACGAATGGCGTACTCTTTTATGGACTCGAGAGCATCTGTTCGTTTTACTTAAACTTCAAAAAACTCCGATATCGTAGGAAATTCGTCTTTCGTGGTCTCCTGTGCCCATAGACTTCGAGTTTGTTCGTCTAACTTTTGCTGCATCAAGTAGATAAGCCAAAGGTCTCTTGCTTCAGCTTGATCGCCCAGTGCCTTCAGACCCCGTATTACCTCATCTGAAGTGTCCAATAACTTTCTTACGTTTGCAGCACTCACTGTATGTATGCTTGGTTGTTATAAAAAGTAGCGGATAAAGGCGTTGACGGTATGCCGCTTCCGATCATATCTTTGCCTTAATTTATTTAATGCCTCAATATAATTAGATTCAGTTATCTTAAAATGTTTGACCAAAGAGAATGCATCTCCTTTAAGCAATCCCATTAAATATTGAAACTTCTGAACCGGGTTGATATCTTTGCTATGAACACTGGAGTAAAATAAATCGAAAAAACTTTGCCACTCCGTATAATCACCAGAGAAATCTGTTATTTTTAATTTGGCAAGGCGAACCTCTGGCGCTGCATACGTCGTTGTGTTATTCATGCTGGCATCGTGGCCTACAAAACTTGATTCGCCAATAGTTCGTTTTTTGATCCAATTATTTAACGTTGCTACAATAGTATAATAGGCATCTTCAGAATCTTCCATTTTAGACTGTTCTGCATTATTAATGGCAAAATTGATTGCTCCACCACGTCTATTTTGTCTAGAGCTTCCTTTGCACGGTTCACCTTTAAACGCAATTCTTCAATAGTTTCAGTTGACTTTTCTGTTACACTATTTGCGAATTTCACTAATTTGGTTAGTAGACCACGGTACGTGGAACGCTGTTTTTTAAACCTTCTAAATCATTAACACTCATTTTTTATTTTATTTATGCTCAAAACTACTAATACTGATATAAATTGTTAGAATCAATTTACTTAATGTACACGGGGATAACGCAATGGATTTCGTATTAGTACGCGGCTCAGTAAACTTTAAAATGGCTACCGCAGCGTGAAACGTGTTTCTTATATATTCACGAATAACTCGGTAACAATGTAGCTTTATCAAATAAATTTTATACGGTACGTATAAATTGCACAAGTAAACGATTGTGGTAATGCTTGACATTCACGAGGATAGAGCAGTGGTTTTTGTATGGTGGTTAAACAAATGACGAATTTTCAACCGAATTGTATACCATGTGTTTCAGAAATCACTCAATTATAACTATTATGGATTTATAATACGAAATATTGTACTTATCTGATTATAATCCGGCTCGAAAGACCATGTCCAACTTAGAGTTATTGATGTTGTTAGGTAGGCAGTAATGATGGCGTCGATTCTGGTGAGACGCGGATGGGCTGCTACTTCTTCTTTACAATTTCCTCAACGTTGATTTTGTTTGATTATTTACACTTGGCACGGATAATTATTTACCGAAGAAAATGCCAAAGTGTTTAGTTTATCTTTTGTATACTTATATTTATTACAAATGGATGTTGACTCTTGTAAGTCTCAATAATAAGTAAGATTTTAGAAACAAAATGAAAGCTTGATCAAACTCTGCTTGATCATTCTACCATTACCGGCATAATAATTACTCTACTGTTATCGACCATAAAAAGTATATACATAATGCAAATGTACTTAACCCGATTACAGCAATCCCACAACCAAACAATAACAAACAATTTCATGTCAAATGTAGATCGTATCCGTAACATTTTGAATTTTGATCAAAAGGTTAGTAAATTTAAAGATAATAATTAGGAAGAATCAGATGATTTGCAATAATTATAAGGAATTCAATTTATTGTACGTTAATATAATTAATTAAGTATTTATTTTTATGTGATCGGCTGAATCTGAACAACTGCCATGCATTTTTCTTATTTTGTTTTATCCGCATTAGCATCTAACATGTAAACTAAACTTTCAAGTAAAGATGTAAAAGGTATATCAGATGAATTACGCAGGACTTCCGCTACTCAACCAAGAGAGTTTAGTAGAGCTATTCGAGCGTTAGACGTAATCAGCTTCTGGAAGGGGACTGAATTTCGCACATTTTTGCTTTATGCGGATTTATGTTCTTGGTCTATGGTTTTCGGTTTTGCGCATTTATTACATCTTATTATTTTTGAGTGACATTTTTTTTTTAGTTATGTCCATAATTAAGGCATGATGTACAAAATTTTAACTTTAATGTCATAAAATTTTACGTGTTTAGGCAGTTCACTTGCTCTAATCTTTATTTTAAGGATGTTTGTGTCTTGGAGTAGATTCGTTTACCGGTTCCAAATTTTAAACACTTCTTTCTGTGTTGGTAATTGTGTGTTAACAACTTATTTTTTCTTTTTCTTTTCGTATAATTCAAATTCCCCTATTAGACCTTTGATTATCTCTTCCACATGCGTATATGCTTTAGGTATGTAACATCTGTATTTTTTTTTCTTTTAATCTTAGTTGTGTGGAATCATCTGTTCTTACACATTTATTTGATTTGTTCCAAGATTCAAATTCTACTATCGCCTTCTTTTATTTACTTCTATTACATTTTTGATTTTTATTTTTAATTCCTTGAACATTTTTGATAAAAGTGTTGGTATTATTAGAAGCACCCAATAAGCTTTCACATTTGAACCACTGTAACAAAAAAGATTCCATCGTACTCAAAGAAAATCGATAAATTTTTATATCTTATCAAACTCAATTTGATTCTTATCTTAATATAATATATCACATCTTTAAAACAAACGACAATATTTATGTATAAGATACAGTCAGTATTGAAATGTCCTATTTACCTAGTGACACCCTGGAGGATATGCATATTATTTCTAATGTAAATCATTCTAATGTGTGTACGACACCACACAGTTGTTTGTTGCTGTACTTATAGTCTTGATATTGATTCGAGGGTATATTCTTCTGTCTGGTGAACTTTCTTTAAATGTGTCTTTTGTCCTCCTACATCTTGTGGTATTACTATAGCATATACATCCTGCTTGTTACATGTATGACTATATTCGTATCCATATAAATAGGAAAGAAAGGAAAATTATTTTTCTTTATAATAAAAATACAAAAATAGAAATAAAGATGTACCATTTGCATATTTTGTGTAATAACATAAATGATTTTATATCTAGAGAGTCAGCATAATGTTGATATTACTACTACTGTCTATGTTCACTCTCTATATATAAGAATTGGTATATAAAGTAGTTTTCTTCGTGTGTGTGGGTAAATAATATGCAGTACAGGAATGATTCCATTATATATGTCTGGTACAAAACAAAAAAAAATATAATCATTTGGGGTAAGGGGTTTGGTCGCCTTTCTCTTTTTTCAGCTTTAAATTATACTTTAATGTCTTTATTTTCCATTTCCATAAGGCAATAATGAAATAGGGTAACATGATGATATTAATAAAATTTTGATTCCGATTCAATTACCCAGATGTCATATCCGGTATATGAACTGTCACATTTTGAATTATGTTTAATTGTTCGTTGCTAATTGGCATATTGCAATTGGAGTACAGTAATTACAATACACTAATGAGTTAAAACCATCTAAATTCTGGGTTGAAATACTTTAAATTCTTAAACTCTGATTGTTCAATTGGATAAGTATAGATTTATATCACCATAGCAATCAATTTGTTATGTGGTATCGCTGATGATAACAATGTACCCAAACCTGGGTACATTGTTATCATCAGCGATATTACCTGCACACTTCTCAGACATAAACATTATATATATATATATATATATATATATATATATATATATATATATATATCCATTCCACGTGAAACCAGACTCCCAGATGGGGGCAAGGTGTGCAATTTTTTTGAAACTGGAGGAGATAGTTAGGCTGGATAAACAAAATATAATTTGAGTAAAAATTCAGTGGGTTCAAAATACGCAATGTTCTGTTATAATTCGTTTGTTTTAAAATCGAACGTAGACATCTTTCAATTACGTGTATCTTAAGTATTTCTTGTCAGTTTTTTACGTGTAATGGGTCGTTAAAAAGACTATTCTATATACTTAATACGTAATAAAAATATGGTGTTAACGTACAATAAATCCTTTGAATTTCAGTTTTAACCCTCCCTCACTAGCGCTTTTTTAAGTTACAATCACACTTGCACTGGGTAAAATTAACCCATTTTCACATAACGGATAAAGGGTAACAACATGGCTTCCACAAATAAATTTATTACATCTGGAGCAAACAGTTTTGGTTTTTCGATCTTGCTTTGGTTTACAAAGTTGGCATCGACTTGGCTTATCAGCTTTGTATTTTTTTGGTGAAGGCTCAAACAGTTTAGTTTTTGCAAACTTCATGCAGCTGAATTTGAGATGTTCACTTAAATTTGTAAGTTGGTCTCTAGTGTCTACTCCTCCCTTCGTACTATTGTAAAATGATATTATCTCTGGTAATTTATTTGTAGATTCCGATACCTCACCAGTTCGATGTATTGTTGATAGCAATATTACGCATTTATTTTTTTTTCGGTACGTATGATAATATGGTTGAATTTTTTTTTTTCGAAACAAAAATAGTTGAGTTAAGTACATGCTGTTTTAAAATGGTTGTTACCGGCTTGTCCAGATCGTGCTTGATTCTGTCGTCTCTTAATTTACCTAATCCGAGTTGATAATGTAAAACATTTGATCAATCACTTTCTAGATGGTTCCTTTCAATAGTTTACTCTGCTGCAAAGTTCCTCAAATAAACTGGTTGCTCGACCTCGAAAGTTGTCCTTATGTTTACGTTTTTGTTATTTGACCTCGGGAATATTAAAGCTAATTAAGTTTCAGGTTCTTAACCATTCAAAATCACACTCGATGAGTTATCATTGCTTCTTGGTGATGCACGATAAGTGCTCCGAAATGTGGGAAGCGCATGATTAGTGGACACATGTCAAAACTAGACGAATACTTATATGCGATGTAAATGCTGAGCTATTATCACAAATTGCATCTCGCGTTGACCCTTTATTGATGAGACGCAAAAAGTTGACTTTGTAGTAATGTCGGTAGCCTTTAATGCACAGGGACATCTCAAATAATAATCCACACGAACTAAGTACATGTGATTCAGAAATGGACCGGCATAATCGATGTGAACACTTCCTCATGGTTTGTTGTAGTCGGCCAGCTACTAAATATTTTTAGTTTATTAGCATTCTTCTTCTGCCCACTTTTGCAGGACTTTTTATTTAGTTCGTTCTCTTTATCGAACTTCGACCTCCAATAATTCCACCGATTCTTAAAAAAATGCCACAGTATCACATATGGACAATTTCCACTTCCCACCGCCGACTGATGGAAATCAATACTTTCTGTGTTTTCATTTGTATCAAACGATTGCAATTTTCGGTTCACCGTTTCTGGCCAACCATCTTTTGTTAGTTTTAAAATTTGTGAAAGTTGTTTGTGCTTCTTAAATGCCTCATTGATTCTGTGGCTGTCAATCGGGATTTTGACATGTTTTCTTGGTTTTCTTCCAGAATACACTGCTCTTTACCATCAAATTATATTTCAGATCCCACTGGTGTCCAAGACCAGCAGCTTTATCAGCATTACATTTAAAATATCAGGAGTCAATTGACAGTCATCAGTGGTATGCCCTTCTCTGGAAACCGAAGGCATTTGGTCCATAACCAACATAAATTCTATACCATATAGATATTGATAAAATTTTCAACAACCAAAGACTATTGAGAGGGCCTTTTTCTTAATCTGACTGTACCTGCGTTGATGTTCACTTCCTTACTGGAACCAATTTAAGCTTCTCACGAAGCAGTAGATATCTTTATCTCCTAGTTTACTAAGATTTGGTAGATCTCAAAAGAGGAGCATCCAAAAACTAGAGTCTAGACATTTTTAGTCAGACTAGGGCAAGTGCATAACAAATTAAGTATTATTTCCTTCTTTTATCCGTCCTTGCAACTTCGACAGTAAACATGAAAGACAATACCAAGTCTACTGATCCATACGACGGATGTTGAACTGTTCAGCCATCTCGTAAAACGATGAAAGACAGCTCCGGGCTACTTTCGACGTGATACAGCCAGACTGTCCGTAAAAATACCAATATCTCTTACAGATAATACATGATACCTTATCTAGTCTATGGCTTCCTTGATTGCTATAAGCTCAGCCTGAAAAATACTGCAATAATCAGGGAGGCGGAAAGAGAGATTTACATTTAGTTCTTTGCAGAAAATCCCACCGCCGACCTTTCCATCAATTTTCGAGCCATCTGTAAAAAAGTTAATAAAGCCTGACTTTAAAACTATTCTATTCGGCCAGTCCTCTCTGGAAGGGATATCAGTTAGAAATTTAACTTAAACGGATGATTATTTTGTTCGTTAGAATAGACGATTGTCTCATAATGTTACAGGACCACAAATAAATTGATTTAAACCTTATAGCTGTGCTTGCAACCACTTGCCTTGCCATATCATATTGAGAGGGATGAGATGAAATAGAATCTCCAGTTGAGTAGAGGTACTCTTAAGAGCATCACTAATACACAAAGCGGCAGTCCTTTCCACTTTCATCAGGAACTTTTGGTTCGCCACTGTATTTAAGGCAGGCCACCAAACTGTAACTCCATACATTAGAACTAGTCTAACTAAAGAGGTGTAAAGCCAATGTACGATGTGAGGATTAAGCCTCAATACTTTTCTAATGGCATTTTTACAGGATTAGAGGGCTACCTTAGTCTTTTTTACTCTTTCCAGAAAATTTGACTTCCAGTTTAGTTTGCTGTCCAAAATGAGACCCAAAAATTTCACTTTGTATGCGATATTCAAACCGAGGAAGTTTGTACTTCCTGGAAAAAAGAACATAAGAACTTAATAAAAAGTTAATACTAACACCACAAATATTAGTTCATTTTGGCTTGAAAGCCAGTCCCTTTCAAGTTAAGTAACAAGTCATTTATGACTAAGGTCCAAAGAAAGAAAGATAATATACCACCTTGCGTTGGACCCCTATACTTACAAATTTACGGATGGCTGATTGGCTATCCTAGATTCGCCGTTATGACCCTGCCTTTAAGCATTTGATCAATCCAGCTTCCAAGTACCACATCCACCCACAAATTTAGCAGTGGCTATGTGATCGCCTTCGGTTTGACATTATAAATGGCACCCCCAAAATCACCAAATAGAATTCCTTATATTCGAGAGACTTCTCTATAGAATATAAGAGGGAAAGAAGAGCAGTTTCTACTGATTTTCCCTTAGAATATGCCAGCTGAGACAGCTTGTTGACAGCTTTACAGGCTCGATTGAGCCTTTCAGGTAAGCTTCTATCTGCCTTTCTAGAATTAAAAAATAAGAAGATAAGCTAATAGGTCTAAGGTCTTTGGGATTGCAATAAGAGCATTTTTCCTTTTTTGGTATAAAAATTACATTTACTTCAGTACATTTCGTTTGAGATAACGTTGAATGACAGGACAAGTAGATATAATCTTATGTAGCCTAGCTGCCTCAGATAACTCCTGTATTTTATCAGAAAAGAGTATCCAGGAATTACTTTTGGCACTACTTAGTTCATATTTATACGCATTGAGGACCTCTTTATTGGAGTTCCAGTCCATGATAGTTTTTGTTCTTTTCATGATTTTGAACAGCCACTTGCATTTTAAGCGCGTTATTTGTAGTTCCTTCGACCACCATGGTGGACGAGGTTTACCCTTTGGTCTTCTAAGCGGACATAAACTTGAAATAGCAAGACCGCGTACATTTACGCACAAGTACGGTACTTGAACCAAGACGACATCAACGTTATCTGGTAATATTTAGAGCAACAGGGCAGCTGACGCTGCCCTACAGTGATGAAGGCTGATTTGAATAAATGTAAGTATTTTAATGCTTAGTTTCAACCTCCACACAGTGGAATCAGATTCTGTAGAATCAGAGTCCAAACCGAGTCTGCAAAGTGACTCTATTAATAAATGCAACCATCCTCAGACGAGGTTCCGTGCATTGCTGAAGTACCTTTATCTGGTTTTGGTGCCCCTGATTTAGCAGCCTCATCTTTTTTAAAGAATTTTAAAGTGTCTGCGCTAGTTTACCATACCACTTGTCTTGGCGAGCACGCTAACGATGGTGTGTGGATGATGATGATAACCGATCTGTTGTCCTCTTTAGCTTCCTTCATCCTGGCTATCTTTCAGTAAGAAGTTGGTAATTTCTGATTGCTGATCTACAACAATTCTAAAAGAGTCTTTGGATAACCGAATATCCAGATCTTATATAAGAATATCCTCCAATGAGCCTGGCTCCAGGACAAACCCTTTCAAGACTGCTAATAACCTTTTTGTAGCGATCTCTGATAAGCACAGGCTGTCAATTTGACATGATTCCTATTCAAACAAGGAGCCTTTTCCACTTTCCTCCAATTAGAGGAAGCAATGCTACCATCTTCCTGAGCTCCATCAACCACCCCACCGGTGGATCTTTTAGTACCTCACTATAACCTCACGATCTTTAAGCGGCCTTTGAAGATTTATCCTGTGATCTTTGTTATTTGGACAGTTATTTATGACTTTGTTATTTATATTTTTTGGCATTGACATGTAATAATGGTTTTGACGTGAAAACTGTACGGTTGAGTACCATTTTCATTCAAAATGTGATCGAGGTATTCCACTTCATATTGGAAAAATTTACACTTAAATCTATTACAACGTAAATCAGCATGTGAAAACGGAAAACTTTAAAATTTACTAAATGTCCCTCATATTTTAGGCTAAAACGATGATATTATCCTGTTATGTTATGGCAAGATCCAATCTAGAGATGGAATTGGAAGTCGCTGAAATTGTCACAAACCAAAAGGTGTTTTTAACACTGTGACCTGCTTTGATTCTTCATTAAGTTTCAATTGAAGATATAACTCTTTCAAGTTTAGTTTTTTACGTGTCTAACCACATTGAAGCCACTGAAATAACTCCTCATGGGAGGAGGCGTTGCCCATGCAATGAGCCACACTGGTTTAACCTTAATTGAAAGCAAAGGTTGAAATTCGTATTTGACTTCTGCTCAAATGGTAGGAGTCGAAAGTTAATTATAAATCAATACGACGGATATAACCTGCACAATTCTAATGAAATAAAATGCTAGATACTATAAACCTTATATATCCCGTGTTTAACAAAATCAATATACATAATCTGATTGAATAGGGTAATCAATTATCATAAATATCAATAGTGACAAATATTGTTCTTGTTTACACAATACTTGCCGTCAGTAGGTGCGATAATTTCGGTAGCCGTCAATCAGTTCTTATCAGTAACAATTTTAAAGTTTTTTATTAATCTAAATGAAGTATTACTATTTACAGATTATACAAATAATAAAGTGAAGTGGTGTTGTTCTGTTGATTTAATCGATAAGATGTATTGCCATTTAATGTATTGACAGCAACAGAATTGGTCGATTAAATTATTTGAATTGCACGTGGACTAATTATTACAAAATGTTTACTTTTTTCCTAAGTTGGTGATTTCGGGGACTGTATTTTTTGATAAAACGTGTCAGATGGAAGTTAAACAAAATATGCAATTCAATTTTTGTGTCATTGAGGATACAAAGAGCACGAGAGATGAGGAATTTGGTTAATTGTATAGCTGATTCTCATAAACCTCTGGACTGTGGATACTAAGGCGCAGTAAATTTCACTGTTAATCGATTTCTGGAAAAAAACTAATAAATTTTTTTTGGTTCTTTCATAATTTTCAAAAATTATTAGGTTTGTATATTTGCCTAAGATGCACTAAATTAAATAATTTTTCTTGTCTAAGATAAATGCCATCGATTCTAGAATATTTCGATTTCATAAATGATAAAAATTCAAATGTTTTGTTAGATATTTCATCGAAGTATCAAAAATTTCGTCTCTGAGCACGCCAGGATTCGATTGATTGATGTTACTTTACTCAGGTCTAAGCCTTGTTTCTTAAGTTCAATAGATGAAATGCTTTTCCACTGAATTATTCCATGAAGCAAAGTACCTCCAATATTCGCGGGATAACAAGTTCTGTTCTAATGTTAACTGTTACTGATCCTTTTGTTTTCCACAGCTAGTCTGAGCTACGCAAGTTTATTGTTATGCTTGGTGGTTTATATCTTTAACTTAGTTCGTTTGAAATTTTCTATGACCGTGGTACGTAGTGCCATCTTGCTGAAAATAAACGTCGTCCTCAACATTATCTTCCAGTTCCGGCCATAAAAAATCATTAATCAAGTAACAGTTGCATCAGCATCATTTTCAAAAAATTAAGGTCCCATCACACCACCAGCCCAAAAACCGCATCAAACAGTGCACGTTGAGGATGGAAAGGCTTTTAAACAATCACTATTGGATTTTCTGAGCCCCAAATGCGACAGTTCTGCTTATTAACAAAGCCTCCGAGGTAAAAATGGGCCTCATCACTGAAGATGATTTTTCGATGAAAATCAGGATCATAGATACGACGTTAATTGTAATCGACTGGCTTAAGTTCTTGTGTTAACTAAACTTTAAAAGCCTTAGACCTAAATTTTATGCAAAATACGGTGGAATATCGTTTGTTGATTGTCTAATTCCAAAGATCGACCAGGAATCGACAAACCTGGGGTTTCTTAAACACTACGGGCTACAGCAGCAATATTCCCAGTTGTTCTTGAGCGACGTGCACGGTTTTGATTCTTCACATCACTAACTTGTCACAACAGCTCAAATTTTTCCCACCAGTTTCACTATCGCAGGCCGATAAGGTGCTTCATGATGGCCAAAAAGTTTTTTAGTTTTGCGAACTGCGACTGTAAAATTTTCACCATCTTTGTAGTGAATTTTAACAATCTCAATGCGTTGTTAAGAGTGTACCGTACCATTTTTAGTAATGGCGTAGTTTTTACTTATCAAATGTCAAAAGATGACAGTTGCCTAAATAGCAGGCTATTCAAAATGGAACTTTTTATTGGGTAACCCTGGACATAGGCATATATCAATTAAAAAAATACCTACCTATTTTTTTCATACAAATTCAGTTTCTCTCTTCCTCTTTCCAAATTACAAAATCTAACTTCTTTCATTACCCAAAATTTACCCACTAAAGAACGCAGCCCGATTTTTTCCATGTCAACCACATTTCTTCTTTTTTCATTTTACCATTCTTAAAGTCGTTTTTAATTTATAAATTTTTAAGTTGACGCTGGTGCTTGCAACCTTTTTTTTGTATCTTTATAAACGTACGCTACGTGGCCACGAAACAAACGTGGGGAAGACCCAGACCCTGAGATGTCACATTAAAGCCGGGTCTGAGTCTAAATATCAGATTAACTTCGTTAAATATTTCAAACACGAATAGTATCAAATACGAACATCGTGAGCATGATACATGTCTAATGGGTTTGCACCAGGATCGCTTAAACGATAAGGCACTTATCTAATTTTTTCTTTTGTAATGCCCCGCACAAATTTTGGTGCAAGTTTAGCAATAAATTTTCGTACTGCACTGCTAAGTACGTACAACAACCGATTGTCCCACTATAAAGCTACGCGGTCGACTGGTCATACTGTATATATGATGAAAATACGATGAAAAGCAGGTTGCAGAGTGAATGACTTCACGCATGGTTGCGCCGAGTTGAGAAACATTCCCAGTCAATATGTTGATCTCCGACATAAGCTCGCAATGCAGCTACAATAGGACGATTGACGAGTTCTGCGGCTATGCTGTGCAGGAGTGGAAAGACGTTCGCATATGTTTAACTCCATATGTGCAAATTAAATTCGTAAATTGTAAAGATTTAAATTGAATTCCATTGTCTGTCGTAATGAGCTCGGCGACAGCAAAAAGGTGAAAACTTTCCTTTTCTACAAACTGACGCAGGGCAGTTGCTGAGGCTTCCTTTAACGGTTTAAAAAACACGAATTTTGAATAATTATCCAGTAGTTCAGAGATCGTGGGAAAAAACCAAGAAAATCTATATAAAGGTGCTGAAATGGTCATGTAAATTCGAAAGCATTCCCGAAAGAAGATCTGGAGCATTCGGGGCTTTTATCATTTTGCAGACAGAACATCGGTTGAGAAATTCACGAATATCGTGATGCATTGTAGGCCAGTAATAATGCCGTTGTATAAGTTCAATGGTCGTACTTATTCCCATCACAAAAGTAAGATCCAAGTCTATGCATATTATATCATCGCTGCAGGAAATTGATGGATTACATCTTGTATAGTATTTAGGCTATCCTTACGGTGAACAATGTTAATCTTGAAGCCTTGTAATTTTAAACTCCATCGGCTAATCGGCCCGACAAGCCAGACAAGTGCATCAATCATGATGATAGTAAACTCGAACCCCTCCACGTAATTCCGGAATTTCTTAACGCAAAGTACTGCAGCATAACATTCCAGTTCAACAAAACTGTACTTGCGCTGGGCGGAGTTAAGCGGATTACATGGTCGTTCGGTGAATGTATTTTAAATATTGTTATTGGCAACGAAATATATCGATTGGCCTCCACGGCTTTACCGGCACATACGCACTCTATTGTCGAAATGGCATGTGGAACCGTCTTGTCGAAACCACTAATTTGCCACATCAATGTCATCCAATTTCGGCAGGAAGAACTGTTTTATCATGTTGCGATACCGAGCACCAGTACCGGTCACTGCTTGACCAGCCGCATTTTCAAAAATTTATGGTCTATTGATGCCTCCTGCCCGAAATCCGCACCAAACGGTGACACTTTGTGGATGCATTTGTTTTTCGACAGTCACATCTGGGTTTTCCGAATTCCAAACATGGTAATTTTGGCGATTAACAATGCCATCAATGTGAAAATATGCTACATCGCTTAGGATGATTTTGCTCTAAAAATCAGCATCCACTTGCTGATGTTCAATAATCCATTCAACGCACGCTCTTCGCTGTGCATACGATCATTAAGCTTCAGTTGTTGTGTTAGTTGAATTTCGTCAGCATGTCACGACGCCGAATTGATATTCTGGCATTTTCACCAACACTCTCACGCACTGTTTCAATATTGAAAATCGTGTTTTCCTATGAATAACGATGACTTACTGTCCAAAACGATCCTTTTCTAAAAAAAAAATAGGACACTTACGTCCTAACAACTGCAGCGTTAAACATTTGGTTTGGATGATACTAATTATTAACTCGGGTAATGTTCAATTGTTATATGTAGTCTGCATCTACTACAGTTTACTTTTTCTTTTATTTCTGTATTAGACTGGTTTTTGACCAATAATTGAATGTTTGGATGGATGGTACGGTTTAGTAACGGGAAAAATTATCAAAAACCAATTACCTATTGTATTCTATCTAGATGAAATCAGTCAATATTTTTAAGTGCAGTGCGAAACATGTTGTGTAAATTTTGAGTGTGTAGTTTTAACGCGTACGCGACACTTAATTCGATTTAAGCTTTTTAAGCTTTTCGGTTCGCGATATTTTTATTTTTTAAGTGATAGTTTTGTTTTTTAAAGTGATAGTTTTTTAATTACGTGTAAAATTAAGTGCATTTAATGAACAATTTTTCAAAAAAATTACAAAAAGTTTCTCAGGTACGGATCATTTTTCATTTTATTTTATGAGTGCGCCATTTATTTTTTTTTTATGAGTCGAACAATTTTCGTGATTCTATTCAAATTTTTTTACAATTTTCATATGCAATTTAAGCATATTATAAATTGTAAATTATGCTAAAATTGGTTTTATGTTATGGTGCGCAATTATTTTTTTTTTTATCATGGATTTATGCTGTACGACAATATTTTTGTTGTTGTTTCAATACATTTCAAACCTTGAAACCGATTGCGTATGATTACAAAATAATTTTTTTGGCTAAACATTGATCTCAACATATATGGATCAATCAGCTGATTTTTATTAAATTTAAAATGGTTTTTAGTCCGATATTATTATTATTTTATTTTTTTTTTTAAATAAAAATCGTGATAATTGATTTTTCCGACAGTATCGAAAGTGTCATTTAAATTTGATTTTAATTTGATTATGTTTAGACGTCTATATTTAGATTTTAGGAATTTGTGTGGTAAATTTCAAATATGTTTTTGATTTAATTACTTGTTTTATTGAAAGTTAAAGAAAATTATGCAGTAAGCATTACTTTTGTAATAAGCTTTAAATAAATCAACAAAATTTTTATCTGAATTCAAGTTAGCTTAATTATTTTGTGCTAAAATGCAATATTCTGATAAGATTTATCGTTTTAAAAATGTTATATCCTCAATATTAAATCCGTATGTATTTTTGAGGAGTTCATTCGTATTCTGCGCACTCGGGAACCTTTGCAGTTTACAGATGAATGGTGGCATACTGGAGTTACTGATAACAGAACGCAGATCAGTTCAATAAAACTGTGATTGTTTTATACTAACTGAAATTTGAATATTGGACACTGATAAATCGGACCAATTCCGTCATTACTAACATATCATTCCTTTCCCTACCCTACGTGAATTTTTGGTTGGTTTTCCAAAGTATTATAATTGAATAAAAATATAACAAATAATTTAAGTTTAACATTTTTTTATTTACACAGTTTTTCAAAAAAATTGTCTACAAAGTTTTTATTTAGATTTTCTAAATTTGTTTGATAACATATTGTTGGTACTTCTTGATGTTACAAGTTTATAACTATAACTATTATAATTAGAAAACTGCTTAAGAACTAAGTTTTGAGCCAGATGATCTTTTTTCACTTCATAAGCCTATGAAAATTATCAAAACTTATTTTAAATTTTTGACACAAAATAAATACTTATTTATAAATTTATTTATATGTTTAATTTGGTAATAATTTAAAATATTATAATCTGAAAAGCTTATCATTAATGATGCCCTAGAGGGATAAGAGTTTTCCTATTTTAATTGATCGTTGTGATCAAAACGACTGCAAGTAACAGCAAATTTCTTTTGATGTCTATGAGATAAAGTTGTAGGTTAAAGTTAAAGATTTTTTTTAGAATATAGTCCAGTTTTATGCTTCAATTCATACCTCATGGTTGAATACTGTCTTAATGGTCTTGCCATTAGAGTTGGATAATGAATAAGAATATGGTGTTTGTAGTAATACTTGTCAAGGTACCATAGATTGTCCCTGAATCTTAACATTTGGTTGAATGTGGAACCAAATTTAAGATCAATGGCATTAAACAGTGCCAACAAATAAATATTCTCTAAATGTGACAGTAAGTTTTTGGGTAAATTTAGAACTGTATATAAATCGCCAATTTTATAAATAGTTTTCTTATTTTCCAAGGGATTAGTGCACTCATATTCATTATAAAAGAGCTGAAGTTAAATAGCTTTTATGGATGTTCTTGAAAACGTTTTCCAAAGAGAACCACAGCAAAACTTTGATAGCTCTAACGATGTACAAGAGTGGTAATTTTGAAAGAAAGTTTTAGAAAATTTATTATTTTTGAACAACGATTTTAATGTTTCTATTAAAGATACATACTGGTAGTTCGTCTGAACTAAGCATTTATTGCAAGTTTTAGTTAATTTAGAATAATTACAATCCCAGCGACTACCAATAGTGATTTGAGTGGCCTTTACGAAATGATTTTTTTTTTTCAATTTATGTTTCTTTTAATTGAGTCATCACATTTTTAAAATAATTGCTATGCCGAGAGATTATTATATTACTTTTGTCTGCAAGAACTAAGTGTGAATCATCACTTGTCAGATTTATCTGCAAGTTATCATTTGACCGAGTTTGGCATAAATCCGAAGATAATTCTAATATTTTATTGATTATTGAATCAGCTTTCTTTTGTTGGTGAATCGATCATATCATTACGGCGGATAGTAGCAGGCGATTTTGCTGAAATTTGATAAGTAGAATCTATGAAATTACTGCTACTAACAACTTCATTACAATTATAGTGCAAAACGTTTTTAAAAATGTTATTTGATTTGTTTACTCATTTCATAACATATTTTCGAAGACAGAAGTATGTATTACAAGAATATGAACAATCCAAGTCCTAAACGAACCGCAAAATGAGAGATTTTGAATAGACTAATGGATGTATTATCTTCAAATGTTTTATCAATGTTGATATGAAAGGCGTAGTTTTTTTACTAAGAAAGCAAATGTATTTGGTTTCATGATCCATTGTAAAATATCAATTAAATTAATATTTTTTAATGAATATAATTTGTAATAATAATTCTAAATTTTAATTTCCTCCAGTTAATTTTACAAATTTGACGTGTAGATCTACTAGTGTAATAGGTAGATTGCCTAAGACTATTTTATATAGATATTTTTGAAGAAATAACCAAAAAAGTTGTAGGTTGTTATCATATTTAATATCAAATATGAAATGCAATTTAAAAACAATGTCCAAAGCGTTAATAAATGTTAATTCAGGGGTAGATGCTATTAAATTTCCATCTAACACAATAAAGTACTGATATATAGTTAATTTTGTTATTTAGGTGGCAATAATTTACGGTGCTTTCTGTGACGTGGGAAAGATATTCTTCGTTTGTAAGCCCCAGCTGTAATTATAAATAATCATAAAAAAATGTAAAAATTTTAACAAAATTCACAACATACCGGTTTAAATACTAAAAGTTGATTAATAGCAACACACACGCTGCCGCTGTGGTAAGTAAATCGTCTTTGCATGGTTTAAATTCTTTCTATAAAAGATGCATAAATCGTTGATCCTCTTGCTTTTTTTAATATAAACTGCCTAAAATACTACGAAAAAAATATTAATTCGGAGTTAAAGATTAAAGTACATAAGATGTAATGAATAAACTATACTCCAATCGTTGCGTTTGATCGTTTTAAAGCTCCCGGGTTTTATGATTTTGCTACTAATCAGATGAATTTTAGAAATTATAATCTTCGAAAAGGTTGGCACTTGCATTGGTCGCTAGAAAAATATCCATCTCGCAAACGGTTTTTGTTTTTACCTGCAAAACAAAACATGCACATGGGTGCAAAATACATACATTGATTAGCATAATTTATGAAAATATCGGGTTCTTTTCGAGTTCCATGTATATTTAAAAACAATCGAAATCTTCTAAATTGATTTCGCTATTTTGTAACACTGTAAATTCAGTATAGCATATTAATTTACATGAACAATTTTTTAGATATTTAACATAAAAAACCTAAAATTTCACAAAATTATTTTAATGGCCTATTTAAAATGGAAGCCCTTAAATGGTCTTAAAAGTTGCTCATTACTAAATAATAATATATAATTAAACATTCACTTTTAATGCCCTTTAGGTTTCAATAGAGGTCCTATTG